>JAKSZU010000024.1:14199261-14799261 GCA_026018925.1 Tupaia tana | reverse complement strand
CCTCTGCATAAATGGGGTGAGAGAAACAAAATGCACAAAGAACACACAGTCCACGTGTTAAGAACGATGAGGCTCTAGCAATTTCCCTCGCGGCGTGCAAGTGTAAATTTCCTTAACGGACCTTTTCTCCACCCGAGCCCCCCTGTGCTGCAGGAGCATGTGGTTAGGTCGTCCCTCCCAGGCCTAGGAGCCTACGGTTCCACCCGGACAGTGCTCCCTCTCAGCTGGACCGCGTAACCACCGGTACAGACACCCCACTCCTGCTGAAGAGCAAAGCCAGTTTTGCTGAGATTCCTAAAACGATGACGATGACGACGCTAGGGGGAAACACGGGGCTTAACAGCGGGAGTAGGAGATGCCGAGGGAGGCACAGCACGAAGAGGGGCAGAGGTTACAGTGACGACGCGGTGATGCTGGTGTCCCTTCTGGCACAGCGCGAAGAGGGGCAGAGGTTACAGTGACGACGCGGTGATGCTGGTGTCCCTTCTGGCACAGCGCGAAGAGGGGCAGAGGTTACAGTGACGACGCGGTGATGCTGGTGTCCCTTCGGGCCCTCACCTCGCACAGGGACCGCGTCCATGCCCCACCCTGCCTGCAAACGCACAGGAAAGGGAGTCCTGGGGCAGACCCGCAGCGCAGCAGAGTAGTTTTATTTGTTGCTATTTTGAAACGTGTTTATTTTCATTAAAGGATCATATAATTATGAAATTATGTTGACGGTATTAAGAACTGAGATTTTTCAGGTCAAGCAAAAAGGAAGTAGAATTAGAAAAGTAGAGAAATTCAAGGATATACTAAAATGTTTAAACCGAATTGAAAATAGCAGCATAGATGAATTAGTTTTGAAAATCCGTGTCTTCTCACATTGTTCCTGTAGGAGGACCCAGAAGTAACACTGATTCAGCACATCTGAGGGTCCACAGAACACAGCGTTTGTATCTAACCCCACTGCCTGCCTACGGCTGCTTTCAGACATGGGCGACTCCAGTTTTAGGGCAAGGAAAGCACACAGTAAGCAGGTCACTTCTCAGAGTTAAATGTGCATCTGCCCTACGATCTCTTCCAGGTGCTTACCCAAGAAAAAGGAAACATGTCTCTACGAAGACCTCGTAGGTGCTTACTGTAGAGCAGTGAAATAGAAGACAGCCAGAGCCCGGGCCGGAGGTGAGCAGGCCAGCGGTGATGTCAGAGTGACGTAGTGGAACGCCATTTGTCAAGCAAAGAGATAGAGGACGTGTATTTTCAGCTATGTGCCTGACATCACGCCAGGCACAAAACCTGAATGCAAGCACTGTGATACGTCCACACGGCACTCCCGCGTAGTCTGACAGAGTTTACAGGAGAAAAGGCCAGAAAAGGTCTCCTCTGCGTGAAGAAATGACTGTAGAGGGGCACGAGGGACTTTCTAGCGGTGTCAGGAGTGTTTGTAAACCAGAGAACCGTGTGTGCACTAAACACCTGCGTACATTTGCCAGGACTAATTGGATTAAACTCCTGAGAATTTTCAAATTGGTAACCAAAGGGTTAAGAAGTAGGCATGTGTTGCCTTTCCAAGAGAACTCGGATTTAAAAATAAACAATGACTCCTGTGGATTAAAAAACAAAAAAAAATGCTATTTTGCAGGAAAACAATGCAAGCAGGAATGTAGAAGAAATGAGAGAATTAAACATCAGCATCTACAACCAGAAGTGAAGGGCTTGGGACAGCCATGGTTCCTCTCTGGTGCTAAGACCAGCAGGTTTATAACGTGGACTGCAGGTTAGTTCAGATACCGAGGTACTGACGAGCTAGGTTATTCTCCACTTCTGGGAAGGAAAAATGTCATCGTAGGAAGTGTGGGGGTCTCGTCATTCTAATCCAGGGGCTGAATTTAACCTAAACAATGCTGGATCGCTCAGGCGTATGTCTCTTAGTGTCAGGAAATATAACATGTAAGACATCATCTAGGTTGGATTTCGACCGAAAATGCCAATAGGAGAGGTGAAGGCAAGGGTATGGTGGCGTGAACATTCCTCTCTAGGGGACGGCTTTCTCTTCCCCTCTCTCTGCCCTCTCTCTGACAAGTGCACATGTCCTCTGACAAATTAAAAAGAAAAGAGAAAAACTAATAAAGAACAGCATTGGTAATGATTAGCTTAGAGATAGTAAGTGAAATATTCAAGACTGGCAGAGCCATCTTTTTTAAAAAAGAAAAGAAGAATCTATCTATCTATCTATCTATCTATCATCTATCTATCTATCTATCTATCTATCATCTATCTCTATCTATCTATCTATCTATCTATATCTATCTATCTATCTATCATCTATCTCTATCTATCTATCTATCATCTATCTCTATCTATCTATCTATCTATCTATCTATCTATATCTATCTATCTATCAATCATCTATCTGTATCTATCTATCTATCTATCTATCTCTATCTATCTATCTATCTATCTATCTCTATCTATCTATCTCTATCTATCTATCTATCTATCTATCTATCATCTATCTATCTATCTATCATCTATCTATCTATCTATCTATCATCTATCTATCTATCTATCATCTATCTATCTATCTATCTATCTATCTACCTATCTATCTATCTATCATCTATCATCTATCTATCTAAAGTTTGCTCCAGAGCATGTACATTCACCAGAGAGAGACAGAGCAAGCGAGGGAAAATGAGAAAGCAAACCACCAGGTCCAGGACTTGAACCGCTGTCAGCCATGTGGGAGTCCAGCTCCTTTACCACCGTACCACCTGCTGGGCCCTGATATCTTAGGGTACAAGAATAAAGCCAAAATACATGGACAAAACATATGAAAGGATCTGGTGAGGATCCTTCCAGGAATGTTAACAGTAGTTAACAGAAGGGAGGGGCGGGGAGGGGAGGGACTCAGAGAAGGAGGTGGCCTTGCTGAAAATCTGCAACTGTGGCAGAGTCAGATAAGGCAGGCTCCCTCAGCTGAGCCAGCTAACCCATCTTTCTATGGCAGTCTGCTCGGAGAGTCCACAGCCCTCACAGCACACAGGAATAAACAAGTTATTACTAAGAAAATAAACCTTGCATCTTGTCGTTTTAATGCCTGTTTTAGGCAGGACCTCACTGTGTGTGTCCTCTGATCTCAGCACCCCTGAGTAACTGGGACTCTTAGCACAAAGTGCTTGACTCTCAGGGTGGGCCAGAGAGCACACCTGGCCTTCCTATGTGGCCTCTGCCTGCAGGCTACCACGGTGAGTCCACCCTGTCACTTTAACAGGAGCGCCACGTGAGCTTACAGCATGTGTATGTGCACTGAGGTCTCATTTCATCATTAAACAGACGCACGTAGAACTCGTAGGACAAGTCCATGCTAAGGGAGGAAGCAATTGAGTTCAAAAGAGCTGTTTAACTTAACGTCTTCTAGCGACTATATTCAAATGAAATGAAAAACAGACACCTACAGAAGTCCCTGGCCCATTTCCAATCACTGAGAGAGTGACACACGTCTCGGCCAATAAAGCCAGCTCTCCATCATAGACTCTCAAGTGTAAGCGATCACGCTGCTGTGAAATTTATTCGCTGTGTTTCCCTTCTGCTCAGAAACAAAACAACCCTATATTCTAGATACTGCCTTAATTCAGAGGAATGTAATTCTGCTACGAGATCAATCTAAATGGATTGTTTCAAAAAGAGCTGTGTGATTTAGTCCTAATGTATCAGAGGGGTTTTTTTTTTGTTTTTGGTTTTTTTTTTTTAGAATGCATGGCATTGTGATCTTGCCTTTTGTAAAGATTAATAGTTTTTACTGGTAAAGTGCTGTGAAGCCCTTGGATAAAATGCTGACTAAAGTTCAATGTCTGACCGTTTCTCTTTTCATCTGGCATGATAGTTTTTAAAACGTAGCTCTGCAGATTGTGTACCATATGTTCTCAAGCACGGGACCGTTTTCCAAAAGTGTTGGCTGCTTATCTTCAATAAAAGAATTGCTTGTCTACTAGGTACTGTGCAATTTTGCTGTGCAAGTCTAATAAATTTTAAGACCTCATATTTTTCTCTTTTAGAGGAAATAATTTTATAAATGGAGAAAGAGAGTTTGTAAATTCTACCCCTAAGACTGGGAACGAGGCCCGAGACTATTAAAGTGACACGAGATGAACTCTGGATTGATAGATTGGGTGAAGCGCGACACTGGATCAGAGAAGGAGCGTTTGTCTGTAAGGGAACTGCAGAATGGAGTGTGTGTTTTCTTCAGATTATGAAACTCTTCATTGTCTTGAGTTGGTAATGATTAACAGAAGTCTGCAGAGGCCTTTAAGTTCTTGGAACTGTACGTACAAAAGAAATTATAAAAATAGTTCCATATATATCACACGCTTTCATGATTCTCCACTGGTACACTGCTATACATTTTTAAATTTATTGGACACTTAAAATAGGTGTATTCATTTGAGTATAAACTGTATCACAATAAATCTGACTAAATATCATCTTGTTATTAGTAATATATTCGACCCTATAAAGCTACCACCTAAATATTTGGTCATGCTTCTCTGTCATCAAGAGAACAAGCAATTGTGGAGGCCCACCCCTCACTGCAGCCACAAGTGCCACGCCAAGAGAGCTGTGCCCACAAGGAGCCAGGGTCCTCACTCAGGCCATGGCAATGCACCTGCTACATGTGTGCTGAGGCTCCCGACGGGAGGGGAAGGTGGGGAAAGGGAATTGCAGAGTGGCTGGGCTCCAGCGTGTGTGTGTGTCGGGGGGGTGGGGGGGTGCTGTTTCTTTTTCCTCTCCCATGTGCACATGCACTCTCTGGCATCAAAAAAATATTTTCTATAATTACACATGCAATGCTTTAAACAATATCAAACATGTAATCTCCTTTTCAAATTATTTGATACTTTTGAGCAAGACAGTCAAAATAATTGATTTGTGATAACTTTTTTATTTTCGTCATAGGGTGCATGTGCTAGCTGGAGAGAGGCAGAGAGTAACAGGGAGAGGGAAAGTGAGAAATCACGTGCTGACCCGCAGTCCCTTCCCCTCCAGTCTCCTCTCGGGATTTTGGGCACACACGCACTTGGTGTGATTTTCAGCCCCTGAGTCCGGGTTTCGAATCATGGTTGACTATATGCAAGTCCAGTGCCTTAAGCACTATGCCACCTGTTGGCCCCAACTTGTGATAACGTTTTAAACTAATTAAAAACATTAATCAGGCCAGTCTGTGGCCTGGTGGTTAAAGTAACTCGATCCCGATCCCACAAGACCTACTCTGCAATTCAATGTTGGAAATGGCCTCTTTAGAAACATGTTGGGTGTGTACTCATGTATGCCCCAAACCCAGGCGATACCTCCGAGTTCCTGGGCCAGGCACCACAACTGAGTCTCCCGGTGCCGGTGAATCCTCAAACATCCCTGAATCTTGGTCTTGGCCCCTCTCATCTGTGGACTGAGAGCAATTCTGCCCTCTGGGGACTAGAGGGAGGCAAGCTCAGTAATGCCTCTGCAAGCTGACACTCTCGCAATCACATTGTTGATCTTGAAACAACCCTTTGACTTGGCTCCAGCGGTTCCCAACTGCAACCTGCGAGCAGGCCTATTCTCTCAGGTACCCACTGAGAGATATGCTGACCCATGGCCACAGAGAAGGGCCGAAATACTGGTCTTGACTATGGAGCCAAAACAGCCCTTTGTCTCAGTCTCAACCCATTACCTCATGGACCAGGGCAGTATGGCCAAGTCAGCAGCCCATCCAGGGACCCAACATGGCTTTCCCAGAGACCCAGAGGGGGCCACACCCAAGGTACACTGGGTAACAGGCCCGCATCTGAGAACTCTGAAGCCAATGTTCTTTTCAGTACCAGCCTCTCAGGGCCTTTAACTTACGCTAAGTCAGCTACAAAAGACCTGAGCCCGGGGCACGCTCTAGCACGGCAACAGCTGCACAGGTCATGTGCTTAAAACAGCAGGCGGTGTGCTCGGAATTCCTGGGCAGACCTCCCGTAGAAGGACAATAACAATCAAGGCCAGACTGCAGAAACTGAAGTCAATACTCATGTACCCGTGTCATCAGGGTGTAGACATTGATGGGTGACCACAGCATCAAGAACTAGAGAAACATGGTGTAACCAAAAGAAAATAGAAAGTGCTAGTAACTGACTCTGAGGACAGAGAAATGTATCATCTGCCTGACGAAGAACTTGAAATATGAGGGGTGGGCTTTAAAAAGTTCATGGGAAATGCATATTATAAAGAAACTATGCATGGATTTCAAAAACTTTTTGCACCAAAATAAACTTGCACCTTAATTCCATTTTCCCACAAACTCTTGGGAGTTCCCTGATAGCTGTTTTAAAGAAGCTCAGTGAACTTCAAGAAAATGTAAAGAAAGAAACCATTCAGAAATTTAGGAGAGACATTTAACAGAGATACTGAAATAATTGTAAAAATCAGGCAAAATATCGAGAGCCAAAAAATATACTGAAAAAAATAAAAATGCAATAGAGAACACCAACTGCAGGATAGACTGAGCAGAAGGAAGAACCTGTGAGATTCCGATGGAGGGTGACCTGGCTATGACATCGGTGACCCCATTGATCACCAGGGCTGAGCTGGCTGGTCTGACTTGCAAGGCAGGTGCCCCTGTTCTCTCTCACTGCTCCATGTGTGTCCCTCCTGAAGCTTCACCCTTGGTTGAAGAGGACGACCACTCCCAATAGAAGAGGACCATTCTTAGGTCAAGGGTATATGAGTATATACTCCCCTGCTAGAACCTCCAAACAAGCTCTCAAAGAATCACTGAGAGTGAAGACAGCCTACATGGAACTACACAGAGGAGACACAGAAGGGTAAGTAAGAACGGAGCTTACTGAACATAGGGGACATCAGCAGAGCAAACAGTTCACTGCCCTGGAAACAGGAATGGTGAAAGAAGAAAGGGGTAAAAAGGTTATTAAAATAACAGGAGCAGAAAAATGTCCAAACCTGGGAAAAGACATGGAAACTCAAATATCTGAAGTCAAAGATCAACGACAAAAGATTGCCCAAAACATATAAGGGGGTCTCAAAATATTCATGGAAAATGTGTAAAATGGAAAACCATGTGTGGATTTCAATTTTTTACATCAAAATAAGCTTGTACTTTAATTCCATTTTTTCACAAACTTTGAAGTATCTTTATAAATCAAAGGTCAAACACAGGGTATTCTGAAAGGACCAAGATGAAAGACGAAAATAACACACAAGGGTGTTCCAATACGCCCAGCAGCAGTGTTCTGGGCGAAAACCTTACAGGCCAGGAAGGAGTGAGAGATTAAAAATGATGAATAAGGGACCTGCAGATGACATACTGGTTGTGTTGCTGGACTCCCATGTAATTGACTGTGGTTCAAGTCCCAGACCTGGTGGCTTAAAACTCATGCCAGACACATGTGCCTGCATGCCCAAAATCCTTAGAGAAGAATAGAAGAGAAGAGAAGGGATTGCAGCATGGCCATCCCCCTTGGGGGGAGTGATGTCCTCACTTTCTGTCTCTCTGACAAGCACATGTACCTTATAGCAAAAATATCTCTAAAAAAAAACCTAGCAAAAAATTTCCAGCCCAGAATCCTGCATCTAGCAAAGTGGACATTCAAAAATGGACGCACCAAAACTGCAGAGCTTCATTACCATCGGGCCTGTCTTAAAGGAGATTTTTACAGGGAGCTTTTCAAATCAGAGATAAAAGACGACAATGAGTAACATAAGAATGCATAAAACTCACTGAGAAAAGTAAGTAGACAGTCAAATTCAGAATATTCCAATACTATAATCACGGTGTGTAAAGAAAGCACTTACATTTCCAATATAAATATTAAAAGATAGAACAATTAAACATCATAACCACGATAATTTGTCAAGGGATATGCAATATAAAAAGATGAAAATTATGACATTAAAATTCAATGCAGAGGAGGGGAATTAAAGCACAGTTTTTGTATACGTAATAAAAAGTTGTTATTAATTTGAAATAATTCGGTACAATTATATGATGTTTTTGTAAGCCTCATGGTAACCACAAAGCAAAATCATAATAAATAAGCCAAAAATAGAAAGAAAGGAATCTAAAGATAGTACTAGAGAAAATGACTTCATCACAAAGGAAGACAGCAAGAGAGGGAGGAAGAAGAGATCTATGAATCAATGAACAAAAGGGTAGTAATGAGCTCTTACTTACCAATAATTACCTTAAGTGGAAATTGGGCAATTTAAAAGACATATAGAAGCTGAATATATATATATGTGTGTGTGTGTGTGTGTGTGTGTATACGTATATGTACGTATATGTGTGTGTGTGTATGTATGTATGTATGTGTGTGTGTGTGTGTATATATATATATATATATGTATATATATATATATATATATATTCAGACCCAACTCCGTGTTTCTTTCAAGAGACTCATTTTTCTATAAGAACATAGTAAGATCAAAGTGAAAGTCAAGGGATGGGAAAAGATATTCCACATAAGAGGAAATTAAAAAAAACTATAAAAAAATATGGAATTAAAGTATGAGTTTATATTGAGCAAAAATGTTTTGAAATCCATGCATAACTTTTTCATAACATACATCTTCCATAAACTTTTTGCAGACCCTTGTATAAATGGAAACCCAGACTGAGTAGGAGTAGTTAGATTTACATCAGATAAAATAGACTTTAAGTCAAAAACTATAAAAAGACAAAGAAGGTCATCATTGCATAAGAATTAAGGGCCAACTCAGCAAGAAGATTTAACAATGGTAAATATACATGCACCCAGAATAAGACCACCTACACATAGAAGCAACCATCACTCGATTTAAAGAAATGCAGACTACAACGCGATGATATGGACAGCCGGAGACTAACACCCCACTTACAGCAACGGTGAGACCATCCACACAGAAAGTCAACAAAGAAGCATCAGATTCAAAGTGCCCTCTGGACCACGCAACCCTAACAGACATTCACAGTGTTTCACCCAACAACTGCAGAGCCACATTCTTTGCAGTTGCATGTGGAATGTTGTCCTGGATAGATCACATGGTAGTCCACAAAACAAGCCTTAACACATGTCAAACCAAAATCCTAGCACGTATTTCTTCAGACAACAGTGGTACAAAATGATATAACACAGATCTATCTATCTCTATTATATAGTTTCATACCACTGTTGTCTAGATACATACTCATATTTGTACAAATGCAGATCTACCTTTAGTGTCTAAATCAAAACACATGGCCATTAAAAACATGCTCCTCACATCTAACGGGTCAGTGAATTTAAAAATTTTAAAACATCTCGGGACCAGCAGTTAGTGTAATGGCTATGTCACTGGACTCCCACGTGGTCGACCGCGGTTCGCGTCCTGGACCTGGTGGCTTAAAACTCACGCCGGGTGCGTGTGCGTGCGTGCCCAAGATCCCAAGAATGGAGGAGAAGGGATTGTGGCGTGGCCATCCCCCCTGGGGGGTGATTTCTCGCTTTCTGTCTCTCTGTCTCTCTCTGTCTGTCTGGCGAGCGCACGTGCCCTATAGCAAAAATCTCTCCAAAAAAACAAAAATTAAAACATCTTGAGTGGCCACCAGATGGCATAGTGGTTGTGTTGCTGGACTCCTACATGGCCCACCAAGGATCAAGTCTTGGACTGGAGGCTTGAAACTCATGCTGTGTGTGTACATGCCCAAGGTTGCAGGAGGGGAATAGAGGAGAGGGGATTATGGCATGGCCATCTCCCCCGGGGCGGGGGGTGATTTCTCACTTGTCCTTTCACTGTCTCTGTCTCTATCTCTATGTCTCTCTCTCATTCTCTCCAGTGAGTGCCTGTGCTCTAAGACTAAAACCTTTTTAAAAAGATATCATGAGACAAATAAAAATGGAAACACAACACATCAAAATTTATGGGACATCATCAAAGCAGTTCTATGAGAAAAGTTTACAGCAGTAAATTTCCACATCAAAAATAGAAATAACTCAAAGAATGATATAAATAAGAGAAACTGGATCTAAAAGTAGAAGGAAAGAAGTAATGATCGGAGCAGAAGTAAAATGAAATTCAAACAAAAAGAAAACAGAAACAACAGAAATATCAATGATGAAGAAATATTTTTAACCTTCCTTTCTGTTGCCTTCCATGAAATCGTAGTTGGAATGAACCTTTCCCCTCCTCACACCACGGTTCCTACAAGGGTGTCTCTCCGGCTGTTCCTCTGCCCCTTGCCTGTTTTACAGAACGATGGAGAACTGCTCAGTGAGAAACGCGTACAAAGCCATAGACTAAAAGCGAACACACAACACAGTGTTATGTTAGTTCAGCGTTTGCTGAGTGGCTCCTGCTAGGTCCGGTGAGGTGCAGAGAGGGACAAGGAAATCCTCCTGACCCCACGGCGCTCCAGTCCCACACGTCCGACAGACCGTGCGTCACACACAGGGCCTGCCATGCACCGTGACCACCGGCTGCTGTGGAAACCGCGAGAACATCGTTGACGGCACCATAATCCTGAGAGCTCTGAAAGGTTTCACGGACCCGCAATACCACACCGCCATCCACAGCTGCACGAAAAAGCCATGTGGGCATCTGGCCTTTTAAAGCATGTTTTGTTTGCGAATTCATCACTCACGGAGAAACCTTGACTGCTGTGTGTATTCCTTGGGTGGTGTTTTCTCAGACCCCTTGGGAATATGACCCGAGTTATTTCTTTTGAGAGATTTTTGCTATAGGGCGCATGCACTCGCCAGAAAGACAGAGACAGAGAGACAGAAAGCGAGAAATCACCCCCCCAGGGGGGATGGCCACGCCGCAATCCCTTCTCCTCCATTCTCCTCTCGGGATCTTGGGCACTCATGCTCACGTGCCCAGAGTGAATTTAAGCCTCCGGGTCTGGGACTTGAACCATGGTCGACTACATGGGAGTCCAGCAACATAGCCATTACGCTAACTGCTGGTCCCCTGAGCTCTTGACCACACCTCACCCTACTTTTGTGTTCCTGCCCCATGTCCAGGTCATTACAATCTCTCTCATATTGAATTACGAATTCTTCTTGATCATAGACCACCACATCCAGCTCTGAAGTTGGCTTCACGGCACTGCAAAGCTGAACTGCTCAGCACCCTATAATTAAATCTCGTTCAATACCCTGCTCACCACCTCCCCCGGCCAGCACCTTCCACTCCCATAACTGGCGAACATCAGTGCTTTCAAACACGACTCTCCCATGCTCGCTTTGAACATCCCATAATTGTGCAATATCCCCCGGCCGACACTGCCCTTGTCTGTCCAGCGAGGGTAAAGAAATGTTTGAGGATTAAATAAAACGTCACCTAACTCCACCCCATTTGTTTATTTCTTGTGGCAGTTCCTCAAACATGTACATCGTGGTCCCTTTCAAAGACATCAGCTAAGAAGGAGGTAAAACTAATCCAATATTTTATTTAAATGTTTTCCTAAATTATTTTGAGAAAAGCATTTCCAGTTACTGTACATTACGTTGGACAGCTGTTACATTAGAACCTCTTTATTCCTGCTTTGATTCCACTGTTTAATCATTTAATAAAACCATAATATTTTAGGTAGAGGAAAAGCATGACTTTACAATAAGGGCCACTCGACAATGCTTCAGTGTTACTTGCAAACTTCTAAGTTGAATTTCTAAACTGGGTTTGAAAACTGTAAGATTGTTAGAATGATTCCCAAATTCCAACATGAACACCCTAACAGAGAAAAACAAAGACCTGGGAGGATCGTATGACATTAAGCAGCCCTACGTTAGAAAACCACCGACCCCATACCCAAGACTGCACTCTCCAATCTGGGCTTCATTTTTTCTTTTCTTTTTTTAGAAGTTCATTGAGCCAGCTGGTGGCAGTAGGAACTCACATGACCAACGTGCAACTTGAGTCCTGAACTCTGGCTTGAAAAACACACTGGCATGTGTGTGTGCCCAAAATCCTGAAAGGAGGGAGAAATGGAGGGGCGGATTGTGGCATGGACATCCCCCACGGGGCAGGGGGCTTTCCTGCTCTCCCTCTTCGTCTTTCTCTGATGAATGCATGCACCCTCTAGCAAATTAATTCTGTTTAAGTTTGTTTGTTTGTTTGTTTGTTCATTGCTTCCATGAGAGAGGGAGAGGCAGGAAGAGGGAGGCACTCCCTGATGCTGCACCCCTCTCTAGGGTGTGACGGTTTCTCAGTTTCCTTGGTTTTTGAAGACCCTGGCAGGTTGGAGGAGGGCTGGTTAAGGATCCTATCGAATGGCCCTCTATCACAATTGGTTCGCTGTTTTCTCATGATTAGACAAGCGTTTTGAGAGGAAGCCCACAGACACATTCTAGCAAGGCACGTGGATCCGGGACACGGATATCAACGTGACTTATCGCTGGTGACGTTTGCCTCCGTCACGGGGCGCAGGTGGTCTGGCAGGCCTCCCACTGGCACGCTGTTCTTCTCCGTTACATGCCGTACTCTCTGGAAGAAAGGTACCGTGTGGCCCACACTTAGGGAACTGGGAGTTTGGCATATGCCGATTCTCAGCACTGTCTTCATAATGTTTCTATAAACTAAAACCGTTCTAAAACAAAAAAGTTTATTTTTAAAAAATCAATCGGTGCTACCCTTTCATCTAAGCCTCCCTTTCTAGAGTGGAAACTGACGAGAACATGAATTCCACAGAAGGGCTTCTGCAGAAGAAGCCTGATTTATTCTATCCCCAAACCTGGCCACTGCGAAGTGAATCAGTGAAAACCTTTGATCACACTGGGCTTTTCTCCATGTTACATTAGCCCCAGGAAAACAAATCCTGAGCAAGGAATGGCAAATGAAGGCTCACACTACGAAAATGCTAATCGTGGCCCGAAGATCAGAGAGGAAGCCGTGTTTTTGATCTTGCAGAGGGCAGTGGTCCCTGTGCAGGGCAGTAACTGATCTGAGGTTTGGTCCCCATGCCATCTAAACTACTTAGCATGATGTCTATTTCAGATGTGTTACTGAGATACGAGTTCAATAAATAGAGATATACCAGCATCCAACACTCGTGCCCAATAGCTGTGCTAAACTGCTTCTTCCTTTGAATGTATCAACTCAACACACATGGAAAATTCATAATCCTAAAAAGTATTTAAAACGCAATGAATCTTTGCTCTTTCATCCAGAATTTATACATTTTAAAAGGCATATGCAAAATGGGCCCCTCTCACGAACTTTTGCCAGGGCAAATCTATTTCACCATGAGTCCTTTTCCAGAAAGTTTTCAGTTCTCAAAGGTGAGCCTCTCTTTTCCTTTCTGGATGATCAGATCTAGTGAAGCTTCGTCATTCTGCACATTAAGAATTGTGTTTCCAAGAACATACAAGAGTAAATATGTTTTGAAAGTCAACATAACTGAAAGAATGTATTCAGAAAACATTGGAAATCAACAATTAACATCTTCTAAACATTAGAGCAGATAACACATTGTCGAACACGATGGTACCGCATCATTTTAATTCAGAGCATAGTTTCAGTTTGTTTTGTGATTTCTTTTTAAATGTAATTTCAAAAAGAATGAATGTTCCTAAATGCATACTGACAAAATCATAAAGTTCCTAATGATTAATTCTAGTAATAAGACACTTAGAAATAGTACTTTACTGCTGATAATTTAAACTGCTAGGGTTTGCTTTCTAGGAACCTTCTGTAATACCTCACTATTAAGCAAAGCTCCATTTATGCCAAACCAGATCCAACAAAGAAAATCAATTATCAGCAGAGTTCGAGTACGGTCTGTTGGAAGAGGTGGTGATGTTTTCAAGCAGCGAGTATAGAAGCTGCATGTTCTGAAATGTTGAATACACCCCTTGCAATGCATACTCTTAGCGACAGGTGAGTTCTGATTACTCGAATTCTGGGAACAGAGAGGGGAAACTCAGTGACATTTGCCCTTTCATGATGTAATACACAAGAGGGAGAAATAATGGTTGGCATTTCCAAGCTTCTCCCCTTCATTCTCGAGTTCTGTCTCTCACTGTCCAGCCTCTGCTGCCATGATTTGTAAGAAAATAGATGGCATCATATGTAGCTTCCATTCCTACTCCAGCTGAATTCTCCCCCATTTACGGAGAAGAGTATTTAAAACTCTTTAAAAAACAATATTTATTAAAAATGAGCCCTATCGGGGGGGGGGGTAGAAGGTGGTGTAGAGGGTGAGGTGCTGGATTCTCACATGGCTGACTGTGGTTTGAGCCCCACACCCAGCCCCCTGAAAAGCACACAGGGCCAGAGAAAAGGAACCAAGGGGAAAAATAAAAAAAGCAAAACACGTAATGGACACAAAAATGGAAATTACCTGTTGATGACAACATATTTAACTGGACTAATATGTAGTGTATTCATGCTGGGAAAATTAATTTTCATGCTATAATGATACATAGGAATTGCATGTATAAAAAATGAAATACATAGAAAAAGAAGAAAGAAGAAGAGAAAATCACACAGGGTACGTGTGCATACACGCCCAAAGTCCAGAGAGAAGAAGGGGAGAGAATGGAGTGTGGCTAGCACTCCTGGGGGGCGGGGGCTGATTTCCCACATTCCCTCTGTCTCTCTCTCGTCTTCCTCCGACGAGCTCACGTGCCCTATGGCATAAACCTTAAGAATGAAATAAAAATAAATTAAAAATAAATAAATAAAATGGCCTCTGTCAAACCTTCAGCTGAGTGACAACAGGCCCAGCCATGGTAGAGCAGAGGCACGTGAGGGCCTGCAGGGCTGGCAGCCAGGGGTGCTGCAGGCTGGACCCCGGGTCAGTGTGGAAACACGTTACCGGAAGTGCAGGCCCAGGATCCCGAGAGCTGGAGCTGGGGTTGGGGCACGGTGGGAGGAGAGGCTGCTGACGGCACTTCTCTCTCTCTCACACGAGCGTGCACCTGCACCATCTCTTAAAAAAAAAAAGTCCTAGCTGTGAGACTTCATTCCCAAGGCTGATTGATGACTGGTGTGTGTGTCCTTGGAATGTATTGGAAAGCTCACCGAACCCACAGTCCCATTCGGCATCTGTGAACCCAGAGCCAGCTTCCCTCTCTGCATTCTATGTCGACTGTGGCATATGCTTAGGCAAGCTATGGGCCTACGGTATCTGCTTTTATGAAACATACAATGCTGAGGGGAGCAGGATTTATACATTCTCTGCGTGTTTTTTGTTGTTGCTGTTAACAAGCATATTAGAAGTTGGTCTTAAATTAAAACCTTCCATTGAAAAGAAGTAATAGACAAACCGACAAACCTACAAACCATTTCAAAAACAATACAACAAAACCAATCCGAGGAAGTTCAAACTAGCTAACAAAGATGTCTCATTTATTAAATTGTAAATTAAATGAGGAAACACTAAAATATTTGAACTGACAGACAGAGAGATTCCCTTGCTCTAAGCTGTTGTACAAAGACAAGGAGATATTGAAACGTCAGTGAAAATTCCATTTTGCAGTACTCCTGCTAAACAAGAAAAGGCATTTGTCTCTGGCATTGAATTAAGAGTGGAGAGGCAAGGTAGGAGGAATAACGGACTGTATAAAAAAAGTGTAATTCACTTGGCCACACTGGCTACAGGGAGAGAGGGCAGCAGTGAGTTCTCAGCTGGAGGATTCACAGTCCAGGACAGCTCTGCTCCAGCACGAAGGGCCTCACCTCATGTAGGAGAATCCGCATTGGCTGGTCAGACAGAGAAGGGGAAAGAAAGAAACACCCCGGTAAATTGAATCTCAGTGATGTTTTGCACATACTTCAGTGGGGGTGGTTTCAGACTTTTCTGGGGGGGATTTTTTCTATAGGACGCATGTGCTCTCCAGAGAGACAGAAAGTGAGAACCCCTCTCCCCCAGAGGGATGGCCATGCCACAATCCCTTCTCTTCCATTCTCCTCTTGGGATTTTTGGCATGCATGCACACACACCTGGCGTGAGTTTCAAGGCACTGGATCGAGGAATCGAACCGTGGTCTACTATGTAGGAGTCCAGTTATGGAACGGCTGCATCATCAGCTGGTCCCATTCACACTGATTGTTAGGAAAGCTTTAACCCTGTTCTGGGCAATGTCAACTGGACACCCCCCCCCCCCAGGTTGATTTAGCCCCAGAACAAAGCCGCTCCTGCCATTAATACTCTGCTTGTCACTCTGAGAAGAAGGTCATGTATTTCACTGAATTATCAAGATGGCAGAAGTGTCTAAACCCATTTCAAATACCATGTAACATAATGTGTAACCACTATCAAAATGTACAGTTGGTTCGTTTAAAATTTGTACGGCACATCTACTGTGTCATCACAAATATGCACACACACATACCAGTGTTTTTTTGAAAATACAGTTTTTAGGTTTTCTGTTGTTTCTATTCAAGTGTTCATCTGCTTTCCACGAAAATATCCTTCTGTTACTTCTTATGCTTTAGCCAGAATCTTCAACCTGAAGCTATCGATTATTCATGCTAAAAAAATTACGCTTAAGTGGTCTCTAAGCCCTCCCTTTCATTTTCAGGAAGCTCTGACATTTCTGAATCTACACATAATCTCCAGGTTCTTTTACAATCAACAACACGATGCTTAGGGAAGCAGGACTTGGGCGTTTGCTCTGGTGTTTCTGTTATGCCAATGATGGCTTCTTTCTTTGCTGAAGGACCAATGTGAACTAGAGATTCTGCTGGCTGTTCTAGGGTGTTGTGTCTCCTCTGGGCTGGTGGAACTTTAGAGCTTTCACTTCCCACCAGAGGAAGCTGCTACTAGATCGATCATTCATCGATAGTTCTTTAAATCTTAAGCTCTGCAGTGATGCCAGCTTCCAAAGAAGCAACAGAATCATTCAACGTTTTATAAAAGCATGTGCAATTAAGAAGTTTTCCAGGTGGAGGGCGGAGCTAAGGCCGAGCAGAGGGTGCAGTGTTCAGGGCTGAAGCGCTCCAGCACGTGGAAATGGCTCCAGAGCTGAAGAAAAAACGTCAGCATCGAGGACGCTCTGTCTACTGGCTGCCTGCGACAGATCCCTTCAGACCTCCTCGGCCTCGCACCACAGGGGAGGGCTGGCTGGGCCCTCTCTGCAGCCTTTGCTCCAGTTTCACAGCACTGCCGATGGTGGCTGGGGCTGACAGCAGGAGAGTAATCGCCAGGCTAAATTCGAATGAGCATTTGCTTCTGGGACAAAGAGTATTTCCTGATGGTAGCCAGTGAGGTCCTCTATGGCGGTTTCCTGTTTCTGTTTGTTTCCCACCTATTGTGGGGCTTTTTCAATATAATGCTTTTGAAAAACAGCGAGTTTCATATATATATCTATTTGCTATAGGTCAAGTGCACTCAGTGGAGAGAGACAGAGAGAGACTTGGGGGAGGGAGAGAGAGAGATGGAAAGTGAGAAATCACCTCTCATGAGGATGGCCACACCATAATCCCCTCTCCATTCTTTTTTTCTTGGAGGGGGGAGAGGTTTTTGCTATAAGGTGCGTGCACTCGCTAGAAAGACAGAGAGAGACAGAGAGATAGAAAGCGAGAAATCACCCCCCCAGGGGGGATGGCCATGCCACAATCCCTTCTCCTCCATTCTCCTCTTGGGATCTTGGGCACACACACACACACACACACACGCACCCGGCATGAGTTTAAGCCACTGGGTCCGGGACTCAAACTGCAGTCGGCTACAGGGGAGTCCAGTGACATAGCCATTACACTAATTGCTGGTCCCGATCCCTCCTCCATTCTGAGCATGCATGTGTATGTGCCCTGCATCATTTTTAAGATGCCAAGTCTGGACTCAAAAAGTGAAGATCCAGTGTCTTAACAGCCACAGGGCAGGGCGGCCCATGTATCTTGTTAGAGGTTTCTTCTTGGTTACAAAGTTTCACTCAAAATCTTTTGGAGGTAGTAATAGGATACTTGCTATTCGGCCTCCCTGTGATCTAACCTAAGACCATGTTTCACCTACTGGAGTGAGGGTTGAATATTTTCCTTGAGATCATTTCTAACTTTGAGAACTTGTATCAGTAGAAGACGCTATAGATAAGTATAATTTTTTTTTAAATTTTTTGTTTCAGCAAGTCCAGCTACTGTAAAATTTTTCTAAACTTTGTTTGAAAATAGAACAAACACTACATAAAATAGCTGTTGCAAAGACATGGGAGGAACTTACAGATGGCTCCATGCTCAGATAGGACAAATGTAGGGAGATGGCGGGTCCGAGAACAACCGCCAGGATGAGTGAACTTCACACTTAGCCTGTGGTCGAGTGGAACACCATCAAAACGAGTCAGTGGATTCCAAAGTCTTCCAAAACGAAACACACACAGACAGACATGGTAACCTCACTCTCGGAATTTCAACATTAGCCCATTTTAGTCCTTTGGACAATAAAATTTGCATATTTATTTATTTTTAATTAATTACCTGGGTATTTTTTATTTTAGATGTCCTATTATTTTGTTTTGTTTTGTTCTGTCTTTTAGTTTACAGGTGCATGCACTTGCTGGAAAGAGGCAGAGAAAGAGAGAGGGAGAGTGAGAAATCATCTCCCAGGGGGATGGCTACACTGCAATCTCTTCTCCTCCATTCTCCTATCAGGATTTTGGGCACGCATGCAAACACGCCTGGCGTGAGTTTTAAACCACTGGTCAGTTTGAACCTCGGACAACTGCATGGGAGTCCAGGATGTAACCATTGCGCCATCTGCTGGTCCCAGGAGGGATATGTTGAGCCATGTGGGATGGGCAGGAATTTTGGTACTACTCAGTTGAGAGGCAGACTACTTACCTTAAATAGAAAGATATTTCTGTACCTTAACTAGAAAAACAGGCCAGTTTTCTCTTTGCTCTCTCAATTCTGCCTCGTGTTAACTATGCCTATGCAGTATCCCCTTAATACTCACTCCTGTGTGTGTGTGTGTGTGCATGTGTGTGTACGTCTGTGTGCGTGTGGGCAGTTCTCGTCCCTCTGTATAAAGCTCTGCAAGCCGTGGATTTAAATTCAATCCACTCTGTGGGAGGGAAGAGGGATAATGAATTAGTGCCTAACAAAGACGATTATTCCGAGTCTTGGACGGGCAGAGAAGTGGGGCAGTAGGCTAGTCTTTTATTAAGATCATCCTCTCTACCCTCCCTGAAAAAGCCTTTCTTTAGTCTGTCATCATTAGAAGAAAATACCTTACATCTAGGAAACCTTCAAATTATATTGTTTCCAGAATAAGAAAATCAGAGAGAGCTATGAACGAAACCCCTCTCTCTGCCACAGAAATGCCCACGGTTTCATCTGCTTAAATACGCAGGGAGGAGGGAGGCGGGGGACTGGAGTGCAGGAAACCAGGCCAGGCAGAGCGCTGGCCGTGACCTGAAACAGATGCCAAATTAACTCGGGGACCAATTTGTTCAACATTCCCTTTGAACTGCAGATTTTGAAAGTACAAAATTTGCAGCTTGCCATATAATCTGGGCTGGGAAGCAAGCTCAGATAAGCAGGGCTCTAATTACAGTGGAGGTAATGAAATGTGATCCGTAATCTGCACTTTGGCTGGTGTTGTCTACTTAAGAGTGCTTTTCTTTTTCTTTTTCTTTCTTTTTTTTTTTTTTAACAATCTCTTTGTCTCGTTATTATTTTTTTTCCCAAAATTTTCTGCAAGTTCCTTGGCCAAACCAGTTACACTGTATTGCCTGCGCTACTGCGTAAAGAACATCAGCCTGGAACTGAAGACAACGTGTACAGAGGCCGGAGTCCCCAAATCAGGGTGGCCGCTGGGAGCATCCTTGCTGTTAACAGAGGCGTGTTCAACTGCATTCCAATTCACTAGTGTCACAAATTTAACGATGCCTCAGAGCGGATTCATGTCTGGACCTCAGAACTTGGGCTGAGATACGAAAAATGATCTGTCTGACTTTTAAATCAGTCATTGGCCTAAGATTTTATGGGAAAGTTCCCTATTCAGGTAGCAAGGAGAAGGTAGGAGTGGAGAACAGGAACCTCAGATGAAGACAAAGCCAGCGGCCGTCTCAAGGACACTGTCTTTAGCTCAGAATGTGCTTGGGGTCGTTAAAAATGGCAGTGTCTCCATGGCAGAGGTTGATAAACAATTTTAAATGAATGAAAAGACTGATTCCCTGCAGACACTCTGTTCCCCATGATCAATCCCACTTGAAATAAGAAACAGGATGCTGATCTCGCAAATCTGGGATAATTCCTTCTAATTCTCTGAGCCAGGATTGCACACAGATGATTGTGTTTGTCCTAAATGTGTTCTAGACTAGATGGGACAACATTAGGGGCTTTGTGGCCACACGATATCATGCACGCATGAAGTCGTGTCATTCGTCAATAACATCACCAATATAAATGCTTGCTGGGAGTAAACGGGGCGATGGGGAAGAGAAGGAAATAAATATTTGTTAAGAATTTACAGCACGCCAGACATTGTATATGTGCTATATCTAACAGAGTTTCATGCATTCATTCATTCCTATCTCTGATCTTACCCTACGTGTGTGAGATAAACAGCTAATAAAATTGCTGGCTCTAATGGAGTTACGTTTTACGGAAAGGAGATAGACAGTGCAGTAAATGTAATAAATAACTAATCCATCGAATACATCGCCCGGAACACCAACGTACATAGTTCAAGGAACCCTGTAACAAACTCTGCTGAACGGTGCTGGTCAAAAGAATGTTTTTTTAAAATAAGATTTTACAGAGAGCAGAAATAATCTATTTGTCAGTGCAGGTAATTAATTTACCACACAAGAAGCGATGAGGAAGAAAGGAAGGCAAGCACGGTGAAGCGATGAGCTGGGAGACGGTAGGGTTGGGTCCAGCCAGCAGGAGCGAGGACTCCGCGGCAGGCCGCACTCTCCCCTCGTGGAGACCAAGTGAGCGTGCGGGTCAGCGTGGAGGGCCCGGGAGCGGAGGCCGTGCGGAGCCTGCAGACCTTCCACCCTCTGCATCCATTTGTGAGTAAGGAAGGAGACAAACCCGCTCAGCAGCACGGGGGCCGGGGCGGAGCAGCCACCGCGTGTCATCGGAGCAGCCAGAGGGGCAGACCTGGGAAATGCAGCCTGGTCTCCAGGCCTGCGCGGCCCTCCGAGGGCACAGGCCATGCAGTAAGAGAATGTGGGATCACTCTGGTTAAGTTATTATGCATGGTATTCATGTACTAGAAAAGCCACTCCACAAATAGATATCATTAAATAGACAAAATTAGTTTTTCTTGTGTATATGCTGGCCAATCCACAGAGTAAATTTGGTATTGTGTGGCAATATATAATATGAACAAAGGTACTCCTAGATCCACTGTAAATATTTTCAAGAATGTGGTAAGTAAAGATTGAACTTACTAATGGTGTGCATGAGGTCACCTGTGCTCAGGACCCACAATGCACTGGGTCAGACTGACCCTCCTGACACCCTGGTCCCCACCCAGAGGCTCGCTCTGCACTGGGTCGCTGAAGTCTTTCTGTTCTCTTAGGAATTTCGTGACCCAGCTTTGCATTGCATCCTTGTTAACGAATGCTTTTTTGTCCCCAGGACTCTTATTTCCTCATAAAATGTACCGTTAGCTTAAAAACCTACGCGAAACGTGTGTCGAGTATGGCCTCGTTTTCACTGATCCATGTCGGTGGGCGTAACTTCTCTCTGGAGTAGAGGAAGATGCACCCTGTGTGCCCATACGCACCAGGTTACAGAGGCTGCTGTGGTGGTTACCTGGGCCCTAAGGTCCCCTTCTGGAGCTTTACTTATCTCACTAGAAGACTGGACAAGGGTCAGGTCTGCAGCACAATGGCTAAGGGCATTGGGTCCCACCAAGTCAACGATGGTTCGAATCTCTGACCAGGCAGCTTATTAAGCACACCAGAAGCAGGTGTTTGTGTGCGTGCCCCAAATCCTGATGGGTTGGAGATCTGTAGGAAAAGGGATTGCAGTCTGCCCACACTTCACCGGGGAATTCTCTCTCTCTTCCTCTCCCTTGTATGTGCGTGTATCCACTGGCAATAAAAATAAAATGCCATCGGAATCTGCAAGCCCCATACCTGCTTCAGGAAATGGTTCCCACAGTTCTTTCGTCTGGACTCCAGGGGCTCACTCTCCACCTGATTAACATCAGGGAAGGCCACATCATCTAGAACAGGGCATTTATGAACTGACTGGAGAGCAAAGACACAGAGTAAATTAAACAATGAGGGAGGCAGCAGGTAGCGAGGTTGAGGCACTCCCACGTGGCCAGCCATGTTTCAAGTCCCGACCTGGTGGCTTGAAAACCACGCTGGGCATGTGTGTGTTCATGCCCAAAACCCCAGGAGGAGAATGGAGGAGAAGCGACTGCAGTGTGGCCATTCTCCAGGGGGTGACTTCTCACTTTCCTTCTCTCTCTCTCTCTCTCTCTCTCTCTCTCTCTCTCTCCCCTTTCTGGCAAGTGCACGTGCCCTAAAGCAAAAACCTTAAAAAAAAAAAAAAAAAAAAAAAAAAAAAAAAGGAAAAAAGGCTAGGCCAACTCAATTCCCTCTCTGAATAATTTGAATGACTCAGAGAAATGATTGCAAATCCAGAGGCTAAGAAGGCAATTTAAAATGCCTGTCCCTGGAAATCCCTGACTCTAAAAACAAGGGAATCAAAGGGAAATTGGTGAGGTTAGAACATTATGCTTTTGTCTTATCATCAGTATAGGAGCAGTGGGAGAATAAAAGAAAAATAAAACTAGACAGGCTGATTAAAGTGGAGAGAGAATTATGTCTGCAGGAGAAGTCTGCGATTTGGCACGATTGGCCGGACAGACATGCAGAGAACAATGAGCTCTGGATGGCAACGCGGGCTGTAACGACAGCCGGAATGAGCTGTGTACGGCCCGCTTTCTCCTGAAGAGAGTACTAGGAAGGCCTAGGCAGATTTAGTTGTTATTAGCCCAGCAATTAAGTCTAGGTCCTCAAAGAAATGTGTGAAAAGAAAGAGAGACAAAAATCTCCATTAATAAGCTGGAGTGGGCTGGACCTGTGGCTGAGCGGTGAAGGGATCCGGGTCGCACAGGGCTGGCCCGTGGTTGGAATCCCAGCCCCAGCAGCTTAAAGAACACCAGGCATGTGCGTGTGCATCCCCCAGATCCCAGCCAACAGGAAAGTGGAGAAGGGACTGTGGCACGACTAAACCGCGCTGGGGACGCTCTCTCCCTGCATCACTCTCTCTGTCTCTCTGGCAAGCATGTGTGTCCTCACACAGTTTTAAAAAATAGTAATAATACACTGGAATGACTCCTCGAAGGGCAGCCAAATACAGAAAGCAATTGCGAGTCACCCTCTTAAAGCAAAATGGAATAAGAGCTCTAGATAAATCATCCTCTTGAAGACTGGGGTCCTCTTCCAAGTTCTTACATAACATCGGGGTGATTTAAAAAGGGAAGACTGGAAAGAACATCATAGCATTATTAAAGTAATAATTGATGAGTTTCAAAATTGCACATGGGGACGTAGTGGCCTCCCGAGTTCCATGTCCTAGGAAGGTACCGGGCAAGGTCACAGAGGCACCAGGAAGGGTGGACACGCTATTCGAAGGTAAGGAAGATGGCGACCGCAGATGGACGCCCACCCTGTGTGAACGTTAGCCCAATGGCTATTGTACATAAAGCAGATCTGCCCTGTGTGCAAACATAAATGCTGTCTGCTGATCGCTGTGAACACTGGAGCAGAGTCTACCTTCCAGGAATGGAGAAAGGGGAAAGACAGGGAAGCAAAGGAGAAAATGTGTCCACCCTGTCTTCTTTTAACATCTCTGAATTCATCTCCCATGATACCTACAACATCACATCTGCCAGAACCAGGTCTAGTGGGGAAGCCTGACAGGTAAATCGTTTTGCAAAACCAGATCACTTTTAAGTTAGATGGGAGTCACAGATGATGTGGTAGAATAAACATTATGTGAACCATTATATTTTTATCAAAATTAGGACTCATTTATTTCACATTTCTCACCATGAAGAGTCACATAAAAGAAAGTTCAGGGAACCAGCAGTTAGCGTAATGGCTGTGTCGCTGGACTCTCATGTAGTCAACTGTGGTTCGAGTCCCGGACCTGGCAGCTTAAACTCATGCCTGACGCATGTGTGTTGGGAGGTTCGTGTTGCCCCCACAGACATCCCATGTTTGTCAGAGATCCTGGACAGTGGCTACTCAGTGTTCTTAGGGGAACTAGAAATTGAGACACTCCGAAGGCGCTAGGTGAAAATGAACCCTGGAGGATGGCCCTAAGACCCCTACAAAATGTCGACACACCAAGATAGCAGGATTATCTACACACTGAGAGAGAAGACTTTTCTCCAAGATTAAGAATTTAAATAGTGCCATAATTAATTCCATGGCGAGCTCTTTCTCCTCACTGAAGTTTAATTCGCACGTCGTAAAGGCGAGACCTCTGGGATAGAATGATCGGCAACCTGGTAAGCCTCAAATAAAGATGATCTTCTTTTTTTCCCCATTTTTTTTAAGGTTCTATGTGCCCCCCATTCCTCAGTTACTACTGAGTCTTTGGCGACGGTAACACGAGTCTAGTTTAAAAGTGTTTCAGGGACCTTCCTTTGTTTAGGGTAATGGCTTTTAAGCCAAAAATTGGCTCATTTTCTTCATTTCATGACTATGTGGCTTACTGCTAAAAAAATAAATTCCTGTGTTTCCAGTGGACACTTGAAGCTTTTCCTACAAATGCGGACACATGAGAAACAGCAGTGATATCAAACCTCAGAGGGGCCGACAGAACCACGCTCCTCCCAGGGAGGGACAGAGGGGCCAACAGGACTGCTCTCCTCCCAGGGAGGGACAGAGGGGCCGCCAGAACTGTCCTCCTCCCAGGGAGGGACATAGGGGCCAACAGGACTGCTCTCCTCCCAGGGAGGGACAGAGGGGCCAACAGGACTGCTCTCCTCCCAGGGAGGGACAGAGGGGCCAACAGAATCAGTCTCCTCCCAGGGAGGGAGAGAGGGGCCAACAGGACTGCTCTCCTCCCAGGGAGGGACAGAGGGGCCAACAGGACTGCTCTCCTCCCAGGGAGGGACAGAGGGGCCAACAGGACTGCTCTCCTCCCAGGGAGGGACAGAGGGGCCAACAGGACTGCTCTCCTCCCAGGGAGGGACATAGGGGCCAACAGAATCAGTCTCCTCCCAGGGAGGGAGAGAGGGGCCAACAGGACTGCTCTCCTCCCAGGGAGGGACAGAGGAGCCAACAGAATCAGTCTCCTCCCAGGGAGGGACAGAGGGGCCGCCAGAACCGTCCTCCTCCCAGGGAGGGACAGAGGGGCCGACAGAACCACGCTCCTCCCAGGGAGGGACAGAGGGGCCGACAGAACCACGCTCCTCCCAGGGAGGGACAGAGGGGCCGACAGAACCACGCTCCTCCCAGGGAGGGACAGAGGGGCCGACAGAACCACGCTCCTCCCAGGGAGGGACAGAGGGGCCGACAGAACCACGCTCCTCCCAGGGAGGGACAGAGGGGCCGACAGAACCACGCTCCTCCCAGGGAGGGACAGAGGGGCCGACAGGACTGCTCTCCTCCCAGGGAGGGACAGAGGGGCCGCCAGAACTGTCCTCCTCCCAGGGAGGGACAGAGGGGCCAACAGGACTGCTCTCCTCCCAGGGAGGGACAGAGGGGCCAACAGAATCAGTCTCCTCCCAGGGATGGACAGAGGAGCCAACAGAATCAGTCTCCTCCCAGGGAGGGAGAGAGGGGCCAACAGGACTGCTCTCCTCCCAGGGAGGGACAGAGGGGCCAACAGAATCAGTCTCCTCCCACGGAGGGACAGAGGGGCCAACAGAATCAGTCTCCTCCCAGGGAGGGAGAGAGGAGCCAACAGAATCAGTCTCCTCCCAGGGAGGGACAGAGGAGCCAACAGAATCAGTCTCCTCCCAGGGAGGGAGAGAGGGGCCGGCGGAACCACGCTCCTCCCAGGGAGGGACTGACTGGTTGAAGCTGTTGAACCCTCTTAGAGCATCTAATTTAGGATCTTTCCAGCTAAGCTTTGGGAGGATTAGTAAACCACATCCAGGCCACCTGGGCAGAGCAGTGGGCGTGTGCAGCTGAAGTGAAGCGGCTCTACCTGGAAGGCTGCAGCTCGGCTCCCTGCCCAGCCTGTCCGTGCAGGTGCACGTGTGTTCAGGGGGTTGAGCTCGGTATGGGCCCCTGTGGAGGGTGCTTCTATTTCTTACTCACTTTCACAAAATAAAAAAAGAAACTCAAACAAATATTGAAAAAAATCCAATGATGATTTCTAGACTTCAAATGGAAGATTTCAGACATTCTTTGAACTTAATATTTAAAGGGAAAAAAATTTGTTTTGAAATTAATTTTACTAGGACATTAACAAGTATTATGGTGTTTGTTTTCTATTGACTTAGATGTCCCAGGATCTTATTCTTCACGTGATAGTTTCTCCTCAGAAATATGGTAAGGAGGGGTGCTTATATTTCAGTGGAGTCTCTCTATATATTGTTGATATCTGGTTATGAGAATCTTTTAGACTGTCGTGTCATTGAACAGTGTAACATAGAGGCACGGTCTTACACGGTGTAACCAGGCATGCGTTGGAAACAAGCAAAGAGAATGAGGGATGCTTTTTGCTGTAGGGGTCATAGGGTCTTCACCCTGTGTGTGGTACCGACCCATTTCAGAGCCCTGTGAGGCCAATTCTGAGCACCCCTGGGAGCAGAGGGAGACCCAGAGCAGCGATGCTGGGCCTCTGGGGAGGAGCTCGTGATGTGGGGGCGAAGGGGCCTGTCTTCATGGAATGTCACCTGTCCCCTCAAGGGAGAGCACCCAGTCAGGGAGCACAGACCAGAGGCCCAGGGCAATGGATCTGACAAACAAAACGCCGAATTCGAACTGGGTAAATTCCAGTTTCCTGATCTCATTTTTCTGTCTGGCAGGATGTCCACTCGAGTAACACACCTGGCTGTTCTCCTCATTCTTTCCTTAATCTTTTCTCCTTCGTTAGAGAACTGAGTTATGTATTTGGAGAGTTTGAAGAAGTATCTGGGCATGACTAGCCCAGCTTGGTGGGTTCATGTTTGCTCAGAACTTTGATGTGACTGTACTGGGAAATAGGGTTGTCATGAATGTAGTTTGTTAAGATGAAGTCACACTGGATTATGGTGGCCCTAAATCCAATGACTGGTGTCTTTGTGAGAAGAAAGGATTTATGGATACTCCAGGAAAAAAAAAAAAAGCCAGAGATCAGAATGATCTACAAACCAAGAACTGACGAGGATTTCTGGGAGCCAGGAAGCTAGAAAAAAAGAAAGGAACCTTCTTCAGCAAGAGTGTGTATCTCCCACCGCCGTGATTAGACTTCCAGCCTCCAGAAGGGAGTACGATTCTCTCATTTCAAGCCACCGGGTTTGTAGTAATTTGCTGTGTATGGCAGCCCTTGGAAAGAATTCCCTCTTGTCTTTGGAGCCAGGTCTGTCGGGAAAAGGCATGCCACCTAGCCTGTTCACTGCTGTGTGGTCATCTGCTGTGTCTATAATGCGTGCTGGTTGTCTAATTCAGGAGTACAATGTGGATGAGCCCTTCACACAGCAAAGGGAAATGAGGGCCTCCATTATCTGAGCAACAAAGTTGATACCACGTTCTTCATCTCCACAACCCATCGCTCACTCTCTGCTTGCTCCTAATTCAGGAAGGGGCGAGCAATGGTTATGTTTTGGCCCCCTCAAATCCCAACGAGTCGCTCTACAACAGCAGAACTTCCAGCCTTGGCATGTGCTACAGTCTGTCTTCTTTCCTCCCATGGTAATTAAAGCACATGGCCAAGCCTAGCTTGGGTTGCCACAGCAAGGTGACCCTGACTGGGGAGGAGGGTGTCTAAACAACAGAAATGCGTTTTCTTGTAGTTCAGGAGGCCTGAAGTCCAAGGTCACGGCGCTCCTGGTGAGGTCTCTGTTCCTTGTAAACAGCCACCTTCTCAATGTCTTTAGTCCAGGCGCTCACAGAGAGAGCTCTGATGTCTTGCCCTCTTCTTTCAGGACACCAGTCCTATGGAATTCTGGTCCCATCCTATGGGACAGATGTACATTTAAACATGAGTACTATCCACAATTAACTACACCCCAAAGGCCATGTCTTCTAGTACAGTCCCATGGGGGATTAATCGGGCTCCAGCAGGTGAATTTGGAGAAACGTAACTCAGTTCCCAACAACCCCCTCTCTCTGATTTCGATCTCCTAAACTCATTGCCTTCAAATGCAGCAGAATCTTCAGGGACACAAAAATTAGTTTACCTAGTGACCTTTTCTCTAGGCCTCCTAGGAGGTCTGGTCCAGTTACTCTTCATAGACAATCCTATTTTCTCTTCCTTTCTTTTGGTTTCTTTCTTTCCTTCTTTTTTTGGTCAAGAAACTGAAGCGTCATTCTTGTCTCAACAACCTGCCTCACGTTTACAACTTATACCTCCGTTCTCTGCCATCTAAACTCTAGACTTGGCCTGCCTTGTGCTTTAGAGAACACCAACGCTCTTCCGGCTTCCTGATATACTTCA
This sequence comes from Tupaia tana, assembly GCA_026018925.1. NCBI lineage: Eukaryota > Metazoa > Chordata > Mammalia > Scandentia > Tupaiidae > Tupaia > Tupaia tana. Next base: position 14,770,767 of record JAKSZU010000024.1, on the reverse strand, counting down.
TTGTTCATTTCTTGTATCTGGGCATTTCTGTGGCTATTTCTTTCACTAGAACATCCCTCTGCCTTTCACTTTTCTGTGGATGTGCATAATTCTATCCAGTACAATTTTGCTTAAAAAAGAAAGAAAGTTCTATACAGTACTGCCTTTGCAAGACTTCATTAGTATTTACCCTAATTAGTTTAATTTACTGTAATAGAGGTTCAATAGTTAATTTCCAAAAAGATAATTAATAGCTAGCATTTAATATATGAAAACATTTAATAAGCAACAGCGAAATTTCCAATATAAATAAACTATATTCATAACACAATGAGTATATTTTCTAATAAAAATGAACAGAAAGCACTTCCTGAAAGAAACCCTGTATTCTACTTTCTCATTATAATTGGTGTTTCTCCTGTTACAGCTCGAGACTATAGAAACATGCCCATCTACTCTCTACAGCTTGACAAATTTATAAGAAAAAAAATCAATGGTTAAAGAGAAAAGAAAGAAAAGACAAGAAGAAAGGACAATAGCAGTTCTCAGTTTTTTATTAGAGATTTTTGTCTTGGGCATGTGTGCTTGCCAGAGGGAGAGAGAGACAGAGACAGTGAGAGCGAGAGTGAGAAGTCACTCCACAGGGAGGTGGCCACACCACAATCCCTTCTCCTCCATTCTGTTTCTGGGGTCTTGGGCACCCACACACACATCCCTGGCATGAGTTTCAAGCCACTGAGTCTGGGACTTGAACTGCGGTCAGTCATGTGGGATTCCAGAGACATAACTGCTACACCATCTACTGTCTCCTACATACAATGTTTATAATCATATTAAAATATTGCACGCATATTATATTAGTAATAAGTGCATTTTATTACTTGAACTCTGTGTAAAAATTCCATCTGCATTTCATTTTACCAGATCTGTTCTAACCAAAGATCTGATAGGCTGTTCTGGTTTATGAGATTAATTTTGAATAAAAGGTTCCTGAGTGGCAAACAGCTCCCAGGAGCAGTCCTGCCTGTGTCATGGTACGAGCGCACAGTATTGACATCATCCCTCCATCTGATAGCCCCTTCTGAAGAGGAAGAAGGGCTAGTATCTCCTTTCCCTAACTTACCACTCTGCCTTAATCCCCATGACAATGCAGGTGTGGGATAAATATATTGTCATTTTTAGGGGGAAAAATGAATGAATTAATGATCTCAGCAATTCTGTTTCCAAACACGTTGATTACTTCCAGACCTTTTGATATTAAAAGGCTTTAAAACTTTGCGATGGAACTTAACATCTCTTTCCACTAACTCTCCACAATTTAAGTACTAGCTGTAGACAGAGTAAGACGTGGGCCATTTCAGTGACACTCAGAGACAATATCCATTCACACGGCTTATAAATCCCACCTCACATTTACCGAGTGCACTGTGAAGTGACCACTTAATCCTGACGGAGACTGGGGTGAAATATTACGAAGGTGTGATTGCGGTTTGTTACCCCTGTCCCTTCGCCTTGACCTAAAACATTTTCACTGATGAGGGACAAGTAGGGAAGGTTAAAACGAAAAGAATATGTAGGTAGTTCTTTCTATTTAAAGCAAAGAATTCACTACTAAAATATTTTATAGGCTATAACTGAGGGACTATAATCTTTGTAAAGAAAAGAATATCCATTTCCAAAACAGATGTACATTTAAACATGAGTACTATCCACAAAAGGGAGGCAACGTCACGACCCACGGCCAGGTTGCTTCTTACTAATATTTGTAATAAACAAGGCTTGGCTCCTAGGTGACCTAACGGGCTGACTGTGTAGTGTCTTCTAAGTGAGGCCCCAGAAATGTGCACTAAGAGAGTGACAGGAGGACTGGGATGAGTAAGCTGTTTGGAGATCTGAAATCAGGGTAATTTTATTGAGGGTGGAAGAGTTACATCAGATACCAAAATGAAGCATATTAGCTGACCACAGGAAATCAGCAAGGAAACCATAGGAAATGAGGACATTGGAATTGCTCATCAGGAACCCTCACGAAGGATTTAAGAGGATTTCTGTAAAAGACAGCTGAAAACAGTAAAGAGTGGCTAAGCTATGAGAATTGGAGGTTGGCAATGAGGACTTCAAGCTCTGCTCTTTCTAAGACTCAGGATTCTGCGTAAGTCAATCATAACTTGGTTTCTTCCACTCGATAATTCAGGATATAAGGAGAGAGATGATGGAGAGATGGGCGCAGTTATTACTGATATTGTTAGGATGAAATGAGAGAAAACATGTAAAACACTGAACAGTGTCTGGCACATATAAATTATCAATGAAAAGGGTATGTGACCATTACCATTAGCACACAGAGTCTTAAATCGGGTTACTACTTGGATAGTAATTTGAGATAGGAGAGGTTTTCAGAAAGATCTTTGAAAATGTTTATTATGAAAAACCTATGCATGGGTTTCAATTTTGTGGTGCCGAAATAAACTCGCTGTCATTGCAGTTTTCCAAGAACTTTTTGAAATCTCCTCACATATACATAAACATATATAACAGACAAAGTATTGTTTTTCTGTGACTGTGGAAGCTCCCTAGAAGGATACTGTATGGAATTGAGAGAAAAGTCAAGTAGAAGATTATGTGTTAAAAATTGACACATATCTTGGCCCAAATGTAAACTCTATCAGATTATAATGAAGGGGTTGTGTTCTACAGTTCACCTGGAGGACTGTAGCCTGCACCTGTGTAACCTCAGTAGGAAGTCAACTGCCTGGCCACCACAAATCATGTAGTACATCAGAGCTCAAAACATTAAGTAGAAGAGACAAAATCCTAATGTCAATGGCTGGGTATAAAAATCCCTAAACTCACACTTTAATTCCAACTTGTCGCTACAGAAGCTGGTGTAGCTATGTAAGTATAAGAGAACCTTATCTCTGAACTCCATATTTACTTTATTCCATCCTATCAGACCTATGGTTATTTCAGGGATAACTATTACCTAAGTCTTTGCAACTGGGTGATTTTTGTTGCTAAGAAAATACAACAAATCTTTATTATAAAATATGAACAGGGACTATTATGATTAAGTTAAAATAATGTTGAGATTTTCATAGGATACATCTACCACACAACCATCACAAGTTCTAGAGAGAGTCGTCATAATCACTGCATCTTGCCTCAGTTTTTTTGTTTCTTTTTGCCATAGGACATGTGCACTCACTGGAGAGAGACAGTGAGAGGGAACATGAGAAATCCCCCCGAGGAGATGGCCAATTCCTTTTCCTCTATTCTCCTTCTGGGATTTTTGGGCACACATGCACACAAGCCTGGTGTGATTTTCAAGCCACCAGATCTGGGACTTGAATTGCAGTCAGCCATGTAGGAGCCCAGGACCTTAATCACCAAGACACCTCCTGGCCCCTAAGTACTCTATTCAACGTACTGCCTAATTTATTTAGAATGTTCATCATTACTGTGCATCTCCCCAGGTGGATTGTAAACACCGTCAGTAGTTCCATTATTTTGTACATGGATGTATTATGAGCACCTAAAACAGAACCTGACTACTAATGAATACTGATAAATATTTGTTGAACAAATATACACAGTTCTTTTAACTTAAAAAATTATTTATTATTATTATTATTATTATTATTCTAAGTTTGACACATGTGCTCATCAGGGAGAGACAGAGAGAGGTGGAAAGGGAGAAAGCAAGGCACCAGGGCCAGGACTCAAAGTTCAGGTGGCCATGGGGGAGTCTAGCACCTTCACTACCATGCCACCTGCTGACCCCCTAAACAAGTGTTTTCATTGCTTATTTTCTTCTCTGTCCTTCTAGGGGTCCAGATTACTTAACCGGTCTATAGATAAGACTGATCATGATACGAGCTACCCCAGCAGAGATCAAAAAAATGATGTAATTTGCTCATTTACAACTGCATTGTGCCTTTTCAAGGTGGTGCTAGGTCTGCACCACTGACACCCCAGGCAAGAAAGCTTTGTCACTCCTTCTTCTGCCTAACTGGTCCAAGGGCAGGCAATGCTCTGTGCTGACCGCGCCTCTTGTTATCTCTCAATAAATCTGGACAGAACACTTGTCACTGCTGCACTCCATCTTTGTCATTAAATACGCTTCCAAACAACTGCCCTCCGGGTTGACCCAGAGGGACTGACTTCGGCTGTATTTCATTTTCTTTGATAGCTCTGGCCAAGGTTCTTTTTGTCACTGAGACTGCATTTTGTGCAGATTCCAGTCTACTGGAGACTTCCCTGAGAACACAAAGCGTATTTCTCCTTGGAACGTAAGTTGAACTCCAGTCGCAGTCCCCAGTGAACTAGAACAGGCCAGTGCCAAGCCCTAACACACTCTACCCTGTGACTAAAAGCTGTTTATCCAGAATCCTACCTGCTGGAAAATGCAGTGCAAACACCTGCTATTTATCAATTTCCTGGGACAAAGCATGACTGCAAGACATTTTTTATCAAATAGCTAATATTTCCAAATGCTGGCTTTCCAGGCTTCCTGAGAGAAAGCTCTCTAAGAAGATCCATGGCGTTTATCCTCAGAGCCTGAGTCCCACAGAACAAATCCATCTTGTCACAATGCCTGAGAATGCCATCACTGCTCTCCTTCCCATTCTCCCTCTGGTAGAAAATAGTGGTTCTTTTTAAAAAAAAAAAAAAATTATGCTAGTTTTGTTCAATTTATTCTTGTGGTTGTCTTTAATTCTTGGTTTGATTCTTACCTATACCTGACAATACCTTCATTTTGTCTATGTCAAAACATCTTAATTGTCAAGCAAAATACTGCATGGAATAGAAACATGATTGTACTTTTTATATTATTCCATTTTTGTTTTAAAGGGCAACGATTCAATTTCCACAGCCTTTATTCAATGTTTAAAGGAATGAATGCCATTTGTTTGTTTGCTATGGCATGGGGAATTTGAGGTAATTTGTGGTTAAATAAATTATGTGTGGGATTGCTCTTGCATGCTTCCACTGAAGGCATTGAAGGAACGTCCTCCCCATCACCCCCTTTTAAATAAACTATTGGATTAGAGATCCCACCTGACTCAGGTCGAACACGCAGTCGGTTTCCAAATTAGAAAGGGATGTTGTCACTCAGATGTGCTCACTGAGTGCTTTTGGTTTGGGAGTCCCTAAGAACTTCCTGTGTGGAAATGATAATCCTACGCTGGTTAGTGGAAGCCCACCCCTTATTTAATGCGAGCAAGAAACAGATTTTTCAGACTTTTTAGATCTTCCATCTTACCCTTTCTGCTTTTCTTCCCTGTTTTCATTACACGTTTTCTTAGATTTTGGAGGCTTTTCATCCTTTGAGTCGTCCAATGGCTCCTGGTCTTTTAGCATTTGTGCATGGCGTTCCTTCCTTCCTCACCCAAAGGCAGGCCATTTCCCATCAACCACACGCCCACTAGCAACTGTAGCTTCTTTGTGTTCTGCTGCAAAGGTCGACCAAGTCGCCATTCCTGCATCATCTACTCTGACATACTTACGGTTGGATGTTCCCCTGCCTATGCAACACGGTTTGGGAATTCTCTGCCAAGTCCTTACGGTTTTCTTTCATTCCTCTGGCTCATGTTCACTCCCATTTTTCATTCCCACAGGACGTTTCTCCTTTATCCTTGTAGAGAACTTCAAAGTCCCTAGGCGTGCAGTCCCAAAGCTTGCCATGGACGTCGACTTTGGTCCTTATCTCTTTTCTACCTCTTTGAAAGGCATAGTTGTACCAAACGCAATCTTCCTATTTACTCTTTTGGGATTTTTCTGCATTCTTCTTAGACATTTTTCACCATCACTAATCCTCTCACACAACTGTTCCCCATTTATTCTTTTTTTTTTTTTTTTTTTTTTTTTTTTGGAGAGGTTTTTGCTATAGGGCACGTGCGCTCGCCAGAGACAGAAAGACAGAAAGTGAGAAATCACCCCCCGGGGGGATGGCCATGCTGCAATCCCTTCTCCTCCTTTCTCCTCTCAGGATCTTGGGCACGCACGCACACGCACCCAGCATGAGTTTTAAGCTGCCAGGTCCAGGACTTGAATCACGATCGACTACATGAGAGTCCAGCGACATAGCCATTACGCTAACTACTGGTCCCTTCCCCATTTATTCTTCACTGGACCCTTTTTAAATGTGTTTGTGAAGCTTCCATGTGTAAGACTAAATAGATAAATGCATCTCTCAACTTCTCACATTCTCTTCTCTGTAGCCAGGCTTCTGAAAGATAAGTCCAGTAGTGGAAGCATTTCACACAGAGCCAAGGTCTGGAACTGACCGTGGCAATGGGAGAAGGCAGTAACTGGGTCAGGACGAGAAGGTGTAAAGGAATTGAGAGCTACCATGTTCGATGGATTGCAGAAGGGAAGGTTGAGTCCACTCAAACTATGGGTCTAACGGAACCAGGAAAATAATAATAACTTAATGACAATACTAACGAGTGAGCACAGTGGTTGACACCCCTTGGATGACTCTGAGGGGATACACAGAAATGCATGAGCTTTCAAGGGGTGGGGTTTTTACCCCATGGAAAAGGAGAAATAGTGTAGAATTCGAACAGGAAAATCCCAACTTGCTTCCCAGATGAGAGATCCCTGGGAAGGTGGGGAAATTACAGACCTGAATGAAAGCACTTCAGGGGAGAATGTCTTCATGGAAGAGTCACCTCAAGGTAGAGAAGAGAAGGGCTGCTCAATGAAGAGCTCGTAAATGAGAAAACAAAATGAGAACTTTGTATCGGGGTTTCCCGAAGGCACACGGAGGGGAGTGTTAAGCAATGGGGTCTGGTCAAAGAATGAGACTCCTGGAACTGTGAGGGCACAAGAGCCCCGATTCTAGCTGAGTAGAAGGGCTCAGACTTGAGCCATGAGCACAGATGACAGAGCTGAGTAAAGGCAGATTAAACTCTTCACCAACGTCCAAACTGTGTGGCAGCAACTTCCAATTCGATTAGGAGAGACCAGTCATGGCTTGGGTGGCTATAACTCTGAAGGGCGGGGTACTCAATAAGAAAATTCTGACTTGGGTTGATTGCATTGGCTCTATGGGTAGGTTCTGGGCATGAGGCTCCAACACACACAGGCTCCTGTCACTGTAATTGATGTGCTGAGGAGTGAGGGCTGGTGCAGTAATCGCCAGAGGCCTGATCATAGACGCTGAGAGCAGCTCATCATTAATCCAGGCTTTACGAATCCACAGGAGCCTCTGGCCAGGAGCACCTTCGTGACAGTCCCCCGTCTGATATTAATTGACTTGTCATACACGGAGTTGCATTCTGTCCAAAACTGGTTGATTCTGCCCAGAAAATCCAAGAATTATGATTGTGACACGTGCAGTTACAGACATGCTAACCATCCTCTCGCTCTTTTCCACCTAGCAGCAGATACGTAGTTCCGTCTAAAATACAGTTGTTCCATGAACTTCCTTGAATCTGTCCCGAAGTGCTTACTACGGGACACAGAATTAAGCCAACTTCGTTTCTGGGTTTAATGTGCTTTGCAGGCTTGTTCTGTTTCGCTGCAAATAATCTTTCTCCCCGTAAAGCGGGATGCGTAAGGGGCTTTGCTGCATGCACGGGGGAAAGCTTTCACAGTGGCTAATCAGATATAAGCCAAGGGACAGATCTGAGGTTGGGAAGATGAAGCTCACCCGATACAGAAATAAGGTAAAACCAGGTGCACGGGCAAGCAGACCCTCTGAAATGTACAGTTCCCATCAAAATATTTTGCATCAGGGAGACACGGTCACCTATTTCAAACTTGCTATGAAACAGATTCTAACCTTTCTCACCTGCAGGTGATATCCATGCAGATGTTATATTCTTAGGATGGAAAGATGTCCAAAGAGGGTAGTGGCTTTCTTCACGTCAAATGAAAACCAACCCAGACCAGGGAAGTCCGCTTCTCAGCCTGGAATCTTCTTTGTTTGCATCCAGTTGATTTTCTCATATATCTTTCAGCAGTTATGTTAGACTCATGTCCATTCGGGTGATACAGAAGTGGAGAATTTGCAGTGCAAAACCCCCTGGGGACCTCCACGAGATCATTTTGACATGCTTTTCCCCTTATTTTTCCTGCTGAGATTTTGGAGGGCTGTATTTTCCTCCTGCTAAAATGATTAGTGCCTGAAGTGAATGAGATCACTTACTGAAATAAAACCCCAGCCAAGCCGTATTCTCACATCGTGACCTCATGCAGGCTGGGCCTCAGGAGAGGCCCCTGGAGAGAGTTCGCAAAATTGCTCGTGCAATTGTTGTATGCAGCCTCTGTTCAAAAAGGAAACGAGCTTGACGAAATCTAGTAAAAGGATGCCAAGAACAATATAAACGCATGTGTGCCACCATATAGACAGCTATCTTGCAAAAATAATCTTCCTCACTGTCCATGTAAAAGCTTGATGCATGAAACACCTGAATACTCATGGGGGCCTCACAGTTTCCCGAGACCCGCGGTGCAGTGTGCGCCCCCTGGCGGTGCGTGTGCACCCAAGGGACACCTGCTAGGACGTCCTTGAAGCCTCCCTGGGCTTTGGAGCTTTCAGACTGCTGTGGCTCCCTACAGGCACGGTGCTCTGGGCACCACAGATGCTGAGCCTGGAAATGTGATCCTGGAAATGTGATCCTGGAAATGTAAGCTGAAGACTGGTTTTCCTGGAAGGCTGTCAGAGAAGACCGCAAAGCAGCCCCGTCCTTCCAGAGGGCTCTCTCCCTCTCATGCCCTTTCCCTTCTTGAGAGCTTTCTTTAACTTTTCCTCCTCCAGTTTTATTTTCCTTGCTTGTGCCCCCAAATACTTCTCCGTCCCCCCCCAAAATGCACTTTAGTTTGCCTGCAAATCAATTTTTAAAATGTTTCCTGGTGGGGTAAAATGGACACACAGAGCAACACGCTAATCCTACACAGGTGATTGAAAGCATTATTATAATAATAAAACCTTCTTGTCACTCCTGTTTTTATTATTATTTATTATTATTATTATTATTATTATGTTTAACTTTGCTATAGGGTGCGTGTGCTAGCCACAGAGAGAGGGAAGGTGAGAAATCACCCCACGAGGGGGATGGCCACGGTCGCATCTCCTCCCTCCTCTGGGGACTTTGGGCATGCAGACACAAACATCCAGCACAGCTTTCAAGCTGCCGGGTCCCAGGCTCAAACCACAGAGTCAGCCAGGGGGATCCAGCCACCTTACATTCCATGCTACCTGCTGGCGTGGTAACTGATCTTTAATTTAATTATCAATTGTTCACACTGAGCATATGGAAATACATTTATATTCATCATATATCCTGTAACCTTACTAAACCCACATACTAGTTTCAATAGCATTTTTGTAGACTCTCTATTAATATACAAATTATTATGTCATCTATGAATAATAACAGTATTATTTTGTCTCACCCAGTTAAGAAGTGTTTTGTTTGTTTCTTTTGTTTGTTTGTTTGTTTTTTAAGAGAGATTTTTGCTATAGGGCATGTGCACTCACCAGAGAGACAGTGAAATCGAGAGACAGAAAGACAGAAAACAAGAAGTCACCTCCCAGGGAGGATGGCCACACCGTAATTCCTTCTGCATTCTCCTTCCAGGATTTTGAGCACATGCACACACATACCCAGTGTGAGTTTCAAGCCAGGGGTCCGGGACTCAAACGAAGGTCTACTATGTGGGAGTCCAGGGAGGTAACCATTATGCCATCTGCTGGTTCCATGTTTCCAGTTTTTGTAGTTTTTACTCTATTAATTATATAGTCTAGAGACCTCAGTATAAGTAGAGTTCTTGCCTTGTTCCTGAACTTATAGAAAAGATTTGAATCTTTGACTCTTAATGTAATATTACGTTAAGTGAAGAAGTTACCCATTTTTCCTAATTTTGTAAGTTGTTAAAAAAATCAGGAATAGGGAACCGGCAGTTAGCGTAATGGCTATGTCGCTGGACTCCCACGTAGTCGACCGCAGTTCGCGTCCCGGACCCGGTGGCTTAAAACTCACACCGGGCGGGTGTGCGTGCGTGCCCAAGATCCCGAGAGGAGAATGGAGGAGAAGGGATTGCAGCGTGAACATCCCCCCTGGGGGGTGATTTCTCGCTTTCTGTCTCTATGTCTCTGTCTGTCTGTCTGGCAAGCGCACACACCCTATAGCAAAAAACCTCTCCAAAAAAAAAAAAAAAAGTCAGGAATAATATACATTTTATCAAGTGATTTTTCTGCATCAGTTGAGATGATTGCATTGTTATTCTTTTCAGTCTGTTAAAATAGCGAGTTAATTGATTGGTTTCCAAATGTGAAACCAATCTTGCTTTCCTGGGACAAACCCCATTTAGTTATATAGTAACCTCATGTACTGGGGAGTTTAATTTACTAAAATTCTGTTAAGAATGTTTACATCTGTGTTTATAAAGGCTAATGATCTATAGATTTCTTTTCTTGTAGTGTCTTGGTCTCGTTTTGCTCAGAGTAATGTTGGCTTCACAGAATCAATGAGGAGAAGTCTCTTCTGTCCATACTCTTAAAAATGTTGTGAAAAACAGTACTATTTTTTTCTCTTAATCTATTTGCTTATTTAAAAAATTTTACCCATACAGCTATTTGTGCCAGAGATATCTTTGTGAGGAAATTTTGTTTGTTTCTTTTCTTTGTCTTTATTTTTGTTTTTTTGCCATAGGGCTCATGCACTTGTGAGAAACAGAGAGCGACTGAGAGAGGGAATGTGCAAAACCACGCCCAGGGGGTTGTCCACACTGCAATCCGTCCTTCTCTTCTTGGCGTTTTGGGCACAGATGCGCATGTGCCTGGCATGATTTTCAGCGGCCCAGGTCTGGGACGCAAACTGCAAAGTCGCTGTGTGGGATCCCAGTGCCTTAACCTCCACACCGCCTGCTGGCCCCCTTTTCTTTGCCCTTTACAAAGTCTACCCATTTATTTCTTCCATGAGTGAGAGAGACGAGGAGAGAGAGAGAGAGGGGGGGGGGAGAAAGAGGGAGGGAACGAGGGAGGGAGGGAGGCACAGTCCCAACGCGGCCACCCGCCCCTGCCCGCAGCCAGTCCAGCCGGTGCCCAGCCCCCGAGGCCTGCAGACCTGCACTGGGACCCTCCCCACAGGGCTGACTTACAGACCCTGCATGTCTCTACTGTGCCACCCTCGGGGTCCCTTCTTTGCGGGTAGGTTTTTAATTACAAAATTGGATTGATTTATAGATAAACGGCTGTCCAAGCTATCTATTCCTTACAGTGTAAGCACTTGTAACTTGTGTCTTCTGAGGAAATTTTCTATTTCATCCTAAATTGTCTAATTTATTGGCATAAAGTTCTCTATATGTTTTATTATGCTTTTAAATATATGGTATCCTGGGACCAGCAGATGGCATAATGGTTACATCGCTGGACTCCCACATAGTCGACTGCGTTTCGAGTTCCAGACCCGGCAGCTTAACATTCATGCCGGGCATGTGTGCGTGCTTGCCCAGAATCCCAAGAGGAGACGAGAAGGGACTGTGATGTGGCCGTCCCCCTCGAGGGTGATTTCTCACTCTCTGTCTCTCTGTCTCTCTCTCCAGCATGTGTACGTGCCCTATAGCAAAAAATCTCTAAAAAAAATTAATGTATCGCAGTGATATCACTTCCTCTATAGATATTATTTTTTACATCAAACTCTTTTTTTTCTTGGTTAGATTGACTAGAGGTTAATCAACTTTTAGTGATATTCACAAGTAAACAGCCTTTGATTTTGTCAATTTTTTACCTGTTTCTCCTTTGATGGCCAGTGATTCCTTTCTTTTTCTTACTTTTAGTTTCATTTGTTCTTTGTCGTTAGATTCTCAAGTAGGTGCTGAGGTCACTGATATAAATTTCCCTGTAGGTTTTGCCTCCCTCATTCCACAAATTTTGGTATATTTCCCTCTAGGTTTCTTCTCTGACCTTATCCAGAATCATGTGGTTTAATGTTCAAGTATTTGGGGATGATTTCTGACTCAGAAAATATTTATACTAACTCAGATCTTTTAAACTGTCTTGGTACTTACTCCATGGCAGATAACACGGTCTATTTCCATAAATGTTTTATGTGCACGTTTTTTTAAAGTGTGAAATGTGCTGCTATTGTGTGCACTGTTCTGTCCCATCAATTGGATTAAGTTGGTTGATTAGTTATATTTCCATGTCCTCAGATTCTTTTCTTAAAGGTTTTTGCTCTAAGGCATGTGTGCTTGCCAGAGAGAAACAGAGAGGGAGAACGTGAGAAATCACTCACTCCTGAGAGGGGATGGCCACACTGCAATCCCTTCCCCTCCGTTTCCTTCTTGGGATTTTGAGCACGCACGCACACATGCCCAGGATGGTTTTCAAGCTGTCAGGCCGGGGACTCCAACTGCGGTCAGCCCTGTGGGCATCCAGTATGTCAACCACCACACCCGCTGCTGGCTCCCCTCAAACCCTTCCTGGCTCTCTGTTTCCTGTTCTGGCTGTTACTGGAGTCAGACTCAAACCTCCTCAAGGATAATTACGGATTGGTCTCTCTCCCTGCACTCTTGGCTTCTGTATCTTGTACTCAAGGTCACTTTGTTAGGTACAGAGACGTTTTGGGCTGTTACGCCCCTTTGATTTCACCATTTTATAATTATGAAATTGCTCCTATTAGAAGTCATATTACATTGTGTTTTGAAATCTACTGGGTCTGACACTCTTATAGGTAGGCCTTTAATTTTTATTTAGATATAGATTAACATGATGTATCAGCTTTTGTTATTTTACATTTAACTCATTCATATCCTTTCTCTGAAGTAGGTTTCTTATTACTGTGTATAGTCGGGTCTGGTTTTTTTGTTTACAGTCTGACAATCACTGCCTTTAATTATGGTGTTTAGACCAAATAATTTAACATGATAATTGATATGGTTGGGTTTACTCTTGCATCATGCTGTTTGTTTTTTTATTTGCTGTACTGTACATTTCTTTTTTCACTGTTTTCTATTTCTGGAAATACATGCTATTCATGATTTTGTTTTTTTCTTCTTTGCAGGCTAATCGGCTGTAACTACCACTGACTTCATTTTATTACAGTTTGCTCTAGGGTTTATGGTCACCACCTTTAACTTATCTGTACCACCTTGAAGTGCTATTTCACCACCTCCCCCATGATATAAGAAACGACAGCACATCTCAATTTCTTTCCTACCAAACTTTGTGTTATTGTTGGCATGCATTCTATCTGTCCATGCATTATCAACTCAATGGAGATTTATCCTTATTACTTTGATCATTCTTACTTTTCAGACATGGGATACACAAATAGTTGAAGAAAATTCTCCAAGTAGAAGAAAAATTATACCAGCTGGAAATTTGAATCTACACTAAGAAAAAAACAAGAGTGCCTAAAATGGCAAATACATGTGTAAGTGGAAAAGACATTTTTTTTCCTTTTTTTTTAGCTCTCTTTTAGAAAGAAGAAAGAGTTTAAAACAATAACCACATATGAAAATAATAGCACAACGAATGGCAGGTAAATGGAACTATCCCAATTTAAGATGACTATATCATTTGTAAAGTAATAGAGTATTATTTGAAAGTTGACCACATAAGATTTAAGAATTATATTGTAATGTCTAGAATCACTAGAAAAACAAAAATACAGATGTTCAACTAAACAGACCATAGTTGAGACATCGTGATACAATACGTCAATTCAAAAGTTGTCAAAAAATGCAGAGAGAACAACAGAAAACAAATAAAAGATGTAAAGGAAGAATAATGAGAATTAATTCAAGGGTAAATTACATACGTAATTAAAAATAAAATTGTGCATTAAAAAAAAAAAAGCAAGACTCTGGCATACCTTATGTATACAAAGCACCTAAGAAATATCAGGCCTAAAAAGAAACACGTACAGTGACAAGGGGCTGACTCCTCAGAAGGCCGTAGGCAGTATAAGCAGGCAGTCACCTAGTAGCAGGGCTTCAGACTGCAGGAGGTCCAAAACGACAGGGCGCGAAGGCACAACCAGAGTTATCAATACTCATCTCTCAGTAATCGATAGAAAAGTCAACATGAAAATCAGTAAAAAGTGAGAAGACTTGAACAACACTATCAACTAAATTGACATAACTGATATTTATAAAGTACTCCACCCACCAGTGACTGGAAAGTATTATTAAGTGGACGCAGAATATTTACCATCATAGATGATATTTCAAGTGATAAGTCTCAGTGATTTTTAAAGGCTTCAAAACATAGGTAATATATTCTTTAGCCAACACAGAATCAAAGTAAAAATCAATAACATAAGAATACCTGGAAAGAACCCCAAATGTGGAAATGAAACAAATGCATTTCTAAAATCTTACAGTATACATGAAAAGTTTACATGTCAAATAGGAAAATATTCTGATCCGAATAAAAATTGAAAGATGACACGTAAAAATTTAGGATGTGTAACTCTATTGGACTGTGTCTCCCTCCTATATTAAAAAAAGTCAACATATTGGAATTCTGGGTTTTTTGTTTTTGTTTTTTTTTTAAAGAGTGATTTTTGCTATACTGTGTGTGCACCCACCAGACAGAGAGAAAGTAAGAAATCACCCCCTACGGGGGATGGCCGTACTGCAATCCCTTCTCCCTCATCCTCTTCTTGGGGTTTTGGGCATGCACGCACATACGCCCAGCATGAGTTTTAAGCTGCCAGGTTCAGGACTCGAACTGTGATCGACTACATGGGAGTCCAGAGACATAATCATTATGCCATCTGCTGCCTCCACTATGTTGAATTCTAATCTTCAATATGATAGTATTAGCAGGTGGGGCCTTTGGGAGGCCATTAATTACATAGGTGAAGCCCTCATGAATGGGATCCGTGCCCTTACAAAAGAGACCCCCAAGAGCTCTCTTCTGCTTCTCACCATGAGAGGCTCAAAGAGAAGCTGGTGGTCTGCAGCCCAGGCCCCTCTCTGGGACATGCCTGTGCTGACCAGCACCCCGATGGAACACGTCCAGCCTCCAGGAGTTGAGGATGGGGTCTGTGGTAATCTGTTACAGTAGGTCCAACAGACTAACTTAGGAACCAATGTACATCTAGGAGAGAGGAAGGTGTCAAATATTGTAAGGCTCTGCCTTAAGAATAAAGGGAAAAGGAGCAAATTAACATAAAGGAAGTAGAAAGAAAGAACAAAGAGAACACATGAATCACATAGAAAACAATAGAGAAAATCAATGGGACTAACAACTGACCCTACGTGAGCTCAAGAAAAGTGATCGACTTTCTGTAAGTCCGATAGGAGAAAGAAAATGAATGCAGTATACAAATGACCAGTACAGACAATGAGAAAGGGTGAATCACTACAGACCCCACTGACATTAAAGACTGAGTGGATTACTGCAATCGATTTCATAGCAATAAATTCTACAGTGTAGATGATGAAAGAGACAAGTCTTTGTATTTTAGGTTTCTGCTCTAGGGCATGAGTAGTCACTGGAGAGAGACAGAGAGAGGGAAAGTGAGAAATCACCCCTGGGGGGATGACCGCAACCCCTTCTCCTCCGCTCTCCTCTTGGGATGTTGGGCATCAAGTCTTTGGGTGTGGGGCTCAAACTGTGGCAGGCCCATGTGGGAGTCCAGTACTTCTGCCCTTACGCCACCTGCTGGCCTGAGACAAATCTTTTGAAACACAGAAACTACTGAAACTGACTCAAGGTTAAATAGATAATGTTGAAAACCTTATTAAAGAAATTGAATGCTTAGATTAATATATTCCCCAAAGGAATTTCAATGCTTACATGACTTCAGTGGTGATGTGTTTCAAATGAAAAGAGACCATAACTTCTGATGGACATGAAATTTTCAAGAAAAGTATGTAAGAAAACACTGCCAATTTTTATATTTTCTGAGACCTATATTTTGATGATTCAAAGACTGGAAAGACATAACAAGAGAGGGAAAATGACAGGCCAATAGTACTAGTGTAAATAGATGTAAACACCCTTAAAAATATTACCCAAGTTGAATTATGCAATCAGAACACTGTTTCATGAACACATGCAGCTCATCCCAGGCATGCAGAGTTAGTTTCATTTTTTAAAAGTCAATGTAGTCCACCATAATAGTGAATTATAAAGAAAAATATGGACACCAGAGGGTGGCATAATAGCTACGTCTCTGGACTACCACATAGTTGACTGCTGTTCAAGTCCTGAACCCGGCAGCTTAAAACTCATGCCAGATGTATGAGTGTGTATGCCGAAAATCCTGAGGGGAGAAAGGAGGAGAAGTGATGGCAGCACGGTCATCCTCCCTGGGGGTCATTTCTCACCTTCTGTCTCTCTGTCTCCCTCTGTCTTTCTGGCAAACGCAAAAATCTCTCTTTACAAAAAAAAAATGTGAAGTATAAACGTTTAACAAAACTGTCATACTTTCATTATAACTGGAAAAAAATATAACTTCTTTGAACGAATGGGGTACATGTATTCAAAACCTACTGTCAACATCATATTAAATAGTAAAAGACTGAATGCTTTTTCCTTGAGATCAGGAACAGAGGATGAATGCCAACTCTCACTTTAAAAAAAAAAAAAATTTTTAGTTGTTTGCCGTAGAACACATGCACTCACAAGAGAGAGACAGTGAGCAGGAAAGTGAGAAATTATACACTGCTGGAGGGGGGAATGATCACACCACAGTCCCTTGTCTTCCAGTCTCCTCTTGGGATTTTGGGCATGTACACATATGCACTTGGCATGATTTTCAAGGTACTGGGTCTGGGACTCAAATCATGGTCTGCCAAGTGGGAGTTTAGCACCTTAACAACCATGCCACCTGCTAGTCCCATCACTACTTCTTTTTAACATTATATCTATAATCCTAGATAAACAATAAATAAGCACAAATGACTATTATAGCTAAAAGAAGAAAAACGTCTATTCACAAATTACATGATAGCCTAGATAAAAAATCTTAAGGCATCTACAAAAACAAAACAAAACAAAACAAAATGCTACAAGTGATAAAATGTGAGTTTAGTTAGGTCTCAAGATACAAGCTAAATATACAAAAATTAGTTCTGTTTATTTATAATATTACAGTATCTAAAATATATTACAAATGAACCATTAAAAAATAAAATAAAGTTGCTTAAATTATTGTAAATAACATGAAACATATGAGTCAACTGGAGATTCTTTCTAAAACAACATATGCAATGTTGAATGCATGAGTCTGCATTGGGTATGGGCTAAGACGTCCACGTGTATTTTTGCTTAGCTGTGTGTGTTCCTCTTTCTGAGACAGATGATGAAAACAGAAATGAAAGTGTATTAATCCTTCCCACTCAGGACACCTGACAGCATGTCACAGCTCATTAGTTGATATCACCTATTTAGGAAAATGAATTGGGTTTTTAATCAGATTTTGGTTCCTGTATTTAGGAGGGAGAGAGACGCCAATGGACCCCATTTTCCTGGGAGTGTTCCTAATTTCCTACATTTCTCTCCATGCTAAGTGAAAGGAAGGGGTATGCATAATTTTCGGCTACTGCGATATAATTCTCTCGTGGCCACCAGCTGAGTCCTGGGTGTTTTCATTCCTTTCAACTTTAACTGACAGCAGGTTAGTTCACTGCAAGCCAGATCCTCTCCTGACAAGTGGAAATATTGTGAGACACGCTGCTTTAAAATGCAACCTATTTGTTTCTCATCCCTTCCCAAACGATGCACCCTACTGTACTGGTGTTTGTAAAACTTTACCTCAACAACAAGTAAAGGAGAGCGTCAAGCGGAGCTGATCCCAAATAATACCCTCGTGGGTCTGCACTAAGAAGCACACGCTGACCTGAAGTTAGACAATTGCTTCCAGGGGACAAACAGAAGGCCAGGCTGACAATACTCCCTTACAGACCACTGGACCCTTCCCAGCTAGAGGTACTTTTTACAACAGTCTCTTTTCAATCTCAAAAATGTTTTGATTTGGACAATAAGTTCTATGATCATCTTATTTATGAGAACCACGGAAGCCTGAAACTTTAAGAATTTTAAAATGTAGAGAAGAGCAACATACATTCCAAAGCACTTGTTTTGTTTGCATTTTTAATACATTTTGGAAAAATAATTATCCTGAAATGCAGCATAACCACCTCACTCCTTCTACCTCATAGCTAACGGGATAGGGTATGTTCTCTGCGACAATCAATTCCAGGGTAGTCATAAAGAAAAAGTTAAGACAATAAATTTAGCTATATGATGTTAGGAATGTGTTATTAGTGGTATATTTCCAGGAAGATAATTAGGAAAGCAAGTGCAAATCATTGTGAATACTCCTGATGGAATGCTGGTCTCGACGGGCAACGTGTCCCCATAGCTGCAGGAGATGTGTTTTCTTTCCATTCTCTGTACGTCAGATGCCACCTCTCCTTGCCCAAAATCAAATCTTTAGAAACAGAAACTAATGAGTCTCAGAGTCAGTACCAGCTTCCTCCCACTGCAGAAAGCTTCCGACTCATCCCCAGAAGGTAGTGGCTCTTTCTGGGAGGGTGTATGACTAGAAGCAGAATAAACACTATCTCAGAAACATCCGATGACACTTCTCAAGAGGAAAAGATTTCATGCCTGCACTATCTCACTGCAAGTCTCATGTAAAACACAGTGAGCACTGCTACGCTTTCTAACCATGTTTTAAACTGTAAACCTGAAGAAGTAGAAAATTACAACCATGGTAAGTCGTGAGTAGTGCGTGTGTTTTATGAATCCAATAAACTACCTGTTTGGGAGTCCTTAACAGACCCTGACGCTTTGAGGCATGTCCCATGAGGCAGGTAGAAGGAGGTCTAGGATACGATCTTCAGGGACTGAGAATGATCCAGGAGAAAAATCGAGAAGCAGGTGGATTCTGGGCGCGCAGATATAAAGCAGGAGTGGGGGGGGGGGGGGTCACTGAGCGTACATAGCCAAACCTCGGTGGCCACGGGTGGCTGCGGCTTCCCTTAGAACGCAGGGACCACAGCATGCTTTTCAGGGAAGGAAAAGCACACATTTCAGAAGAAGGTTAATTGTGGGGGAACTAAAGAGACAGGGAGGAAATATAAAAGCTTGTTCACGCTCATAAAAAAATAACATTTTTTCTGAAAATGTAACCTTTGGTTTTTCAGCTTCATGTATATGTGTGTATACACACACACACACACACACACACACACATATATATGTATCACAAAAACATATACATATATGCATACATACCCACACATATACATACATATGTGTATCACACAGAAACAAAACACATAGCTCTTTGTTAGGATTTGGAAGTCTTGTGTATTGTGTGTTACACATTGGATTTTTGATCAGTTACCTCCCACCATCCAGAAACAGAGAGGAGAAGGATTTACAGTGAAATGGGTAAGTAAATATTTAACCTCTTTGGATTGAGAATTAGATTCTGAGTGTATCCCTAGATTGACCAATTATCAATCAACATTGGCAACTTTTGATTGAGGTTCTCTCATTATTTTGCAGTCTTGAGTATTGGCAATTATTGATATCTCCTCTAAGATGAGTACAAAAATGAGAGAAAATAAACAAACAAACAAATAAATAAGAGGGGAAAAAAAATCACACCCAAATGCAAAACCTTATGGATCATGAAAAGATTACTAGTAATCAAAATGTCTGACTTTCTCTTATGCAAATATTATTGAAAATCATGCATATGCAAATAAAGATACTTCTTCATGACAAATACTAATGATGTACAGTACAGTGATTAGTAAGCTTTGTATACATTTAGGAATGGAAAGATTGATATGCAAGCAAATGAATGACAATCAGGAGGAATGCTCTTACTATCACATCACACAAAAACCAGATCCGAGTAGCCAATACACCCCTCACGAAAGGTGGCAAGGCATTAGAGACAGGAAGATTTCTCTTCTAGGAATATGGTTTTATTTCATTCATGATTTAAAAATCTATAGGCAACCAACAAAATAAAACACCATGGAAATGATAGGCCAGCATAATTATTTCCGAAATGAAAACAGTTTTGCATTTGCATTTGCAGGCCTGGGGCAAGATTGATCTCTTCAGGGCTCAAATCCTGGCGATGCAATGCTAAACCATTCAGAAAAATTTCACTGCAGAAGAAAACTGAAACTGATCCTGTTTTTATTATTTTAGTGCGGAAATGCCACCAAGTCTAAATTACATATTCAATATGGAACTGCTAGGGAACTTGCTCTTTCTTTAGGGAAAGATTTAAAAAAAAATAGTGTGTATATCTGGTAAGAAATAGTTACCCTCAAAATTTCAGAGTCACAAATTATAAGCTATGCCCAAGTTAACATAAAACATGTTCATGCACTATTTCCTTTTGAAGATTGGGCCACAACAGCAACTAATCTAATAAAAATCTATAATTATGGATTAATAAAATGTCTTAGTCTTATATGATGAATTTTGAATTGTGCTTTGAAAAAATAAATACACTTTTCCTGAAATCCACTGCCTTTAAAAATAGCCTACTGTGAAAAGTCGATTGGTTAGCTCAAATTCACTGCTAAACAATAAAAACCCTCAAGCCTCCCCATCACCAAAGCTAAATGATGCACCTACTTTTGAGCAGTGCCAGGTCTACGCCTCCTGGACTAACCTCCAGTTTTGTCGGAGGAGGGATTCGGAAAAACCGCAAGCGCCACCTCACAAGGACGGCATGCACCTAGAATCGGGTGTCTCACTCTCCCACCTCCTCTGGAGTTGTCAGAACAGACCGCGTCCCACACACTACTGCACACTCAGGAGCCAGGCGAGAAAGACAGGCCATAGAAATACCTAAAATCTGAAATGGATGACTGAGTGCCTAGGTTTTTGGATTTTTTTTTTTCCCTATAGGGCACATACACTTGCAGAGACAGGGAGAGGGAGAGGAAGAAATGGCCTCCCCCCAAAGGATGGCCACACCACAATTCTTTCTCTTCCAGTCTCCTTGGATGTGAGCTGGCATGCATACACACGCCAGGTGTGTTTTCAAGCTTCCTGGTCAGGACTCGAACCACAGAGACGGCCATGTGAGATCCAACCTGAACTACTGCCCCACCGGCTGGCCGATCACCCAGAGTTTTAATTCTGCTTTGTAAGTGGAACGAGTTCACGTCAGAATTGCCCAGTCTAGCGAACAGGATTGGTCCCTGCCACGGTTTCTGTATACATTCGACCATCGACGTAGTTGCTTTTGGAATCCTGGAAAGAACCAGTACCATGTGCCCTGCTGGGAGGTGATGATGACAAGGACAGCAACACTAGCGAACAGGTGGATGGTGCCCCATAACGATCATGAGATAGCTCATGTGGTTTTCACTGCACCGAGAGGGACCTGTTACCTTCAGTCATACAGAGGGACCAGCCAATGGCGTCATGGTTATATTGCTGGCCTCCCAAGTAGTCCACCGTGGTTCAAGTCCCAGACACAGTGGCTTAAAACTCACACTGGGTGGGTGTGCATGCGTGCCCAAGATCCCAAGAGGAGAATGGAGGAGTAGAGACTACGGCATGGTCATCCCCCAGGGGTGATTTCTTGCTTTCTATCTGTCTATCTGGTGAGTGTATGCAGTCTATAGCAAAAATCTCTCTAAATAATAGTAATAAAAAAATAATAATACCACCCCTCAGTTATGTAGAGAGAGCTATGAAGAACCACTCACTAAGGCCACCTGGGTGAGGAGAATGCCAGGACTGGCATTATAACTCCACCAGCAGCAGTTCCTGGTGACCACCACACAGCCTCCCTCTACGGCCTCATCCTAACATACCGACTTCACCAGCCTCAGTGTGTGTGCAAGTGGTGGG
The DNA here is from genome assembly GCA_026018925.1 of Tupaia tana. Classification (NCBI taxonomy): domain Eukaryota; kingdom Metazoa; phylum Chordata; class Mammalia; order Scandentia; family Tupaiidae; genus Tupaia; species Tupaia tana. The sequence goes on along the minus strand of JAKSZU010000024.1, from coordinate 14,748,974 downwards.
GCTGACGTAACGCAGGGTCGAGGGTTATTTCCTGTGTTTCAGTTTAAACTTCCATCAAAACTGAGGTATGTTTCTGAGGTATTTGAAAGGGAAGGTTCTATCTTTTCCTTTAAATTTTATTTATTTATTCATTTATTTTTAACTTGACCAGAGAAAGTGAGAAAGCAAGCCACCAGGTCCAGGACTTGAACTCTGGTCAGCCATGTGGGAGTGTCCAGCGCCTTAACCACCATGCCACCTGCTGTTCCCGGGAAAGTTCTATTTTTACAGGGCCATTAGCACAAGGGTTTTTAGCCTTTTCTAAGATCAGAAGCATCAGACAGCATTGCTCTCTTTTCAAAATGCTTTTTTTAAAAAAAGTTTATATAATAATGTTGTTTGCGATTCCAGTCACCTCCTTATTTGCGGGATCTGAAATCAAATGATGACTCTTTATCCAGATACTAACTTTGAAAGATGAAAGCTGAAGACAGAAAATGGGGACGCAGGGTCCTTCCTTGTCTGTTTTATTCACTTCCGTTTCTTAACTTTTCCACCGTACATATCATGTGATGAAAACTTCAGGAAAATCGATAATGAAAAAAATGATAAAAAGTAAAGTAATTATCGTCGTCCAATCACAACATCTGTCAAGACTAAAGCTGGGAGCAATGCTGGAATGATGGAATGTGAGAGCAGGTTCCACCACTGTTGGGAGTCTCACTTTTTAAAAAATAATTTTTTAAAGAATTATTTTATTTACTTTATTATTATTATTATTAAATATCTGACCAGGGAGAGACAGAGAGAGAGAGAGAGAGAGAGAAAGCCACCAGACCCGGGACTCGAACCATGGTTGGTCATGGGGAGTCCAGACCTTTAACCGTCATGCCGCCTGCCGGCTCCTGGTGCCTCTTACATCTTCTAACGAAGGACAGCCTGCCTCAGCTCCCTGCGAGCTGGCTGGTGGGCTCTTCTGGGGTTGTCACATTAGCTCTACAAAGATAACTTAGGCAATGAGTTTTCCTCAGCCAGATTTGCAGTGTGTTTACCAAACGAGTGTGGTGAAATTCTGAGAAACATTTAGCTCTGTTTTACAGAAGTCTGGAGGCAGAAAGACTCAAAGAAAATGTGTGGTTGGGTTGAATCTTTAGCTTTCTCATAAAATAACCCCGTGGGCTTCTCTATACTAGTTGTTACTGTTCGTTTGATTCTGTTTTTGTTTTATGCATGGACTAAGTTCGTTTCTAAATATGAAAACATTACAGAATAGTAAATTCTGGATAGGGCATTTCACTTCTGATGTATCCGTAGAGCGTGTTCTGGAAAGCAGAAATACCTAAAAAACCACAGATCACTGACAGTTTCTACAAAATTATAAAATGAGCCATGCCCTAAAATTTGTATTCGAAGAACAGTGCAATGAGTCTATTCTGACATGCGGTTTATTCTCCGAAAATAAAGACAGAATGCATGGGAACCAGCAGATGGCATAACGGTTACGTTGCTGGACTCCCACAGAATCGACTACAGTTCGAGTCCTTGACCTGGCAGCTTAAAACTCATGCTGGGTGAGTGTACATGCGTGCCCAAAATCCCAAGAGGAAAATAGAGAAGGGATTGCGGCACGGCCATCCCCCTTGGGGGTGGGGGGTGATTTCTTGCTTTCTGTCTCTCCAGCGAGCGCATGGTCCCCATAGCAAAAAATGTCTTTCTTAAAATAAAAAAAAAAACACACAGAATGCATGAAGTCACCTACAATCCCTTACTGAGACTTCTACATTTATAAAATAATAGCAATTATGTAGTCTACCTTTACTACTCAAAGAAAAATAATGCAAATTCTCCTTGTCTGCTTAAATTAGTGTTGTTTCTCTTTAGCGGTATCATTTGTATCTGTTATAGTGGTCAACAAAAGGGGTATGATAAAGTCCAACAGAAAGTTCCACTTATTTTACACATTAGAATTTTGCTATATCAGATAGTCCTTGAAATAAATATAATTTAAAAGTCTTTTAAAATGTGATATTTAATTCTAACGTATGTTTTCTTTTTTTATTTTTCTTTGAATCACAGAAGAACTTTAACTTAATTATTTTAATCATTCACGTCTAATTAGTTGAGAAATGCAGCCATTCCACTTTGGCTATTGTCTACCATGTTTTTTTGTGGTTGTTGTTAATTTTTTTTTCTATTACTCATATGATTTACAATCTTGAGAAGCTTGGTTTTTGTTTTTGTTTTTCCTTTTTTTTTGGAGAGGTATTTGCTATACGGCATGTGCGCTCACCAGAAAGACAGAGAGAGACAGAGAGACAGAAAGTGAGAAATCACCCCCCAGAGGGGATAGCCATGCCACAATCCCTTCTCCTCTATTCTCCTCTCGGGATCTTGGGCACGCATGCACACGCGCCTGGCGTGAGTTTTAAGCCACTGGGTCCGGGACATGAACCACAGTCGACTACGTGGGAGTTCAGCAACATAGCCATTACGCTAACTGCTGGTCCCTCTACCGCGGTTTTATAAGATCTTTGCTGGTTCTATTATTTGACAGTACCTATGGCATCAGGGCATACAATCCAATGTTAATGTTAACATTCCTTATGTCTGTTAACTTTGTCTGGATTTTTCCTTAGTACACGGCATGTAAAGCAACTTAAGTAACCCTACCCACACACACAATTTTTATTTTTCCAGAATCAGAGTCAAAGAATTTTCTTAAAGGCAGTAAGAGAATAACTGCTCACATTCAGCCTGATTTAAAATGTCATAATGATTGCTTTCTCTCATCTTATGTCTCATCAATACCGAATACAGGTACAAGATGTTCAGGGGGTCTTTCAGTAACCTTGTACTTGCCATGTTGAATTATTTAACTGTGTGTAACCTGTATCCTAAAAGTGTGGTTTTTCTATCATGCATAATCATTCACTCAGAAGGAAAAGGAAGAAAAGAACAGAATGTCTGATGTTGAGATTATAATCATCAGCAGATGGGAACTGAAAAATCAAGATGGTGCAACTCTGGGAAATAAGGAAATGCAGCGAGGTCCATGTGTGCACGACAGGGTTTCTAAGTCCTTGGAAGCGGTTTGGGGGTATCTGAGCCCTGGACTTAGGACTCGAGACTCAGTTCTATGAATGTGCAGTGAATAAGACAGCTGTCAAGAAACACAGTTAGGGCTGATCTTCGGTTCGTCTTCAAACGACCCCGTGGGCTTCATGATAATGAAATGTTTTTGTTGTTTATTGGATTGTATTTCTTTCTGGGTCATTTCATGCCTTTACTTATTCTGGTGTTAGGTAGTCTACACATCTACTGGAAAACTGTTTAGCTGCTTTTTGTACTTTCAGAAATCATGTCCAACTTTTGATAAAACTGTCAATAGGTAGCTTCCTTTCTTTGTTTTTTGTTTTGTTTTGGGGTTGTTTTTAGTGTGGTTCTAATTCCAATATTTTCTATTTCTTATGAATAACTAAGATATTTGAAATTAGAAGTCAGGGCAAAGATGGGGCCATCCAGTGTTGCAGCAATCAAATGCGATGCTCTGCAAGGCAGTCCCACCTGGGAAGGTTGCTGGTTCAAGCCCAGAGAACTCCCTGGGCATGCCAGATATCTGCCTGCCCACAGTCCGGCGCTGGCTGAAGGCTGGGGATGGATCGCAGCACCACGCCCCACTGCCTACTCGGGGTGCTGTCCCTCTCTCTCACTCTCTCATGGAAGAAAGAAATAATTAGAAAATAAATGAGCAAGTTAGAAAGTTTTTTTTTAAAAAAAGCTGCAATTGACTTGCTAGAACTAAGGAAGCTCTGCACGTTATGCCTGACCACCTCACTTTTCCATCATTTAGGACACACCATAGGGAGGAGATCACAGGGCCCATGCAGGGCAGGGCCAGACCTGCTGTGTGCGGTGTCACGCCCTCACCACGCACACATTGTAACGTACCGTACAACCTGGTCTCGGTAACAGGCATCCCAGGAAAGCATTTAACTATTTCTAGCATCCTTCCGAGGGCTAGTGTGTTAAAAGACCCACGAAAACTTGAGACAGTTTTATGAATCCTAAAAGAATCATTTAATTGAATTAAGACCTAAGAATGGTATTTTACAGCACAAGAAACACCCTTCGGATTACTAGGTATATCACGTGTACAGGCGTACTTTTATTTAGCTGCATTTCCTCGCCTTATCTTGAAAATTTATGGGACTAGATTATTTTTTTAACAGCTCTGCAAAGAGAGAAATCAAGGAGAGTTTTATGATTTGAAAATTATTTTGCTCAAGCAGCTTTCTATCTGTAAGAAGGTAGAATTTCTGAAATCCAATAATGAAATCGGGCTTGCTGACACACTTGAATTAATGTCAGGAAAAATCTATATATATTTAAAGTAATTTAAATAACAATTATCTTTTCTCAGACTTTAAAACAGAAAGGATGACAGACTGTGTACTCTGTGGCCACTTCCTAGACGGTGGTAAAGAATAATCTGATCATTTAAATAGGAGTAAAGCAAATATTTAAGGATTGAGTATCAGAGCAAGGCGTGCCATGTTATTAGATAAAACATGCTATTTTCTGGATTAGTGTAGGACTTGGTGCTATATTTTCTATGAATTACTGCAGTTACGTAATAGCGAAGAGCTCATAAACTTTATCATGCAGTCCCTTCAAAAACGATTCTGTGTCAAATCCCCTCACCTCTAACCAATGCTCTTTAATATCAAAAACAACTTCCTGGAGTAATTACATCTTCAATTGGTTGAGTGATAGAGCCTGGGAAAAGCCTCATTCCTCTCTACGAATGTACAGTTTGAATGTAGTGCTGGTCTTTCACCTGTATTTATGAAAATTAATTCCTAAGATGAGGTGATTCAAAGTAACTTGTACTCCGCCAAAGGAATTAACGAGATGCCTTAGCTACATTGTTTTCCATGATATAAACTTAGAGAGTAGCGAACAAATGTCTCGAAGCCATTCAAACTGGTATTTGCTTCTCTCAAGTTTCAGTAATTGATTGTTTGTGTATCGTATCAGTACTGTATCTTGGAAAACGCTTTCTTGTGAACTCACAATCCTTCCAGGTCTTTGATGTGAAGGTTGGCACTGTGATTTCACATAATATAATAAATAGAACCACCCTTAAAGCACCGCTATGCATTTTCTATACGCTCCTATTTTAGAATCAAGACCATGACATAAACCATAAGTAAATGTGTTGCAAAGTTACAGAGAAAATGAGGGACTAACAAATGGGAAATAATAACCAAACATACTTTAAAAGCTCCTAATGAAAATAAGAGCCAGACTGAATACTGAGGATGATCTAAAGCAGCAAGAGGTGAATAATATTTTTTAAATTAGCCACAAAGAATTATAGGCATAGACTAAAAAAAAAGTGTTTACAAGTCTCAGGCAATTAAACATCTGAGAATAACAGATAAAGTGGCAGAAAGAACTCTCCAGGGTAAAATGAGGAAAAAAGAAATTACAGCAGGTAGCTTAGAAATAAATTAAAATAATTAAGATAAAGCAGTGCAGGCTGAAAACAAGAAGTTGATAAAGAGAAAGGAATTCAATAAAGAACAATAGAAGTCATTGGGGCAGAAAACAATCCCACTTTAGACATACGTAATAAATAAAGGTGTTCGGCTTGACGTGCAATAGCTAGAAGACCAGCATGAATGTTTTCACCTCCTCGTGGTTTTGTGCAGCATGCTGTACAGGAAATTTGATTCATTTTAATGACCTGTGTGAGGTGAACATTCTGATACTTAATTTATGATTTTTTAATGAAGACTAGGTCACGAATCCATATCAAGTCAATAATCCAGTCCTAAGTCTTATTTTAAGTTATCCATTGTCAATGCAACTCAATTGATTTCCTCATTAGCCATAGCCTTGTATGGTTTTCAGGAAGAAAGACTGTAAATTATTTTCCCTCATCATTTCTCTCGGCCAGAGAACAAGGGAAGGGGCTATGACGGCCTCTTGGATGTTACGCACGCACCGATTCACCAGCCTTTCCTTTTTCAATGTTACTCTCCCAAAATCTGAGAGCACAGCTTAGCATGAAAACTACAAATACAGAACAAATATGTAAAAAGTAATATATTGGGACCAGCAGATGGCGTAATGGTTCTGTCACTGGACTCCCACGTGATCGACTGCAGTTCAAGTTCTGGACCCAGTGGCTTAAAACTCATGCCAGGCGCATGTACATGTGTACCCAAAATCTCAAGAGGAGAATGGAAGAGAAGGGTCTGTGGTATGGCCAACTCCCTTGGGGGGGGATTTCTCACTTTCTGTCCCTCTGTCTCTCTAGCGAGTGCACGTGCCCTATAGCAAAAATCTCTCTCTCTCTCTAAAAAAAAAAAAAAAAAGTAATCCTTTAAGCCCCGAATCAATGGCCTTAGAAATACACTGGACACTATGGACACAAGTGCCTGCATGTCCAACATCATGAGAGGAAGATGGCGGAGAGGGGCAGCAGCATGGCCACCCTCCCCGGGGAGTGGGTGACTTCTCTCTCTCTCTCTCTCTCTCTCTCTCTCTCAGGTGAATGTATGCACCCTATGGCAAAAATCTAAAATAATAACAATAATATAATAAAAACTAAAAAACACAATGGAAAAAAGTGTCCTTCCCAAAGCTAACACTTAATATAATTTTCATTACAAAATGTTTGTTTGACTATGCTGGAAATCAGGGCCAAACATGGCAGTGTGAGTGCTTTGACAGACTTCGTGTATTAGCTAGGTATCAAGTCACAAGGAGGTGAAAAAGTTGCAGTGTAACTGAACTGTAGGGGGAATTAACCCTGTGTGTGTGTGTGTGTTTAACCACAGGCACTGAGTAAATAACAATGTTTCTAAAGACATTTTAGAAACTATTAAAAACATCTTCCCTTTCCATAGCTGTCCTCATGGAGGACATTATCACTCTAAGGTCTGCATCAGATGATGTCACATCAGAGATAAATCTTTGGAAGGCTCCCACCGCCTGTAATAGCCCTCGAAGTGTGATGCTTCAATATCTGTGGACTGTGGGCTGATTCCTAACTGCAGATTCTAAGGTTCTGTTTCAAACCTTCTGCAGGACGAGATTCAAGAACCTGGATTCCAGTAGCTCCATGGGTGACCGCCACGTGAAAGCCTTGCACACCAGGCAGGGCCTCCCGCGCCATTCACGAGAGCCCTGTGCCTTCTGCCGTCTCCTGCCTGCAGCTCCCCTGCATCTGAACCAAGGCCCAGCCCCCAGAGTCCTGCCTCTCACGTGGCTGACTCCTTCCTGCAGAAAGCACCTATTCTCTTGTTGAAGGGCCACGGACACTCGCCGTGCAGAATCCTGGGCTAAGGTTCTCCACTCTGAGGCTTCCCCTGACCATTCTAGACAGCACGCATAGTTTTCATATCTGTCTCTGCATGGCCCAACACATATGTCCACAGCTCCCCGAGCTCACATCACACGGCCATGCTCCTGGTTGACGTTTCAGCGTCTGAATTGGCAACAGATATTCCCAAGGCATTGGTAGGAATGTGTAGAAAGGGTCAGAGCTGATAACTAAAATTTCTCAGATAATTTACTTCAATTTTGCATATGCTTCTTTAAAATTATTTGTTCAGGATACACCCCATGTAATTCACCATTTGAAAGGTGATTCTGCTGACATGAAGTAAATGACTAAACATCTAAATAACTTTAAGTGCAGGGGCCCGCAGATGGTGTAGCTGTGACGTCGCTGGACTCCCATGTGGCTGACCCTGGTTTGAGTCCTGGACACAGTGACGTGAAACCTTGCCAGATATGCGTGTGTGTGTGTGTGTGTGTGTGTGTGTGTGTGTGTGCTCAAGATCCCAGGAGGAAAATGGAGAAGAGATTGTGACATGGCTGCCCCCCCCAAAGGGAGATGATTTCTCATTTTTCCTTTCATTGCCTCTAGCATGTACACACAAAAACTTCTCAAAAGATAAAAAAAATTTTTAGCACTAGCACCACTATTCATTTACTAAATGAATGGAGAAGATCAAAAATAGAATTCTAAGATTCTAAACCAGACAGATCTAAGGGACGAAGACAAGAGGCACACACATACCATAAGTAAAAGTAAATATGAAGGGGGTGGTCTTCACCGAGCTCATGGAAAATGTACATTATGAAAACACAGTGTGTGGATTTTTAAATTTTTTTCTACCAAAGTAAACTTGTTCTTGAATTCCATTTCCCACAAACTTTCCAAGTTCCCTCAGCTATGGCAGACACTATAAGTTTAAAAGGCAGAAGCAAGGCACCAGCAGGTGGCACAATGGTTACATTACTGGCTTCCCACGTATTCGAGTCCCAGACCCAGCAGCTTAAAACTCAGGCTGGCCGTGAGTGTGTGAGTGCCCAAAATTCCGAGAGGAGGATGGAGGCTGAAGGGTTACGGCGTGACCAACCCCACGGGGGGTGATTTCTCGCATTCTGCATCTCTGGTGAGCACACGCGCCCTATGACAAAAATCTCTCTCTCTCAAAAAAAAGGGGGGGGGCCGAAACAGAGTCCACGTGAGTGACTCTGTCATATAGAACACAAAATGACGAACCAGACAAATGAACAAGCAAAGTACAAACAGGCATTCTGAAGAGCCAGAACTCTCCAGAGTGAAAAGCAGATGACTCGGTCTCACAAAACGTGTATCTCGCTGTCTGAATACACAGCTCTGTTCCCAAGCTGCTTGTTCGATTCTGAGGGCCGCGCTGATTGACCTGCTGGCCAGAAGACTCTTTGGCAAGAGAGACAGTGAGAAGTGCCAGAAGGGTCCAGACAGAAACACTCGGCCAGACTGCCAGACCAGATCCATACGCACACACTGGAGCCTGAGATCAACCCGAAGGTTCTTCTGACCCTAGAACTGCCTACGACCTCCCTGTCTCGCTATTCGTCTGAAATCTGCACAAATGACCAGCCGGGCAGGGCCTGAGCGTCTAACGTCCCAGTCCACACAAGGGTGAGTGAATTTACAACCCTGACTTCCCCTCTCCCTCTAGCCCCCACTCCGGATTTCTATCTGGGCCCCTGAATTTGAATCTTATTAATTCTCTTCTTCTTTGTTATTCCTAATTATAGGGCTGTCAGTCGCAAAAACCCACAAAAGAGGGAAATTTGAAAACATTCTGGATTGGTGTTATACTATTGAATGCATTGTAGGCTTTTTTATGTAGCTTTTTCTCGCAGGGAAAAAAAAAATAGGTGAGTGTTTAACAGGGGGAAAAAGGAACTGACAGATACATAATTATCTTAGTGTCGCCATATTGCTTCTTTCTTCCCCTTTGTGAGTCGCGTTCTCTCTGACTCACCAACACCCCCCGAAAGGTATTTGGTCGAGGGTTCTCCTTGCACACACGAAGCAGATTAAGCAGGCTTCTGCTTGAGTTTCCTTCCCCGGGTGGAGCCTGCAGACTGAGGTCCAGGAGCCAGGAGGGTGCACCTTCAGACTCCCCAAGGATCTAGCCCACAGCGAGGGCAAGAGTCTAAAGAATTACACACAGAAGGGTTGCTCTCCAATTGCTAGCTTTCAGTATGAAAACTACTTATGTGGGTTCAATCCAGGAGGATCCATTAAAAACAAAAACAAAACCACACACCTTCCATTAGAAAGGCGCTGAGAAATGTATATAAAATGATCATCTTTCACTTTGCATGCAGATCAGTACCCCCGTAATCCTACTGGCACCTGTATAGATGGTGATTCAGGTGAGGGAAACAAAGTTGGAGGTGATATGCAAAGACTTTTTCAAAATGAAGGGGAAAAGACAGGATTAAAGACCAGCCAAGGGACCGCTCTGCTCTCATGAGCTGGAAATTTCACCTCCACAGATGGTACCTGTTTCTGTAACTTGATTTACAATGATATGCCGTTAAAATTCAGTAAGTCTTATTGAAAAAAATCCATATTTCAAACATGGAGAAGGCTGCCATTTGTTGTAGGGCAATGTCCCATTGTATATTTTGACATTTCATTGTTGAAAATATATACGCTCTTAACCCCAAACTTCTAAAACAGAAAGCTCAAACTTACTATGTATCAAAATGTTTATTTTCTAGGTTAAAGTGTTTTCTATAAACTTTTATAGAAATAATGAAAGCACCTAAGATCAACTCTACATCATACTAAGTTATGACTTAATGTGACCAAATTATATTATCAGAGGTATTATAAATGATATGTCAGATGCATTATGAAAATGGAGGGGGAACCAGCAGTTAGCGTAATGGCTATGTCGCTGGACTCCCACGTAGTCGACCGTGGTTCACGTCCCGGACCCGGCTTAAAACTCACGCCGGGCGCGTGTGCGTGCGTGCCCAAGATCCCGAGAGGAGAATGGAGGAGAAGGGATTGCGGCGTGACCATCCCCCCTGGGGGGTGATTTCTCGCTTTCTGTCTCTATGTCTCTCTCTGTCTGTCTGGCGAGCGCACGCACCCTATAGCAAAAAAAAAAAAAAAAAAAAAAAAAAAAAAATGGAGGAAGTTACAGACTGGAAGAACACTTTAAGGACCTGACTCTCTATTTAAGGAATTCATACCTGGTTTACCTTTGCTATCTTACAGCCATGCTATGAGTAGTTATTGGTATGAGTCCAGACGACAGGATTTTCATAGAATCCAATCAGGGCTTTGGTAACATATTGGCTGAAATTGGCCAAATGTTTCCTTCTTAGTAGAATGTTTAGGATAATGTATCTCGACACGTTACTTGATTCACTGTGAAGACTGCAACTATAAAATTTTTGTCTAGAACCAAAAAGAGAAGAACTGATTCTCTTAGCATAAGAACTGGAATATTATAAGTTATTCTGAATGCAAGCAGGCTTGACCTTCTGGAATCCAGATTTTGGCTCATTAAAAAAAAATATAGTTCCCCTTCCCTCATAGGAATTTGGGTCATTTATTTTATCTCATCCCACTTTGGAAAGTTGCTGATTTCCCTTCTCTTATTATACTCTAATTATGTTTAAAGTGTGCAAATTGGATTTTAAAATTAAGGATTGCTTGAGTTTTATGACTTGAATGTTCACACATTTCTTTTCCTACCTCTGAAGTACCATAGCACAACTCTTGAGAGGTGACTCTTTATCCTAAAGGAACTGAAATTAATGTCAGATTTATCTAAGGAAAAAAATGTTAGCATACTTTATATGCATCTTTTTCTCTGCCCAAAATGCAAACTGGTTTCATGTGGTAGCAACTAACACATGGTAATAAATGGCTCCGGACTGCTAGGCTGGTGATAATGCTGAAGCATGTATTCTCAATCAATCAAACCATCAACAAATATATGTGATTAATAAAATTATATTTATTTCTTCCAGATTTCAAATTCCACATATCATTATATTGTGGGCGAGAAACAATGCTAGGTCCTCTGAGGGTTCCAAATTTCTTTTTGTAAGGCACAAGGAGTGAAAATAAGGCCTTACTTTAGAGACATGTGGTTATTAAAGCGGAGGAAGTGTAATTACAGCCTGAAATGCTCATCGTGCCCTCCCCTCTGCTTTCACGGAGGAATGTACGACCCTGCTTCCCTGCTTCAGGCTCAGCTGTCTGGTCTGCCACGGCTAGTGGAATGCTAGCAGTCCCCACACGTGCAGGGACGTAACCGGCGGACTTCTAGTACTTTCGGAAGGGTGGGTCCTGGCTAGTCCTGTTGCTCAAGGAAGATGAGTGGAAAGGGGACCAGGTGACCCAACCCGTGCACACCCCCGACCTCGAAGCAGAGCTTCCCAGAGGCACCAGGCTGGATCTGTCAACTGCTGGCCACCGACAGACCAGTTCGTGAGCCCAGCTGAAGTGAACAGAGTTTCTGCAGATGATCCACAGGTGCAAGAGACGGAAGGATTACTCCATGTCACATTTATTGGCTGCTACTCAGAAAGAGCGAACAGATAAAAGCTAATATTTATGTAGCCTTCTCTTGCTAAGTGCCAGATACTATCAAAGAACACGACGTTCCCTGATGTATTTCGTTCCACTATGAGGCTATGTGATTTCTGCATCTGGTTTCCCCACTGCACTCCAAGAGAGACCGAGGCAGAGAGAGACGAGAGATGGACCCAGCGTGGCACATCTAGTGAGGAGAGCTGGGATTCGCATTCGTGCTCCGGCGTTCCAGAGCCACTCAAGAGACTGACTCTCAACAGTTACGTCACATGGGACCAGCAGTTAGCGTAATGGCTATGTCGCTGGACTCCCACGTAGTCGACCGCGGTTCGAGTCCCGGACCCGGCGGCTTAAACTCACGCCGGGCGCGTGTGCGTGCGTGCCCAAGATCCCGAGAGGAGAATGGAGGAGAAGGGATTGCGGCGTGGCCATCCCCCCTGGGGGGGTGATTTCCTGCTTTCTATCTCTCTATCTCTCTCTGTCTGTCTGGCGAGCGCACGCGCCCTATAGCAAAAACCTCTCCAAAAAAAAGAAAAAAAAAAAAAAAAAAAAAAAAAAAAAAAAACAGTTACGTCACATGTTTAACGAAGCTGCTACGCCACATGGATAGATATCATGGATATCGTTTTTACCCGGAACGCACAGGGATCTGGAGTAGGTGAGAACAGAAGGAAGATGCTACTTCAGTCAAGAGCTCCAAGGATGGCAGCCCATCACGGAGCAGCCGCAACACTGGCTGAGAGGCTGACTGCTCGGAGATACTCCCATCGGAGAGACGCAAAACAAAGGAATGCAGGAGAGACAAATCTAGTTCCTCCTCCTCGACGACTCACAAGGTCTGCTCCAAAGAAGAAACTGTCAATCTGATCTGTCACGATGCGGGGCCACCGGCTGGGCCACGGTGACAGACCTGCAGGTTCACTCTTTTTAAGAGCCATTGTCTTCAGACCGCCCAAGCTCATCTCTTTCTCTTCCCACCCTGCGCAGGGTAGGGGACGTTTGGGGCAATTTTTCCCTACCTGTGTGGCTCTTTCCTTTATTATTTTCTTTTTTCTTAAGATCTTAACATTTCCCATGGTTTCAGTTATGGCTTTCTATGAGTCCCAGATCCTTATCCTCAGCCCACTTGCACGTAACAAGTGGATACACCACTACGTTTTCAAATCAAACACCTCGGACCTGATCTCGCCATGGTTTTTGACACTTGCTCTTCCCACAGCACCCCCGTCACATCATGGTCTCACTGAAGTCGCCGACAACCATGACGCAGTGACCCTCCAATCCTTCCTTCCTTCAGATGCCCCCAAATGTCACCAGACCACACGAGAGTGCTGCTAATGGTCCCTCGAGTTGACACTTCCTCGTCCACTGACTATTTTGTTCCACAGTCTCACCTGAACCAGTACAATGAAATAAGGAATCTTTCCACTATGAGTTTTGTTTTTCTATTACATAAATAGCTCATTAAAAAACAGTATTTTGACTTACGAGCTCCTCAAATGAATCTGATTCTCCAGGGGGAATGTAATGTGTACCTGCGTGCACACCCAGAATCACGCATGTGATTTAGGGAGCGTATGAACCCCTCGAGTCCATAGAGCTGACCCTGCATATCTCAGCTCTAGTTAAACCTTTAACCTGTCCTGCCCAATAATACCAGAAATTTTGGAAAAGTACAGATCTAACCATGTCCTTCTTCTAAAGGCTTTCCAATGGCTACCAATCTTCTTCATGATTAAATCTAAATTCTTCAACTTGGGACTAAAATGGCCTCCTACATCTACTTTATTTTGGCTGTCTTGTTTTTGTTTTTTAATTTTCAAACAAGCACTGTAGGCTTTCTTTGTATCTACAGCACCCCCAGCACCTAAATGCCGCTTTCATCCTGTTCCTCAATTCTCCCCTGTCCCCAGGTTCCCACTGCACTCACGTTCCGCTCTCTGGGCGTACGTACACGCGACCATCTCCCGCCGCTGCCTCCCACGCCTTCTCTCTCAGAGCACACACCCCCCTGGTGCACTGGACTTAAGACTTGCCAGCGTCGAGGAGCCCATGACTGTGTGTGAGCCAGAACTGTGTCACTCAGATCAGTGACATCTCATTCGGTACCACGCCTCACAACGAGTTCTCAATTTCTCAGAGAAATAGTAAGAACACGAGAGAGAGAGAGAGAGAGAGAGAGAAAGGGAGGAAGGGAGCTTGGAAAGCAGCTGCTGCCTTAGCTGGCTTCTGCACTGCTAGCAGAAATACCTGAGGCCGGCCGATACAGGAGAAACACAAGCTGAATCACTCACAGTTCTGACGGCTGCGAACTCCACAGCATCGCAGATGGTGGAAGGCGGAACCTCGTTCAGGGCAGGGTGGTCCATACCCCTCCGCGTCCGTGTGACTCTGGCCTCATCCCCTCAGCGATGCACCTGCCATAACTCAGCCTCAGAGACCGGGCCTTCATGACATCATCACGCCCACACCTTCACCCTGGGAAACCACGGAGGAATTGTGATCATTAACACCTTTACAATAAAAACAATATAATCAAGTCCCAATGCATGGATTCCTGGGGACATCCCATCACTGCCCATTAAAACCCAATTCACAAACATGAAACTCAGGAACGAGCCGTGACCTGGACCGTAACAGTTCAACGTGGTTTTGTGTTGAACGAAAGGCCTTCCCTGGAGAGGGTGTGAGGAGACGCTGTTCAGGAAAAGGAAAACCAGCATCTCCGAGCACCCTGAGTCCTTACCACTGGGAAACATTCCCTACTTCCTGGCATTTGTTCCTTGGCTTTTACACTGGCTTGGTTGTTCATGGTTATTGCTGGATCCCATGCTGTCCAGAGAGGTTACGGGGCCTGCACACCACCTGTGCTGGGACGGACGATGCTGGGACCTTGCTGAACCAAAACCCCACTCTTTCTGTCACACTCGTTACCGTGTTAGCCAAAGGAAGCCAGACTAAGGATTCTGACTTTCACTGAGTTACATGTGATTTTCACACGGATCTTAAGAAACTGGGGTGCACACACGTATGCCAACTTCCCAGAGGTGCTGATTTTTATTTCCTAGCAAAGTTAGCTCACCTGGAAGGCAGTGCTTCCCGGGTTACTGTGTCTTTACTCCGTACACGGTTTAGGTCGAGACAAAGAGGAGACTTCAAAAGCTTTGGGCTAGGGGTGGGGAGGAGGGAATGGAATTAAAATATGAGTTAATACTGATGCAAAGAAAAAGAAATTAAATCCATACACAACTTTTAAGAAGTACACATTTCCATGAACGTTTTCAAGACCCCTGTGTTTATCTTTCAGTAGGCACTCGCCTTTAGCCAAAACTTAAGTACTCATATCAAGTGGAAGGGAAGCTAAACCAGCCACTTTCCATTTCCTTAAAAAAAAAACTCTACATACAAAAACCCAGGTGTGCTGAGTCCTACTTAGTAACAGTTCATGGGAAATGGATTGTCCAAGAGAGACATCCCTGATGCCAACATAAAGGGGCAGAAAAAGCTTCTCCAACTCTAAGTGGCATCGAGGACAGTGTCTGGGTCCCTTCTCACACTCTGTAGGAACACAGATGAATGGCTATCGGCTCTTCCTTGACACAGACCGGATTAGTCTCCTGAACTGGGTTGCTGGATGCCCTGAGTCTATCCTTCACTTGCCTGAGTCTCCTCGCTCCCTCAGCCAGACCCCCTGCCCATCCCGTGTGGTGAGCCAGGCTGGGCGGATGGCGGGTGGGTGTGCCCTCCCCTTGGCACAGAAAACAGAAACTGCCATCTTCTTTCTGAATTCTGGCTGATGAAGAGGGTGATTATTTGTGCAGCTGTGTTCACTCTTTACTGAGAAAGCCTGTATTTCTCAAATGCCTGCTTTTAAATCATGTGCAGTCGGGGTTCCCATGGAGTGCAATACATGTTTCTCCTCAATCACTTTTCTGTTCATATTTTGCACAATTTTCTGATGGCTACAGCTGAAATTGTTTAATTCCACTTTTTATTCACATCTTAACTACTTGTTAAATGCTTAATGGTTCTTATCCAGGCACGGCCAGAGCCAGGACTGATTTCTAAGCTTCTCCAGATCATTAAAAATCAGCAGTCCAATTACTCTATTTTTTTTCTAATAAAACAAAAGAAAGAAATACTACAAATAGCAGACATAATTCTGAGTGTTAGTGAAGGGGTTATTTCTTTTCTATTTTTTTTTTAGCACTAGGTCTGTTTATTATAATGTGAATAAAGAAATTGTAATGTTTAAGAACTCCTTTTTTGTAAGTTTTTCTTTCTTTCTTTCTTTTTTTTTTTTGGAAAGGTTTTTTTGCTATAGGGCATGTGTGCTTGCCAGAAAGACAGAGACAGAGACAGAAAGCAAGAAATCACTCCCCAGGGGGGATGGCCATGCTGCAATCCCTTCTCCTCCATTCTCCTCTCAGGATCTTGGGCACGCACGCACACGCACCCGGCGTGAGTTTCAAGCCACCGGGCCCGGGACGCGAACTGTGGTCGACTACGTGGGAGTCCAGTGACATAGCCATTACGCTAACTGCTGGTCCCTTTAAGTTTTTCTTTGAGAAAGAGACAGAAAGACAGCACCCTCAAAAGCATCTGGATGTCTCAAAACACCTCCATCTTTGGCCAGCACTGGATGGTGGGTCATGCCCGGTCTGTTCAGGGCGATCTCAGGACCTGAACCTGGAAACTTCCCACGTGGGTCAGCCTCACAGAGTCCCGTGTTACCACGGAACCATGAGAATTCTTCGGGTCTACCGTGAGGTTACCATGAGCTCTGCGAGGTGCGCCATCATTAAATAGAGGCTGCTTCGCTCCCTGCAAGGCTCCTGCTCCCCCCGGCACTAACCTCGCCAAATCTCTGTTGGTGAAGAGCAGACAGACTTAGATTAAGATCTTTCATCGTGAACACTTTGATATGGACTCAGAGTTTAATCCTCTTCATTTTTTCCTGTACTAGAGGAAAATGTGAGCAAGTTCTCACACTTTGGCGCATCTCAGAATCTCCGGGAGGACTTGCTCTGCACATGTTCCTGGTCCTCACACCTAAGTCTCCTCCTCAGTAGCTCTGTATGGAGTCAGGTATTCTTTCTTTTCATTTTAATAATTATTCACTTTTATTATATTATTATTATTATTAATTTTCTATAGGGCACATGCACTCAAAAGAGAAAGAGAGAGAGAGAGAAAACGAGAAAGCAAGCTGCCGAGTCTAGGACTCAAACTGGTTTGCCATGTCGGAGTCCAGTGCCTTAACCACCATGCCACCTGCTGGTCCCCTTTCTTTTTTTAACTTACTTAATATTTAAATTCACTGATCCTTTGGTTTTTTATTTTTAAAAAATTAATGAAATTGCATACATTGAAGGGGCACAGTGTGGTGTTTCAATGTGCATGCACAGAGTGAATGGATTACAACGGCCAAGCTGTTAATAGTAGACATATCGATCTTCGTACAAAGTTACTCTATTTTTATCTACTGCTGCTATTTTAGCGAACTTCAAGTACACAGTGCAGTTATCCTAAACATCGCCACGCGATCCATTAGCTCTCTTGTATTACTTATCCTCCTTGGCCGAAGCTCGTGCCTCTGCCCAGAGTCCCCCCATTTCCCACACCCCTCTTGTCCCTGGAAACCAGTACTCCATTCTCTGCTTCTGTGAGCCTGACTCCTTGGACTATAGGTGAGGTCACACAGTATTTTCCTGTCTGTGCCTGGATTTTCTCACTTAGCGTGATGTCTATTAGGCTCGTCTGTGCTGTTGCAAATGGCAGGGTCTCTTTCATTCGTAAGGCTAAGTAATGTCGCACCACGGGTAACCTGCGATCTCCTTACCCATCTGTCGTGGATGGACACTGAGGCTGCATTCCAGCCGTGGCTGGTGAGTGGCGTGGCAGTGAACACAGGGGAGCGCGTCTCTGTATGCTGATCTCCTCGCCTTGTGACGCACACTCAGGAGAGGGGTGGGGGGATCGCATGTTCACTTTTGTGAGAACTTCACTACTATTTACTAAGAGTATTTAGTTCTAAAATGTTCCCTGGTGAAGCTGATGCTGGTCCCCAGACCACTCTAGGAAAACTACAGACCAAAAATGAAAAGCAATTTTTCCATAACCTTATTTCATCAGTCACATTTCTCTGGGTAAAGCTATCATAACTATCAAGATAATAACCTAAAAGCACCTTCATGGGCTTGTAATTTATTAAAGTTTTTCAACATTGTCATAAGGAAATACAACCCCTGCCAGGTAGGAATTTACAATCCAAGATGGAAAACGATGATGTCGTAAACACTCTACACACGGAAGACGGACGAGGAGAGGGAATTCCAGTTCAATCCCAGGACGGAGAGAGTGGATGGGCGGAGAGCTCACCGAGAACCTGCACCCTGGCCTTCCCAGCGTGGAAGGGACGGCGCAGAGGCAGAGCTGGATATGACCACTCCACAGAATGAGTTCTGGAAACCTAGGCCTCTGTTCACTCTGATGAACCTGTGGTCACTCTGATTGGAATTCTCATCTTCTGTGTCCTTATCTTTTTTTTCCCCTTAAGTTTACTTATTTTATTTCTTCCATGAGAGAGAGAAAGCCAGGTACCCCTGCCAGGGTCTATCCCACTGGGTGGCACCCGAAAAGTGGGAAGCCTCCAACACCTATAGCTACAGCAAACACTGGAGACAGTGCGGCTCACTCACACATAAACAGAAATCCTCAACCAAGAGTTTACTTACCTCCGTTCTTTATTTTAAAATACTTTTTAGAGGGACCGGCAGTTAGGTAATGGCTATGTCGCTGGACTCCCACGTAGTCGACTGCGGTTCGAGTCTCGGACTCGGTGGCTTAAACTCACGCCAGGCGCGTGTGCGTGCGTGCCCAAGATCCCGAGAGGAGAATGGAGGAGAAGGGATTGCGGCGTGACCATCCCCCCTGGGGGGTGATTTCTCGCTTTCTGTCTCTATGTCTCTCTCTGTCTGTCTGGCGAGCGCACACGCCCTATAGCAAAAACCTCTCCAAAAAAAAAAATACTTTTTAGAGAGATTTTTTTGTGAGAGAGCTTGGCGAGGAAGTTGCAGACGTTTGGGAGAAACATTGGGCCATGGTGGGAGTCTAGCCCAGGTAAAGGAGAGAAAAGGAAGGTTGGGTGGCCGTGTTCTACACTGCCACGCGGTCTAAGACAGATTCAGTCAGGCTGTTGCAGAGCCCGTCCTAGCAGCCCCCTGTCTCCCAAGAACGGGCCTGTCCTAGTGTGCTAGGCAGGGAGTGTGCAGCTGGGAGCGGCCAGTGGGAACCTGGCCTCTGTGCAAACACAGTAACGGGTCTTAGAGCTCAGCTATGCTGGTTGGCAGCACCTCTGCAAGGTGGGTGTCAGGGCCATCACAGCACCACACAGAAATAACCAAGTCGTGGCGCGTCTTATGTTGTCGTTGTCGTTGGAGAGGTTTTTGCTATAGGGCACGTGCGCTCTTCAGAAAGACAGAGAGAGACAGAGACACGAAAGCGAGAAATCACCCCCCGGGGGATGGCTGCGCTGCAATCCCTTCTCCTCTGTTCCCCTCTAGGGATCTTGGGCACGCACGCACATGCGCCCGGCATGAGTTTAAGCCACTGGGTCTGGAACTTGAACCATGGTTGACTACATGGGAGTTCAGCGACATAGCCATTACGCTAACTGCTGGTCCCATGTCATGTCTTTACAACTCAAAAACATCCCCAGGAGGAAATGAAATTTTAGATAATTTCTATCTTATAAGTAGAAAGTGGAACATCAGGATGAGGATTTTCCTATTCTTAGACCACAATTTAATATTTCTAAAACCAGTACTATTTCTACTACACGGAGAAAACTGAATTAAAGTACAGCATTTAGCAAAACTCAGTGTGGCTAGTCTATGGTGAGAAAGGAAAGATAATTGTCGGAATCACTTAATTTTTTTCAGTTACTGAGAGGCAATTATTTTCATAGTAAACCAGGAAATGGATTCGAAAGGGAAATATCTGCCAGCTTTCCGTGACGGCTTCTTAGAACCCAGAGTGCCTCTCTACACCCTGCTTTCTGGACACGAGAACAGAATATGAACGCCACGTTTCTCTTAGCCTTTGTCAGTACGAGGCACTTGGGTGTGTCTGCACAACTGGAGGAAGGAGGAGCTTTGCTGTGATGTGAGCGAGTCCCCTAAATACATGTGTTGGAAACTTAATCCCCAATACAAAAGCGTTGAAAGGTGGGACTTTGAGGATGTGCCTGTTGATGGCAGAGTCCTCATGAATGCATTCGTGGTGTTATGTGGGAGTGGGCTTACTATCGTAAGACTGAGGTTGTTATAAAGATGAGTTTAGTGCACGCTCTTTCACCCACTTGCTTTTCTCCATGGAATAACACAGCAAGACGGCTCTTGCCAAATACCAGCATCTTGACATTGGACTTCCTAGCCTCCAGAACTGTGAGAGATAAGTTTCTCTGCTTGGCAAATGATCCAGTCTCAGGCATTCTATTACAGCAGCCCAGATGCACAAAGACAGGCTTGCTCTGTCACGCTGGCGTCCTACAGGGTCTCTGCCTGTGTCCCCTGTCAGCCTAGCTGTGCTCCTTCAGTGGCACAGCTGCTGCTACAACCATAACTGCACATCTGGTCATACTTGGAGACCCACTCTCATGCCAGCCCCTCAGAGGGCAGAAAGTTTGGGTCTTAGCCCCGTGGGCCTCCTCTGAGCTCAGAGACACCAGTACAGGTACTCAGCTCTTTGCTTTCAGAACTGTTTCCACTCCATAGGGCTTGTCCTCAAAGCTCTTATGTCAAATTAACTCCAGGCTCTTCCTTACATCCCCAGTCCCAGGGTAGGGGACATTTCCTACAACTACCCCGTTACAGGCACCTCAGCATTCTCCTCTCACTCTCTGAGTCATCTATTAAGACACCTTACAGCCAGGTAACAACCCTTGAATCGAGTTACTCGTGTTTAAGCAACACGGATGGATTCCATTTCTTGACTGGCCCCTCCCGGGTGGGATAGGAAGGAATTGGAGAACGGATGACCTCATGAGTTTGCTCTGCACCGTGAAGTTATAACTGGGTTAGGATAAAGATGGCTGGAAGCAAAGTGAGGCACATTCCATGCACAGACGGACAGTAGCTGAAGTACAAAGAATAGGCAAATTTGGGACCAGCAGATGGTATAATGGTTATGTCGCTGGACTCCCACATAGTTGACCACAGTTTGAGTCCTGGACTTAGCAGCATAAAACTCACAGCAGAAGCATGTGCACGTGTGCCCAAAGTCCTGAGAGGAGAATGGAGGAGAAGGGACTGCAGTGTGGCCTTCCACCTGGGGGTGATTTCTTGCTTTCTGTCTCTCCAGCAAGTACACATGCCCTCTAGCAAAAATCTCTCTCCAAAAAAAAAAAAAAAGAAATTCTCTAACTTGCCCTTGTCCTATCCCAGGGGTCCTGTCCTATACCCAGGAGGCACGTGAACAGACAGTCCTGGCTGGCTTCCCCACCTCAGCCTACAGACAGAAGGTGGGACTGTCTGCCATTCCTACATGGCTATCTGATCTTCCCTGAATGAATAGCTTTCCCTGTATCCCCGGGTCTTCATTCCGGAGGCTCCCATGGTACATAAAACTTTTATTAAGTAAGTCTCTTTTGCTTTTCTCTTGTTGACCTGCCTCTGGGTATAGGAGCATCAGCCCAACCCTCACGAGGGAGTGGAGAGAAGGACCACCTCTCCCCCTCCACAGCTGTTTACTGGATGCTGCTGAGGACAGCTCTCATGAAGGCAGTTGTGTTAGTCAGGGCAGGCTAGCTCTGACGCAGTAACAAACATAATACTTGGGTTGTTTTTTTTCCCCCACAGAATGTGTATTATCGCCAAGTAGCTTTACGGAGAAGCTATTTTCACTAATTCGGGGATCTCGGCTGTTTTGCTTCCCATGAATTCATGATCTCTTTGTCTGTTGCAGGGAGAGAGAAAAGGAAGGTTCCAGTGCAGTTCCTCAGTATCCAGTCCATCAGAGAGACGCACTGTCTCCAGTCCCAGATCATGAGAAGGCAGTGTATTCCTACTGTCCCGCCTAACTTTCAGCAGACGGAAGAAAGTGGAGGGACTATGCTGATATTCCATAACCAGTAATCATCCCTGCCGCTTTGTCATGGTTAATTCTGTCTAAGACTTGTTAGATGCAGTCATAACAAATAGTCATGATTTTTGAGGATTTACAAACATCTTGGGACGTAGACATCTTAAAGGTCACTCTGGTCTACTGCCAGAACAAGAGAGGAGGCTACTCCAACGTGCGCCATGAATAGAGTTATTGAGAAAGGAGGGATTGTTTTTCACCAAACCGAATTTGTTATCTTCTATTTTTACAGTCTCAGAATGACAGGTTTTTGTTTGTTTTGTTTTTTAAATATATATCTAAATATATATCTAAATTATTAGAACTCTGGCAGATCTTGCCATGATAACAGAAGGTTTAAGTTAGAGCTATAGAATACAGCGAAAGCTTTGCATTAGGTATGGTGGTTAAAGCACATCTGGAGGATGGGGTGAGGCTCACAATGATCCTCCTGATGGCTAAAGTCATGCATGAAGCAAATTTCTCACGTGTGGTGTAACTGGACATGAAAGAAAAAAAAATTCCTAAATGGAGGGAAAAAAAAAAAAAAAACAGTCCTAATATGGCAGTTGTTCACATGAGACAATGGTGCGATTTCAGACATTTTATCAAAACAACAGCCATAAATTAAAAGAGCCACTCCTCTGCAAGGCCTGTTAGTGGAATGGCTTTCATTGGCATTTGCTGGTTCTCCGTTGAAGGCCATCCTTGTAACTAGTGTTGTTGATAATTACACTCGTTCTAAGCACTATGGCAAATTCAGGTCAGATTAATTTCAGGAGAAGCACTCTCCCAGATAAGAAGCTAATGGATGGAGACAACAGTGGACTATAACATGCAGTCAAGTGGCTGGCTGCGTATAAAATTAAGCAATGTTTCTTTTGTGAAGTACTCACATTTTGAGTCGATTTTTGTATTGGTTTGGTTTCATAAGAGCCTTGTGTCTCAACATTCCTTTTATTCCTCAGAAGGTCTAAGAACTCTGTGTGCCCAAAACAAACAGGCTTTGTTTTTATTTGTAACAAATTACTGTTAAGATAAAAACACAATGAATTTCCCTCTGCATCTCTGCTTACTAAGGCTGTAAATTAACCTAAATAACAGAGTTGTAAGTATCAAAGCTGGAAAGAAATACAGCATTCCCCATCTCCAGTCTTTATTCCAGTCTTTATTTTATTTTATTTTTCCTTCTAACTGATAAGAAAACTGTGTCCTTAAACCAAGGGGTTCCCAAGCCTTGGGTAACAGACCGGTAGTGGTATGTGGCCAGCTGGAACCCAGCTGAACAGCAGGAGTAAGCAGGAAGCAAGCAAGAAATGCATCTGTATTTGCAGCCACTCGCCATTGCTCCCCCCCCCCACCCCCGAGCTCCGCCTCCTGTCAGGTCAGAGGTGGCATCAGATTCTCCTAGGAGCTCCCAGACAGGACCTTCTAGTTGCAGGGAAACAAACTCAGGGCTCGCACTGGCTCTGCACAATGGTGAGGTGTACAACCATTGCACTACATCGCACACTGTGCTAAAATACAAATACGGTGTACAGTGAACACAACGCACTGAGTCGTACTGAAACCCCAGCCTCCTCGCCCCTTCCCCCCAGTCCATAGAAAAACTGCTTCCTATGAAACGGGTCCCTCATGCCAAAAAGGCTGGCCTTGGTCTGTATGCACTCTTTTTTTTTTTTTTTTTTGAGATTTTTGTTATAAGGTGTGTGTGCTCACCAAAGAGACAGAAAGAGAAAAATCACCCCCTGGGGCAATGGCCACATTGCAATCCCTTCTCCTTCATTCTCCTCTTGGAATTTTGGGCACACACACCTGGCATGAGTTTCAAGTCACCAGGCCCGGGACTTGAACCTCAGTTGATTACATGATAGCCCAGTGATGTAACCACTACACCATCTGCTGGTTCCCTCATTTGTTCTAATTATGAAACGAAAATAAAAATCATTTTCTGGTCTACTCGTTGGAATTGCTCTAAGAATCAGACAGACAACATACCCAGCGCTCCGGAAACCAGTAACACAGTCGTAGTGTGGTGACGGCAATGAGCCGGGAGAGGACAATCACTGAGCGCCTGGTAGGAGCCAGGCATGCCCTTTGCACACGGGTCTCACAAATCGGCCCGTCAGTCATCAGGGAGGTGTGTTTGCTATCTCTGGTTACAAAGGAAGAGACAGGCTCAGAGAGTTGTGCTGGGTTCTAAGCCAGCCAGTACCAAAGGTGCGAGGTAAGGCTGGAGTGTTCACACCAAAGTGCAAACCCGAGGGTTCACAGGCTGTTAGGAAACAGCCCCCCTACACCCCGTCTCTCAGTCCCAAGGGAAGGAGGCTCCCGTGTATAACTAGAGAAGTTAGTTCCACCAGGTTCTTTCGGAAGTGGACGACCCAGAAGCTGCCTGTCCCTTCTAGGCGTAATCCCGATGCATTTGCACCTTGAACTCTGGGACTTTAGCCAAGGATGGAAAACAGGAAACACTCCTACATGGCCTTCCATATTCTCAGGCCCACCCCGGGTTCCTATGCGCTGTGTATTTAGCCAATAGAGCCTCAAAGTGCCCAGGGCTATCACATCCAAATAAATGTCTCCTCGCTCTGTCCCTGCTGCTGTTAGCTGAAGCTGTAGACTCGCGGTCAGAAATGCAGACACTAACCCAGCGATGCAGCAGCGGCCTCCGTGTGGGCTGTGCATGCCACACGGACCACGTTAAGATGCCACCACCTTCTGTTTAGCCCACGCGCTGCCGACGTGACCTGTCCCTTCAGCTTGCCCCAGTCCTCTAAGCTGATTGAGACTGATCCTGAACCGCGCTTCTGCAACATACAATGTGACAAGTTAAACGCGAAGCCTGCCAAAAGATCTTGATCAGCTCAGTGTCCGCGCTCGGAACTAGAAAAGACATTGCTGTGCCGTCTCAAAAGTGCTCGGTATTTCTGCAGGGCAGGGTCTGAGCGGCCGTTTATCTTCGTGCTCACGGAGTGTTTGGGCCATTCCCGAAGTCAAGGGACAAGACTTCAAGGAGAGGGGGAGAGGGGTCATTTTCCACTGCCCAAGTCGCCGCGGTTACACTATGGTTTTCTGGATTGATGCGAGTCCCTAGGTCTATTCTCCGGTGCGTTTTCTGCAAGAAATGACACAACATGGGCAGGATGGTAGGTGGAAGGAGAGGGGAGAGGGGAGAGGACCCCCACCTGCACTGTCCGCCAATGTGAGGCCCTGCTGAAGTCCCACTGTGCGCCTGAGCCCAGCTGCTCAGGACAATCACCTCTTGCTTATGAGTGTGAGCTGCTGTTCCCTCCAGGACCCAAAACCTACAGCAATCTGTGACACCACAGAGTACTCCTTCGATCTGGCACTGAGCCTGCAACCCCACTCCTACCTTCTCCCACAAGAGCAGGACAGGCTTCCTTACATCTCAGCCTCCCAGCACTGCAAAGTGAGCTTTGTCTGGCATCCTTTGAACAACTGCGTGACCACCCCACCCACGTGTGCACACTTAGGTCTGGGTGAGTCAGATCTCCCTCTATCAAAATACCAGGGTTGTGGGACCAGCAGTTGGCATAATGGCTATGTCACTGGACTTCCATGTAGTCAACTGCTATTCGAGTCCCAGACCCGGTGGCTTAAACTCACACCGGGCGCATGTGCGTGCGTGCCCAAGATCTTGAGAATGGAGGAGAAGGGATTGCGGTGTAGCCTTCCCCCCTGGGGGGGGTGATTTCTCGCTTTCTGTCTCTCTCTCTCTGTCTTTCTGGAGAGCGCACGTGCCCTAGAGCAAAAACCTCTCACCCACCCCCCGCCAAAAAAAGAAAAAAATAATACCAGAGTTGTTCAGTAAAGCTGGAAAGCCAGAATGGAAGACAGTTCTAGAGCCCAAAACTGCCTTCAGGGCTCACTGACCAAATTTTTATTGCCCAAAGCTTCTCTTGAGTTTGAAAAATAAAATACATACATAAATCCATGAGATTTAAAGATAGATACCTAGTGTTATGTCTTGTTATCAGACACAAGAAACAAATAGAAATTTCATACACACACACATACACACACACACACACACATTATTTCCTTCTAAGTTGAAGTCATTAGGAAAAAAAAAGAAAAAAAAACCTAATCTGATTTTTCTTGCTAGTACATATAATAATATTCTTACTGTGCTTACTTATTTTTCTAGACTTATATACCATTTTTCTAGGAGCATGTCTCTTTATTTTAAGAGCTTTATGTATATTAAATACTCGGCATCAGTTGGAAACAATCTTACTGATACTGGACCTTGTAATTCCCTAAACTCAGTATTAACTTAATAGAAAATAATTTCTGATATAAATGAACAAACCAGATTTTCATGTTTTCAGAAGAGAATTCTGTGTTCCAGGAAAATCAACACCAAGTGCATGAACACTGTGCACTGCTAGCTTGGGTACCCCACGGACGGCACCTGCCGCACCCCCCTCGGCTGAAATGCCAGCAAGACCTTCCTTGGGGGCGGGGTCTGCACTTTTCAAGGCTAATGATCCAGAGTCCCATTTACAACGGACCAGACAGAGTGACCTTGGCTTCGGGATGTCAGACAGGCAGAATGTCACGGTAGGTCAGGGGAGTGCCATTTGCCACAGGTCATGCCTCCCAGGAAAATGTGTTTCTTCTGCAATTTCTTCAAGTCAGCGAGAGCAAACACAACTTCCGCGGGCCCTGGCTAATCACATACTCTGGAACGACAACCTCCGCTCTGCCAGTGATGGAACGTGGGTCATTTGCCCTCCACCCTGGGCCTGGCCCAGAGAGACAGTGCCGTCGCACCCCTGTGCTCAGACAGACCACGCAGCCCAGAGCCCCAGCAGCGCGTGGCGATCCTGCACACCGTCTGAGGGAGCTGGGGAGACAACTCTGTCAGAGCCCACGGCGGGCGGGAAGGGACTCTTCGACAGTCAGCTCCAGAGGAACAGGCACTCTGCAGCTGGACTGGCCAGGGAGCGCTGGGCCCCAGGCCGCCGTGACTGGCCGGCGGGCCGCGGCCTGCAGTGCCGAGCGTGCGGAGGCCACCCCCTGCAGCCGGCCTCGGGGGAAGGAACCTAGAAGCAGGCCGGCAGCTGGCACTCAGCACGTCCGACTGCGACCGCGAGCCTTCTTGTGAGCGTGGCGAAGTCACCTGGGAACGTCGTCACATGGCAGCCGGCGGCTCACAGTGAGTGGGGGCCGTCGGCTCGGGGCAGGCCACCGGCTGGATTCAATGTGCACCCTGGGTGCTCTCCCGTGCTCCTCAAAGACAGGCATGCCCACCTCACGTGGTGGTCTCCTGCAGTTTCCAGAGAAAGCCTCTGCAACCCCGAGGAGTTACTCAGACGTCTAGCCTTGAGGTCACCAGACAGCTGACCCAGCAGCTGTCCCCCTGCCTGCTCCTCCACACCCAGTGTGTTCAGGCCATTATGGGTCAGAGACGATTCTGAGTAGTGGAAATCCCAGCCAACCAAAGACAACCTCATTTTCCCCTCTCATCAATTTTTTTTTTTTTTTTTTTTTTTTTTTGCCATAGGGTGCATGCACTTGCTGGAGAGACAGAGAGACAGGAAGCAAGAAATCACACACACACACCCCTGGGGGGTGGGGGGTGATGGCAACGCTGCAATCCCTCCTCTATTCTCCTCTCGGGATTTTGGGCATGCACACACCTGTGCCCGGTGTGAATTTTAAGCCACCGGGTCTTGAACGTGGACCATGGTCGACCATGTGGGAGTCTAGCAGCCTAGCCGTTACACCATCTGCTGGTCACGACCAATTCTTTTATTTATTTATTTATTTCAAGTTTGTTCGCTTGTCCCTTCCTTCCTTCTTTCATGAGTAGGACAGACGGGGGTAGAGGGACGGCACACTGCAGTCTGTGTCACACCCCCAGCTGGGCCAGCCCCGGAACAAAGGCGCGTGCGTGTGCCCGGTGCAGTCAGGGGGGTCCTCGACATGAGCCCAGGGCCTCACCGTGGGTCAGCTGGCAGAGCCCACACCTGTGCACTGCCGCCAGGCCCCGTGTCCAGGCCCGCCCACGCTCGCCAGCTTAGCCTGTCCTCAGGGGGCAGGAACCGCCGAAGCCTCCCTTTCCTGACCAGTCTCTCACACTTCACAGCTTCGAGGGGAAAAAAAGTCACGCTTATTTCCTCTCCACGAAGGGATCTCATTCTAAATCAGAAGGTGAATTTTCGTAACAGACACAAATCAAGGATTCCTGTCATCGTATCGGGGCCATTCGGAGCACGGTTTAGAAACTTAGATGAACTGGGTTTAGTTACAGGAAGGGACAGGCTGGAGCCAGGCCTGGCGTGGCATCTCCCCGGCCGCTCTTCTGCCTGCCGAAAAGTCCCCTCCGGTAAAGTCTGCAAAGGACGCCCGAGTGCACACCAGGCCTGGCTGCCCCTCCGGCTCCAGCTGAACCCCCAAATACCAGCGCCAGGCGGAGGGACCTCAGCGACCTGATCCTGTCCCTCCTGCCATCCCCCCGAATCGTGGCCATCAGCGCCCCGGCCAGTCTTGGTCAGGGAGGGAGGAGGTGGGCTCATCCTGCTAGTTAGGACGTCCACGGTGCATGTCACCCAGGCGTCCCATTGTTTCCTGCCAACTTATTCAGGCCTCAGACTCTTTTCAGACGTGAGAAAGGGACACTCGAGGCCCATGGAGTCGGAGCGTGGCATCTGCAGCACGCCGAGGGGCGAGGTCGGGGGTCAGCGCTGGACTTTGATAGAGCGTGCCAGATCAATTGTGTCTGCTAATCCTGTCTGTCACGGCAGCTATGCAGAGAAGCCTTTGTGGCCAGGCGGCGTACGGCCCGGCCTGCTGCTCGCCCGTCCAGGCCGCCACATGCTCCTGGCTGGCCTGCTGCCCGGAGCCCCTGGCCGCAAGTGGCCGCCTCCCCCAGGCTGCCCGGCCCAGCCTGCCCGGCCCGTTGAAAGGGAGGCATTCTTCAAAGAGGCCTGAGGGGAGACGGGGGAGGGGGCTGGTGAGGAGGGGAGGAGGGGACCGGGGACAGGCACACAGGCAACTCGGGCAGGCGTGGAGCGGGAGGGGAGGGGGCACAAAGGCGACCACAGCAGACAGTCCTCCAGGCAGAGCCCTTCAGGAGGCTGATTATAGCTCCTCTCCAAACCCAAATGTATCTCCAAATTATACCCTGCCTCTTTGTGAAGTAAATGTTAATAAGAGGTAATTTGGGCCCTGCTGATTGTTAAGCTCAATGGAGATAGAATTTTTTTTCTTCCTCTGTCTGTGTGTTTATTATAATATCTGGAGGGCTTTTTTCCCCCCTTCTTCCAACCAGAATTTATA
Source organism: Tupaia tana (assembly GCA_026018925.1). Classification (NCBI taxonomy): domain Eukaryota; kingdom Metazoa; phylum Chordata; class Mammalia; order Scandentia; family Tupaiidae; genus Tupaia; species Tupaia tana. The sequence goes on along the minus strand of JAKSZU010000024.1, from coordinate 14,719,642 downwards.
TTCCAGTGCGGAAGATAAAACAAACCTTCGGTGGCCTGACAGAAGCGCCAGGGAGCCGAGAACGGCCTGCGTTTCCTCAGACAGGGTGCCTGTGTAGACGGGCCTCCACAGTTTGCAGGGTGTGTGCTCTGGAAGGAAGGACCCAGGATCTGGAGGAGACAGGAGCAAGGCGGGGGGGGGGGGGGTCCCTTGGGTGGGGAGGGGAGGGGTCCTTGCTCTAAATAGCTTTGCCTTTCTTTGGTTTAAAAGCATGACTTTTTTTTTTTTCATTTACATAATCATTATTTTGAGTTGCTGCCAATTCTTTTGGGGGCTTTTACATTTAAAAGCATAAAAAATAGAGACAATCCTATGACAGATCTTTGGAAAATGTTCTTATGATGTGTATTTACGAACAGACCCAGAAACGGAGCAATTAGAAACAATGAATAATAACCGTCAGAGCAGACAAAAGCACGGAGGTGTTAAGTAGAAATTCTTGATCATAATGGCCCAGAAGGAATCTGCCGGGGTGCTCTCCATGGACCCCCACCTGCCCAGCACGGGCAGACCCGGCAGGCCCACGGCAGACGGGCAAGGTCAGGGCACCTGACCGCGGCCCGCGGGCCCTCCCTGGGTTTGGCTTCTGACACGAATGCTTTAAATACCGTTCATTGTGATTGTCAGTGAAAACCACATCATCGCCTATCATCGATTTCAACAGGGACATAACAGATTTTCAAAACAAAAGAAATCGAACGGAGGCATCACTAACATGTCCCTTTATTCTGGATATTAAAAGGAAAAGGTCTGGGATTTGTTCCTCTCGCCACATTGTTGACGACGACATACCTACTGTTTGGGGGCACAGGGACTTGGACGCGTATTTATTTCCTGTGGTGAAGCAGGAGGTGGGCGCGGGTTGGTGTGTAAGGGAGATGGGTCTGTGAGGTCCCCGTCTCTGCAGAGCTGACGCACCGAGGGTTCACCAGTGTGTAGGACAGTGTGGGCACAGCCTACAAGGGATTACACCTTACTCAGAAGACCTGTGCAGAAGAAGCTGGGTCCCACAGGGCCGACCATGGTTCAAGGCCTGGCCCCGGAGGCCTGTGTGTGAGTGCCTGAATCATGATGGGCTGGAAGACGGAGGAGAATGGATTGCAGTATGACCGTGGCCCATCGGGGTGCGCGCTCGCTCTCTCTCTCTCTCGTTCTATCTCTCCCTGGCAAACACATGTCCCTTGATGATAAAAAAGTATTGTACAAATAGCAAAAAATACTCTTTATATTTCAAAGGTAGAAAATTTGCTTTAACTTAATCCGTATATTAAAAGGAGAAGGAGAAAGAGAAGATGAGAAAGTGAAAGAGAAGAATAAGTAGAGCGGGTAGTACTCCACAACCTTTAAACGGACCTCCTGGGGGGCTGAAGTGAGCTGGTGCACCGTGGGGCCACCGTACTGTCATGCACATCCAACCACATGAGAACCCCTTACAATGGGTCGGAGCTGGTGGGTGCTCAATCCTCGCTATTAACCCTGGAGTGAGATTCAGGCATGACTAGCTTTTATGACTTCCCAAATGATCCCAGTGAGCATCCAAGACGGAGACTGCCAGTTTTGAGGCTGGTTTCTCAAAGGCTGACGTGCACGTCCTCTCACCCAGCACACTGCTGAACTGAGGCTTCCAGGTAGGCTGGTTTGAGATGGGGCTTGGGCTTGTACGAGCTTCTGGGAGATGCTGGTCTGCCTCACCTCGGAGCCTGGTTTTACACAGCAAAGCTTTAAAGAGGTTAAGCGATTTGCCCAGTGGCTGAACTGAATTTCCAACCCTGGCTTTCCTACGTCACAGCTGTCCCCGAGCCCTGGGGTGTCACCTGGCCCCTCTGCCCGTGACTCTCACAGCACACTGTAGGAAGCAGCTGGGTGCATGTGGGGAGGCTGGGTTCCTTCCGGTTCTACCAGCCCTGACTCCGGGTCTGGCCTCCCCGGGCCTCAGGGGTTCTCAGGGACACACGGGACTTGGCATCCATTACAGACAGCTGCTGTCTTTGAAGTCAGTTTGTCACCTATTTAAAGGCCACCCCTGGGATCAGTCCTTTCTTGTAGGGAGAAAGGCCACTTTGGGCAAAGCCAAGGCATCTCTTCCTCCCCTTCCTTCCCTCTTCCCTCCCTCTCTTCCTTCCTAAATAGATGTTTTCTAGTATCCGCTGCGAACATAGCAAGTCAAAGTGATGGACAAAGAATTCCTGTTACACAGAAGGGTCCTTGGTTGGACAACACCCTTAGAAACGCATGTGACATTCCTATGTCACTCCCCCCCGTTTACACACACTGCTCCTGGGGCATTTAGTCATTGAAGGAAACAATGCGATTTAATAATGAACCTTCAATGCTTTAAGAAAATATTAAAGTGGAAACCTGTGAGGACGAAGTACTGATTTGCCCCTGAACGTGACGTGGCGCTTTCGAAGGCTGAGCCGTCTGGGTCGGGGCTGGTGCTGGGGAGTTGGAGCCAGTTCTGGGCGAGCTCCGAGGGGCAGGAGGTCAGTGCGGTGCTGCCGCAGGCTGCCTTGTCTCCAGATCTCGGGGAGACCTACCCCAGGATCTTCCAGTCCAATCAGAGATGAGCGCAGGGAGCCTCTCCTGAAGAGGACGGGACAGGATCGGCGTTTACCCAGCATCTCCCTGGGTCACTTCGGGGTGACCCAAGCCAAACCCTTCCCACCTGTGCGATGAGGCTGGGAGCGGCCGCTGTCCTCTGCTCGTCCTCCTCCCCTGCACTGTGCGATTTCAGCCATAGGGGTCGCTCCACATCCCGGAAATCAGTGTAGGCAGCACCTGGCTGTAGGAGCCATGGAGAACTAGGACCACACCCCAAATCGGTATGCAAGCCGCGCTGCCTTCGTGTTATTCCTTCTCCATGTGCCTTTATTTGACTTATTTATGTCTTACTTTCTTTACCTGAGCCAGTCAAAAGGCTTCTTTGTGGATTTTCCTGTGGATGTGACAAGTTCGCCTCAGAACAAAGTGCTGGGGAAGCACATGGTGGCCCACCACCCCCACCACCCCCACCACCCCCACCAGCCGTCACCCGCATGGCACTGAGGGTGGCTCTCACGGGAGTTCTGCCCCAGAGCAAGCGACAGCCTTGCCCACCGTGCTTTTGCCAAACTTTACAAGGTCAAGAATTATGGGCTAGGTAGAAGGCAGCTCGAGGGGAAAGGAGGGGTAGAACATGTTCTATTCAAAGGGTGGCTGTCTCGGACTAAAGCACTGTCTCTTTCAGGGCTCTCTCTAATGCACAAGTTTCAGGGCCTCGAAGCTTGAAGTAAAAACTTTGCTCATCTTTGTAGCTCTCCCAGCGGGTCAAGGACTCTTCTGCTGGCTTTAATGCTTTCTGCAAACTCAATAATACTCAGACTCCTAATGGCCACTCCTGCGGTGGGCTGCCCCAGCGAACGGGTGTGGTGACATGGCTGTGCCCGCAGTCAGGTTACTTACGTAAGACCCTGAGAGGACACCGATGAATAGGCAACGTCTCTGCCCAACAACGGCATGACGAGAGACTCGCCTGATACTTTCCCTTGGAATCACCGGGAGAGAAGGGTTTCTTCTGTCCTTGCTCTGCAGCTCTCAGAGGATGAGATGAGTCAGGCTGCAAGCTTTTCCTAGCTCCTGGCAGCTGGCCTGCCCACGGGCTTTAATGAGACCAGCATTGGGGGGACGAAAGGACTGCTTCCTCCCATCTATGTGCATTCACCACCCCGGCCATCCCACCACCTCGGCCATTACTCGGGTACTAATTATGCTAACTGTTGGGGTCAGGAAATGACACCCCAAGCACGGAGCTCTGGCGTGCCGAGCGCTGAGCCACAGGACCTTGGCAGGCCCCGGAAGCGGCCTCACCACCAAGGTTTCAGACGGCCGACTGCTTTCCTAGCTCACCCCTCATCCTCCCCTGAACTGAGTCACAGAAACCAAAATTCCTCTTCCCCAGGGCAGGTCAGACAAACTAGAGCCCCGTCGCCCCCAAACCAGCTGTAACAACTAAAAATATTATTTATTTGCAGGTTTTTAATTTTTAATTTTTATTTTTTGCTATAGGGTATGAGCATTCACCAGAGAGACAGAGAGAGAAAGAGAGACAGCAAGAAATCACTCCCCGGGGGGATAGTCACTCTGCAATCCCTTCTCCTCCATTCCCCACCAGGGATTCTGGGCACGCATGCACATGTGCTGAGCATAGTTTCAAGCCACCGAGCCCAAGACTCAAACTATGGATGGAAGTCCAACAACATAACCATTATGCCGTCATCTGGTTGCCACACTAGAATTATTACTCCAACCTTCCACTGCATCTCTCTCTAGGAGCTGACCACAAAACATTCTGACCGACCCTTGTCTGATAGCAGGTTAGGAGACCCGTGTTCTAGAAAGATCCTGCCCGTTCCGGAGAGGAAGGAACGCCCCACAGTCAGTCTACGGCCATTAGTTCACTCCGCTTTAGTTCAATCATGTTTGTATACGTCTGTCTATTCTTTGTTGAATGTAAGATTAAATATGGTTTCCTGGTATTTGGGGGTCTTCATTCCAAAGACTCTAACATCATATAAAACTTCAATTAAATAAGTGTTTTACTTTTCTCTTGTTAACCACAACAGAAAATCTTTATTATAAGAATGTTAACCAAGGCCTTATGGTGAGTGAGGAAAGGGATCACACCATTGCCCTACATAATCATAGGTGATGTTAAGAACAGTTATTACTACCAGATCAGTTCATATTAATCCCAAACTTCAGAGGCAGGTACTTGTTTTTTCTTTTTATAGAGATAGAGATTGGAGTTTATAAAATGTACGTAATTTGTCCAAGGCCCGCAAGCTACCCTCAGGAAGTAAGACCCCAGGCCTTTCCTCTGCCACAGTGTCACAGAGGTGCAAAGAATCCGACAAGCAAGCTCTTCCTAAACCTTTGCAGCATATAATACGATGCATTATGCATTTATAGATGTAAGAAAAGTCCCCGTCTTCAAAATGCTAGATTAGGGATAGAGATATATGACCAAAAAAATAAAAATTCAAGCAGTACTATAAAAACAAATACGAACTGGAGAAAAAGCACCCCTCCAAGCTGAGAGGCCGTTCTGCGGAAATGCAATGGGTGATGTATCTAACGTAACAGAGGATCTGAGTGAGAGCGGGAGCGATGCAGCTCTATGAGAGAGTCTTCAGAAAGTTTTTTTTTTTTTTTGGAGAGATTTTCACAATAGGGTGCGTGCACTCGCCAGACAGACAGAGACATAGAGACAGAAAGTGAGAAATCACCCCCCAGGGGGGATGGTCACACCGCAATCCCTTCTCCTCCATTCTCCTCTCGGGATCTTGGACATGCACGCAAACATGCCCGGTGTGAGTTTAAGCCACCAGATCTGGGACTCCCACCACAGTTGACTACATGGGAGTCCAGCAATGTAACCATCATGCCATGGGCTGGTCCCCACAAGTGGCAATTTCTATGCCCAGGCCAGACTCATGCACACCTTCCACACGATGGCCCAAGCTCTGTTTCCATGTAGCTGAATTCAGATGGCCCCAACCACCTTACACATGCGCACACACACACACACACTCATACATATACATATATAGACATGCACACACTGTGTACACATGCACACATGCACACACATACTCACACACACATATACACATGCACACACACTCATACATATACATAGACATGCACACACTGTGTACACATGCACACATGCACACACACACTCACTCATACATATACATATATAGACATGCACACACTGTGTACACATGCACACATGCACACACATACACACACATGCACACATGCACACACACACACTCACTCATACATATACATATATAGACATGCACACACTGTGTACACATGCACACATGCACACACATACACACACATATACACATGCACACACACTCACTCATACATATACATAGACATGCACACACTGTGTACACATGCACACATGCACACACACACTCACTCATACATATACATATATAGACATGCACACACTGTGTACACATGCACACATGCACACACATACACACACATATACACATGCACACACACACACTCACTCATACATATACATAGACATGCACACACTGTGTACACATGCACACATGCACACACATACTCACACACACATATACACATGCATACACACACACACACACAATGGTGTCTGTCTTTGGGATCTGTATGCTAAGGAAAATGGAGCCACAAGATAAGAGGGGGCCACTCGGAGACCGACCTGGGGCACACATTCGACTTCATGGGGACAAGGAACACCGATCTGGCCGAGCCACTGCCCCCTGGGAGTTACACCTTTATGTTTACGCCCCTTGAGCTTGCAGCCCATCCAGAGATAAGCATTATTTCTTCCACTCACAGGTGACGGACCAGGTTCGGAGAGGTGAGGTCACTTGCTTAGGCAATCTGATCCCAATCTAAGTACCTGTCCGCTTTGCTGAGCCGCAACCTGATGCTTTTTTATTCTTGGAGCTGACGGAAGTTACACTTCTGGCTAGACGGGACTTAGTGATGATACTGTGCACGACACCGGGTGGCTGCGAAAGTCACGACGTGTTTTTCTGTGCAAACATGTGCCATGACTTCTCCAGCAACCTGCCAGTCATGGTCGTGTTCTTCTGCATAATCAAACTCCTGAGTCAAATAAAATTTTAGGCAGCAGTGAAGAGTTAAAAAGGATGTTAACTTTCATTTCCCCCCTTTGCCTCTAAGGAGTGTTGTGCTTATAGTTTTGTATTCATTTTAGGCCAACACTCAGTCTTCATAACTAAAAGCCAGGTCTTGGGGTCAGGAAAGGTGACTGCAGATCTGTTTTCAGTGAAGACTCAGTTCTGTTGTGGGAAGGCTGTGTACGTTTTGTGAGTTAGAACAGGGATGGGGGAAGTGAGCCAACCAATTTACCAACCAAAGAAGAAAACAACAAAAGTTCTTCCAGGTGGCATTATCTCCCTAGCCTGATTTCTGATATTGTTAAGGGGATGCTCGACTGCGAAAACGAACATGGTGGAATGGGCTTCTACGTGCTGGAATAAAGGCAGTGTGGCTGGGGCCGCGAGGCGAGCGCAGGGCTGGAGAGCCCTTGTGCAGACACGGAACGGACGGCCGGGGAGGACGCCGTGCCCGCTCTCCCCCAGCCTGCAGGCACGGCCTCGGACCTCTCCGCCACGCTGTCTACTTCTTGATCTCTGTGGTGCATTTTATTTCTTTTCCACAATAGCTTTCCCCATTAGACAAGTCCCTTAATGCCCGAGGAGCTGCTTTTATGCATATTTTTATCCCTTACATTGTCTAGTGTGATGTCCTCTCAGAAGAAGCTGTTCGATAAACTTCTAAATCAATGAATATCTTGATGGCCTGTAATGCGGAATGGGGTTTAATTCACCCCTCGAGTCCCTCACTATACGTGGCATAGATAGTCACAGTGTTTTAGGAATCTACTTCGGTAAGCTAGATATTTTTATTCTTTTTTTTTTTTTTTTTTTTTTTTTTTTTTTTAAGAGAGGTTTTTGCTATAGGGCATGCGTGCTTGCCAGACAGACAGAGAGAGACAGAGAGACAGAAAGCAAGAAATCATCCCCCAGGGGGGATGGCCACGCTGCAATCCCTTCTCCTCCATTCTCTTCTCGGGATCTTGGGCACGCATGCACACACACTGGGCGTGAGTTTAAGCCACCAGGTCCAGGATCCAAACCATGGTCGACTACATGGGAGTCCAGCGACATAGCCATTACACTAACTGCTGGTCCCGGTAAGCTAGATATTAATCTTTGCTTCCCAAAGAGCTGACTCTATGCTTAGAGTTTAGTTTTTTTAAGTTTATTTATTTCTTCTCAGCGAGAGAGTAAGAAAGAGAGAGAGAGAAAGGCACCAGGGCCAGCTTGGTAGTATAGTGGTTAAGCACTGTGCATTAGACGCTCGATCCCACATGGCCAATTGCAGTTCGAGTCCCAGCCATGATGACTTGAATAAACACAGCAGACACACGTGCATGTGTGTCCAAACTCTCACTGGGTTGGAAAAATGGAGAACAAGGACCCCTGCTGGGGTGAAAAACAGGAGAAATCACTGTGGTATAAGGACGCCTCATTATAGAGTGCCCCCCCGCCCCGTGAGTGCATACACCCTCTGGAGATACAATGAAAAAGAAGGTCCACTCCTGGAGACTGCTCACGCCACGATTCACACCTCGCCTCGCCAGTCCTGGTCACAGCACCTGTGCTTATCTGGCCCACAGAGGGGGACCTCGCCGTGAGAACCTGAGCCCTCCCCACTGGGTTCAACCTTGCAGGGCTGCACCCCCACCACGGGCCCTGGAGATGCACCGTCAGTCCGTACGCACGCTGCGCCCTTAGACGCTTCAAACAGGCAAAAAGTGATCACAGTGTCAATCCCTCATCCTCATCTCCCAACTGCCAAGTTCTTCTACCTGTGTGTAAAAACTGGGGGAGAAAGTTGTGCCTAACAAGCCCATCAATTTATCTGCCACCCCCTCAACCAAAAAAACAAAGAAAACAAAAACGGAAGGAGGTAGGAGGCGGGGATGGACGACGACATCTCTAGTATAATGCACACTGCAGCCAGCTGAGCACAGGAAGTGCTGGGAATGGCCGGGCCCCGAGAGAGAAACATCCGGTCAACTCGGCAAGTCATCATGCTTTCCTTCCTCGCCGCAGGTGCCCATGTGGCCACGCTCTTAACCAGCATTGCTCGGCTGCAGCGCTCACTCCCGTTTCTGAGTGTGCTTGCTACTGTTCTTTCCGCACTCGCACACTTCATAGCCAGCCACAGAGCTCCATTTACAGATTATTCTACGAAGCTCCACGGCCTCGGGTCTCCTATGGTACGTATTGTGATGTCTTCGTCTTTTCAATGAAGCAGTTTCACACTGCAGCACTTCCCTCATAGCTGTGTGCGTAAGCTCTACACCATCATCAGCACACCATTATTGGTGAAAACAGACTCACTGGATGCCATGTCTTTTCTACTCTCTACTCTTCAGATCTTTCTGGATTTGTCAGGTCTTCTACGAGTACCTGTTCCTCCTGGGTTCCCCGGAATGCCAGCTGCGTACGAAGTCTGTTGTATTTAAGCAGAGCGTAACGAGACTTTATCGCATGTTGGCGTGGCCTCTCTCTGCTGCTAGGCCTGTAAAGCCATTTTTTATTCTGTTCTAACACAGGTATTAACCTTCCAACATTGCCAATACTTACACGGACGTTCTACAGCTGCATAGATGGTTATCTGGATGTTCCCAACACCTTCAATTTAGGTGACAGTGCTAACCAGGCAACTGATGAACGCTTGTTCGGTTTGCCTGATGTCAGTCCTTGTTAATTGACAGGAAAACACATTGGGCCATGGAGAGTTTTACACACTCAATAGCCAATAGTTATTTCACATCCAGAGACAGAACTTACACTTGTCCTAATCATTTTTGTCTCAGTGGACTCGTATTCTAATAGAGTTTGGAACACAAAGTAATTTAGAAACCACCGAACAACTTGGTGTGTTACCAGTTACACATAAGCATGCTTTTTAGGCAGCCTGTCACTGAGATAAGGTGTGGAAGGAACACAGCGTTCGGTATTTATGCTCACGTTGGTAATTCCCACATAATCATGTACGGTTCTACAGTAACCCCAGAGCAGGACTCTGAGCAATGGGACGCACAGTCTCCACACATGGAAATCCTGCCTTAAGCCCGTGGTGCTGGAACTGCTTAGACATGCCAATAACATCTCCGCATGGAGGCAGAGGGGGCTCCTGGATGTTATAGAAGGTAAATCCTCTCTCAGGAAAACACTGACTTGAAGCGCTTTTATATCTGTGGCTCATGCTGACAGGATTTTAGTGTTTTAATAACCCAAACCTAATGGGTTCTTATGATTTACTCAATAAGGACTAAACGTTTTTATATAATCGTTACCTTGACGGCTCTGAGGGTAGGCTAAGTAAGCAAGTTGATTATAAAATTCTAAATAAACATATTCTGCTTTGCATAATCAAAAAGAACATTTCTTTAAAAATTGTGATTCCTTTTTAAGGAAATAACTAAGGGTAAAAATTGTTTTTATTTTTCAGGCTGAATAATCTCTGTTTAAAATTTGCCAGAAAAACACCTGCAGACTCCTCTTCCTCGGGTAGGTAAGAGCCATTTAATTACGAAGAACGGCGCTGCAGAGGGGAAGCAGCTGTGGGTCTCGCCCTGGCCGTGGCACCGCGTTCATGGTGAAGACTGACCCCTTCGGTCCTGACACCAGCCTTCATTGTTCTGAGACAACATGCACGTCTTTGTCATTTTATCTTCCCTATAAGCTTATTTTTCTGATTACTAGAAGCAGTTCCGTGACCTGCTATTTTGGTGTTACTGGGTTTTGAGCACATCTGCTCGCACACAGCCAGCCATTCTTCCCACTGATTTACTGAACTGAAATAAGATGGTCACACAGAAATGCAGTGCGCGTGACGCGGATCGTTTCACACTGAGGAATACTGACGTTACAATTTACATAACTGGGGACCAGCAGTTGGCGTAATGGCTGTGTCGCTGGACTCCCACGTAATCAACTGCGGTTTGAGTCCCGGACCCGGTGGCTTCAACTCACGCCGGGTGCATGTGCGTGCCTGCCCAAGATCCCGAGAGGAGAATGGAGGAGAAGGGATTGCGGCATGGCCACCCCACACCCCGGGGGTGATTTCTTGCTTTCTATCTCTCTGTCTCTCTCTTTCTGGCAACTGCACGTGCCCTATAGCAAAAACCTCTCCAAAAAAAAAAAAAATTTACATAACTGGGAGTGTTGGTACCTCATGAAAAAGTTAAAGTTCTTACAAAATACTTATGATTGAGATTTAAGAGGGTTTTATCTTTGTGATCTTCTACATTCTCTCTTTCCCAGGATTACGCTCTTAACATGATATCTGGACTTTTTCTTTTCCCTTTCTTTTCTTTTTATTTTTTTGCATTTATTCTACCCAACACCTAATGTGTTCCACTATGTCGAGCACTGTAATGGACGTTCCAATTATAGATGAATCGTTTTATAGAAATATTTGGAAATTATTTGGTAATTAAAAAATGACTTGTAGTAACAGAGAAGACATCAACATTGTGGGTTTGTTTGTGATGACTGGAGAACTATTTGGAGTTATGCCTGAGGACTTCTACTCTTAACTGGATGAAAAGATGAAAGAAGAATGGGTCAGTCATGAAATTTTTCTCTGACTCTGTGCTACTTTAATTTATCAACAGCGGTATTGTTTTCTTAGGAGAGTTTCAGCATATTTTTATTATTTGGTATGTAATACATACCAAAAATATATATGACACATATATGAGTTAAGAAACATAAATAGGACCCATAATCTTCACAAACTGAAATCTACACCTGCCACCTATAAGTAGAGGGTAATATTGGCAATTTATCTTTTGTTCTGTATGCAATGAATTCCTTATTGGCAGGAGGGTAATGTCAACCTTTGCCATTTCACACTTTATAACAATGCCCAAGTATTTTTAAATTCCTGTTATGATTTTTCCTTGACTGAATATTTAAACTTCATGGTATGAAATAATATCTTAATAAAGTTACTAAGAAAACATGGAAAATAAACAAGGTTATTAATAAGGTGGTTCGATTTTTTTGTTTTTGGAGAGGTTTTCGCTATAGGGCGAATGCACTTGCCAGACAGACAGAGAGAGACATAGAGACAGAAAGCGAGAAATCACCCTCCAGGGCAGATGGCCACGCCGCAATCCCTTCTCCTCCATTCTCCTCTCGGGATCTTGGGCACGCACGCACACGCGCCCGGCGTGAGTTTTAAGCCACCGGGTCCGGGACGCGAACCGCGGTCGACTACGTGGGAGTCCAGCGACATAGCCATTATGCTAACTGCCGGTTCCCTCTATTCCATGTTTAAGACAATATCCAGAAACTGTATGCCAGCCACCCCTTCTGCATCCTCCACTTTCACACAGGAAGCCTCGGGCAGGTATGGCTTTCATTCTTATCTTCCTGACAACCTACTTGCCTTGCAGAACAAATCAACTTCAGGACTGTGCTTAGGGGCCAGACAAAAGATAGGCAGGTATTGATTTTACCAGGAATAGCAGAATGCTCATGTCCTCATCTTCTCTTTTTACACCAACTCTTATCATTCGTAAAGCACTTGTGTACACACACACACACACGCACACACCCCGTGTCTTGATCTTCAAACATACCAAACTATTCATTGAAACCATTTTCATTTGAAAAGACCACTGCAGCAGTATTGAACTTTGAGTTTTAAAAAGATACTGCTTTTAATAATAGTTTTGTTCTTTTCTTTTTTTGAAAATTTGCTATAGGGCACATGTACTCACTGGAGAGAGACAGAGAGAGAGAGAAAGAAAAGAAAAGTGAGAAATACCTCCCAGAGGGGATGGCCATGCTGCAATCCCTTCTCTATTCTCCCCTTGGGATTTTGGACATGCATGCACACATGCACCTGGCATGATTCCAAAGCCAGGGTGATTCAGGACTCAAGCTACATAGTTGGCCATGTGGAAACTAGCACCTTCACCAACACACCCCTGGCTGGCCTGATACGATAGCTTATTTCTTCTAATACTAGTTTCAAAGTAAATTTTCTTATTACGTGTCATTGATGTTTTGCTACCAAAGATTAGGCCTTACCTTTTAATAATTTTACATTATCTCTCTGTGTTTCTTCCAATATTAGCAATTGAAACAGTTGGGATGGAGTTTCTGTATTAGACTATCACTCTTTATTTAAAAAAAAATGTATCGATGTTTTAAGTACTGATAAAAACCACTGCATATTTGTACTCTAAGCCACTGCAAAATGTCTTTCAGTCATTTGATATGCAGGAAAAGCTTCATTATTGCTTTTATACTTCAGAATTTCAATTTGATGTTGGCTATTAAAAGACCTGTGAGAGAGAATATGCTTTACATTTTGACAATTTGAGTCAAAATTAATCTAAAAGAATTGCCAAAAGTAAAGGTGACTTAGACTGAGGAAGACACTAATTCTCCTATAAATGAGCCCCAAATACGCAGGGGTGAATATTTCTGTTCCTTTCCCCCCACCCCCCCCCCAGAGGTTTTTGCCTTCCTCAGAGAAAGAAAGCAAAAGAAAGGCATAGTGAGAGGGGACATTACAAATCACCCTCCAGTGGGGAGGGTCACACTTCAATCCCTTCTCCTCTACTCGCTTCCAGGGATCTTGGGCATGCATGCACATGCGCCCGATGTGACTTTCAAGCCACTGGTCCAGGATTGGAACCGAGGTTGGCCACGTGGGGGTCGGCAACATAAGCACTATGAAGCAGATACTAAGGTAAGCGTGCTGGTTCCCCCCACTGTTTTTATAATGTGCTTGATATTTGAGTATCACCAGAAGGTATTTGCTATCTTGAGAAAAACATTACGAATGGAAATTGCAGACATTCAGAGGTAAGAAGACAAGCTGTTTTGTTTGGAGCTAGATATCCATTGGTATATTCTGTTTTAGAAGAAGTTAAGAATTGTAATTGCTGTAGTCAGAGACTGATGGTAATTATGTAATCAAAAGCACATATTTTTAAAAGTCTTGAATACATTTAATAGTAAGTATATGATTTGTTATTCATTTAAAGATAGAGAAATGCTGCATTAAGGAAACGTAACTTCCTCCCATCTCTGTCTTTGGAGAATAGAAAACTGAAAATATAATTGTATCAATTCTTTTATTTCTCTCAATGAAATCTCTTTAATCATCTAATTGCTGTAAGAAGAAAAAAAAACTTACTTTTTCTTCCTAGCATCTATTCTTCTTGGTAGAGACAAAAGGAAAATAATGAGTGAGTAGCTTTTTGGTTCTTCTGGATCACTTTAGACTATTTGTAAAATTATAGAGATCTCTTAAAATCTGAATCACATTGATTCTACCTTGCAAGATCACATAATCAATTGTATTTTGATATCGTTCACCGAGCCATACTCTGTACCCTCAAATATCATTCTAAAGCATTATTTTTAATGACAGAATAAGAAAAATAAACAAACAGGTCATTTGCCCTGTGGTTGCAAAAGAATATCGAGTTCAGAGGGAGCTGACACATCAATAGGAGAAGGCAGTTCAGAATGCTAAATCAAATTACACCTTCTCCTGTTGGGATTTCAACATCTGCCTCCATGAAGATTGATTAGAATAAAGCAGGCCATCAGAGGCCCTTTGTCTGTGCTTGACTGGGTGCAACAGCTGACAAGTGACCGTCAGATTACCCACAGAGGGGCAGCTGTGAGACCTGGGCTTGACAGCTGACTTCATTATCATTCCTAGGCTGCAGACTGCAATGGATTTGTCCTTTAATTGAGCTGGGCCAGAAAACTGCCCAGAGAGGAAATGGGAGGGAACGGCTAGATACTGATAACGGAACAGAAAAGGTGGCCGGTGAAGCCCCCTCCACGGCAGAATAGACAGATACTATCAGGGCAATCCTGCAAAGAAATGTGTCCGAACTCAAGGCGTTTCAATCACGTTAACTGAAATCGTCCTAACACGGTTATTGGAATGTCTTAGAAAGTTTTATTATTTATTTATGTTTTTTTAAATTAATCAGGATTAATTTTTCCCTTATTAAGAAATTTCCTGCTTAAGAAAAAAAAAAAGCACAAAACCATATTTGGCTACCAGTTCCTTTGCCATATATTTTGAAGGCCATGTAGCAAGAAAAGTCTCTTCAAAAGTGCATAAAAATAAAGGATTTGGGTAAACGAAGCATAGAAGTTTTGCTATGGTGAATGGGACTCTGGAAAGTTTCTGGTAGAAAAACAAACTTCAGATTCTCAAATTATATGGTCTACTATAATTCGGTATGTATAGATATTTACGGGAACATAAAATAAGGTCAAACATTCCTTAGCGAAATCATGCAATCTGAAATATCGAAGGCAATTGGATTTAATAAAACACATATGTCAAAATAATCCATAATTTCACATTAAAACAAAGACAATCTAAAACTGTGTGCAACATGAAAGCGTTATCGATTTTTTTGTTGGGAGAATAACTTTGTAATCGGATTTGACATCTAAATATACATGTTTCTGTCATTTGTCTTCATTTGCTCCTCGTTGATTTTCCTCTGTTCACAATGAGTCAGTGTGAAATAATCACTGAAAATTCACACTGGACATAAATAAAATAATGCATATTTTTCAATGCCACCCATACACTTTTAGAGATTATTTCCACTTCTATTAACATTTTACTTTACGTATTGAAACTTTCATTATTCACAAGTGTACTACAAATTGAAAAAATTAACCAACGGTATTCCATTGATTATTTTTCTTAATATCTTCATCTCCTGTTCCATGAAATTTTTGTTAGTTCATTACAAGAAGAAAACTCTAAATTTATTATCATTGCTCCCTCTTCCTACTTATGAATGCAAACTTAGAAATGTAAATTAGTTCAATAACAAGCAATCAAAAGAACATCTAAAAACAATACATCAATATTTGTTTTTAGAATCAGAATTTTATGCACTCAATTAACTTAACGAACTCATTTCATCTTGGAGGTAGGGTTAGGATTCATCCTAGGACTTACAACTTGTTAACAGAGATTTGAGGAATTGGAAGTCTGGTTTACTAGGGCCACTCTTGTTTACTGGCAGGCTTGTCACATAATGTCCATGTTTAATTCAAGAAGGACATTCCCTTCCTATGACACAGTGGTTAAAATGCAGCTCTGGGTAGAGGGAGGTCCAAGATGGCCAACTAGACACACCCAACATGGTGTCTATCCAAAAAAGAAAGACTGAAACGTTTGGATAAATGACTGCATTTGGAGCAGAGGAGTGAGGAGAGAAGAGCAGAAGACAAGAAGTAGACAGTGAGAAGTTTTGGGGCAGTATGAGTTGGATGAAGGTATAATAAGAGTGACAAACTTCCAAACTCAGAAGGCTCTGGAGCTGATGGAAGCTCCCCACTAGAGTGGAGAAGGTAGGCGAGATACCCTCCTCCTGTAAGTCCCTACTTCTGCCTTAGACTCCGGCACCCCCAACTATAGGACAGCAAGAGGCCAGCCAGCACAGATCTCCTGCCTGCCTTAGGCACCTGCAGGAATCTACTCCCTGAGAGGACAGCAGGTTCCCACTCCATGCACCCCACTGTGACTAAAGCCACCTGCTCTCCTTTTTGCAAGAGACCGAGGATTCTGAACACACCTCCTTCCTGATCCAGAATATGACATTGTCAAATGTCCATATTCAATTTCCATGACTTCTTGTACAAGGTTTTGAATATTTTCTTTTCTTTTTTTCTTAGACTTTTAAACAATTTTATTAATTTCATTTATTCATTCATTTATTTTAATTTGACCAAAGAGACACAGAGAGCGAGAGAGGGAAAGTGATAAAGCAAGCTGCCAGGTCTGGAACTTGAACCAGTCTGCTGTGTGGGAGTCTAGCACCTCAACCTCCACGCAACCTGCTGGCCCCGGTTTTGAATATGTTCAAGAGTATGAACAATGAGTGATCTGCATATGTTCCAAACATTTCAGAAAAAGATCTTACTAAAAGAAATCAAATAAAAAGACTGATAACATAAAAATTGTAACATCCTGCATAAAGACGCCTTGAATCACTAACAGATGAAATTTAGAGATGAGTAGAATAGATTGGACACTGACTACTGACGTACCACATTCCTCTTTTCCTCTGGTTCTAACACGTGGAGCTAAACAGCTGTACATCTATGGGTGCCACTTTCAGCTCACTTTCTGTGCATCGCCGGCCTGGCGTTGTGCAGTGGGAAAAGCCTTCTTCCAGCATCTGTTTTGAAGAGTCTGTAGCTATTAGCCAGTTTATTTCACTAACTTTCTAGCAAAAAGTGAGAGCATTTTCGGACTACTAAAGTCATAGCTGTAAGTATATTGCAGAGCCATGATTTAAGGTCTGCTGTTAGCCCCTATGTCGTAGGAGGAAAACCAGTGGGAAATAATTGGCCCAGGTCCTCCAGTTGAGCTCACGGTCAGAGGTGTCATACTTGCCAGCAACCTCGGAAAAACATCGTCTCCACACATCACCCCACCCTCCGCCACAAGAAAAAAACGAGGCAATGTGAGGCTAGCATCCTTCCACCTTTCCCAAAGCCAGGAAGGTAACGAGCGCTGAGTGCAGACGAGATTGTTAGGTTTCGTGTCTGAATGTGCGAAGGAACGGCTTGGGTCAGAGGTGAGACGCAGTATCCTGAGACCCATCTTAACAAGCGGCTTCTTGTGTGTCGCTCTCCCTGTGCTACATCTGGCCGTTATTAAATTCAAAAGCATCTTGAAGCATACCTGACAAAATACTTAAAAGCATATCCTTGAGGAAGCTGGGGCACATCTTCATTTTTCTCTAGATCAAAACTTGAAATAGAACCAAAAATAGAGTCTTCCCCTCCGAGACACTGTAGACTTAATTTGTTGTTGTAACTAACTGTGAATGTTTAACAACACCTGAGTACACTCTGTAAAGCAGTGTTGTAATTATTATTAACTGTTTTGGAAGACAAGAGCACAGGATCTGATTAAACATTAAACCATTGTTCTAAAACATATTCTTATCATTGGATCATTCTGGCCTGATTTGTCTAATCATTTTGTTATTTTAAAAAATACAATAAAATCCTTGAACACACTACTCAACGGAAAAGCCAAAGTCTTAGCGATAAGATACCACTAAACTTACAGTCTTCAAACAAAGCACGTCTCCTTCTCACTCTATGTTGGGGCAAACATCATCCAAAATATATATTTATTCTCTTTTTTCCTCAGTTGCTAGAGGGCACGTATAGTGGCCAGAGAAAGACAGAGAGACAGACACAGCGGGAGTGGGAGAGAGCGCCCCTCACGGGGCATGGCAACACTGCCGTCCTTTCTCTCTCCTGTTTGGGATTGGGGACACACATGCGCACATCCCTGGCATGTTGTAACAAGGCTACTGGGCAGGAAGAATCGTGCTTGGCCTTGTGGAACCTGAGTCTCTTAACCACCAGGCTACTGGGCTGGGCCTCTTGCCTCTTTTTTTATTTTATTTTATTTTTTTGATTAAATAGCTCTACTGAGATCTGGGATAAAAATAAGCCACACATGTTTAAAATATATAATTTGATGAGATCTGACATTTACTTACATACGTACATATATTAGGAGACTCCAAAAAGTTTGTGGGGAAATGGAACTAACATGCAAGTTTATTTTGGTGCTAAAACAAATGAAAAATTCATGCATATGTTTTCCATAATACATATTTTCCATGAACTTTCTAAACTCCTGCTAAATGCATAATGCATCCATCTATATGTACGACAATCAACACAATCAAAGTAATAAGTATGTTCATTACCCAAAACGTTCTTCATGTCCTACTGTAATTTTTAAAGATTGATATTATTTATTTAATTTTATTAATACTGTCATCATTATTATTATTACTTTAATTTGCTTTAGGGCATGTGTGCTCACCAGAGAGGGGGAGAAAAAGAGAAAGAGAGAGAGAAAGTGAGAAAACAAGCTGCCAGGTCCGGGACTCAAACCACAGTCAGCCATGTGGGAGTCAGTGTCTTCATCACCACGCCAGCTGCTGGCTCCACCCTATTGTAATTTTATAAACCCTCCATCCTGCTTCTGTCTTCTTTAGTCCTTCATCCCGCAAGTACTCATGATCTGCTATTTGTTCCTAGAGATTAGCTAGCATTTTCTAGAATCAATATCAATGAAGACGTATAGGATCAACTGTTCTTCTACTCTGGCTTCTTCGCTCAGAGGAATGCTTTGGGGACTCGTCTGTGTTGTATATATTGATGCTCATTTCTTTTTATTGCTGAGTAGAATTCCAACGTGTGGACAGGCCATAACTTGTGCATCTATTCACTTGTCGATGCGTTTAATTGTTTCAAGACCTCAGCTAAGTCAACAAAAGCTTCCATGAACACTGGTGTCCAAGACTTCATCTGGACACATACTTCCATTTCTCTTGAGAATTTTCCCAGGTACGGAATAGTTAGGTTTTATGAGAGGGATGTGTTTTAAAAAGAAATTACCAAACTATCTTCCAAAGTGCATTTATCATTTTCCATTCCCACCAGCAGGGTATGAGCACTCTGGCTGATAAACATCCTAGCCAGCCCTTGCTTGGTCTTTTCTGAAAATTTTAGACGTTGTTCTAAGTGTTTAGTGATGTTTCACTGTGTCTTAATCTGCTTTTTCCTAATAACTAAATGATGTTGAACATCCTTTCATGTGCCCGATGTCTATTCAAATCGTTCCTCGTTTGTTTAGATTATGTGGTTTATTTTCATAATATTGAAGGTTGAGAATTTTCCGTATGTTCTGCTTACAAATCTTTGGCACATATGTTATTTGAACATTTTCACCTGTACTCTGGATTGTCCTTTCATTTTCTTGAAACATTTTAAAATAGCAAAACTTATTCATTTTAACGAAGCCCACTTAATCAATTTTTCACTCATGAATAATGCTTTTGGTGTTGTCTTTAAAAGAAAATCTTTGCAAAACCAAAGTCACAAGATTTTCTTTTATGTTTCTTTTCTAGAAGTTTTGTAAGTTTAGGTTTATATTTAGGTCTATAATCCATTTTGATTGACTTTTTGTATGGGATAAATTACATATCGAAGTTCATTTTTTAAGTGGGTATTCAATTTTTCCAGCACCACTTTAAAAAAAAATCTATTCTTTTCCATTGAACTATCTGTGTGAGACATGTGTTTGCCATACTTGATCTCGCAGGAGCAGTGCAGCTCCTTAGAAAAAACTAAGCATGAATTTTAAACTCTTCTTGAACCAAAATAAACTTGTGCTTTAATATTATTTTCCAACAAATTTCACAACACAAACTATTATCTAATTCAAAAAGCATGCTGAACATATTATTAATATAAGTACTCTAAAGATATAGACACAAGAATGCATGTAAAAAAGAAGAATGGTAAGGTCCAAATCAAAAGATTCATTAAAACCAAGGATAATGGGGCTAGCCAATGGCATGGTGGTTAAGGGCATGGGACTCACACAAGACTGACCAATTAGCTGGACCAATCAAGAAAAACCAAGAAAGAAATGAAAGATAAAATCAGCAACAAACCTGGTAATATTACAACCAATATATTAGAAATTCAAAAAATGAGACAATACTACAAGTGACTATATGTCAACAAACTAGAAAACCTAAATGAGATAGACAAATTTCTGTACATGTGCAACTTACCTAGGCTGAACCAGAATGAAAATATGAAACCTGAATAGACCAATAACAAATGATGAGACTGAATCAGTATTAGTCTCCCAACAAAGAAAAGAACAGGTCCATGTGCTTCACTTCTTATTTCTACAAAACTTTTTAAGAAGAGCTAAACCCAATTATCCTCAAACTACTTCTAAAGATTCAAAAGAAAAGAACTCCCCCAAATTCATTTTATGAAGATTCCATTTTTTTGATATCAACCCAGACAAGGACATTAAAAAAAAGAAAATTACAGACCAATATCCCTGAAGAATACTGATACAAAAATTTTGATCAAAATACTAGTCAACAGCATAGTAAGAAGATTATACACCACATATGCAAGACGATAAATGTAATACATCACATTAACAGCAAGAAAGATAAAAACCATATGATCATATCTATAGATGCAGAAAAAGCATTTGATAAAATACAATATCCCTTCATGATCAAGACTCTTATCAAAATAGGGATAGAAGAGGTATTCCTCAACACAATAAAAGCCATATGTGACAGACCCATTGCTGACATCATACTAAGTGCGAAAAAGCTGAAAGCCTTCCCACTAAAAACAGGAACAAGGCAAAGCTGCCCACTTTCTCCACTCCTTTTTAGCATATTGTTGGAAGTCCTAGCCAATGCAATCAGACAAGAGAGCAAAATAAATGGCATTCAGATAAAAAAAGAAGAACCTAAACTGTCCCTATTTGCAGATAATATGATTATATACATAGAAAATGCAAAAGACTCCACAAGAAAGCTCTTAGAAGTAATAAATAAATTCAATAAAGTGGCAGGATACAAAATAAATATACAAAAATCTACGGCATTTTCATACACCAACAATGAACAGACCAAGACAGAACTGAAGAAAGCAATCACATTTACAATAGCCAGAAAACAAAGATATCTTGGAATAGACCTAACCAAAGACGTGAAAAAGACTTTACAACAAAAACTGTGAAAAATAAATAAACCAAGAAAAGAAATTGAATATGATACAAAAAAATTTAATGACATCCCAAGCTATAGAAATGGAAGAATCAATATAGTCAAAATGTCAGTTCTAATCAAATTAAATTACATATTCAGTGTAACTCTAATCTGATTGCTGGTGACATTCTTCACAGAAATAGAAAAAAAATGCTAAAAAAGTGTCTAGATTCATAAAAGACCCTGTATCACCATAACAATACTGAGCAAAAAGAATAAAACAGGATGCATCTCACTACCTAATTTCAAAATAAATTACAATGAAGTGATGATCAAAACACTACAGTACTGACACAAAAATAGACACATGGACCAATGGAACAGAATAGAGAATCCAGAGATAAATCTCAAATTATATAGCCAACCAATCTTTGACAAAGGTTACAAGACAATGCAATGGAGAAAAGAAAGTTTTTTCAGCAACTGCTGCAGATGTCCACTTGCAGAAACGTAAGCCCGGACCCTATCTCTCACTGTTAACAAGAATCAATTCAAAATAGATCAAAGGTTCAAAAGTAAAGCCTCATACTATAAAACTACTAGTAGAAAGCTTAGGGGGAAACTCTTGAAGACATTAGAGTGGGCAAAGATTTCTAGAATAAGACATTGAAGTAGGCAAAGATTTCTTGAATAAGACCTGTAAAGCAAAGGCAATAATCTCCAAATAGGCAAGTGGGATTACATCAATCTAAAAAGATTCCTCACAGCAAAGGAAACAATAATTACAGTAAGAATATACCCTTGGAATGGGAAAAAATATTTGCAAATTTCCCTCAAAGGATTGATAACCAGAATATATAGGGAACTCAGGTGGCTCACCAAATTTGTCTCCAAGAGAGTTTTCCATGTGTTTTACACCAGTAGTTTTATAGTTTGCGGTTTAATCTTAGATCCTTGATCCATTTTGAGTTGATTTTTGTTAATGGTGAGAAATAGGAGTCCAGATTATGAAAGACAGGCATTGTATGTCCCCACTTAAAATATACTGGTCTGCTCTCTACAGGAGAAATGGAAAGGTTGGAAGGTGTAATAGCAAGAGAGCAATCATAGGTACTTAGAGACAGTATAGGGAGGGGTGGGAGGAAGGGGATCAGGGAAAAAAAAAAAAACATTTAATAGCCATAAAAATGCAGTTATCTGTTGATGATAATGTATATGGTAATGTGTTTGACTTGACTAATATGTACCATATTCATGTTAGGAAAAAAAAATGTTGTACACTGTAAAGATAGACAGTGATCAAATGTAAATAAAACATAAATTAAAAATAAGGTGGTTACCAGCATCATAAGACTAACAACCTAACAAAGACAGTAACCACTGGAATCTGAAGAGAAAGGAAACAGTTGGTAAAATGACTCTGAGGCTAAAGATATGTGACCCAGAGCAAGACTGCCAAGGTGGCTGGATCTGAGAGACTGGAGGAGAGTCAAAAGTCATGAAGTCAGAGAGGAGAGGGGCCCGTTCTCTTCTCTCCAGGTCCTGCTTCTGAGCGAGCTGGGGAGTCACCAGAGCCACTTAAGCAGAGGAGAGACCTGATCTGACTCAGGCTTCATGAAAAATCACCCAGTCACTGTGTTGAAAGGATAATTCTCGCTGTGTGTAAGAGGAGAGGGCACGGGCCCTGGGAAGAAAGCTACTGGAGTTAGGCAAGCGACAGGTACAGGACTTCACGTTCTATTCTGAAGGGGACGCAGAATTTGCTGGTGCATTGGAGGTATGATTCCGAAGAAAACCAAAGTGGAGAGCGATTTGGAAATGTCGGGCCTCGGTAACTGGAAAGATGGGATTGCCATCAACTGATGGGGGAAGAGGGTGGTGAGGGCAGGTTTTGGGGAGTGCAGATCAGGGAATTGGCTAAGAGTGTTTGGGTTTGAGATGTGGATCAGATGGTCCACTCAGAGAGCTGGCAGCATGAGTCTCTTGTCTTCTACCCAACCTCACTCCATGAGTGAGTGACACAGCACATGCATCTGTGCAGAGACTGGTGTGGACTTAGTGATTTGGTCATTTTCAGAGTCTTGATATTTATGATGAAATAGGAGGTACCTTATGGTATCTGGAAATCTGACTTGTAAGGAATGGGAAAAGATGAGAATATCTAAGAACTGATTCAGTTGGTTGTTTCAAAATGTTTGAAGTACTTCTCTCTTGTCAGAAAAAGTTTTCCAGGTTATGTTTTAAAAAATCTATTTGGATTTGAATATTGCTCTGAAATCTTTATCACCATTTTACATGCCAAATTTATTTGCTTTCTATATAGCAAATTTATAAAATAATCATTCTGTCATTTTGCAGTCAAGAAGTGAATCATAATTCAATCATAAATCAGCTAAAGACTAGGCCTGTTCCATGTTTCTCAAATTCCATAAGTAGATTTATTGCTGATGAGGAAATTAATTCTACATATTCCAGTCAACAGTGATGGCCAGACAGGTTTATGGAATGGAAATGCTTATAGGCCATTCAGGAGCCTTGATTGTAGAGTGATAGGAAATACATTTGCAATATTTTCTCTTAGTTATTTTTATCTGCTAGGCTCATAGGCCTGTAAATACAAGTGGCAGATTTCCCAGAAGGGTTCAATTTCAGCTGTGAGTTTACTTCATAGAGCCTCTATTCTACCTGTATACGTACTGTAAGTGGTAACAGGCAAATATAAAGCAACATCCTATTTTATTTTATTAGTGTATTTTACAACAATTCTGCAGATACATAAGCTCTAGAGATCGTAAACACCAAGGTCTTGAAGACTTTAACCTTCTTATAAACTGCTTTTTGAAAAGGAAGACTGCCGACCCGCCTATAAATATCCTGAAGGGAGCAAAGATTGATCTCTTCCCAATTTACAAGTAAATCCATTGTTAACCCATCTCACTTCTTCCCAGTAAAGGGCTGATTTATGGCTGATGGTCAGTGAGTCCATCTGAGACAGTTTCTCCCAAGGCCAACGGAAGGAAGTAGAAGAACATGGAGTGTCGAGTGTCCAGTTACTGCCGATCAATGCAGCGAGGTGTATTATCCGCACAGCACGCTAATTCTGAAGAAGTGACTGACCACTGCATTTTGTCTTCCCATGACAAGGTCGAGAATGAAGTCAGGACTTATTGCTTGTGATGCTTGGGGACTGCGGACGGGTCACAGTTGTCTCTCAGATAATCCTGACAAATTTCTATTGCCTGCATCCTTTCCATTTCACTGTTCGAGAGAATGCATTGGTTCATTGGAAAAGTCGTGATACACTTGTGCATAGAAAAACAGAAAAGTACTTCATGATGTGTATTACTCCATGCTGAAGAACAGAATAACAAGACTGAAACGGGAAGCACATTACTATGGTCTGAATGTCTGTCTTCCTAAAACTCCTAAGTTAAAACCTAACCCCCCTCATATGATGTTCTCAGAGGTGAGGTCTTTGGGAGGTGATTAAGTCATAGGGTGGACCCCTAATGGATGTCCTTATAGAAAGGGAGCCCCGGGGCTATCCTACTCCTTTACACTATGTGAGAACACAGCTGGAAAAGCTATCTATGAAGCAGACAGCACTGGCCCTTTATCAGACATTAAATCTGCAAACATCTTCATCTTGGACTTCCCAACCTCCAGAACTGTGAGAAACAGATTTCTGAGGTTTATAAGCCCCCTAGTCTATGACAGTTTGCTACAGTAGCCTGAAAAGAACTAGGACACACATCACATGCTCATAAAGCAGGGATGTTAAAAACAGTTGATTGAAATAGGGATTGTTCTCATAGTTAATACAGAAAGTTTTTAAAAATGGAAAGAAAAATATATAGAATTAGGTGATCGCATCTTGAATCCTTCATCAACTCTTCCTTCTAAAACCATTTTCCTAGGGTGGATTTCACAGCTATGTTCCCTAAAAATATATTTTCTGAGGTATGAATTCTCTAAAACTTCCTTGTTTCTCTTAATAGCTGAAGAACCATGAGGAGAGCTCTTAATGTGACCCTCAGACATCCTGGTCAAAGGATCTTACCATGTGGGACCTGGTATGTGTCCAGTGAGTGTTGGTTCTACTTCAAGTTTATTGTGACAAAAGAAGCAAGAAACACGATATACAGATAAACCCAAAATAAGGAAGTTGACCTTGATCACTTTTTTCTTCTTTTTTAACAACATTTTTTGCTATAGGGTATGTGCGCTTGGCAGAGACACAGAGGGAGACAGAGAAACAGGAAGCAAGGAATCACCCATCCCCTGGGTTGGGGATGGCCATGCCACCAAAATCCCTTCTCCTCCATTCTCCTCTTGGGATTTTGGGCATGCACACACAAGTGCCTGGCATGAGTTTTAAGCCTCCAGGTCCGGGATTAGAATCAAAGTTGATGACGTGGGAGTCCAGCAATGTAATTAGTACACCATTGCTGGTCCCATGCACTCAATGACTTTTAAGACAAGCATTGTGTTTTGTGGTATATTGTTGCTGTGTCATCAGAATGACAACCACTGTACATTGCTTCCAGGTGTATACTTCTACTGTTCCTCACCATCATTTTGCAAAGTGAGACAGAGATGCAGGCTGTTAAACCACTTGGCCAGAACCATCCAGCTGCTACGAGGTTGAACCAAACTAAAAGATGATTGGTTTTAAACCCAAATCAACAAATCAGCTCATTCAACCTTGACTGTACGGCAGACTCTGGTAATACGATGGTGAGCGAAAGCCGGTATCAGCTCTGTCTTGCAGAAGAATCAGGTCACATAGGACAACTGAAAATAGGGTGCAGAAAGGCAAAACTCTGAGCATGGTTGGAGGGTTCTGTGAGAACTAGTAATGGGGCCCGCTTTTCTAGACAGGGGTTAGAGACGTTAAAGCCCCACTTGTCGGTCAGCTGCTGGTGTGGTTAAGGCGGCTGGATCCCACTGCATGAATGCAGTGTTTGAGTCCTAGATCTGGCAGCTTGAGAAACATGCTTGACACATGTGTGTGCATGCCCCAAATCCTGGACTCAAGGAGAAATGGAGGAGCATGTATTATGGCGTGACCGTGCCGGTGCTTTCTCATGCTCCCTCCCTCTCCCTCCCTCTCCCCCTCTCTGTCTCTTCCTGATGAGTGCATGAATTCTCTAGATTTTTTTTAAATCTCACATGTTTTAAATAACTAAATATAGACATTGGCTAGCCATTTAGAACTACCTGTTTGTAGTTCTGAATACTCCATAAACCTAATTAATATGCCAGTATCACTTTTCTTTTCAATTAGCACAATGCGGGATTAAAGAAAAACAAAAAGTACAAAACCATGATGGCGGAGCTCCAGTCTTTACCATAAACACGCATTTCAGACACAGTGTGGAAACCACAGACAGACCTCAGAGCACCCATACCCCACGGGAGCCGCAGAGATCAGGGGCAGGTTCAGGAGTGCGGCTCTGCAGAGAGCCTAAGCAGCCAAAGCAGAGGAGGGGTGCGAGCCATTGCCGACGGTCAGAGAACAGAGCGAGAGGAGAAGGTGGTGAGGGATAAGACAGGGTCCACGAGGACAGATTATTAGAAATAACTTCCTCCCCTCTTTAATTCAGTATCAGCATTATAGTTAATGACACCACGCACCGGGGCCAGCAGGTGGCGTAGTAGTTAAGGTGCTGGACTCCCATACGGTTGATTGCATTTCAAGTCCCAGACCCAGCGGCTTGAAAATCACATCAGATATATGTGCATGCCAAAATCTCAGAGGAAAAAAGGAGAATCCCTTGACTGTAGGATGGCACCCCCCTGGGGGTTGATTTCTTACCTTCTGTCTCTCCCTCTCTCTCTGGCAAGTGCATGAATCCTATGACAAAAACCTTAAAAACAAAAGACACTATGCTCCAAAGTTCCAAAAATCTATGTAGGATTTGAAACATATTTTAATTTTTTATTAAGAGTTATTTGTTTGTCTCAATCCAAAAATCTAAGGCCTTCCCAGTGACCTTCCTAACCAGTTCTGTCATCATATAGTGAAATTCCAGGCCCACGGCCAGGCGCAGTAGCTGGTTCTGGATGTTCACTCCAGGTTGAGGTCACATGGGAGACCTGGTTCGATTCCGGCTAAAAAGTCAGGCTTGACAACACATCTGTAGTTGCAGCTGCTGAGGCGATTGAGGCAGGAGGGTTACGGTACAGCGAGATCCTGCCTAAAATATTTCACATACACATACACCCATGGAGAAAACAAAGCTACAGGATCCACGTGTGACCACGCACATTCTGCCATGGACCTTAGACAGACACCCCTAAATGCCCCTAAGCAGTGCCTATGGAGAGTGAGCACTACAGATCACACCCAGGCTAGCTGCGTTTAGACTCACTCCACCGTGACCATGACACCCTCAGGTAGGACTTCCCATTTTTGTTTCTGTCTTTTCTATTTCCCGTATGTGTCCATCGGTACTCTGGTCTCTCTGCAGAATCTAAACATTTATTTATTGTTTCTTCACCATTCGTATTTATACAAATAGCTATTCAATTAGTTTTCGTCTTATAAGAAAAGTCTTAGTTTGCTTTATCTTTGCACAGCTTACCCGGGGGGCATAGCTACTATTTCCTTTGGGAAGCATTTATAAGTTCAACATCTCTGTGGCTATTTGGTAAAAGAATCATTAACAATCTCCTGAGAGCAATATCCCTTAACTTTACAAACTATTTCATCCATTACAATATTTTGTGTCTCCTATTTATTAATCATACTAATAAGTTGATTTTTCCCCTCCTTTAAAGGAGATTTGTTGGGACCAAAAGATGGTATAATGGTTACATTGCTGGGCTCCCACGTAGTTGACTGAGGGTTAAGTCCTAGACCCGCATGTGTATGTTTGCCCAAAATCCCAAGAGGAGAGTGGAAGAGAAGGGATTGTGGTGTGGCCATTCCCGAGGGCGTGATTTCTCACTTTCTGTCTCTGTCTCTCCAGCGAGCTCATGAGCCCTATAGCAAAAATCTCTCTTAAAACTAAAAATAAAAAATAAAGATTTGTTTCATTTTAACATATGAGAATCCAGAAAATTATAAGCCTGTACATGTAGCAAGTAAGTACCAGAGAGGCTTTTCATGATACATAACCTTAATATGCCAGAAGACTGAATTGAAAAAGATATTGTCTAACTAATAAGAAAACATTTGAAATTGAAAATTAAATATACTTTTGCATATCCTGATATGCGACTTCACTTGCCTCATTTGCATGCAAATAAGGGTTCAATAACTATTTTAATTGCTATGTTCCCCCCAAAAGCAAAGAAAGAAGACTCAAAATATATGTATTATTTTGTATGAGAGAGAATGTTAATATTCACCAAATAATTACCTAATTTACATAGTGATTAGACTCATCTGCAATAAAGTCCTTTTTATAAATATACAGAGGGAACATTCGATGTGAAATTTGACAAGTGAAATAAGCAAATCTAATAAGGAAAATTGCATGCAGGTGAAGGACTGCTAGTACATTATTTTTAATATAACTTTATTACTAATGTCAGAATAATAAGTCAAGTCCGTAAGCATCCTCTGCGTCATATTTGGTAGGTGAGAGGCAAAGAGCAAATATAATATAGTTTAAAAATATTGAACATGATCAAACACATCTGAA
This sequence comes from Tupaia tana, assembly GCA_026018925.1. Taxonomy (NCBI): domain Eukaryota; kingdom Metazoa; phylum Chordata; class Mammalia; order Scandentia; family Tupaiidae; genus Tupaia; species Tupaia tana. The sequence goes on along the minus strand of JAKSZU010000024.1, from coordinate 14,690,707 downwards.
AGAGATAAATTCCTCAGGGAAGAATTTCCACCTACATAATTTCAAGTGGAGTAATCTATTTTCTAATTAGCAAGGAAAAAAATCCCCTGGATATGACCTTGAATTCTAAAATATTAGCTCAGAGGGAATATTTACAATCCAAAGGCTCAGATGCATAATGAAAATACGGACATGACTTTTACTGTTGTTAAGGTTCTTTTTAAATCATTCTTCGGAATAATCAGCTGGCGATGACTGACATTTATGGTATGGAAATTGGCCGGAATACAAATGCAATGGCGTTTGCAATGAGAAGACGCATTAGCGAGGAGGCAGGTTAAATATTTGTGGTGCTCAAAGCCGTTTTTCTTGGTAGAACCAATACCTTTGTTCATTTTTATCAAGCCTATATTCGAAATGAGTTTCACATCCTTGAAGTTGTTTTAGTTCACTAACTCCCCGCCCCTCCTGTCATTGTATTCGCAGTTGTTATCCATTTCAAACAAATGCTTTTTTTTTTTTTTTTTTTTAGCTTTCCACATTTTAAGTGTGAAAATAGAGGAAGGACTTGAGGACTTAAGCTTAGGGAATTAGTCCAATAGAAATATTTGTTAGGCAAAGGGCCACACACCTGGCCTGCTGATGAGCAAACTGACAGTCCTGGTTACCAGCTGTCTGTGTATTCATGGGTGTCGATGCTGATCCAGCGACCACGGTTATCGGATGGCCGAGAAGGTGCAAGAGTGAAGGCACAGAATGGGGAGCCTTGGTGAGGAGTTCCAGCGCCATCTTTTCTCCCAAGACCTGGGATGGGACTGAGATTCTGGGGTTCATGGGGGAAGCGGGCAGCCACCTACACTGGGAGCTGAGATTCTACGGAAAGGGCTGCTCTGAGAGAAGGAACTGGACTTCGGGTTCAGCCACCAGAACTGGGAGCCTAATCCGTCACGTTACACTCTGAGCCCAGGGAATGACCACTCCAAAGTTCAACCTGATGAAAATGGGAGTGAAATTTGTTTCTTTCAAGGTTATTGCAAGGATTGAACAAGATAATTCATGAACACACAGTCTGCGCAACAGGGCCAGCTTGATATATAATGGCACATGCATTTGTTCTAGATCAATCCCCGGGAACGGGGACTCCTGGGCCACTCCTCCCTTCAGCAATGGACGCCCCCCTCCTCTCTGCATGCGAGGATTCTGTCTGCTGTGCGCTGCTAGTGAGTGTTTAATACGGAAAGCAGATATTTAACATCTACAGGACACAGATCATTCACGGATTCTCGAATAGTAAATTAATGCAATAACGGGAACTAAACCTCTATATCATAATCCACATGATAGAAACTGTGCATTTATCTAAGTAGTCACTCACGTGTGCTCCTTGTCAATGAAACAACACTAGCTCCTGGTATAAAGTTTTATTGTACCTGACACACAGTGGCAGCTGAAACTTATTATTAATAGAAATGCAACTTCTATACGACTAGAGACCCCAGCCAAGCTGTGAGCTTCAGAACATTCTCACGGTAAAGTCCTTGTGTTGGGAAGATGACAGGAAGGCTGACACCCGGGTATTCCTGTACAAATTCCTCCAGGGGGTGGAACTGTGGGAATACACCCAAATCATTCTACAAGGCGTCTGTAACCTGGATATCAAAACGCAGAAGGACACAGCAAAAAATTGGCAACCCAAATCCAGTCGTCTCTGTCCTGTGACCAAGGAGAGTTTTTCCAGAGAATGCAAGGTGGGCTCAGTGTCAGAAAAACCTGTAGGCCCGACTGTCCACACTCAAAGAGGGAAAAAGAAAACACAGAGATGCAGGAAACGCATCTGATGTCATGCAACACTTATTTATAATCCTAATTCTTCCCACCACACAATTAACAGGGAATTTCTCACCGAGTGGCGGTGAGCACGGAAAGGATGGGTTCAGACACGGTGAGACGGCTCTCATTCCGGAGCATGCACTGCGCGAGGCCTGTGGTTTCCCACAAGGTGTGTGTCAGCAAACGGAGCTACCGCCCTACATTGTGCCCCAGAACCATCATCCCCGTGAAGCGTGAAGGGACGCCTGACCCCTGCCGGGTTTAATGAGACGGACTCAATTAAAGGAGAAGGAAGCGAATCTACCCCTGGGAGGAAGCCGATGTGAAGCCCACGGGCGGTGGTCCCCGGCGCTAGGCCGGCCTCCACCCGGATGGGGAAGGCCCTGCAGTCCGCAGCACAGGGCTGTGTCACAGTGGAGCTGCGGTCAGACCCCACCCAGGCCCCAAATCACAGTGCGCGGTAACCGGTCTCGGGTGGGCGATCCAAACCCGGAGAGCTGCGGAGCACAAAGCTAGGCCCCTCCTGCAGCAGAAATACCCGAAGAGCTTCTGCTCGCGAGAATTACGCTGTCTATGTCCTTTGCAAAGGGTTTCGAATTGTGTTTGTTTGACTTGAAGGAAAACAAAGGGAACTGTTGGCAACTTACCCCGTAATGGTAAAAAGAATAGATAACAATGGTTAATCTGTTTAGCCAAGACACTGTGCTAGGATTAAAAATAAATAAATAAATAAATTTAATCTAACTTGAGAGAGGGTGCCCGCTCTCAGCAGAGAGCGAGAAGGGAGAGGAAGAGAAAGCACCCTCTGCTGGAGCGCGGTGGCACTGCAGTCCCTTCTGGTCCCTTTCTGCACCCTCAGGACTCGATCACCCGTGAGCAAGCGCCTCACGTGTTTTTCAAGCACCTGGGGCTGGGATTTGCATCACAGTCAGCTACGTGGGACCCAGTCCCACACACAGCACTTAACCGCCACCCCTGGGCCAGCCCATGCTAAGCATTTTTAAAAATTAATTTATTTTACATTAATTCACTGAACATCACAGCATACAAAACGCGATTTCCCAGCCAGCATACACTTTAAAGTGGCTTAATCACACACGTTACTGTCAGCAAATAATTTTTCATTTCTTTATATGTATATTTTTATATCTTCCCCTATTTCTCACCCTCTGCCATTTTCCACCCTCCTCCTCCCACACTCGCTGGTATCTGCAGTTGCTTTCCACTCCTTTTTTTCTCCCCTCTTTAAGTGTATTTATTCACTCTGTTTTTCCAACTACCCTGTGAACTGCATCGTACAGGTGAGGAAACTCATCACGGCGACATCATGTAGCGTGCCCCAGAGGAAAGCTATGAGAGCCAGATGCAACTTTGGAGCCAGGGGTTCTGACCCCCTAACTGCCCGGCTCACTACTCTCTGGAGCTCTCTCTCTGGTCAGACACACATATTTTTAAATTTGGGTCAGATTAATCTTACGACTTTTCCCCTATCGGCACAGTCAACGGAGCTTAAGAGGTAGCATATATCGATTTATAACAATGAGCTGGGCATCCTTTAAACATCCCATCCATTAACTCCTTCATTTTCACAACTGTGTGAATTTGCTTTGTTTACAGTGAAGAATGTCTTATTCCTTTTAGAGAAGAAAAAGAACCGACCTCCAGAAACAGCATGCTCCATCCAGCTTCAGACAAGGAAGGCACTCAGCAGCGAACGCGAATAAAACAGGGTCAGCCCCGTAGCCTAGTGGTTAGGGCAGCTGACTGCAACAGGGCCAGCCATGGCGCGAACGCTGGCCCTGCAGGCTTGAAAGACACACTAAGTGCATCCATGTATGTGCCCACGACAAGATGGAGGAACGGAGAAGGGCTTGCAGCGTGACCCCGCCCCATGGAAGGGTGCTTGCCTCTCAGCACACATGCACTCTGGTAACTAAAACTGTAATAATAATGATCAGAATAAAAACGACCCGGCAGAGGGACCCCTGTGGAGGCATAGTCAGTGTTCTCCATGGCAGCACTCTCTCCACGCGAGCTCTGAACGATGTCATCTAACAACATTTTCTATTACTGAGGTCGGGAGTGACACTTCCTCAAAAATAGTTTTGGTTTTAAAATGCTTGCCAGTCCAGCTCCCTGTGTCCCTCTCCCAGCTGTAGAACATGCCCTCAGTCCAAAGCTACCTGACGAGGATCGCCCCAACCTGAGAGCGGCTACAGAGCCGAGGTGGAGGCGGGCAGGAGACAGCCTGGTGGTGACAGCGCACCAGGAAACGCATTGTAGGCCACACGGGTAATTAACATCGCTTTCTGGAGCCACATCGAAGAAAGGGAAACAACAGAACAGAGGAAGTTAATTTTTATTACGTATTTCACATAGTTCACCGTGGAATATATATTATCTTTTGAATATAGTCGATGTTAAAAATGATTAAAGTGAGGGGCCAGCACGTGGCATAGTGGTCGTGGCGCTGGACTCCCACATGGCTGTCCACGGTTTGAGCCCCAGACCTGGTGGCTTGCTTTCTCACTTTCCCTCTCTGTCTCTCTCTGGTGAGCACACATACCCTGTAGCAAACTGAAAATAAAAAATAAATAAGTAAAATTAAAGAAATAATTCTAAAAGTTATTGAAGTGATGCCTTGGAGGCATGTACCCTTTTCGAAGCAGAGTGCATTTGGAGCCCCTCTCACTGCCAAAGCCTTGCGTTCAGAAGGAAGGGCAGGTAAGCCAGCAAGTCTAATATCAAAGGAATAATTCTTGAGGACACCATGCACATGGCTATGCTAGTTCCCTCCAAGATCAGTACAACGTAACCCTGATAGTCTTCCTGTAAGCCAAGCCAAAAAAAAAGAAATACACACACACACACACACACACACACACACACACACGTATTGTGTTCCTTTGAGAGATGAAAAAGAACCAATATATATACACACACACATATATATAACTTAACCCATATATATAACACCCATATATATAAAACACCATATATAAAAAAACACTATATAAACACTATATATATATAACTATAAAATTTAACCTCATATATATAGGTTAAGAAATATATGATGGTTTTTTATGATTTTCAATTATGCACAGACACACACACGCACACTTATTTCATAAGAGAGACGGAGACAACACTGTGAACAAGCCCACCCCACCCTTCACCGCAGCAGCTCATCCTGGGTGTACACGTGCACACACTGACCGGGAACTGAACTCGGTATCTTCCTACGGATCCAGCTTTGCTCAAGCAGCGTGTTACCACCGTGCCACAGAGCCAGTCCAATTTCGTATTTCTCATCATTTCATTAAATATCATCTTAAAATGATTTCGGTCGTTTTATAGTACTGAATATGGATTTTTCTTATATTTTGAATTAGGTTTCGGCCTCTGCCTAAGACCAGTGTGAGTCTTTTCCTAGGTCGGGCCTGGAGAGTGTAAGGACCAACCCAATGTGGCTGGAAGGAGGTCCCGCTCATGGAGAAGCAGGGGCGGGTCGGGGGGCCCTGACAGAGGTCAGACGCAGCCAGGCAGCTTTTCTGGTGTTACGCTTCTCTGTGCTGGGGCCATGCCTTGTTGTCTTTATCTTTTCACCTTTTCCTTCCCTTTCTTTTCTATTTTTAATTTTTTCGGTCTCGCGAGGCTTCCCTCCTCCACAGTGGGCCCTGGTCGGGCCTCCCCACGTGCCTGGAGTAAAGCAGCCCGCCAGGTACAAACAGGAGGAGAGTGGCCGTCGTCCTCACGCGTGACGCGTCCAGAACCAGACGCCGCCCAGCGCCTCTGCGGCACTCAGACACCCGGGCTCAAGACTGTCCCTTTCTCACGCCCCTGGCCCGTGGCTCCCCGACGTCACTCATACACACGCAGACACATGGTCCCCTCATTTGTCAGGAATGATGGCCACAGCCAGCTAGCCCTGCCTCTCTGGTCCTCAGGGCCTTCCCAGGAGATGGGTCACAGCCCATTCCTCAATTCAGCTGTGCCCACACTAACCAGATCTAGAAGAAACGCTTTCAAGTTTCTGTCATTTGAATTTTTTTCCCTATTTCCATTTTTTTTTTAATTTTCTTATTTAGTTTTTGCTTCAGGATAGTACACTCACTGTAGAAAGAAACAGAGAGAGGGAGAAAACACCTCCACAATCCCTTCTCCATTGTCCTCTCAGGATTTGGGGCATGGGCACATATGCACCTGAAATGTTTTTGAGGCCACACCAGGTCAAGGACTTGAACTACCAAGTCAGTCACGTGGGATCCAGTTGCCTTAACCACCATGCCACCGGCTGGTCCACAGTTGTTTTTTGTTTGTTTGTTTGTTTTTGCTTCCTATTTCTCTATTCACTTGATATATTTATTTGGAAAACTGTGAGCTAGTTAAATGGCTGCTATGGAGGAACCCTCTTATTAACTGAAAGGTACAAAATTGCTGACATACTAACTAAGTTTTAGTGCATAACTGTTTAGCATCTGCTTGTGCTGAATGCATGCGTGCCAGTAAACAGAAGAAAACGTGTCCCAAGCAAAATCCGGCATCATGTTTGCAGGGTTATTTCAGTAGCGTCGAAAGGGCCAATATCCCGGCATATTGTGTCACTTGCTGTCAGCGGTATCTTCAGCGAAAGGAGAACAGAGTTAATATATGGGATGTATTTTGCTTGCATACACAGAAGGCACACTCTCTTCCTGTCAGGAGCCAGGCGTTTCGCACACACTTGCAGTAAAGTGATGTAGACCTTCATTTGAACAGCCAGTTGATGGAGTAATATCTGATTTCATTGAGACTATAATGATGAAAAAAGCCATCCCTTCCTGGAGTTTTCTCTGGGGTTGGGCTGCACGCTTCTCTTCCAATCATCAGATGTGGCAACGATGAGCCAGTGCCTGCAGGAGTAATTGGCTTCCCCTCCCTGCACCTGTGGGCAGTCAATCAAAGATCGAACCAAGGCCATGGTGACTGCAAGACTGAGGGCCACATCGATCCAGAAGCAATGGGAGGGATCTGTCAGTCCAGGCGGACGCCAGCGCTCTCCTGGTGACAGAATTCTTTCCGTAGAAGGGGGCAGAAATCATTCTCTCCGGTCAAACACTGGAAACCAGTGACACACCTTCACCGAGGGTTCCAGTAGAAGCTTGAATGTGGAAAAGCAAGAGCACGCCTTTGTCTTTCCCTGTCTTGTCTTCTGTTATTTGGGTAATTCTTGCTTGGGACAGCATTACGGTGGGCTTCTGTCTGGCTGCTGAGTTTCCTTCAGGAGATCTGGGCATTATTTGATGATCAGTGTATTCACATTTGAAATCCTGGTTTAAAAGCCTTCAGTTGAAACGGAAAGAGGCTAGATCCATTTGGTGTGTATGAAGGAGGACATGATTGCCTTGGAAAACCCACAACATGCAAAGCAGAACCAGCTGTGACCAAACACATGTGGAGAACAGGCACGACTTTCCGTGGCCTGCAGCAGCAACGTTCCCGAGGGCTCTCGGCAGCTCTGCGCGGTGGAAAGAAATTAGATCCCAGTGCTAAAGACTTACCAGACGGAGATCCAATCAGTGCTTGTGTGTAAAATCTGTCTCTAAGCCGAATAGGAGGAAGCAGCCACACTGCACTCGTGAAGTGAGCCTCTGGTCTCCAGCGCTCGTCTCTGACAGAATGCTCAGCACCGAGAACACGAAGGACAGGGCGTGTGTCATGTGAGTTTGCAGAACTGCCCGAAAGCGAGCAGGACGGACAGCCCCCGAATAGATGACTAAAAGCAAATAGAAAGCTGATCACGAGAAAATGAGCGGAGGAATAATTACGTAAATCCCTTGAGCCCATTTCTGAGACACAAAAGTTGCCTTTTCCATAGGAGCTGTTGGAGCGGTGTCCCCTTGCCGACGACTGTAGCTTTCCCAGTACAGTCGTTGTGCTGCTCTCCAGGCCGACGCTCAGCCTCGCACTCCTGCTGCCCTAAGTCCTGGCCATCCTCTTCCATTTATTTCTAGGCTCCTTTACAATGCGCCTTCACCTGGATAAATGCCCCCCCCCCAACACAGAACTCACTCCCATCAAAACCCCCCCCTGTGTAAGGCGGGAGCAGTGATCAGTGTGGCCAGCCGTGCTCTCTTTTCCGTCAGGATGCATCCGTCCAGCCTTGGAGGCCCCGTCTCTGGCTAATCGCCCTCACAGCTGCTCTAAGCCTCAGAGATCGCACGTCTCCCAGCGCAGGTGCAGCGTGAACGTTCTTAAGGCTGCACTGGAGTCCCTGGTAGCGGGGTGGTGATGCGAAGTGGTCGTCCGGCTCGTACTCTCCCATGCACTGTACTCTGGAATCAGCAATGGCGTCAACAGGCTTGGGTATATGGAGTGTCGGAAGAGACGAGGACCATCAGGGTGGGCTTGGAGCTGGAGGACTCTAGGGATGAGTGTTTCTGTGACCTTAGCGGCCCCCAGAAATAATGGTCTTCCACTATGCCATGTGACGGCACAGGCAGTAGGTTTATGGCAAGCACGTCAGGAAATTGCCACTCCTACGTGTTCATATTGAAGAAGAAAATAGGTATCGAAGCTGAGTCAGGAGCGCTGTCATCACTACTGCCATGGAGGACATCACTCCTTAGCTGACAACGGCTAAGGGTTAGGATGACCCTACCTCCTCCATGGCTCTGAGTGGTTCCAGTTTATACCTGTTGTTTCCATCTGCCCTCAAAGTTATCTTTATCTGCAAGATACATAATATGATGACTGCAACAATCCCCATTATGTACTTATCATCTATCTGGTAATATTCCAAAGGTCTAACAGTCAACTTCCTTTAGCTTCGCAGTAGTCTTGTAAGGTAGGTGGTAAAATCGTTTTCATTTTCCAAATGAGAAAATAGAAGCCCAAGGTTATCTTTCAGATGGCCACACAACTGTGGGGGTAAAGACAGCTGTCGAAGGCACCAACGAGAGAATTCAAATATGTTCTGCCCAATTCCAAACCAGAGTTACTGAGCACAGAGTTCAAATTGATGTTATATATTTATTTGGTAGTTAAGAGTGTTTGGAGACTTATTCCTCAGAGATAAGCAAAATCAAGATTTAAATAAGTGACACCCATTGTTTTCAGAACAACTATCGCCATGGTGGTCCCATAAGGAGACCTGACACCTACAGTAGAAGGGCAAAGACTGGAACAGGAACATGTTCAGCTCCTAAAAAGGCAGTCTCCACAGTCCATAAACACAGCTGCTCCGTGCCCTGACATACTAGCCAGCGCCCCGCACAGCTTCAATGTTCTAGCAGGTACTGGAATTCATGGAAGTGTTACGAACAGGGTAGGAGGGAACAGTGGAAAACATAATTGCTTTGGAGAAATTGGTCTTATGCAAAGACTCATGGTGAATTAATATCTATACACTTCTGGGTAGCTGTTAACTTCAATTAATCTTGTAGCCATTTGTACGATATTAAGCAGTGGAGTTATTCCTTTAGGTCTAAAAATTACCTTCTCTGAACCTACCCGTGGGACATGTGCTCCTAGGCGCTCCATACATTTTTCACTGGAACGATTTTTGAAAGTCAGTTAATTGACATGCACACATACCCATGAATAATCTTGCCATAACGAATTCACTTTTAAAAGTGTAAAAACCCAGCAGTTCAGTTCTAATGAAGAGCACGTGGAGAAGGGATTACATCTGCTAAAGCAATATCTATCATATTTGATCCCCACACCACGACTGTTCTATCCAGGTGTGTTCTTGTTTTAAAAGCCTGTGGTTGTCCAGGTCACGGTCTTTGTTCTGGTTACGTGAAAATGTTGATCTCTGATGGTGAGTAGGTCCAACGTCTAAGCGTCATCACTGAATTTCTTAGTTTGGTTCCCCTTCAGAATGGTCTTTAAGTTGCTGGCCCCCTGCTCTGCTTGGTGCCTAAGGAATCACCCCTCTGTCCCTTTGCTTCACGCTATAAATCTACCACTATCTTGACTCAATGCTCTTTTCCTATTTTTTTTTTCTTCTTGACCTAATACATCTGTATTCTGCCCCTGGAGCTGAAATGAAAGGAGACTTCACAATATTTGACAGAAGAGTAATTTCCTGAAAAGGATAAAAACTGAAAATGGATTCCCCCAACGGGAAGAACGTAAATGTCTCCGTGTTTTCTGTGTGAGAGCACAACATGAACTGTGTCTGTCGGAGTTCAGGAACACCTATGACTCTGTGGTCTTAATTATAATTGCTTTGCTTTTGTGCATCACATGGTTATAAATAGGCGTGCATGCTTGTCAACCGAAGCATTCTACTTAACAGGACTTGCCATTTTGTTGTTGAATACTATTCTTTTTATGTATTGATTACTATTATTGCTATGGGTCAGAGGGCACATGCACTTGAGAGAGAGAGAAAGGAGAGAGAGCACAAACCCCCAGAGGGGTGTGATCACACTGCAGTCGGATTTGGGGCATGTGCCTACATGTGCCTAGTGTGTTTTTCAAGTCACTAGGGCTGGGGCTTGAATTGTGGGTGGCCACATGGGATCTGACTCTCCATAATGGGCTGCAGGGCTGGCCTGATATTTATTTTTCAATGTACAAAGTAGTGATAATGTTCCTGATGCTTTCTATCTAGCATTGGAAGGACATTTCCTACTTCATCATTTCTTCAGTGTGAAGATACACCAACTTTAGACTAGGCATAACTCCCAAGCCAACAGTAACATCTCCAACTCTACTTCAGGTATCCCAACTCCACTTCAGGTATCATTTCTCATTCAGAAAGTACATGTGCTTCAAGGAAAATGCGTCTTGTCCTCAGCCTCGAAGGTGTGCTGTTTGATCCAAGCGCATGTGGGGAATCTAACATCTAACATCCTTCACCACCACAGTAGCTTCAAGTTGCTGATACCAAGACAGCCATTCAAACTTTTACTTTATGCTGAAAGGAGACACCTAAAGGTAATTCAAAATGTTCTATATACGTTCATTGTCCTACCTTACTATCTACTTAAATAAAGTACAGCAGTTTGGATATATGATATATAGAGCTATAAGTACACTCAGACATAAGGGAGAGTCTTCATAAAGTCCATGAAAAATGCATATAATGAAAAAACTATTCATGAGTTACGAAATCTTCTGCACCAGAATAAACTCATACTTTAATTCTATTTTCCACAAACTTTTGACATCCCCTCATAATTTGACATATGATCTATCTATCTATCTATCTATCTATCTATAAAATTCTTCTCCAGGGATAACAGTATTTCTCCTTGATACCTACTGCTACAGGAAGTAAAGCCCAGAGAACTTCCACAAATTGCTCTATCTAATGGCAGTAAGAGCTACATAGCCTTGCTCCCAAAGGCCAGTTAACAACACAGTCATCCTGCCTTTGGAATGTTCTAGATCTGGGCATGGGGAGATGAGTCCCAAGCAGAAACCAGGGTCTGGGTAAGATAACCAGGCAGCAATTAGAGTTAAGGATTATGGAAGTCTTTGAAATGTGTAGACCAGGGTTTTGGAGAAAATGGAGCTGTTAGGAAGTCATGTCTATACAAAAGTACCCCTTGTATGTTTGAATGACACTTGGATTAGTTTGTAAGTCAGACAGAGATCCCGTACTGCGGGACTGTACATCAAAGTGAAATAGCTAAAAGCACGCAGTGCTGAGACGTGGTGAAGTATTCACCCAGTCACAGTGTAAATGTCACACTGAGCACAGGGCATTGGGTAAAGATTCCAGTAAGGCAAACTATTAGTAAGATTATTACCTTGAGTAGGATCCCTACCCTAGGACTAAAAATATACTTATACATAGGGGAAAAAAGGATAAAACCCAGCCTGCCAGGATCAACAATATCCACTAGTAATGTGATTGTCTGTCAAAAGAAAAAAATCAACCATTAGAAAGGAAAACATAATTTAGACTCCGTATAATATAAGGTCTATAATCTTTGGCATAAAATTTTAAAATTTATTTGAAATATAAAGACATTAGAAAACATTACCTAAGCAAGACAAAAATCCAACAGTTAAAACAGATAATCCAGTTGAAGTTAATGGACACATATTATAAAACACACACTGTAAGTATATTCAAGGAGTTAAAGGGAAGGTGAACATAAGTAAACAGTTTGTCAGCAAGAAAGAAAAAACTAGCAACTGTAAAAAGTAGAAATTCTAGAACCAAAAATTATATAATGTCTGAAATTTAAAAATGCATAGATTGGGTTTCATATAAAATTAAAAATTACAGAAGAAAAGGCTATTAGTTTAAAAAAAGAAATTACTCAACTTGAAGAAAAATAGAGAAAAAATTATAAAACATGAACAATGATATAGAAATATATAGAAGTATGATGTGTACATTTGAAGTTCCTAAAAGAAAGGATAGAAAAGATACATGGAGAAAAAGTGTACATATAAACTAATGGCCAAAAATTTTTCCTATTTCTTAATATACATCAACCTATAGCTCCAAGAAGCTTAGCAAACCCAAGTAGAGTTCTCTGGCCAATAAAAAAAAAAAAAAAAAAAAAAAAAAAAAGAAAGAAAGAAAGAAAAAGTACAAAATTTAAATAAAGAAAAATTTAAAACAATCATAGTTAAATTGCTGAAAATCAAAGAAAAGAGAAAGTGTCAAAAGCAATACAAATGCTCAAGAAGATTCGTTATATACACAGGAATAATAATGTGGATAATGGGCAACTTATTGAAAATTATGAAGTCCAGAAGATGATAAGACACCATTTTTAAAGTGCTGAATTGAATAAAAAGAATATTGTTGATCAGAATCATATATAGACACTTTCTGATACATAAAAGCTGAATAGATTAGTAACTACAAGGTTGTGCAAAAAAAAATTAAAGAAGTCTCTGGTTGACTATTATACTACATGTAAGCTAGAATCTATAAAGATAAAAGGAACAGTATAATTTGAAATATTTATAAATATATAAGAAAAATATTGTTTTTCGTCATTTTTAAAAATAATAACTGATGACTTAAAGTAGAAATAGCACTGTGTTGCAAAATCAATAATGTATGTAAAGGTTAAATAATATACATAAATAGCAAAAGGAAAAAATTATATAAATAGAAACTATACTCTTGGCAGACTCTTGTATGGTTTTTCAAGTGGTACATACTAATTCTAAACAGACTTTGTAAAAATAAAGTAATATATAAAATCCTAGACGACTGTCTAATATAATAAAACAAAGATGTACAGCTCAAAAGGAATGGGAATTTAATTAATGTATTTACTTTAATAAAGAAGGGAGGAAAAGAGAAATATAAAAACAGAAGAAAAGTGCTAGGGTAACAGGAAAATAAGTACCAAGTTAACAGACTTCGGATCACTGATTACATTAGAGATAAATGGTCTAAAAATTCCAATTAAAGAAGCAAGATTTTCAGACTCAGTAAATAAGTATGACCAACTAAATACTTCTTTAAAACAAAATCACTTCATATTTACAGATACAGATAAATTGAAGGCAAAAAGAAGGAAGAAGAAATACAATGTAGACATTACATACGAAGATGATGAGGTAGCTATACCATTCTCAGACAAAGTAGACTATGAGAAGGTCTTACCAGTAAAGCAATTCACATTATAAAGGTCTAGTTTATCACAAAGCCACAACAACCATAAATGTTCATGCAACTAAAAGTAGTAATGTAAAAATAAGAAGGAATAATGAAACAAACTAGCAACAATAAATAAAAATCAAGGACGTTTAAACTTTCCAGTCTAGAATTATATATCCAGATATTTTTTGACTACGTGAAAGCTGGAAAAATTGCCATCTGTAAGACTGAACTAAAATAAATACTAAAGGAGATCTTTGCAAAGTCTATTAAAATAAATAATCTCAAGCAATAGTGCTTATTTTAAAAGTTATTTTTAAAGAAAATTACTAATGTCAAGATTTAAAAAGGGATATCACTGATTTTACAGACATTTAATGAATTATGAGAGTCTGTTAGAGACAACTTTATAAAAATAAATGTTTATTTAAATAAAATGAACTAATCCCTTGAAAAACATAGCCCACTGACACTGCCAGAAATCAAAGATCTTAATAATTTTACAGTTTTTTAAAGAAATTGCACTGAAATTATCAAAATGCTTTTCAGAAAGAAAATTCCAAAACCTGACTTTATAGATGAATTCGAGCAAATATTTAGGGAAGAAATATTAGTAATCTTATCCAAAGACAAATTTTCTAATTTATTTTATGAGATTACCATAATCCCAATACCAAAACCCAATAAGGACATCATTTTAAAAAGGAAAATTACAAATACTTCTTTACTTCTGTATTTTAAGTTATTTTAGAAAACCTATTTTGCACCCTTCAAGGCAAGCAATATAGTTACAACAATTCCCAGGCCCTTAAGAATCTGAGGTTGAAATAGTCTTGTGAAAATTTGGGTTGGGAGTTTGGGGAAAATTAACACTCTGATGAGTGAATTTTAAAGAAGTTAGTGCTTATTATGACAAGCTCGAGGCCAAGACCCTCATAAAATACATCAGTCTAGGAATCTTCTATAACTGTCCCAGTTCTTTCGGGGCACTGTTCTGAGGCAGGCGACAGTGGTTTCTGTCTATGGAGGTACCTGGCAGGTGACGTTCACTGTACATAAACACATTAGAAAGAACCTTCCACAACATCATCTCTCTCCCTCAAGTTGCCCTTTTTTTTTTTCTTTCTAGTACCTCAGAACACTGTACTTCCTGTATTTAGTGTCACTTCCACCAAAAGGCCTTTTTGGTTTAGAGTTTATATAGTTATTTCTTCACCGAAAGACAGGCACTTCCAGTGAGATTTTCTTGCTGTGATCAACCCCGAGCTCGGCTGGGCTGGGTCGCCCAAGCCCGTGCCCTGCGTGTTCAGGGACCTGCGTGGGTCCCGTTGTGTTACGGCTGCCTGCTGCCTTTGAAGATCACTCTAACAAGAGCAGTCTCTAGTCGCATTGAGATTAAACTGTTTTGTATTCTACAGAGTCATCAATACTAGAAGATAGTTGAGTATTTGTTTTCATTTTTCTTTCTATTACAGTATAAATTCCTCAAGAGACAGTTTTTTTACTTACTATGTATTCAGTGCATTGAACAGTGTCTAGCACATGGAAAATACAAAATTAATACCTCTTGAATAAATCAATAAATGAATGTGAGATGTGCTTTTAGGTGCTGGAAGTCTGAAAGAAAAAGAGAACTAGAAGCCATGCTGGGTAGTATAATATTTACAAGACTTCATTCAAAAAATGTGTTGTATTCATTATTGTCACCCCCAAGGCAAAACAAAAAGTTGTTTTTAAAAGAATTATTTTAATTTTATTATTATTAGTTTTTAAAATTTGACCAGAGGGAGACAGAAAAAGAGAAAGGAAGAGTGAGAAAGCAAGCTGCCAGGGCTGGGCTTGGAACCGCGATCAGATTGTGGGAGTCTGGCACCCTAGCCACCACATCGCCAGCTGGCCCCAAAGTTTTTACTCTATGAAGGTGGAAGTGCTAGTATTGGTATAATTTTTAATAAAACATTTTTCAATCTAAGCTAATTGACTCAAACAAAAACCTTTGGTCAGGACCTAAGATGGGTTATGTACGATCCCAAAGGTGAAGGAAACAGCCAAAATGGAAACAGGAAAATACGCAGGACGAAAGCATTGCAGTTTATCCCAGGGCTAAATAAACTCAGATGAGAGTATGATTAAATCTAATGCCATTAGAATTTTATTGAAACAACTAATCCCTTTCCCCTCTACCCTTGAGACTACTGTATTATGCAATGACAGTTTCTTAAAATGAAAAAAGATCAATCCCACAAATTTTTTAAAAAATCAATTATCCAATGGGAAAGAGATGGATTAGCATTGATTGCATCCGGCTGTGTTAGAGATGATGGATGGCCACCGCCACGGCATTGATCTTGGAGAACAGCTTACGCGGGTCTTGCATGGCTTATTACCGGCCCACCCGCTCAGAGATGCACACGCACACAGCGAACTCCACTGCGTACATCCCGTTGGGGTCTACTCTCTGGCCCATGTGACTTTGACTATGTCCCTAAATTTAAACATCGTTACTTGTCCTTAAAACGTGTTCATGTACAGTGACGGAAGGCACTTCTAAGCCAACGGCACAGTGTTGGCAGGACAGGGCCGTGTGAATGAGCTGATGTGAAGGTAGTTTGTTCCTGCGTGGAGCGTGCAGAGGTCACCTTGTAACTCATACAGATCCCTCAGGTTTTCAGATAACCAGAGGGTGTGGGAAATACTGGGGTTCAGGCTTAGTCCCACCTGCACCATCGAGAGAATAAAGGGCTGCAGCCCAGGCTCCCTTTGTACACTGGAATGCCACACACAAACGCACGCACGGGTGTCTGCTTGATGAGGACTGTTTAGCTACGTGGGACATGCATGACTTTAACAAGACTATTTCAATTCTTTTTTTTTTTTTTTTTTGAGAGTTTTTTTGCTATAGGATGCATGAGCTCACGAGAGAGATAGAGATAGACATAAAGCAAGAAATCACCCCTTAGGGAGGACGACCATGCCTTAAGCCCTTCTCCTCCATTCTCCTCTTGGGATTCAGAAAACACTCGCACACATGCCTGGTGTCAGTTTCAAGCCGCCGGGTCCGAGACTTGAACTGCAGTTGACTACATGGGAGTCCGGTGATGTAACCATTATACCATCTGCTGGTCCCATTACATAGGTTTATTTTAATTGTACATTCTTTTTTAAAAGGCATCTCAACTCCAACGTCCTCTACCATTCCAAGAATCACAGGAACTCAGGATGGACAAGAAGAGCCATCTCAGGTTCCACGACGCACTGACCATTCCTTCGATGCACTTACTGAGCGCCTGGTAGGTCTACACTGCCACCTGCTCCACGCCCACTGACTTACCGGCTGATGGCCAGAACTGCTAAATGCACACGAGTTATGATGCCAGTGCAACAGCACATGCATTAACCTGTTTTCACAACTATGCTATTTGTGGTGCTCTTTACACCCAATAAAGACACAAGCTGTCTTTTGAGCTTACTTTTTAAAGCCATGATAGAGTGTGTGCACAGGCGCGAGAGAGAAGTACCCCCGACAGCATTGGCCACGTGTGATCCCCTCTCCCCACTCTCCAGCAGGGCAAGATCTTGAGTGTGGTCATAACTGGCATGTTTTCAAGCCTACCTAGGAATACGAACCTGCAGTTTTTAATAAAATTAACCCTGAATTACAACATGAGATAAGAGAACACAGCATAGAACTAGCATGCCGTCATTATCTGGAGCTGGCTCTGGTACCGGGCATAGTTGGACTGCTGCCAGTGAACACGCACTTCGGATCATTCCCCGAGCCTGCCCTGGGCACAGTACCATGGACCTCGCTGAAGAGACACCCTGCACGGCAGAGGGCATCTCAGCAGAAAGGAAAGCGTGGACACGGATGCACGGCTGGGAAACACCATGGCGGCTCAGAGACACTGAAGAAGCCAGCTTTCCGGGTTTTGCTTTTTCAGCTAAGAATTTCTGGCGAGGTGACGAGACTATTGTAATAAACCGAGGGTCTTGTGGCATCAGGGCTCTTGTAAAGACTACTAAAGGGTACAATGCCCTGGTGTAGAGGCTGGCCATCCATCACGGTTGGGGACTAGTAGTAGCAGCAGTATGAAAACGTGAGTTTCTGTATCTGCAGTCGCCATGGCCATGCACAACATGGTATACAAAGGCCCAGGAAACGGCCAGTGTCTGCTGGGTTAACACATAACTATAAACGGACATCCCGCCGTGTTGACAAAGAGAGGCCAGAGTAATAGATTATTTATATTAGCGATTTCGATAGAAAAATCACTATGAAAACTACCAATTCAACCCAGCAGATCTGTGCTAGGGTAGGACAGGGAGAACACACCTCCACTGGGTGTCACGTTTCAGGCCCCCTATGGGCGTGGTCACAGAGGGCCTGCTTTGTTAGACTGCTTCTGTGAAGTAGGAGTTACAATTCTTAGTGTTAGAAACAGTGAAAGCCCGGGGCTGGCAGGTGGCGTGGTGGTTAAGGCGCTGGACTCCCACATGGTCTACCACCGTTCGAGTCCCCGACTGGTGGCTTCCATTCTCACTCTTCCTCTTCCTCTCTGTCTCTCTCTCTCTGGTCAAATTGAATAACAATAAATAAAGTGAAATAGTTCTAAAAAAGAGAAATAGTGAAAGGCTACAACATAAGCTAGCCAGAACTACTTATGGCATTGAACAATTATTCCATAAATTTCAGTTCAAAAATTTTCAACACGTGGGGTGTTAAACATCTGTATTTCTTCCTGAAAATGAGTTTGTTTCGACTTAGTTATATGAATGCCATGGTAGCGTAGCACTGCACTGTAATATTGCCTCTTTTCTAGGGTGTTATGATGGACAGTAGTCTCTCCTAATCCTGGAAGACACTGCCAAGACCCCAGGGGAACTGAACCCACAGGTAGCGTGTGCCCCACAGACACTGTGCTTTCCTATACGTAATACGTCTATAAGCTGTAACCTATAAATTAGGCTCATACTTATTAACAATAACTCCTAATGAAATAAACAGGTAAGTAAGGGTTACCTGGACGCCAGCACTGTGACGCCCAACAGTCCCTCCGATCACGGAGCCGGCCACATGACTTACAGGAGGGCAGCCTGTGCGGCGTGGAGCCACTGGACGGGGAGAACAGGGCGGCGCGGTGCGGGGTTGCATCGCGATACTCAGGATACATGAGTGGCTTATCTTGGAATTTCCCACTGAATATTTTCAGACCACCGTTGGCCGTGGGTGTCTGAACACAGAGAGCACATCGGCGGATACAGTAGATTCTCCATCCCTGAAATGTTTTAGGTGTTGGATCATTGCAGGCCCATCCTCTCTAGACCTGTGAGGCCAACTGCTTAATCCCTTCTGGAACCTGAGATGTTTAGGACTGTGAGGCCCTGCAGCACATTTAAAAGGTAAGCTGAAAGTAGACGGCTAGGGTAAAACCAATACATTATTTTCTTTTCTGGGCACCGTGTGGCCATTTAGTGGTTAATGTTATTTATCCTCGAAGGAGGTCAAGAGGGCTTTTGGCTGAACGTGAGCATGGCCTGGTCTATGACTCGGAGAGCAGAGCACGACGCTTCCAATCATCCCTCGTCCATCAACACCGAGTACACGGAGTACTAGCTGGAGCCTGTGGGAAGCACGGTCCCTGTCATTAAAGTGTTTGTCTCTGCATGGAAATTAGACAAACTATTTTTCCTTGTGAGCAACTCTACAAAATACTGGAGCACTGAGATCTCTCAGTCTCATTTAAGAAAGCTTCCTGCACTCCGAAGACTATCTGGAAGTCCAGAGAGTGTGCGTGTTCCCTACATTCTAAATGACCAGTGACCAGGACAGGCTCACCACCAGGCTGACGGCAGAGGGCTGGCAGTGTCGCCCTCGACTCACAAACAGCATCCTTTGTAATGGGCTCGCGGGGAGAGGCAAACATGGGTGACCCCCAAGCTCTGACCTGCCCCTCCCTCTTAAAATATTGATACTTGTTCTGTAGTCACTTACTACCCTCTGTTGTGGTTAATTGGAGGCCCTTATGGCACAGCCGGCTTCTCGCTGTGATAAATATTTAATCACAGGAGGGATAGCTCTGTTTGAGGACACACGCTCGTCTGTGACTCTTGAAAACAGAACAAAGGGCACCGTTACCTGGAAGAAGCCTTCAGCTCCCTGGTCCAGGGTTGAGAAAGGGCCACCTAATTACCTTCGCTGGGAAACAGCCGTCTCTTTCTCACTGTCTGTCTGACATTTAGACATTTCTCTCCTCACCACTTCCCGTCAGTGTGAAAAGGAACGGAATACAAACGAAAGCCCACTTTGCTAGCAGATTTCTACCCGTCACAAAGTCAGGCTGTGGATTTGTGGTCTGTCACTCTACCAGTGTCATTTTTCTCTCCAATTAAAAATAATGGATGATATTGTCCTGTCAGCCTGCATGGTCTTCCTGTAGGGAGGAAATTAGTCAGTATCTCCACAGAGCCATTGTCCACGAATGTGAAGTTCAAGGTCTAACCACGCTCCCCTCCACATCTCCCACATACCAGTATGTCACCAAGCATCCATACTTCCTGTGGAAAGACTGACAGCCACCAGGACAGGGGAACCCGTTTTTCTAGAAACAATTTTCATGCCAACTGGGAGGGAAGAAAGATGATCACATACTTCAGTTACTCGAGTATATTTCCTGGGACAAAGGTTTCTGAACGTGTCAGTCACTGGTTAATCACTGGGACGCTAACACATCGTATTGGCCAATTTTCTGACAATTGCATTTTCAGAGTAACAACAAAAGAATCTCTGATATAACAGATGTTAGAAGAGAGTAAGGTTTGCAACCACTGTTGCTCAAAACACTGCACTAGTTTGTCTGAATTTTGGTTCTTGGATTTGAAGGAAGAGGTACTGCACACAAGTTTTGTTTGTCCAACTTAGAACATGCATGCCGCCAATTGTTAGCAGGGTAAATGCCGACACTCTGAATGCCGAATACGGAGATAAAGCTGGAAGAGCAAACTACACTTAATTGAATCTTGTAATGCAAAAGTGAAATTTAACAGTTAAAAACATTCCACTCTTCTTCAATTATGCCTGCTCAGCCTTCAGTGTCTTCTCTTTGGATGGGAATGCCATTGCTGAGAGGGACAACTTTCCTGGAAGGGGCTCGTGTTCAGGTTAGACTATGATAACTGGGAGCCAATTTTAACCACTGTTTGAAAACCACCACTGCAACCTCATCTCTAAAGTCAGCATGATATAGGTCGAAGAACATAAAAAGAAGAAAAAATACTTCAAAATACTAAAAGAAAAGAACTTAAATTATTTCAAGATATAATCATTAACTCCAAACTCAGCCAATCCCTTCCCATGACTAGAATAAAGCAAGGCAGAGAAGTGACTATGGTTAGCCCACTAGGCTGACATTCCTCAGGCCCAGTATCATGATATTTTCCTGTTATAGTTCTTCAGGAGTTTGGGAGGGCCCTCCAGTTAGGAACTAATGAGTAAGGACAAATACACAATAAGAAAAGTATTATTCTCCATTTTAATTCACTACTCATTCTTCTTTCCATATATTTAACAAATGTTTGTAGGGTTTCAGCTAAAATATTTAGACATTCCAACCTTGCTTTAATTCATTTTAAGATTCTATCTTACATGTCTCTTTTTATGCTTAAGGGTTCCGTACTTATATTGTAAGGATTATCTAACATTTCACCTTTTTCTATAGTAGGTTAGCTTTTTTTATGAGTGTGGATAATATTGCAATCTGCATTTGGGTACATTTAGGCATACCTATTATATATCTTCTTGAGTAATTTATGGAAGTGCAGGTAAATAGCCTCATGTAAGAGCTAATAAATAGAAACTCTGAATTACAAATATATTAATAATACCTTTGGAAATGGGAGGTTTGGGAATACCCTAATAAAATACTGAGAACAACTGTGAAATAATTAGAAGGTGATGCTATGTAGAGCAGTTGCTTTATGGATTTCTCCACTAGTTTTACTAGCTTTAACAGGCTAGCAGAATTTCTAGGGTGAGACGAATCAAGTACCCCTTCATAGCAATCCATGGCATAATTTTGTCCATGAGTTCTATATTTACAGAACACACATAGATGAACTTAAACACATCCCAGGAGTAGGAACATGGGACAGTAAATCTATCTAGTTCAACTGCCTGATTGTATGACATAAGCTAAGACCCACAAACATTTCTACATATGAGTGTATATACTCACACTCGCTAGTGGGTAAATACACTAATATATGGGGAGGAATATACTTGGTTTTTATGTATTTAGAAAACCAGGCTATGATTCTATGGCAGAAATGGAAAGACCCGGGACCAGCAGTTAGCACAAGGACTATGTCACTGGACTCCCACATAGTCGACCATGGTTAAACTCGTTGCGTGCATTCCCAAGATCCTGAGAGGAGAATGGAGGAGAAGGGATTGCGGCATGGCCATTCTCCCTGGGGAGTGTTTTCTCGCTCTCTGTCTCTCTCTGTCTTTCCGGCGAGCATACACGCCCTATAGCAAAAACCTCTCCAAAAAGAAAAGAAATGGAAAGGCCCAAAGGTAGAATAGTAGGGAAGAAAAGTGTAGATACCAGAGACTGTAAGGGGGTGAGGAGTAGATGGGAGAGGGTTGGTGGGGCGGGCAAAGGGAAGAAACCCTTGACAGACAGAAGAGTGTAAAGTTCTCTGCTGACAGTGATGTATGTAGTAATATCCTTGATTTGACTGTCACATACCACATGCATACTTTGAAAAACCATATCATGTGTTATAATAATGTATAAAGATGGACTGTAAGGTAAAAAAAAAATGAAGAAAAGAAAGAAAATTGGGTGATGGAGGACATGGAATAAAGATGGTGTTTAGGTAGTAATAAGAAATACAATGACACAGGTAACACCAACGAAGACCTTGTCATGTCATCCGAAGCATTAATGACCTTGACCAAACTGGGGTTTGTATGTTGTTTGGATTCTATAATCAACCTACCTGGTAGATCTAAGGGAGAAGAACGAAAGTGATAATGGTTGAATTTTTCTTACCATTCAAGGAAACACTCTAGCCTCTATTAAATCTGGAAAGGACAAAAGTATATATGGCTAGATGGAGGTGATTATTTAAGAAGACTTTGTAAAAAGGAGGATGATTCACAAAATGTAGAGCTATTATTACTATAAAGACCAGAATGGGAAGTGGATTTGATTGAAATGGATCAGAAGGGACTTAAGTGAGACATAGCAAAATATAGTAATGGATATGAAATACAACTTCATGTGATTTTAATGTGCTATAAAAAAGTCTTCCCAGAAGAACTGGGAAGGGGAAAGATGGACAATGCAAAAGAAAAATAAATAAATAGATAGATAAATAAAGCAGAATGTGTCTAGAACATTAATGTAGATGAAGAGAAGTTACCAAATTCTGAATTCCCTTCCAATCCTGTAATTCAGATTTTTAATGACTAAAAACACAAAATCTCCAGGCTAAGCCTGTCTCCTTAAGTAAGACTTTACACATTTAAACTAGGAGCAATAAATCACATGCAGAATCCATACAGAGTCAGTTAACACAAAGATAGAAAGAGTAGTCCCTGCTCTTTCAGAAATGAGTTAGAGCAAAAATGGAAAGAAATCTGAAGTAAGAAGTGAGAGACAGCTACAGGAAAAATTATGTCATATAAATGTGGATTTTACGCCACACACACACACACATTTAGTACATAGATTTGAAACAAAGAAAGTTGGGATGGCATTTAATCTTAGTTACATGGGATACTGAAGCGTGTGTGTGTGTGTGTGTGTGTGTACATATTATAAAAATAACAGCTCATTAAAATAATACCTTTGGGACTGATACCAGTCTTTTATTCCAAAGGTATTATTTGAACTCTCTTTTTAAAATTAAACTCAAGTTAGATAATATTGTAAGTGGTATTAATTTGTTGCCATAGTTAACACTGTGAACAGACAGACAAGTAGAAAAAAATCTCAGAGAGACAGCTCTTAGGTGACATGATGCCTTCTAGGCTAACATGTTTTAGCTAGAAACCTCTCCCTGCTCGCACCACATCGTACACAACCTGTTCGACAGCACTTGCACCAGTGACGCAGGGCATAGTTACATCACGCCATCACAACACGGAACGGCAGGAAATCTGCACTCATTTCCTGTGGCCGCCAGAAGAACTGTTGCAATCTCAGTGGCCTAAAATAGCATGGGTTTATGGTCTTAGAGGAGTTCCGGAAGTCAGAGGTTTGAAGTCATAGGGTTCAAAAATCAAGATGTTTTCTTTCCTTGAAGCTCTGGAAAAGCATCCTTGTCCTGTGTCTTCCAGGTTCTAGGGGCTGACCGCATTCCTCAGTGTGTGGCTCTTTTCAAAAATGGTGTGGGCTGGGTTCTTCTCACATGGCGTCGCCTGCCCTCCATCACTCTTCTACTGTTACGTGCCTGCGATTACAGGGGCTCACCTGGATAATTCAGAACACACTCCCCTCTAAAGGTCAGTGATTAGAACTTCTGATCATTGGTAACTTCAAGTGCCCTCTGCAATGCAACCTAACAGACTCGGGTTCTGAGGAAGAGGACCTGAGCCACTTTGGAGAGGGGAGACAATTCCACTTAGGGCAGAATTGAAATGGTCATGAGCCCACAAAGGAAGTGAAACTGCAAATGTACAGAGGAGCCTTCCTTTGTCTCAAGTTTAGACAAAACAGAAGCTCACTGTAGCAAAACTTGGTGTCAGAGTTAGAGCAGCTGACACACGTGTTAACCAGACCTCCCATCTCAGTCATTCTCTGAGTGACATACCCCATGAGAAAAGAGAAGATTGACAAGAATCCTGAAGATCTTCTGTTGCACTGAATTTTCCTTTTATTTACTGATTTAAAAATTCTCTAGGAAGATGACGCTGTGGAGCTGTCGGGCCAGGAAGAAATTCACTCGTAGTACTGTGGTAAAGTGGAAGATTTCTGTTACTTGTCGCATGAAAATTGTGACACTGGAGGTTAAAGGGTAAGATCTTGCTGAATTAATGTATCCATTCAATTATTTTCTGAGCCATGTTCAATTATACAGAGAGACCTAAAAGAAAAGCATCTGGGTTCAACTAAGATGCTAGGCAGCCCTGGGAAGGGAAGTGGTCTGCATCTAAGCAAATTGTTGAGAGTTCCGTTCCTGGAAAGAGAGAGCTATGAAGAAACAAATAATAATGATTGGGGAAAACATAGAAAAGATATTGAATGTTGAAGCGGGGAGATTAATGTCTCTGTACTGACTGACATGCATGGCATTCCCTTTTGAAAAAGTAATGTAATACAATGTAAAGTTATATGTAATTCAATGTAATATAAAGAAGAATATGATGATAATAAAAAAAAAAAACCTAAAAAAGCAAAACCAATAATAGAAAAAAAAAAAAAAAAAAAAAAGAAACAAATATCTTTGATGGAGATAACAGAGCTGATTTGCTTTCACATTGGGGCTTCCCTGTTTGTTTCGCTAGTGATTTCTCCTGAACTACAGGGTGTCTCTGTAGTTCCATTTTAGCTAACCAGCCCAGGCAAGTCTCACTGGGTGATGGGCAGTTTGAACTTGTGCGGGTCAAGGTCATTCAGTAGATCTCATTCCAAGATCTGGTAGAGGCAAACCCTATGTTTCCGATTCTCTAGATAGGAAAGGTTTGACCAAATACGGAGACATTGATGATTCTATCGGTAAGTTATAAAAGTTGGCCATAGGATATAAAATGGAATATAATGCCCAGTGATAAGTACCTTTGCAATCTGCCTCAGGACATCATAAATTGTATCATTCTTTATCATTCCTGTCCCAGGATTCTCAGATTCAGAGGAAGACCTACTGTTCATCTCCTTGGAAAACTCTACAGCAATAAAGATATTTTTGAATGCTCTGTAAAATAGATTCATGATCAAGATGTTCTTATCATATCCAAAGAAAGGTGTAGTTATGGCAATGGCTTAGAAAATGTTCTCCTTTGCAACCTACAGGGGAGTGGATAGTTTTGAAACTACCCATGGTTACTGTGAGTACACATTTCTCACCTTCAGTGTGCGTGATGCAGTTCTTCTCATGCATTGTGCTCTTTAGGAAGGTCAACAAGAATTCATGTTGAAAGACTGTGATGCACAGTCTAATGAACTGAAGATTACAGAGTTGAGATCAAAGTTCCACGTATCTGCACTCTGAATGGTAAATTTTGTACAAGACCCATTTTGACTGTAACACATATCCATGAACCACGCAACTCTGATGAGCAGTATACTTTCCATTAATCTCACAACTTCAGCCCATGACATGATATCCGCGCTTCCTTCAGGTGAAAAACATCTGGGCCACCAAGACTTATCAGGAACGTGCAACCCATAGCAAACTTGTGCTCACAAAGTTTTATTTTGTTTTCTTTAACATGTAGTGAAAATGTCTTGGCATTTCTAGCTAAGACAGATTGATAAATAGGAGCGCCTTGGAGCTGTTATTTAAGAATTAGCATCTGCTAAAGTTCCTGAATGAAGTCTGTGTTCAGACGCTTCCTCTGTTTCCTGAGAAGGGGGCTCGCATTTCCAGAAGGTATCCCACTATCTCAAAAAAAATCCATCTTGCTTTCCAAAAAGATGTATTGGATGGTATTGAAAGTCAGTGAGGGGCCAAGACTAATTCCCTATGTCCTCTTTTTCATTGCAGATTAACTTATTATGTCCTTAACCTGGCAGAAGATTCAGAATCCAACTGGAGGGACTGTGTGTGGGCTCCGGCCTGGTCTGCCTGATGCTCTGTCTTTGGCATATCGGACGTTTCTTCTTCAGCCAGGGACTGGTCAGTGAGAGTGACCAGTGCAAACTAAAGGAAGCGAGGCCTTGGAACTACACCCTCAGCTGGGAAGAAAATGAGAGGCCACGGAGCGGACTCCCCCTGATCTCTCCCTCAATGGCTCTTTGACTGGGTGGTGTAAGGCCGTGAAGATCAGTGTCTGAGTTTCAAAGGTCACTTGTTCATGAACTCCACTTTCTGAATTCGGGCTGAAATTTCTAACCCCTCAGATGTATTTTTTGTATATTCCTTGAAGAAAAAATAAGGGGCAGAATTTCCATGTTCTGGTTTTGAGATGTGGGAGAGCAGGGGAGGTGAACAAAACAGAGAAAGATGAGACAGAAGGAGAACTGATGCAAATATGGGCTTTTAATGTGCCTTAAAGTGCAAATAATGCAAATGAATAGTTTGGCTGTTCACACAGCTGAGCAGTTGCCACGTAACTTCCTAAAGCCACAAGAGGAAAAGAAACATCTCAGGAGTTAAACTGCGCAAATGCTTGCATACTCTTAAACCAGGGCAGCTTTGCTTTCTAACCTTTTGAATAGTAATATTTTTGAATAGAGTTAGGAATAAGTAAATTTTATTCTGACATTGAAATATAAAGATGGCTGCCTTTCACCCATCATATTGTTACTGAAATACAGATGTGCTTTCCTGCAAGGCTATCTAATGCGGGCTGACTTGGGCTTAGAAAGTACAATGCCCTTGGGCCCGTGGGTGGTGTGCTGGCTAAGGAGGATGAAACTCGCAAGACCAACTGAGTAACTGGAGACCTAGACCCAGCAACTTGAAAAACACACCAAGCACATGTGTGTGCATGCCCCAAATCCTGCAAGGCGGGAGGACTGAAGAAGGGATTGCGGCGTGACCATTCCCCATAAGGGGGATGTTTTCTCACTTTTTCTCTCTCACTCTCTTTCTCTAGTGAATACATGCATCCTCTGGCAAATTAAAAAGAAATAGATAAAATAAAATAATGCCCTTAACCAGACACTTAGTTACAGTCGAGTTTCCAAATTGAATTAAATTTCTATTTTTTTTAAGAGATATTTCTGCCACAGGATGCTTGCACTTGCCGGAGAGACAGAGACAGAGAAAAAGAAAGCAAGAAATCACGCTCCCCAGGATAGCCATGCTGTAATCCCTTCTCCTCCGTTCTCCTCTCAGGATTTTTGGCACGCGTGCATATGCCCAGCATGAGGTTTATACCACCAGTTCTGGGACTTGAACCACAGTCAGCTACATAGGAGTCCAGTGATGTAACCAATACACTATCTGCTGGTCCCTAAGTCTGTTTCTTTATTTATTCAACTCTAGTCACCATCGTCATCATCTATATTTACCTATTTTAGCTCTCTGATACTTACTTGCTACTAGGTTCTACGCACCCTATGTCTAGAATAGACAAATGGATAAAACACCAGGTTAATTTATAAAATAGTAACGTAAGTCACAGCTGAGCTTCAGGGCAGTATTGTCATATAGTTACATCCTTACTCATGAGGCAACTGAGTTTCCAAGATAAGCTTCTAGCCACAGGCGATGCAGATAATAAACACCATGATTCAAATGCTCTTGCTGACTGTTGAAAGCAGTCTGCCTTCCACAAAGGATAGCCTTGCCTGAACCAAAGAAGGGAAAAAGAACTCTTCATAAATTTACCTATATGCCAATTCTCTTCAGTCAAATCAGCTTTTTATCTTGATTCATCCAAATCAGCTTTTCTTGAAACTGAAATTCACAGGACAGCTGCCAACTAATTCTATTTGTGTTGTGTGTGGGCCATATGGCCTAAGACAGAATCTTACGATATGAAAAATATCGTAAATGCACTGAGGATAGTTATTAAATAGATTCTCTAAATGCATTTATTAGATTCTTTTCGTCCCCCTCCTCCGAGTGGAGAAAAATGATGTGTCATCAGTATCGACGAGCTCTTTCTAGATATACTATTATTCCTGGACCACCTTGCTGGGAGGATACAATCGAGGTTCATTTGTTATATGCCTACAACAATAGACGGTCTGAAGTGGCTGTTCTCTGTGATTGCATCCCTAGCAAATTTCTTATTGTGTGATCTAGCATGATATACACAAGGAAGGAGAAAAATCCTCAGTCTGGTTTACCCTTTTTCCGGAACGTTAAGCAGTATAATGTGTTCCTGCTTGTCATGGTTCCTTATTGTCTTGATATACTTCATTGTAAATGGTATGCCATTGTTCATTTCCAGCTTGTTCTTAATCTTAACCCACAAGGAAAATAGAGGTGGTCATTTATCAGAACCCCTTAGTCAATGCAGATGGAGCTTTCAGGCACTGTCCCATTTCCATCTGTGCATTTTTTTTTATTTGCTTTTCTAAGTCTTTAGTATATATAAGGTCAAGTCTCAAAATATCCTAGAAACAAATCATTCCCAAGGAATCAATCTAAAAGCCTTTATAAGTATTTTATTAAAACTATTATCCCTCTTGAAACCAAAACAACATAAATTATCAAACAGCATAATTTCTACCTTAGTGTGGTCATTTTCTCATGCCAACTTCCTACTACCAATCTTCCTTTTTATTCTAGAACCTCTCACATTAAAAGCACACTTGAGTTTAAATCAAAATAGTCCAAGAGCTTGAAAGAATGGAGATGGAGATAACGAACAGAAGACAGTCTTCGGTACACCTAAGTAAAAGCTCTTTGTTTTCAGTGATATGTTCTTAAACTTCAATTCTGATCTAAGCTTTCCACTTAATTTTGATGGTTTAGATAGCACAGGACTAATTCTGTTAGCAGGATTGTAGACCGTATCTTCTACCGCCATCTTCCTACAAGGGCTCTGTGTACCTAACTCAGCCCAAACACGCTATGCTCTGGGGATCACCACGTAAGTGATCAGTCTTCAAGTAGAAAGAACTGAAGAAGAAAAAACCATGCCAACCTCTCTCCCCCTTTGTTAAATCAATATCCTTGAGTCAAAAGTTAAAACTCCAGTTAGGAAAAACCTCAGTAGCAACAGCTTAGTGGTTGGGAATGAGGGAGAGTGAGTTTGCCACATCCTCACATCGACGTATATGTATTTTTCATTTTCAAGGATCGTAAAATGCAGTGTGTGGTTTTCGGCACCTGGCACTGGGAATTTATTTAAGTATACTGCACGCGCTGATACCCAGGCAGGGACGAGCAAGTCTGAGGGACAGTGGCCATCACACAGGTGTTACCATCCTTCTTCGACTCCACAGCGAATGTCTTCAAGCGGCATGGAAGGTGTTCAGTTAGCGCAACAAGGACGTGCATGCCTGCGTCTGTCTGGTCAAGGAGATGACTCAGTCCAGTGTGACAGTGAGCCCGAGGAGGGGTTGACCCGTCTGTGCTTTTGGTCAGTTACCGGGAGGTCGGGTTCTCTCATACTCTGTGGAAGAGCGATTTCAAGTAAACTGAAGACCTCCTAGGAAGCCAGGGCAGCAACTCCGAAGGAGCAGAACAAAGAGAGACCCAGTGTGGAAAGTTCTCAGTGAAGCAGACCTCAGGGTGGACAGCAGAGTGCCGCAGACGGGTGTTCAGGGTGCTCATTCTTTTATCAACAGTCTTCATGTGACAGCTTGCAGCCTCCCTGCTTCCCACCACCAGAGCCGCACTGCCCGTGGGTCACGCTCTGACCCGAGTAGCTCCATGTGGCCTGCTCGTCGGCAGCCAGCCCTGTGTGTTTCATTTCTAATCTTTTGACTTACGTTGCCATTAAACAGTCCTGACTGCAAGGCTGGACTCTTTCCCAACCAATTATGGCAGGATTCAACCCACCGGTGCTCTCTAGACCCACTCAAAGGCAAGACTACCTGTTCCTTAAGCTTCTTGCCCTTCCTTGAAGCTAAGCTGGCCAGCCAGGTTGTGATGCAAGATACGGTATTTTACGGAGCAGTCACTCAAGTGTTCCCTAAATGCAGCCGATGATGGCTGGGGTGCAGCGCAACCCATTTATTTACATGGCTGAAGCCAACTTCCAGCAACAACAACAACACTATACCTGTGGGATTACTTATGCTTGGACGCTGCTTTCCAACATAATTGTCTTTTCACCGATGGCTTTTCCTGTACAGTCTGTTAACTCATCAAAAATGTGTTTAAGTCAGGAAAGAAAAAGAAATTTCAATTTCTAATCTACATTTTTGAAAACATCTTGAATTGTTCAAATTGCTTGCTTGTGTCACTTAATTGCTTGTGTTATGTCAGGGGATTTAACCAAAAACAGCTACAGACAACTTGCCTTAAGCTATGTATCCACATTTTATACATCAATTTTTAGAAAATGTTTACTAAATGTGGGATTAAAAGCAAATATTTAAGTACTTTTTTATTCTAAGCCATCAGCTTCTAGGTCATCAAAAAGAATGTGGCTGGCTTGGTTGGCTCAGTAGAAAAATTAAAGAGCTCTGCTTCTGATTTTTCTTAACTCACCCAAAGAGCTGAACATTCAAAACCAGAAACATTAATTATAAATCAAAAAAAGGAAAGAAAGAAAGAGGGAAAAAAAAAAGAAAGAAAAGAGAAAAGAGGCTTATCTGAGGGTACTTCAGAAAATTTGGATGAAAACGGAATTAAAGTCTAAGTTTATTTTGGTGCCAAAAAAAAACATTTAAAGCCCTGTGTAGTTTTTTTTCCTGATGTGCATTCCCGCAAGCGTTCTGAAGGCCACTTGTATTGTAGGTGTCCCAGGAACAGTGAGAAGGATCTGAGCCGCCCTCCCTGACCCCCCCTGCACCCCCGGGCCTGGCCCCAGGGCTTCCTGCTCCAGAGGGCAGGCACACTCCTCCAGGTGGGAATGGCTAACAGTGAATGTGGCAGAAACGCCATTTTCCAGATTATGACTACATTCTCTGTCCCCTGGTATTTGACACTCGGGATAGAGGAGAGATGGTTGGATCTCTACTCACCTGAAGAATAAAGGTGATCATTACATCTACCAGTTCTGCTTCTTTCTCAGGACATATTAGTTCACTTTATTCAAAATGTATGAATGTCGACAAGGTTCTAGGCACCGCCCTGGGTGTCAGGAACATAGTAATGCATTCATAGGGACAGGACCCCTTCTCCAATCAATCCCTCCTTAACGAAGGCAACGTAAACTCTCCCATTACTTTTCCTGTTTAGCAGAATAAAGTTTACTAGTGTGGGGAGAGAGAGAAGGCTTACTCAAGGGAGTGATGTTTGAGCAGAGATCTAAGAAGTAGATAAGAATTAGCCAGGAAAAGGGGTGTGCGGATGCCAGGTACGAAAGTCCGGAGGAAGGAGGAAGCACAGCATGAAGGGGAAGATGAGAGAGATGGGCTGGCAGGTGGCGTGGTGTTAGGAGCACTGAACTCCCACAGGGCCGTCTGCAGTCCGAGGCCTGGACCTGGCAATGTGTTTTCTCACTTTCTCTCTCCCTCTCTCTCTCTCTCACTCTGTCTGTCACTGGTCAAACTAAAATAAATACATAAGTTAATTAATTAATTAAATAAAAGAAAGTGTAATCATATAATTTAAAGAGAAAGAGAGACTGGATAGAGGGCAGAAAACAAGAGGCCAGAGAACAGTGGCAGGAAAGCTTGACATGGAATTGCATGGTGCCACCCCACTCCCAAATTCACACGCTGACGCCTCCACTGGGACTGTCTTTGGAGATGGAGTCATGAGGAGGTAACTGAGGTTAAATGTCGCAGGGTTGAGTCAGAAGCCCACAGGACTGGTGAGTTTAAAAGAGGAGAAAGATCTTTCTCTCTGTCTCTGTCTCTCTACCTCCATGCACCTGGGGAAAGTCTCCGAGGGCACAGCTGGACAGTGAGGGTCTACAGCCAGGAACAGAGCCCCACGGGGAGAAAAGCACGCTGGGACCCTGTCTAGACGTCCAGCCAGGTGGACGGAGCCTGGAGTGGGCGGTGTTCAGGAGGGGCTACTCTGAGCACTTATTCTGTGCAGGGGACTTTGAAGGACACACAGACTTGTCCTAGACAGAGAGGCTGGTCTAGGCAGAGGGGATCCCCAGGACCAGTGTGTGCGCATCTCTGTGGAGTCAGGAGGGGCAGCTCTTAGCAGTTTCTATTTCCAGAGTGAAGTACACAAAGCGTGGAAGGAGAGGAGGCGGGAGAGCCGGACCTGGGCACGTGCTGAGGAGCATTTCGTCCTGACACTTCCTAACAGAAAACAAAAGGAAAAAGAGCTGTCGCAGAAATGCAGCTGGGAGGGGGCCAGGACCAGCCAAGGGGCCAGCGAAACCCTGGTAGGGTGCCGGGACAGCGCGCCTCCCTCAGGCAAAGGCGCTGTGCGGGGACGTCCCCTCCAGGGCCTTCTCCAGCTTCCTCTCCACACTCTTCCCACTCCATGCTCTCAGCTTACCTCCCACCCTCCTTCCAAAACACAGAACTGTCAGGGCTTAGGAAACTGGTGCACAGTTAGAGAATATCCAGCACCCCTCCTTGTGTTTCCTTATCCCTTTCTGAAAACTGATTTTGCATTCTTAATTTGTTCACAGAACATCTGGCATTTTCTCATCAAGCCTGCAGACTCGCCATGGAGAACCACCTACGAGAATGTCACTGGCTGTGGCACATGCACCGCAGACTCCCGTGGAGGACCACCTACGAGAATGTCACTGGCTGTGGGACGCGCACCCTAGACTCCTGTGGAGAACCACCTATGAGAACGTCACTGGCTGTGGGACGCGCACTGCAGACTCCCGTGGAGAACCACCTACGAGAACGTCACTGGCTGTGGCACGCACACCCCAGACTCCTGTGGAGAACCACCTACGAGAACGTCACTGGCTGTGGCACGCACACCCTAGACTCCCGTGGAGGACCACCTACAAGAACGTCACTGGCTGTGGCACATGCACCGCAGACTCCTGTGGAGAACCACCTACGAGAACGTCACTGGCTGTGGGACACGCACCCCAGACTCCCGTGGAGAACCACCTACGAGAACGTCACTGGCTGTGGGACACGCACCGCAGACTCCCGTGGAGAACCACCTACGAGAACGTCACTGGCTGTGGGACACACACCGCAGACTCCCGTGGAGGACCACCTACGAGAACGTCACTGGCTGTGGGACACGCACCGCAGACTCCCGTGGAGAACCACCTACGAGAATGTCACTGGCTGTGGGACGCGCACCAGACTCCCGTGGAGAACCACCTACGAATACGTCACTGGCTGTGGGACACGCACCGCAGACTCCCGTGGAGAACCACCTACGAGAACGTCACTGGCTGTGGGACGCGCACCGCAGACTCCCGTGGAGAACCACCTACGAGAACGTCACTGGCTGTGGGACGCACACCGCAGACTCCCGTGGAGAACCACCTATGAGAATGTTATTGCCTGTGGCACGCACCAAGCCTGTCTTGGCCCAGCCATGGCAGTGCAGGCAGTAGGATGTCGCTGTGTGGTATTGGAGCCAGGTGGGAGGCCCGGGTTCAGGTCCTGAGAGGGCCACCCCGGTGTGCCTGTGATCTGCTGGCAAGGAGGATCACCGTGTTGCGAGACCCTGTCAAGGCTGCCTTTCTCTGTCTACTTCTCTTGCTCATGTAACAAATAAACTTTTTTAAAAAAAAAAGAAAAGCCTGTCTTTATTGTCTACCAAATAAATGTAAGGTGTACCTGTGATCGAACTCCTCCAAAGTTTAGGTGGCATACTTCCATACTTCCATGAGCCAAGAGGAGTCGGGCTCTCTGGAGAACTCTTGCGATTTTAAAAGGCATATAAACTATGCTTAAAAAACATACTAGCTTTACTTCTTGATGTGTGTAAGTTCCTCAACTCTCGGTTAGTTTCATACCTCGGGCAGGAAGGAAGAAATGCAATATTGGCAAAAAGATTTCGCTAGATTTGGCTGGGAATGATGTGTTTCTGGCACTGTGAGATACTTAACACCTTTCAGAATAGAGGAAAAAGTTGCTCCAAAAACGTTCAGCAAAGCACACATGGAGAGTATTCTCGGTCGAGACAGGCTGTCAGCACTGTATTTCACCACGGGGCCCCCTCCTGATCCCACCACTAAACGTGCTCTGCTATCCTCCCACTTGGGGTCAAGAGTCTAAAAGTTGGTAGGGTTTCTGCCTTCTCTGCCTTGTCTCAACGAAACGTTTCTGCCAATGGTGCCGGAGAAGAGCTTCTTTCAAAACAAACACGCACGCCGATGCATGGATGGCACAGTATTCCACGAGGCAGGTGGGGATGGGGCCAGACCGCGACATTCCAGGACATGTGTATGAGTTTAAAAACAGACTCGGCTGAGAGAAAGCTTCTTCAAGCTCCGCCGGGCTCAGGGTACCTCTCTCTTTTAAAGAACCATCTTGTAACATTGACGACAGTCACATGTGGATCTGATTGTGCTGTGCTTTGTCTTCAGCGGGCACATACCTTAAACCAAAGAACTGGACTTGCACTTCCGGGAGCAGAGCAGTCACGGGAACTGCTCAAAAGTACGGATCAAGCCCGTGAGCCTGACTTCAAATTCACATCCGAGCTGCTAACGTCACCTCCAACATCCTTCTCACCCCAAATCACACTCATCGCCACAGGGTCCAGTTGTGTCCGGTCTTAATTGATCACACTCATCTGTTCATCAGTTTCCAAAAAGTTCAGTATTAAAGATTTAAACTGAATCTATCCGCTCAGATGTGAAGCGCTACCTGCCACTCTGGACAAACGGTTTTGGCAATGTGTCCCTGTTGAGTGAATGGGCTCCAGCTCCCTGGATGGCAGCTCCATTTTACCCCAGGCCACGCGCTCGCACGTGCCCGGCACACTCGGGGAGGTCTCTGGTTACGAAGCTGCAGCCGCCCCACGTGGGTCCTCCTGAGGGCACTGTGTTCTGCCGTGGCCCCACTGGCCCCCTAGCCGCTGTGGGCAGACAGCCAGCTTCCTGGTGGGTCTGGCAGCCGCCATTATAAGAGGGATCCTAGCAGGACCAGAGCATCTGTGGGACCTGGGTCCACCAGGTGTGATGGAAAGTGTGTGCCGGGAGTCGAGGGGGCCCACAGGAGGCCGGCAGGGAAGGCTCTCAGAGCATCTGATGCACGCGCCAAGCCTGTTTGCAGGACCCCTGACAACCCCTCTTACAGTCTCGTGACAACAGGTTGAGATTCAAAAGGGCCTTCGCTTCCTACCATCATTGCGGTACCCATGTACTTCATTAAACCCCATCCCCGTTCTCTCCAGAGATGCCTGCTTCTCAGTTCTGGGTGAAGGGACAGCTAAATATAATGGAGCACACACCAGTCAGCAAACCTCTGCTCCAGGGGCCTCGGGGAGGAAAGGTGAGGAGAGTGTACACACACCTGCAAGTCCTCTGCAGCAAGACTACATTGGCCAGTGTTCCTTGCAGAGTTGAGCACATGAAAAGGCCATTGTAATGGACACAGGTAAGCCTGTGTCTTCAGTGTCAGGGCTTCACATCTTTGAATCGGGAAGCTTTTCATTAAAGTTTCCTAGGAGAAGGGGTAACCTCATGTTTTTTGTAAAAGAACATAACCTAAACCATGGGTAAGCAATAATATTTAACAGAAGAATAAATTATTAAGTCTCATTAAAAATAACCTTGGTTTTCCTAGGAAAAAATATTGCAGGAGATTTATAAATCATTATATAACTTCAGCCCACATTGAAAACTCAAAATTTCAATGTTTATATTTTCTTTCTGTTTTGTATTCTTTTCTCCATATCCTTTCCTACGTTCTTGTTTCTGAAAAGAAGACAATGGAGGTGGTTTTGAAACTACCATGCACACAAAGGATTTTATGCTTACATTTCAGTCATACTGCTAAAAGTATGTGCATTTAGCTTCTACTTCATTCCACTAGTATGCTAAAAATATTTCATCTGTAAGCATCGCACGCCTTGTCTCTGAGCTATTGAAAATAAGTGCTAATTCATAGGAAAATTGCAAACAGGATGAAATGTAATCTAACACACATGTTGTGAGGTGGGCTGGACTTTATGAAGTGGGCTCACAGTTTTCTACACAACAGGTATAAAAACCCCAGTGCATTTCCTAGGAAAAGAGGAGGTAATTCAGGAGGGGCTTTGTCACGGAGTGTGCATCTTATGTTTGTCTCCGTAAATCTTGCCAACAGTTACTGGTTAGAAGCCTCAGGATAAATTTGCAATAGAATTTTCTGTCTTAGAGAAAATCAAATTGGCAAAGCTCTTGGCTGGTAGATAGAGTTTAGGAAATTGGTTAATCTAGGGTTGGAAATGAGCGTGGAGTTTATTTATTTTAAAATCAGGAGTACATCAACATTATAAAAGCGAGAGAACACGAGTCCTACAGGACACGTATCACAGACGGAGAGAAAAACCTGTATCTCTTATCCTCAGATGGAACGAGGTGTCCCAGCGTTCACAGTAAC
This sequence comes from Tupaia tana, assembly GCA_026018925.1. NCBI lineage: Eukaryota > Metazoa > Chordata > Mammalia > Scandentia > Tupaiidae > Tupaia > Tupaia tana. Next base: position 14,654,107 of record JAKSZU010000024.1, on the reverse strand, counting down.
CGCCGTCTCTACTATCAGACTCCACTTTACTCCACGCACACACCCTCTCCAATTTTGGGGGGTAGACTTGGGTTTGAATCCAACACTGACAAATCTTGACCGTGATTGGTTTGGCCAATGGGATATGAGCCATTTCGTGGGGAACACAGGCTTGAAAAAGGCTCAGGAAGGTTGACATGGTGCTGTCCTTCTCCCACCTCTTATGAGAAGAGCACATCTGATACCAGGCTGAGTGCATGAGCCGAGACTCTCACCTGAAGAAGGACTATGTTTAATGAAACACATTTTGTCTGTTAAATATACTCTCGAACTGCATAGCAGCATTTAATCCACAAAACGTCAGTGAGAAATTGTGTGAGCTCATAGACCTGTCCATGCTGGGAAAAATACGTTCATTATTAAAAACTACTGAGATTTAGGGAGTTGTTTATTGTGCTATTTATTTTAGAAGTCTGACGAATGAAATACACTTCAGCTCCAATTTTTCTACTTTTTTCAGTGTACTTCTTTCTTTCTTCCTTTCTTCCTTTCTGAAATGTTTGCTACAGAGCATGTGGACTTGCAGGAGAGACTGGGGGACATGGGGAGGGAGTAAGAAGTCACCCCCAGGGAGATGGCTGCATGGCAATCCCTTCTCTTATTGGGATTTTGGGAACACACACAGGCCCCAACGTGCTTCTCAAGACACCAGGTCCAGGATTCTGGCCGTGTGAGATCCAGATGCCGTAACCACCATGAACCAGCTGGCCCTCAGTGTATTTTCTTAGCACAGAGGCTGAATACTACATTGGAGGAGCGCAAAGACAATGCTCCGCTGGGGGTAGAACCAACACGTAGATACTCCACTGAGCTTCTCAGAAGTTGAGAATGACCTGGACCAACATTCCTGAGTAGGACGTGGGTCCACAGCTGTTGCCAGTGCCACATGTGAAGGTACACGCTTCGGAGTCGCCTTCCTGAGGGAGCGTCTTAATTCTGCCACTTCCAGCCAAAGACCCTGGGCAAGTCACTTGACTGTTCTTACCTCTTTTCTCATTGGTATGTAACAATAGTACTTCTTTTGTAGAATAATGAGAATTAAGACAAAGGGCTTAGTATGGCTTCTGGCAAATAGTAAATTGTTAAAAGAATTCAGCCTCGTCATATGATCGTAATTCTTTTACCCCTATGTTTAATGAAAATCAAGAATATTTTATCCTTCACCTTCGGCCCACTAAGTTCCACGAGACACTTCAGTGCCACCACGACTTTTCATTATTCCTGGCATGATGGTACCCGGGGAAGTGTCTGAATTTCCACTCTTTAATTCTGGTTGACTTGTAAGGGCCTGGAAATAATAGGTTCTCAGTAAACTCCTTGATAATTTAAACTTATTTAATAAACAATGCCCTAATCAAATGACGGTTAGATCGACCCTAGAGAAGACCACTGTCTCTGAGATTAATTTGGGATTGTTACAGCTTCGGAAACTGCAAGGGAGAAAAGGTGACTGTGGCTTTCTCTAGTGGAAACATTTCCTCTGGCAAATACACTCCTGAATTGCATGGCAGCATTTAATTCACAAATGTCAGAGAGAAACGGTGCTAGCTCGTCTGGCCCTCCACAAGAAACTGTTGTGTCTACGATCAGGCATCTTAATGACGGAGGATTTTATTAATGATGCTCTGAGGCAGCCCCATGGAGGCACTCCGTAGGAAGATCACGTTTCGGAATCTTGGGTGTCTTGTAGATGTTTTCTTCATGAGGTCATTTTCCTGAACTATATGGTGGGAAATCCATGATCCGCTAAACTCATGAGGTAATGGTCTGAAATAGAGTCCATAAACCACAGCAATCCCTCGATGGGAAAACTGGACATCAATTATTATATCTCCCTGAAGTCAGGGTGGTCAGGATGACTAAAACTGATTTTATTTTTCTTTCCCTTTACCTTTCACAACAATAGACAAAGTTAGCTCTACACATTATTTCAGGGGAGAAAATTACTTATAATAAAAAGTCTCAAGGGTTAGTTGGTGGTCTGGTGATCTAGGCCACTGGATCCCACATGGCTGACTGTGTGGTTCAAGTCCTTGACATGGTGGCTTGAAAAACACACCAGGGAGACCAGCAGTTTTGTGTAATGGCTATGTCGCTGGACTCCCATGTAGTCAACCGCAGTTCGAGTCCCGGACCCGGTGGCTTAAACTCACAACAGGTGTGTGTGCGTGTGTGCCCAAGATCCTGGGAGGAGAATGGAGGAGAAGGGATTGTGGCATGGCCATCCCCCCTGGGGGTGATTTCTCGCTTTCTGTCTCTGTCTGTCTTTCTGGTGAGCACAAGCGCCCTATAGCAAAAACCTCTAAAAAAAAAAAAAATGCCAGGCATATGTGTGCACATACCCAAGATCCCAAAGGAAGAAGAGATGGAGAAGGGATTCCCGCATGACCATGGCCCATGGGCAGTACTTTCTTATTTTCTCTTTTCCTGTCTCTCTCTTCAAGTGCAAGTCTGGCAAGTTAAAAAGAAAATCTTCCCATAAAGAAAGGGGCAAATATAACAATTTTGTGGTTTTAAATGTTGCATAGAATGTTGTGGCTGTCTCCTCGTCCCCCCCAACCCCCACACACACACTTAAACCAGCACTCTGAGGTCTTGTCTATTAATTAAATTACAGAAATGAGGAAAATTCTTCACTTGGATGGAAAAAGGCAATAAGATGAAATCAAGACCAATTGATTTCAACATAAATATATTTTTCCTTAGGAAACGTCACACCCTTGCCAATGACTACTCCTTCTGGAAGCCCCAGCGTAAAGCTGCCTACATGCAAATACATAAACATATGCACACATAGTAACCGACTGGCTTAGACTCTCCATCCCGTAGATGATGAGACAAAGAGCTAAAATTAAACACCATCTGTGGTGGTTTTAAAATACAACCACGTTTGTTGCACACTCTCCCTTAAAAGGGAGAACTTAATTCCTCCGTACTGCGGGGACGGCAGATTGAGCGAGTTACTGCTGAAGAGCAGGATGTGGCAGCAGTAGTGGTACAAGACGGGAGGACTGGGTCTCCGAAGCTTCCTCCCCGTCCTGCCTCTTGGAGGGCTTGCTCTGGGAGGAGCCACCTGCCGTGGGCATGTCATGGAGAAGCCACGCGTGGCAAGGTGAGGACTGAGTTCTGAGCCGCCTCAGCGTGCCTCCTCCGTGTGCACGGTCTCGCCTTCAGCACAGACAGGGCACGGGAGTAAGAGTGGCTGTTCGTGACCACGTGGCATTACCTCTGCTGTTAGAACAGGTAACTGCGTAAATGTGTAAAGACAAAAGGACAGTTACCCCCATGATTACGTTGTGTTACTCGAGACGGCCTGAGGACAACCTCTGCGAACAGAAAGAGAGGCCTACCCAGTGATCAGCAAGGACATGAGAGCCTCACTCCTCCAACGTGGGGCACTGAACTTGGCCACCGACCCGGAAGAGCTTGGAGAAGGACCCTGAGGGCCAGCTGAGAAGGCAGCCCAGGGTCACGACTTGACTGCAGCCTCAGAAAAGACCCTAAGCACAGGACCCCTCGATCCTGTGTCCTGACTGCTGACCCGTGGAGGCTGTGAGCAATAAATGTGTGATCGCTGGGGCCAGCAGGTGGCATAGAGGTTAGGACGACTGGATGCCACATGGCTAACTGCAAGGTTCAAGCCCCGGACCTGCCACTTAAAAACACACTGTGCGTGTGTGTGTGTGTGTGTGTGTGTCCCCGAAACCCCTAGTGGAGAACGAAGAAGGGATGATGGCATGGTCATCCACCCTAGGTGGTGATTTATCACTTTGCCTCTCTGTCTCTCTCCAGCAAGCACACATGCCCTTATAGCAAACTAAAAATGGCAATAAAATGAAATGAAATGAAATAAACAACAAATGTGTTACACCGAGTAGGCCCCTGCTGATAACTGGTATGGCATGAATGAACCATTTGGAGTGGATCCTCCAGCCCCAGCTGACTCCTCAGAACCCTGGCTGGCATCTTACCTGGAACCGCACCAGTGACCCTAAGTTAAGACCTTTCAGGAAGGCTTCTGTGTTATTATTCTCAGTAGTGAGCTGTTTCATTTTTGCATAGAAAAAAAATACGTCATGAATTTTCTGACAACGCAATATATTTTACAATATACTGACATCTTGAGAGGCCTGACTGGCCTGGATAAACTACTTCTAGAGTTAGCGAATTCCTAGAGATAATAAACAACTTGCCTGTGAACGCAAATGTGTATTTCATATGGGAACTAACCAGTCCACACCCGAACCACCTCTTCATATAATCAACACAAAGGCAGTAAATCACACAGGCCCTGCACCAAATCAACCTGGGCCAGGTAGGCAACCCACAATTAGAGACTCCTCCTGTGTCCCAGAAACCAAGCATGATTTGAACCAGGCCATTCTAAACTGCATACCCCAGCCTGCTTTGCCTTTTCCATGGAAAACATAGTAAAAGCTCTGGGCATAGTTTCCCCTCCCTGCTGCTTCTGCCTCTTGCCCGACTCCAGTGGCTCCCCACGTGGCCCCGTGTAAAGCGATGCACACAGCTTCTCCCGAAAGCATAACTAATACATTCACCTCTCACAGACATGACACTCCCTATGTCATCATTCCATTACTTCTACAAATTAAAACCTTGCAGATAAATTTTAACAGCTACCCCCTAACGTCTAAGCCACAGAACATATATGAGATAATAAATACATGCTTCTATTTTGAGCTGCTAAAATATCGGGGCAATTTGTTACGCAGTACTAGATGACTAATGCACCACTGCAGATGACCAGTGCCGCTGGCAAGGCCAGAGACAGATTGGCTATTTTGAGAGGGCCTGTGCTCCAAAATTTTCATAAGACAAAAATTTTTTAAAAATATAAAATCATGAGAATTTTTATATTTACCTTTTCTTTAATGCTGGAAATACACAACTAATAAAACTCCATTTCCACCCCATGCCATTTACAAAACTAATCTTCCTCTCTTAGAACTTGTGCTATAAAAGAAATTTCTGCCTAACAAAATGCCAAAAATGCTTTCATCTGTGTATTTAGAAGTTTAATCACTTTCAATTTTTGTTTAGGCATAAGATCCATTTTAATTAATTTTTATGTAGGAATAAAGTATAAATATCCAATTATTCCAGCACCATTTGTTGGAAACCTACCCTTTCTGCATTGTTTTATTGGGCAATGTTATTAAAAATCAAATGACCACATATGTGTGGGTCTATTTTAAACTCACAGTTCTGTTTCATTCATCTACGTGTCTATCCTTTTGCCAGTACCATATGGTCTTGATTACTGTAGCTTTAGCGTAAGTTTTGAAATCAGGTGGTCCAATTTGTTTAATTTTCCTCTTCTCATTCCAAATCATTTGGGATTTCTAGACCCATTGTAGTATCATGTAACTTAAAGAATCAGATTTGACCATTTATTGATGCAAAAAGTATGGGTAAATATTGATTGGGATTTTTTAAGCACATTTATCACTGTGGAGAGACCACACATCTCAACAATCCGTGCCTTCCAACCATGAGCGTAGGATCTGTCTGTAATGGTCCCAGTCTTCTTTGATTTCTCTCAGGGATACTCTATAATCTCAACGTACCGGTACTGCACATGTCTTACCAACCTTACCCCTATATTTCACTTATAACGTTGCCACAGTGTTCTCTTCATTTCAATGTCCTTTTCTGTTAGTATATAGAAATACAATTGACTTTTATATATAAGTAGCTCTCAACATTACTAAATCTACTTATTAGTTTTAGTAGCTTTTCTTTAATAGATGATTTTGTTCTTCAGAAATAAGTAGATCTTCATTTACTCTTTAACACCCAGATGCCTTTTATTTTAGTTTATTTCATTATTTTATATTGGTGAGGTTCTCAGCACTGTTAGGAAGCAGCAGTAAGAGTGGATACCTCTGCCTTCCTCCCAGTCTTCGAGGGAGGAAATACTGTTTATCATCTTTGGGGTGGTAGCTGTATAATTGTCGTAGATAAATTTATCAGAATAAGTTTCCCTATTCCTAATATACCAACATTTCTTTTTAACTATGAATATTGATAGGTGTTAAATTTTATCAAGTGCTTTTTGCCTATCGTTAAATCGTCAAATGGTAAAGTGCATTGGTTGGTTTTTGAAATACTGAATGAACTTTATATTTTTTATATTCTTTCTCCCCCCTTCCTCCCTCTCCCTTCCTTTCTTCCTTTCTGAGACAGGGACTCCCGACAGGGTCTTGCCACCTGTGACCCCCGTAGCCTTCCAGCCCGCCAGGACCAACAGCCCATGCCCGCAGGCGCACCCAGGGTACCACACACACTTGGTACTGTTTTCACCATCTAAATAGAGATTTTTAAGTGACGTTTTCAAATGCGGTTCATTGTCCAAGCCGCTCCTCTATGCAGAAGCACAAAAGTCAATTGGGCCAATCGGTTTCTCTGAATTCTGCAGGTGAACTTAGAGCCAGCCAAGGTGTCGCGGGGACGTGAATCCTGGATCTTTCAGCCATAAGAGATTCTGGCTTGGGCCCCGCTGCGCACGGAGGACAGGGCGGTCAAGGAGGGGTCTATCCCAGAGTCACTGGGGAAATGCCGGCCACCAGACACCATGAGCCGATCAAAGGAAGGGCTGCACACAGTTGGCAAGAGGTTCCGCCCTGACCCGCAATGTCCGGCTCCTGCGGCCGTGCCTTCCTCCCAGGCTCCACCTCGCAGTGGGTGAGAGACCTGAAGAGAGAAGTCCCTGGAGAGTCACGTGGCGGGCCAGCATGCTGCACGCCGATCTCTTCGCTCTGCATTTACTGTGCTGGAGAACGGTCCCAACGAGAGAGCCTGGCCAGCAATCCTCGGCACACCTGCACGCCTCTGTTACCCGCTCCGAACGCAATCATCCATTCCCCTGTAGAAAGAATGCTGCTTCCTAGCTGGTGTCCGGTCTCATGCATCCAGCGATGAGGTGAGCACAAGGAGCGCTGGGACTCATGCAAGTTCCTCCACGTGCTCCAAAACGAGCACGCGTGTGCACTCACACGGGTGTATGAGGAGATTCACTCACTCCCCAGTTTCTCCCTATAATTTAATACTTAAACCCACCTCCTTTGATTTGTTGTTTGTTTGTTTTAGATTTTTTGCCAAAGGATGCATGCGCTCACCAGAGACAGGAAGAGAGTAAAGAGAGCAGTCAGTCTCCAAGGGGTATGGCCAAGCCACTGTCCCTTCTCCTCATTCTCCCCTCAGGACTTTGGGCATGCACACACAGTGCCCGGTGTGGTTTTCAAGCTGCTGGGTCCAGGACTTGAACCATGATTGGGCATGTGGGAGTCCAGTGCCTTCACCATGCCGCCTGCTGCAACCCCACCTCCTTTCTTTATATTAAAATAACCAGACGCGTCCGTAGAAACTAGAAAATTCCTGTCATGTGAGAAGGTGCTGCCTGCTGTCTATCAGAGGCCAGTGTGTTGGCTGGGAGGAGCTGGGATGGTTAACGCCTTCTTGCTGTTGGGCGCGGGCCTGGCTAAGTGCAAACGGAGACGGGAAACTGAGGCTCACTGCCCTGTGGCTCTGTGGTCCCAGGAATGCCCCTCGAACAGACAGTCTCCTTCTGGCATCACAGTTAGAGCCCCCCAGGACCGCCACTGCGGGGCTATTCCGTGAAAGGCAAGCAGTTTCACGTTTCCCTCCACCAAAGGCTGACTTGACTATGGAAAAGTATAAATTTTATTATTGCAATTTTAATCTGCACTGGGCTATTTGGTGTGTAGGCTCTTCATTCCTCACCCTCATCTCATATCCCAAACACATGTTTATAGACAGTTTTCTGATTACCCAAAGCTGAAATAAGGAATAAATACAGTTGTTTTCATATTGGGATTATGAAGGAAGACCAGATGGTTTCCTGAGCACAGTGTTGAAACAACATTACCAGGACATAATAAGAGAGTTAGATTCCATAGTTTAACACGGTAGATCATTAAAAGCAACATGTAAACAAATGAACAAAAAAGTTAACTGGTTGCCAGTGATCTTTGTCTTAGAAGCTTGTTCAGACGTTCGGAGCATAAACTATTCCCACAACCTCAGACCAACCATACTTGAATGAGCGAAGAGCCCAGATTCACTTCCTGCTACACTGTGTACAAGTGCTGCTAAGTGTAAGTAGCAAAGTTAATGTAATGGGGCTGTATTTACATTGCAACCCCACGTCTTTCAGAGATCTGATAACTGTAATGACATTGCGTAAGATGAGAGGAAGAAAAACTGTTGACAAATGATTAATCCACTTTAAACTAGTCTACAGAGACATTGTAAGATAGAGGTGTGCCTCAGTACGTCTTCGTCTTTTTCTCTGGAGGAAATCTTACCACCTGGCCTTCGAGACTGACAGATGTAAGTTAGTACCCTGGCACTGGATCCAACAGGTGAACTGAACGGACACACTCACTCACGAGGACAAAAATGTACTTTCCAGCGTATTGGAAGTTCATACCTTTTTCTCAGAGATAAATAAATAGAAAAGAAATAGATAAATAATTAGAAATAAAAAGATAAATAAATAGAAATAGCTTTCTATGTAGCTAGAGACGTCAGTCTGGTTACATCTAAATGTGGACAGCTGGACAGATTGTTCATTAGAGAGCTGACCGATCGACAGGATGAGTGCACATACACACATGCTTTTCCTCCTAGAATTTGAATTCTCTTACATAGAATTCCCTTAGATGTGGAGTGTGCCTAGACTAGGGACACGTGTTTATGTATGTGTGTGTGTGTGTAGTGAAACCAAAAATTTATTTCTGTAAGGTGAACGTGTATTTCCTGACTAATAGCATGATTAAAAACCTCAGGGATACAGAGTCAATCCACCCCCTCCGATGGCTTCTCGTTGGGGTTTGTTGGGCATCAAACACAGCTGCTCCCCATCTTTTCCCTAGCTAGTGACTGTCTCTATAGCTGGCAAGGTACCAGCGCAACTCCGGAGTCCGACACATTAGTCTTTGTAAAACGGTTTCGGAAGGTGGGTCAAGTTGCGTAGTATAGACACAGACCTAAAAACAGTGGCATGTGGCTTTGAACGGATAAGAAACAAGGGCACCACAGAAACAATAAACTGGGGTGGATGAGCAGCTAAAAGCCAGTTGCAGGGGAAAATAAAAATAAAACAACAGGAAAGTTCCCTGAAAGTTATGACAGAATGAGGACAAAACCCAGTTTTAAAACATTCTACAAAATGATTCCGTAAAAATAATTTGGTGAAATGCACGAACCCAGATAGAGTGTGACAATAAAGTAATGGGACCTATTTAACCAATCACACGGACGCGTGTTTCCGTCCAAATGCTGTAAATTGGACAATCCTGGCCTCTGTCTACAGAGAGGCCCTTTATCAGGACACTGACTGCCCTACTTCATGGTTTCAAATGGCGGTACTATCAATTTTTCAGAGCTCAAAATGGGTCACATGGAAAGTTTAATGAAAGTTCTTCTCAAGAGGGATGTTCTTCGTAAAGACTTCAACCAGAGAACGTACATTACGCTTTGCACCCTAACATTCAGATTCATTTCCTTAACAAATCAGTTGTCTAGATATTCACCATGGAAGGCCAACTATTTGCATTCTACTTGCTTTTTCTTTCTTTTTTCCAAGTTTTGCGTCAAGTTCAGGTTGTAAAACGACCTCCTGTGAATGTATGACTATGGATTGTGAGCCTTATATGTTTTGAATAAACCTTTGGTTTTTCTCCAACCCCCCACCTCCCTTGAGGGAAGCTTTAAGATTTCTGAAATTCGGTTCATTTGAATTGTAGGATGACCTTTGAAACTTGATTAAATTTTACCTGAAGGAAATCACAGGAGCCTATGTTTGGTCACTTGCCCCTGGGAAAATGACAAGAGCAATATCCGCAGCAAGTCTAGCAAAGAAAGTCATGTCCAATCACGTGTGATTACATCTAGGAAGTCTGGAATTAAAATAGTTTAAAAACTAATGTCTGCAATCAGATAATCATATCATTTGGCAAATTAGCGATATCCTCTAAATTACCTCCTCGAGTAATTGTAACATTTATAATCAAATACATTTGCGGAAGGTTTTCCCATCTTTGCCTTTTGCTATCCATCCCAAAGTCAAGGCTGGCCTGCAGTGGAAGTGGGACTCCCCACACAGAGTCTGTTCACTGTTTTTCACGTTCCGTTTCTGGGCAGGCATTGGACCTGGAAGACTTCAGGTGTGTGTGTGTATTACCTTTATTGATGTTTTTCTGAGCCTTAATGCAAAATGTCTTAACTGAAGGCAGGAGAGTGTATGTAAAAAACAGACCTGCCCAAGACTCTCCAGTGGATGGCTTCCCTTACCTTCAGAGTAAAGTCTCCTGTCCTTACAATGTCCACACTATATAAGATGCTATTTCCCCTGGCCTGTTCTCTCTTTACTTCACCTCCTATAGCACTCTCAGACTCGGGCTGCTCTATACACCCCGCTCTTCTTAATCCTTTACAACCCTGGGGGCAATTGTGGAAACAGCTTTCATGTCGTGTTGCACCAAGAGGGAATGCGTATGTGACCTTTGAAAGAAGTCCAGGCCGGAGTGCCAAGAACTGGGGAACCACAGAGAGGTGAGACCCTTGAGAGAGAGCACCTGAGAGGTGCCCAGAAATACTGGGTCGAAGAACGCCGTGCCTGCACGTGGCCATTGTGGAGTGCTGTTTAGTTCTGGGTAACTAGGAGTAATGAAGCGGAGGTTGGAGGCTGGGCAGAATGGTAACCAGAGGAAGGCTTGCAGAGCATGTTAGCCAGGTCTGCCTCGCTTCCACCTCTATCCTGAGTCTCCTAGAAGCACGGGATTCAGAGAATACACTCCATGCAGCTCCTCTGTGTCTGCTCTCTTCCTCCAACGCAAGTCCTCTGGCTCCACTTGGCTCCACCATGCCTCGCATCACTCATTTTATTTTAGTTGCATGTGCACATTCTTGGCCCTAGCAAGGCAAACCTCCCTCTCAAAAACTCACCCACCCTCTGCCTGCCCTCCCTACCCCACCTCTGAGCATTGCATGGATTATCTGAGATTTCTAGGCAACCTTCCTGTTGTTTTGCAATCAATCCTGTGCCTGCTCTCTTGTAAAAATGCATGAGAAAACCTCATCCTCTTTATGAAGTTGTCAGAGACTCCTCACAAAATCCTAACTCAAGGGTATAACTCATCTGCTGTTTTTATGAGTGGATTAACTTCAAATTGTTTTCCCACAGAGACACACAGGACATGTGATGTTTACTAGTGGAGTGTGCCTGGTGGGGACACCTGAGGAGGCCGATCATTTTCCTGAGCACATGTCGTAACTTGTCTCTGTCTCCCGCTCTCCCACTCACAATGGATGGGAATAAGGATTATGTTACAGGGATGATGCTACGTCATCTCTAATTACGTGATTTCATCACCTCTAACTCAGCTCTGAGTGGCAAGCACTTTTGAAAAATCACACCAACATTGCAAACTCTCTAAGTAGATGAGAACTAACGGCAGCAGACACAATTATTCTCAAGGATGGACACGTGCACCCTGCACCCCCACTCCTGACCAACCAACTGACCAGTTCGAATTTCTTGTGTGAGAGCCTTCGGACAGGGTCTCCTTTCTACACTCATTGCCAATGCCAGAAGAGAAATCCTTATTCTTGACCAAAGTTCCATATGGGTCATGTTGACTTACACTGTGGAAGCTGTATCCGTTACCCACTACTGCGTAGGAAGTCCCCCTAAGGCACACTGTTCACTCGGCTTGGCGTCTCACGGTTTCTGTGGGTCAGGCCTCCGGGGAGCTGAGCTGAGTGGCTCTGCTTCTGGGTCTCAGGAGGGCTCCGTCACACTGTCAGCAGGGACCGCTCTCCTGTCAGGGCTGGCAGGTGCTGGAGATGTGCCTTGGCTCTCCTCCCCACCCCGCACCCTGAGCTTCCTGGAATGTTTTCGTGTTACAGTAGCTGGATTTCTGGAGCAAGTAGCACAAGCGGACAAGGCGGAAGTCTCAGTGTCTTTATTTATCTTAATTCAAAGAAATCATTTTAATTGCCAGGGGATGTGTACACTTGTCACAAAGAGACAGAGGGCGAGGGAGAGGAGAAGGGAGAGGGAAAGGGAGAGGGAGAGCATCCTCCAGGGAGGTGGCCATGTGGGCCCTGCTCTGTTAGCCACGGGGCTGCAGGGCAAGGCCGCCCAGCCGATGCCTCTGCTGTGCAGCCTGAGCTCGCACCGCGGATTCTGCACTATCCCGGCAGTCACACAGGCAGCCCTACACAACGGGGGAGGCTGCTGTGCATGTCTACACCACCATAAATCCCACGACCTGAAGACGGATGGTGGGCCTCTTGACAACTACAGAAATCCAGGGTGTTTCAGGACTGGTAAAAGAGAGAACTTTATCTACGCAGATTGCCAAGGACGCGGGTGTCCCTGCGTGTTTATGTCTGCATCATGCTTTTGTGGTGGTTAGTTTTATACATCGACATGACCGTGCCATTGGGGGCCCCGATTAGACATGACTTTAGGTGTCTCTGAGAGTATCTTAGATGTGGTCAGCATTTGAATCCGTGGACACAGCAGATTCCTCTGCTAAACACGGGTGAACATCATCCAATTTCTTGATGGTCGGAAGAGAACAAAATGGCAAAGGAGGAGGGGTCTGCCGCCCTCCTGACCTGCAGCGTCGGCCTTCCCTGGTCTCAGGCTGGGATTTCCACCCCCCGCACGTGCCCAGGCTGCCCAGGTCTCCAGCTTGCTGACATCAGATCGTGGGACTTCCCTCCCCACAACTACGTGAGCCAGGTCCTCAAAGTGAATGTCCCACACGTGCGGACGTACAGCTGTCCATCCGCGTAAACACAGCCCATCCGTTCTGCTTTGCCTAGTGGGATCCTTAGAGTAAAATGTGTTGATCACCTCAAACGTATTTACAATCGTGTAACACCTACCTTCACAGCCATCGGTGCAAACGAAGATTTACCCGTCGTGGAGAAGGAGCATCAGTAAGCACACAGAAGCACGTGCAGCTTCTGGACTTGCTCTGGAGCACTGAGAGGAGGGCTGAGGCCCAGCTTGGGCACCGCCTCAGCCAGGCCGCCTGTTTGCCCCTTATGCCCCCGCATGATTTAAAGGCCTAATGGACATCGCAGGACTTCAAGCCCTTCTCCAGGAAAAGCAGAGCCCTGCGGATGCGCAGAGCAGATGTGCAGTCCTGACAGGGCTGTGCTGTACTCTTGGATCAGCGTTCATTAAGGGAAAGCGGTGTAGACCAGCGTTAGACCAGGATTTATCGCTAATGCTTTCCAGACCCACAGGAATCTTCTCCACTAGCCTTCAGAGACTTAAAATTAGCTCCGGGAAGTCTGAGACCAGTCCTGCCTCCTGTAGATGTGGATATTTTTTTATCTGACTTAACTGACTCGTAGCCGAAAAACAGCCTGACAGCCCTGTGCATGTTGCACGTGTTCATTTGTTCTGAACACAGATATGTAATCTGGGAAAACGACAGCCAGTGCATGAAACTAAGCTGAGCGGCCTCGCCGCCATCCCACGCTGTGGCACTGTCTGTAACAGGCTGGTAAGGACTCGGAGCCCAGGGGCAAGTCACTTCCTGTACCTATAGCTCTGTCGCCTCCTACCTTGACAAAAACAGAGATGCCGACGGCCGCCTCGTCTTGCAGGACTCTTGTGACAGATGGCCAATAAAAATCCAAGCGAAAGCACTCCGTAACCACAGAAGGGGACCTTGTGGGCATGCTGTGACGGGAAGAGGCGGTCTAAGAGGCACAGGTGGTTCCAGGATAATCACAAATGTTTACGATCTCTTCAGTGTCACTAAGGCCGGACTAGCCACGTTTTCTATAAATCCATTCTGTGGTTGACTCAGATTCAAGCTCCTCCTGTTTATCCACATTCACTTAGTCCTTCCGTCCTTCATCCTTCCTTCCTTCTTCTTTTTCATGGCAAGACCACTGCTGCTCCACTGGGGCAGGTCTATGTTGCTGGGGCCAATCAAACACGGTGAGTTCCGGCGCACCCAAAGGACTGACACGGGCCAGTGTGATAACACGAATGGACCGCGGTCTTGGTATCGCTTCACTCTGCCCACCTGGCCCCTTTCAATTCTAAACTATGAATAATAATGACACTTAAAATTTACCTCATGGAGAAGACTAGACGGGAATGTTTTCTGGACCCTTCTGTACATCAAACAACTCACGGGGGACTTGTGAATGCACGCTTATCGCCCCACCCCCACCTTCAGTAAACAAGGGCAGATTTATTAGGCGGGGACAGCAAGACCGCTTCTACCAAGGAAGCAGCGGGGAGGTGAGAGGCTGTGCCCACACTTGGCCTCATGACATTCCACTCTTGCCTTACAAATACAGTAACTGGCAACACACTCTACTAAACTAAAATTTATTTTTGTTCCAAAGTGTTGGAAGACGGTTGGGAAGTGGGAAGGAGCTCTGCTAAATCTTCTAAAACAAAGAGAAGCCTCCCGGGAGGTGGCCCAACGGCACGGGAAGGTATCAGCACTGGAGCCTGGTAGTTGAGCCATTAACTACGTCAGATGGACAAGCGGCTTAGTATTCCAGCTTTGTGGACAAGAAAGGTGACGCATGAACATTAACGTCCACCAGCGTATAAGGGTTCCGTGAGACAAACTTGGATCTCTGTTCTGAGTGTTTGAAGGAGGGCATGGGTCAGGGCTTATAAAAATATTAAATACACCTACAGACCACGTATTTGTGAGTGTGTGACTACAAAGGATCAGAGGTACATGGTATGGCATTTATAGCAAGACAAGAATGTATTTTAGGTCAGCAGATGGCGTGGGGGTGGAGACACTGGATCCCACTTTGCTGACCACATGGTTCAAGTCCCAGACTAGAGAGACTGGAGAAGGGATTAGAGCATGGCTGTTTCCCTACCGGGTGGTTCCTCACTTTTCCCCACTCTCTGCTGAATGCACGCGCACACACACACACACACACACACACACACACACACTGTAGAAAAAAACTATCTTAAATTGATCCTTAGTCAGATTTTCATTCTTTTGAACTTGTTCTGCCTCATTTTCTCTGGGATAATAATTACAATCATACACATTTCACATTAATAAAGCTGCTCTTTTTTTCTTTCTTTCTTGACATCTGCCTTCGAATGATAGAGAAGCTACTCTGAGACTATTTATAAAATTCAGGAGACTGAGTGAGAAGGAAAGCTACATGCAGGCCACAACACGTGTACTATCCTGGTTTTTCTACCTACAAGATCTACCTGCCAGAGCTCATGTTTAATGCGTGAGCCGAGGCCCCGTTTGCACATGCGTGAGCTTCTGAGCACCAGGTCGAAGCCGTCCTGTCCAGCTTCAGCCATGTGTCACATCGCCTGCACTTCAAACAGCAAAGGAGACTCTCTGACCCCTCCCCTCTGCTTCTTCCCCCAACCTTTTCTGTTATTCCTACAGTAATTTTGGTTTGAGATCGAGAAAGACAGAGAAACAAGAAAAATAGAAAGTACAGCTGGGGAATGGTCACCCCATCCCTCCTCCTCCGGCTCTCCTCTGGGGACTTTGGGCATGCACGCGGGTGTGCCCATGTGACAGTCACGTCTCTCAAACTGCGTGGTCGGCAGCTGGGGTCCGCCTGCCTTAACCTCTGGGCCATGCAGCTAGTCTTATCACAGCAATCTTTAAAATCTCTTTCTTTCCCTCTCCTTTCTCATACTTGAAGTCCTTAGAAAGGATTTAAGACGGAAAACATTTCATTTTGTGGTCAAGATTTTCATAATGAAAAGTTAATATTTCATTAAAGAGAAAAGTCTAGAATAGTTTTCTGACTTTTAGGGCTCTGGGAGTAAACTTTTAGAACAATGTGTCTTCTCGTATTTCCTTACAGATAGCTAACCATGTGCTCATATCAGTCACAGTCGGTCCCTGCTCCAGGAGAGACCAGGCTGCAGGGGCCGCGGCGAGGTCCCCTCAGTCCTGAGACCCACGCTCCCCCTCCCAGCAGAGGCCCTGCCCTGGTGAAGCTCCTTGTACCGACCAGGGCAGGGAGGCGGACCGTGGCCTAGGAGAAGCTGCAGGCCTTTGTGGCTTCTGATGGCATTCGCAGTGCCTGTTTTCTGCCTTCCAATGAAAGAGGATATGTCTTGCTATCAAACTTAAAATGGCAGCTTTACAAACTCAGCAAGTTCCTTGTTAGAGTTGTGCCTTCCCTGAGCTAAGGCCAGAGAGGTCCGGACGCGAACTGCGGTCGACTGTGTGGGAGTCCAGACGCGAACTGCGGTCGACTATGTGGGAGTCCAGCAACATAGCCATGGGGCCAGCGACTGCTGGTCCCTCTGCCTACTTCTGAAGATACCATTTGCATATGTAGTAAAAGATACTCAGAATGATTCATCAGACTCAAACCAAACCAAACCAAAACACACGCTTCATCATGTGGCCGGTCTCTCCAGCTTTTCATTAAAAGGGTCCTGACAGAATAAACCAACAAGATCAATTAGCCAAGCCTTGCTTAGACTCTGACGAAACATGTCATAGGAGGAAATTACAGATGGATCTGGGTTTTTTCCTGAATCAGTTCAGTTATCTGAAAGTGGGTGGTGGTGTCAAGAAGGAAGTTCTTGAGCTAGATCCTCAAGAGAGAGCCAGCATGGTTAAAGCAAAGTAAAAGGGAAAGAATGTGAATGAAAAGAAAAGAAAAGAAGGGAAGGAGAGCGGAGAGGAGGGGAGAGGAGGGAAGAGGAGAGGAGGGAAGGGCAGGCCCCCCAGCATGGGTAGATGCCATCTATGAAC
The DNA here is from genome assembly GCA_026018925.1 of Tupaia tana. NCBI lineage: Eukaryota > Metazoa > Chordata > Mammalia > Scandentia > Tupaiidae > Tupaia > Tupaia tana. The sequence goes on along the minus strand of JAKSZU010000024.1, from coordinate 14,637,260 downwards.
TTGCACTGATGGGCACGTTCTTGGATCCCAAGCCCCTTGCTGTCTGCCGGACACACATCCATGTTCTCACTTCCTGGTCCTGAATGGGTAGAGAGGAGAGTGGTGAAGTACGAGTAGAAAGAAGGGGATTCAATTGCATAGATGGAAAGATGCTTTTGAAAATGGCAAAAAAGCCGAGAATGAGTTTCACCTCCCAGTGCAGGCCCTGAAGGATGGCCTGCACTGCTAACCAGTAAGTAGATGATTTCCAGCGAGACTCGTGAAGCGTGGTCTGTGAGGGAAGCAGGGGCAGGGAACAGACGCTTTGAGTGCAGTTGTGTTCTGTAGGTTCCCTTGGTAATTTCTTCAAGACATGTAAGAATTTTATTATTTTGAAATTGCTTTTTTAACAGTTGAACTCTGTTTCTTGAATGAGATACAGAGAGAAAAATAACAGAATATTATTGATCATCATTATGATTCTAAAAAAGCCTGGTAATGTCTAGCTTCTGATAAATTAATAACCCTTTCATGATACGGCATCTCTTATTTTTTTAAAGGAATATGCCATATTGTACATTTTGTAATGGGTTTTTGTTCAACTTTTTATGCGGTTTGTTTGTGAAAACCTTGAACAATGCCTTGTACATAATTACATACTACTCCACATCTTAAGTATTTTTATGAGAAAGCTGAAAAAACCTGGCAATTATAGGTCTTGGTGAATCTTCTTTTTTTCTATTAAAATAAACATAACAAATCAGCTCCCTCCGTTTCGTATAAAATAAAAGACAAAAGCCATTTTTTGCTTGCTTCTTTGGTTTGGTTCTCAGTCAAGTTTGTTGTTATTGTTGTTTTTAAGCCAGGGGAAAATTTAGGGGAGAGATAAAAAAAAAAAAAAGGAAGATATCCTCTGTTATTTTACAAAGTGCTTCTATATGGGCAGTTCAAATTAAATTGAATAAATATGAGTACATTGAGTACCTACTACATGTGCATATGTATGCAAAAATATTCTGGATGTTGTTATGAGAGGGAATATTGCTATCAGTAGATAGTGTATGTAAAAACACAGGCCACATAAAATAGGATGTTATATGATTTTTATATCTTATTCAAGATCTAAATGCTAAATTACAAATGCTAATTTATGGCTTATAGCATGTGCATGACTATAACTTACTAAAGATTGATAATATGTGTATATAAGTATATACACATACACATCTCTGTGCGTGTCTGTGTGTGCGCGTGTGTATGTGTGTGTCTGTATCTCTGCTAAAAACGTCTATCTGCTGGACCAGCAGATGGCATAATAGCTACGTCACTGGACTCCCATGTAGTTGACTGTGGTTCGAGCCCCAGAACCGGTGGCTTAAACTCACGCAGGGCACATGTGTGTGTGTGCTCAAGATCCTGAGAGGAGAATGGAGGAGAAGGGATTGCAGCATGACCATCCCCCCGGGGGATGATTTCTCGCTTTCTGTCTCTCTGTCTCTCTCTTTCAGGCGAGTGCACGCACCCTATAGCAAAAACCTCTCCAAAAACAAACAAACAAATGAAAGCCTGTCTGCTGACCAGTCTCTACTCCCCCCTTGCCCCAGTCTTCCCCAGACTCTGGTAACCACCACTCTCCTCTGTTCTTCCAGTAGATCAGTTTCCCAAGACTCTACTTTCGCGTGAGAAGAAGCGCACAGTTACAGCTAGGAGTAAGTTCCGTGTTGACTGCACGATAAGGTGACGACTGTTAACGAGATCGCATTGGACATTTCAAAACAGCTGACAGGAAGGATTTCTTCTCACCACGAAGAAATGGAACATGCATAATGTGATGGATTTGCTAAATACCCTTATATGATTCTTACAAAAACGTGTACCTTTACAGGAACATCACACGGTATTCCATAATTATGTACAATTAGAATGGGTCCATTACAAACAAAAATCAAAAATTCAAAAATCTCGTAAACTTTTTGAAGCCTGCTCATATGATTTTAATGTAATATTGAAAAAATAATGACACTTTCTAAAAGCCTTCAAATGAAATATTTGTGAGAATCTGTGCTGTAAAACTGTTATTGATTTACCAGATGTTCATCTACATAAGTCAGGATGAAACAAATGTCTTGATCTGACATGTTTATTTCATTCAAGCAGCACTGACGACGGAGCTGTGAAAGCCGGGACCATTTGGCCTACTTATTTACTTTCTGCTCCTTACCGTTTGACGCCATCCTTCATTTGGATGAGAGTTCTGTTCAAATGATCTCTCTTTTAAGATAATGTGGCATCTTCCAAGCATGTTTCACAAGAAATTTTTTGACTCCTGTGTTTTTTTCCCCAATATCAACAATTACATAATGAAAACTGTCAGTGATTGAAATGAATTAAGCCATAACTGTCCTTGGCTTTCATGTGCTGGTAAAGCCACAGCATTAAACACATTGGTATTTCCTTAGACCTTCGTCTGCATTTATTTCCATCTAAGTAACTTAAAAGAACCAACCTCATAGAAGGTCAAGGGCGACTGCAGAATGTGAGCTCAGCAGCAGCAGAGCCAGCATCAAAGGGCACCTGGGGTTGGCAGTGAGAAGTGCAAGTAAGAGGAGCCTGGCAGCACGGTGGTCGAACACGGGGCACGCACGGGGGCTGGATCCCACATGCTGACTGTGGTTCAAATCCCAGCCCCGGAGGCTTGCAATCATGTCAGGCATGTGTGCGTGCATGCCCAGACCCAAGGGGGTGGAGAGCTGGAGAGGGCTGCAGCGTGGCCATGCCCATGCAGAGTGCCCTCCCTCTTCTCCAGCCTCTCCTCTCTCGGCAAGCACACGCGCCCTCAGGCAGTAAAAGAGAAACTATCAGTCATTTATATTTTTGCCTGTATGTGCTAAAATATCAACCACTCTGTCACAACACGGCGTGACAAATTATCGAGCACTAATTACTGACTGAATTTTCACCAATATATGCATATGTGTTATTCAATAAATATGAAATATACGTTTCCACCCAAATGGGTTGGAGTTGGCAATTTCTTTTTCTTTTCTTTTCTTTTTTATTTTTATATAGAGGTTTTTGTCTTAGGGTGTGTGTGCTTGCTGGAGTGAGATAGATGGAGACGCTGAGAAGGAAAATGAGAAATCACTCCTCAGAAAAATGGCCACACTGCAATTCCTTCTCCTCCATTCTCCTCTAGGGATCTTGGGCACGCATGCACAAGTGCCTGGTTTGAGTTTGAAGACACCGGGTCTGGGACTTGAAATGTGGTCAGCCACGTAGGAGTCCAGCAACATAACTGCTATGCCATCTGCTGGCCCAGGAGTTGACAATTGTTAACTCTATTGTCACACTTTCCATTAATTTGCACTAAATAGCACTAATTGCTATTGCTCAATGAGAGTCTCAGTTAAAAATTATGCAATTATTGAGACCAGCAGATGGCGTAATAGTTACATCAGTAGATTCCCACAGTGATGTGGGAGTCCTCATCACTGGGTCCCATAGTTGACCGTAGTTCAAATCCCAGATCCAGTGGCTTAAAACTCATGCCACGCATATGTGTGTGTGTGCTCAAAGTCCTGAGAGGAGAATGGAGGAGAAGAGATTGTGGCATGGCCATCCCCCTATGGGTGATTTCTTGCTTTCTGCGTCTGTCTGTCTCTCTGGCAAGCACATGCACCCTATAGCAAAAACGTCTCTTAAAAAAAAAAAATACAATTATCAGGCTGGCCCTGTAGCAGTGATTACGTGCTGAGCATAGAAAGCCAGATCCCACACGACTGACCGCAGTCTGAATCCCAGCCCTGGTGGCTTGAAAGCATACCCTGGCATGTGTGTGGGCCCCCACGTGTACGCCCGAAGTCCTGACAGAATAGGGGAATGGAGGGAGAAGGACTGTGGTATGACCATGCCCTATTAAAGGAAGCTTTCTTCCTCGTCTCTGGCAAATGCACACACTGTTTGGCAATGTCTTAAAAAAACTGTGCAATTATCAAGTGACTTGAGTATACTTTTAAAGTGACTTAAACTGATGAATACACATCCAAGCACTGTAACGCCTGGTTCGCGCATGACTACACCCTGACACCTAGATTAACCTGTAAATTCCTAATTCCCATGGAAGGATGTCTTTCACATGTCATTGACTCTAGTTTTTTTTTTTTTTTTTTTTTTTTTTCTCTTCCCCCTAGTAGTATATATATTTATCAACAGTTACAAATAAATTCTAATTTCAAAAATCTGTTTAATCTTTTTTACTTTTATTTATTTATTTATTTTTTGCTACAGGGTGCATGCACTTGCCAGAGAGACAGAGAGAGACAGAGAAAGAAAGTGAGAAATCACCCCCAAGGGGAGAAGGCCATGTCGCAATCCCTTCTCCTCCATTCTCTTCTCAGGATCTTGGGCACGCACGCACACATGCCTGGCGTGAGTTTAAGCCACCGGATCTGGGACTCGAACCGTGTTCAACTATATGGGAGTTCAGCAACATAGCCATTATGCTAACTGCTGGTCCCATAAATCTGTTTAATCTTGAGCTCTTTTTTAATGCTAAATAATTATTTTAAACCAATTTTCTACTTTCCTAAATTACTTATTTTTTTATCGGGCAAATAATTTTAAGAAGGATAAACATTTCTTCATGTACTATATACATTATATTATAAAATGAATAAGAGAAGAGCTGAAATTGATGGGCTATGGATGAAAATAGCCAAAAATAAACCAGTCTTTTCTATAATGGAGAAATCTTCAAGAGCCTACCCTCTAATGCCCTGCAAGTATTTCTGGACGTTGACAGGGACTGTGGGACTCTAGGGGATGGAGAGAGGATGAGTCTTCTGGATACCACGTAAAGAGACATGTTTAAACTAAAGGTGTCATTGATTCAACCTGTTCCAATATCTACGCTTACATATGCATTTCTATTTCTGTGCTTCTACCTTTTATCATGGCAGTGCCGAGATAAATCTGAATTTCACCTCATCATGTAATTTCCTGATAAAGTGTCACCCTGGTCAATCCCAGACCGCACAGCAGGCTCACTGGGATCTCTGCACCTGGCATTTACTGAACGGTGTCCCCTCTGTCCCTCAGGTTCACGTGTCCAAGTCCTAACCGCAAGGCCTGCCAAAAACATGACTGCATTTGGAGACGGGCTGCTTACAGAGGTAATTCACGTAGGTCACCAGGGAGGAGGACAACCCAGTATAACGGGCATCTTTATAAGAAGAGGAAATTAAGACACAGACACACAGAAAGGAATGACCACAGGAAGACGCAGGGAGGAGAAGGCGGCTCTCTTCCACCAAGGAGAGAGATCGCAGAAGAAATCAACCCTGTTTTACAGCTTGACCTCAGGTTCTATCTCCCAGCATTGTGAGAAAACAAATTTTGGTTGGTTAAGTCGGCTGGTCTGTGATGCCCCACCATGGCGGGTCTAGCAGAATGATGTAGGGCTGACTCTCAGTCTAAGCCAAGCAAGTAGACAGGCCAGGAGAAGTAGAAGAGAATCTTAATAAAATCATCTTTATGACCTAAGCTCTTCTGAGACAAGAATCATTATTTTTTTCTCTGTCGATGCTATTTCTGCTCCTTCCTACTATGCTGAAATGGTAAAGCTAACCAAGAGGCTCTTATTATTCCTCTAAGCTACTCATACACGTGAATATTAAGCTTTTGATATTTTCCATAGAGTTAGAAATGCCCTGGTATTATTATAATTGATTACTTTCCACCACTATAGCTTCAAAGCTTGGAATGATGCTTAACATGGTGATTTTTTCCCTGGCTCTACAATTATGCAAGAGAAATAGGGATACCTGCCACGAAACCACAGGAAGACATTGATTTATGCTCTGGGAAGAATGAATTGAAAATTGAATAAAGACAAGAGAAAATAAAATTTCCTAGACCCAGAACAAATGGAAATTGATTTAATTTACTGAAAAGAAATCACTTCTTTGAGTAGTCAGGCAAAGCATTAGGATCTTGCTGACTACCAGGAAAGGACGAATTAGAATCAGAAGAATATGTGAGTAGATGGACTCCAAATGACTGTAGTACCTTTCTGGTAAATTCCCGCTTTTTACCCAAAACATTATGTAACATTTCAGGGAATCATGAATTTTTTCTACCAGTCAAGTATAATGACATTAAAATATTTTCCTTGCCTTGCCTTTTAAAGAAAGATTAAATTACATTCTATCTTGCAGGCACACACATGCATTTTTGATAGGGGTGTTTGAAACAGATGGGCGTTTCAGCTGTCTGTGGTTTTCCTAATAACTCTTGACTCCCCTTAAATAAACTTCATTTCCAGAGCCATGGGTTGTCATCTTTGGAAGGCCAGAGATGACAACGGTCACGTTTATCAGGCAATAAACTTTCTACGGGTATAGGAAGGACCCGAACAACACTTTCAGATGAATTACATGCACCAGTCAGAGCCCCCTGGCAACTTGCCAATGGTAACAAAGTAGAACAAGAAAAGCTAAAAATAAATAATAAATTCATATTTAAATACTATGCACTGAAGAACCATGTGGTAGAGCTGAAATACCAGTACAGTACCTAAAAATACCACCGATTTGAACTTCTTTTTGCTCTCTCTGTAGAGGGAAAATTTTGAAGAGAAACGGGATTTCATATAGCAAAAAAAAATTGAACCTTTGGCATCACGTTAGTGGTGTAATTTAGGATGGAATGGGGCAGACAGTTGGAAATACGCGAGTGTTACAATGTGAAGGCCATCTCCATGTTCTGGAGTGAGAGAGCCACTCCCTCAGAGAGGGGTGAATGATGCCATGTCACCGTTTCAGGGCAGTTTGGGTGGTGTTGGGCGGGTGGGCTTGCAGTAGCGATTGAGAGGAGCGTTTCCTTCTCCAGCTAGGCCTAGACATTGAGTCCTTGCGTTGTACTCTCTGCATTTTCCTTTTGTGACTCTCCAGCCACCTTTAAAGTACAGTATAAACTGTGCTCCAGAGAATGGAGAGACTGATCATTTCTGTGTCTGAAGCAAAGCAGTTCCTGACAAAGGACCTGGCGGAGATACAGAGCTGCTTGCCATGGGCGCTCACCCAGCGGTCCAGATGAACTGAGCTGGCGTGTCAGGAGGCTGGGTGGCGAGTGGCCACCACCAGCACGGACTTCGGTGGCCCCTAATACTTCTCAGGAGGCCTTGGTGAAAGAAAAGCCTTCTGAAACCAACAGATCGGAAGCGAGCATCATTCCTCTTTGGACATTATAGGAAGAACTTCATAAGGGCCGTGGAGGGGTGGAAGGTCATGAGCTTAAACTATCTGTCTATACGTTAGGGTCATCTTGTTCCCCAAGAACGCAGGAAATGGAAAACGACTTATCTTTAATTAAAATGTACTAGCAGGGAGAAGCTGGGTGCCACGTGGTGGTGCAGTTTGCATCTCTGGCCTGGTTCGCCTGAAACACACCAGGCCTACACAAATGTGCCCAGGAGCAGCCGGGCTGGAGGGTGAGGAGTGGTACTGCAGCACGACCAGACCCTGTGGAGAGAGGTCCTTTCTCGCTCTCCCTCTCTCCATGTGTGCGTGCATATGCTGTATTGTGAGTTACAGAAAACACATAAACTCAAAGCGCAATCCATTCAAGTCGAGTGTCCCAGACCAGCGGCCACCCTTGCTACTTTGGTAGAATTATTACAGTGTGTGTTTATGGGAAGGACACATCAAGATAGGGACGACTGGCCAATAGACCCACTGAAAAAATTATCATAAAACCAATTGTTGGTAAGGCCCCTCTGGGGGAATGTCTCAGATGAGAAGATCTAAACCAAGATTAATTTATTATGCTGTCATTGACGAGATGATTTCTGTTGTGCAATCCGTGTATCTGACTGTCCTATCCTAATACTATCACATACTTAATTCGCCCCATTCTTTTTGCTCTAAATACACACTCTCCAAGCAACCTTTTGACTATATTTGGGTTCTCGCACACATCTACATCAGCAGCAGCTCTAGAATTTAATATGAAACTACGTTAGCAAGGGAACAGTACAGCTAGAGGAATGGGCTGAAGGGCAGACTCAACCTGGCATTCATACTGTACAAAATAAATAAATAAATAAATATGTATGTATGTATGTATGTATGTATGTATTTTCCAGTTGGGGAAGTTGCAGAAGAACTAACAGAAACCTTGGACAGCTGTAGCTGGTCACCCTGCCCTTGCACATGGCCTGCCTGGCACTGATGCTATTTCACTTACAAGGAAGAGTGGCAGCTCATACAGACAACGGCAAAGAGCTACCGTTCTCCCGTTCTCACTGGTGTTTGGTTCTAGGTTTCATCACTGAGAGCTTGATGCATAATCCACTTGTTTGAAAGATAAACCATGATGGCTTAAAGAGAATAAATGTTTTGTTCTGATTCAGATAATAGTACCGAATGAGACAGTAAAAATAGAACCACATGAATCTCTCAGAAGCTTGGTTGCTAAGATGATTGGAACAGTGTTCCTTGGACTTTGGGTAAGGGCAGTGCACGTGGGGATGTTTGCGTGCACTGGCTCGGGCGTGCATTGCTCCCCCGTCTCCCTGCTGCACAGAACCACACACCTCTTCCAACACCCGGTGACGCACAGGACTGCCAAGGAGATGGGCAACGCCGCCGTGTGGCTGAGAGAGGCACAGCCATGGCTTGCCAACCACTCACAGGCTGTCACAACACAGACTCATCCTAATGATAAACCCACTTCTTGAGACTGCAAGGCTGACAGCCAACGGCTGGATGCACAGTACATCCAACACGGCGGTGGGTGTCGTATCACGAGGCTCTTGTGGGGACAGACTGTGAGGGATGGATGGCTGCTGGGTGGATGGATGGGTGGACAGGCAGCTGACACCCTCTTCCCCAAAACAGGAGCAATGATTTCCATTTCCTCATATTTTTCTTCTTTAGCTTCCCATACAGACAACTTTGTCATATGACACCTAGTTCATTTTTAGAGAAAACATGAATTCTTACACATTAATAAAATTAATAAATGTATCCATGTACTTACACTCACATACATGGAGGGATGCACATGTAAGCATTTACTATAGAAAACAGTCGAACTCCTTCGAATGGTTTGGCTATACTTGCCTTCGAAACGACTAAAGCAGTCTTACCCGATGAACTCATCTCTCACGGATTTAATTCCTTCATTTCCATCTAGTTGCTGGTGCGTCTCAAAATTTATTTTTAGCCCTGACCTGTCTTCTGAATTTCAAACTTCCGTATCCAACCGCCTCTTTAACAACTCCAGTTAGAGGTCTAATTTGGCATTGCAAAGTTGACATTTTGAAAGTGTCAGTCCTGATTTTAATCTTCCTGCACCCCCAAAACAGCTCTTTCTATGATCTGCCACACCTCAAGAGATGGCACCCCCATTTTTGTTAGGGCTCAGGCATCAAAAACTACGATACCATCCTCGATTTCTTTATTTCTCGGTAGAATTTACCTGTGGTCTGACGCTGCCTGCTCTGTCTTCGATATCTACCTGGGGCTTGCCCACTCCTTTCCCTCCTGAGTCTTACGCCTGGCCCAGACTCCAGCACCTCACACGTACCGTGGTCAAGTCTCCTTGCCATTTTCTCAAGGCTCCTCTTCAGCATCACCCTAGCCCTGCCGTCACAGAGACCTTACGACCTAAGAAAGTCAGTGGATTCTCTGCATAAAACCCCCTGATGGATTGCCCTTTCATGGTAAAGGACAAGACCCCTTTTATGACTGCAGAGCCCCCCGGAGCCCCGGCCACACGGGTCCCTTTCCACGATCCTGTCCTCCCTGTCCCAGACACACCGGCCTCCGGCTTTTCCTTGAATGAGCCTCACGCAGTCCCACCGCAGGTTTGCACATGTTCTCGGGCCTGGAATGGCCTACTCCCGGATTGTCTCTGCGGCCACGCCCTCTCTTTCTTCAGTTCTTTGCTTAAAAAGTCGCTTTCCCAGCGGAGGCTTTCCTGGGCATGCACCTGAAGTTTGAGTTCCTGTCCGCTGACCTTTCGTATCTCCACTACCTTATGTTTTTCTCCTTGCTACTGATCAATCCTAGATTTTACCTGATTTTCTTATATCTCACATGCGTGGACTGACTCCATTAAGCCTGGGAAATGTGTGTGTCCCGTCTGCTGTTTCCCTTGTACTCAGAATGCCAAGGACGCAGAAGGTCCCCATAAACATGTTAGTTAACATATATGCTTAAGTAGACGTGTGCCCATGAGGAAGAGGTGCCATCTTTGACATGGGGAGCCTTGGGCAGGAGACTCCAAATATTTTGCTTTCAGAATAAGCCCTCTCCGTTATGAGATGTGCTATTATTCCGAAGAATCGTGGCAACCTCGCTATCTACCTTTGTGCTGTTAAAACACACATTAATATTTACATAAATGTGTCTAATCTTCAAATTCAAAATATCTCATTTATTATATCTCAGTTTCTTCAGGCCAAAGGTCTTTCCCACTTTCCATTTTATTCCCCCCATCCTTACTTTTAGCTACTGTAGGTTGAAGGCATTATTCTTTCAGATGATATTTTACAGATATATTTTTGTCAACCAAAAGCTCTCTTTTCCCAACAATTTTGAAGGACTAGTGTCTCTGCTAGGGCTCCACCGATATTCTTTGTCTTCTAACTACCTGAGAGTTCTGTGTGCTTAGTCTCGCAGGAAGTTTTCAGCATCTTTATACAGCAATCAAGATCTGAAGTCACTAATTTAGTGTCTACAGCAGAAGTCTGGATAGAAACACCGCAGACAGAAATATGAACATAATTTCTAACTCTTATCTGTGAGAGAGCACGCAGTCGCCTCGGGCAGGCACCTCTGGCATAGACATGTCCGACACGGGACAGTGAGATGGTGACGGACGGCAGAAAGCAAGCCAAGGGCTTGGAGCTTACCTCCATAGGAAATATGAGGGAGGGATCTTCGAAATGTTCATGGGAACTACATACTGGGAAAAAAATAGGCATGGATTTCTATATTCTTCTGCACCAAAAAGTGCCTCATATTTTCCCACAACCTTTTTCAAGTCCCCTCATGTATTACATCAATGATGTGAGATCAGCCCCTTGGAACAGGAATTATGCGTCCACTGAGCCCCAGAGACCGTAGTCTGAGCAGGTAGGTGACCTGCCCTTGGTGTTTAGGGAGACCCACTAGTTTTCATGGCCCACTCTCACCTACAGAGCCCTTCTTGGTTAACAACACAACAATTATGGTCAGTGTACACCACCTCCCTCCTGTTCCCCATCTCAGACCTGGACCCAGGCAACCCTCTCAGATGGTCCAAGGTCCAGACGTGGTTGTAGCACTGAAAAGAGTTGTGTGTTCTCAGATTGTTTTTACCATTAGCGACCTCACAGGGCTCACCACGGGCTACCACCACGTCAAAAGGGGCTGAATCAGATCGAATAGGAGTGAATGTAAATTATTGCAGTGTATAAAGAGCACTGCGCTTGAGGTTAGAGATGGGGATGGAGACCGCTCCCCACGGACAGCTCTGCTGTAACTGATGGCCAACCTGTTATTGAAGACCGTTGTGAGGATTAGCTAAGCTGTGTAATCAAAGTTAATTTGTATAAGCTATAAAGCACTTCATGTTTTATTATCAATAATGTTGTTACTTAGGACTGAAGAGGACTGCATCCTGCAAAACTTAGAAAGCTTGTTGCCAACAAGTGTTTAAACCATGCTATGACACCCTGGGAAGTTGGCAACTCGGTGTCATTTTGAGTATGTCCTCCTACAGGACACATTATGTCCTAAGGAGCCCATCACATTGGAAGACAGATAGGAAGTTCCCTGTCAGAAAGAGCTCTGACTCTCAGTCCTGACTCTGAAAGCCACTCCAGGCTGCCCATCCTCACCGCTCTCCAACTGGGCCACCTAGGATCTTCGTGACGACCCACCCCATGGATCCTGGTCAGTCCTGCTTTATTCTCCCAGGGCACTGGCTCAGCTGGCATGCTCAGCTTCCGGAAGGCTCTCTCTGTCCCTGACTCCCACAACGTGACTTTCTCCTGGACATCTGTCCATGTCTCCGGCCACGGTGTCTCAGTCCCCTTTGCCAACATATACAACCCAATCCCCACCCCCCCCCCAAAATATCGTAATTCCCAGAAATCTTTTGTCTCACACAGAATATGTACCTAAATGTTAAAGTTTTCTTTAGATTTAGAGATAATTTTATAATAAAAGCACATAGTATTTTCCCTTGGAGTAAAGGGAATTGATAAACAGAAAATATTCACTTCTCTACTTTCAAGAGAAACGTTAATTTGGATATTCTTTTTTTAAATTAAAAAAGATATTGTGCAAAAATATCAATCAGTGATCTCACGTTCCATGCATATTATCAGGCTTGATAGAATTATAGTTAATATTAGCAAAATTCCAAAGTGTTTACTTTGACTGGTATTTCAGAAAAGCTATCATTGATTACGAATGATTTAGACATACGATAGATATATTTAAAATTTGTTCTCGATTTTCACTTATATACAGATATGCTTTGATTCAACCAACACCAACTAAAAAGGAAACAATTTCCTTTATGATGAAAACCCAGTACATGTTTTCTAACCCACAAATGTGGCCAGAATTGCTTGAAAGAGTTACATGTCTTAAGAAGAAAACCTAGTGCTAAAGACGTGAAAGATTTCAAGGTGAAGCAAATTCCCTTGTCCTTTTCTTTAATAAACACCATCACAATTGACCTTTAAAGCTGATAAAGCTATAAGAGAAGACAAGAGAACAAGCAGTATTCTGCCAGACCTGTTGGAACAAATTTAACAGGCGGCCAAGGAATAATTCTTTTCCAAAGAAATTTCAAGCTGATTTTAATTTGTGTGGATACACTGTAATATCAAGGATTTCCTTATAACGTAAATTGAAACAGTAAGTTAGCTGAAAAGAGGACCTTTTTATTCTTTTTTTTTTTTTTTTTTTTTTTCAGGTCTTAGGACTTGAGATAATGAGGATATTAGTTTCCAGTGGCAAAAAAAGAGGTGAACTACGTAAGCGAGGACCTGCGCTGAGCCTGGGGACTGATCTCGGCACTACCACAGAGGTGTGGCCATTAGGGTGCCTTTTATTTGACCTCTACATTTTTGATTTGTTATACTGCCATTTAGTCAGGGAAAACGTTCAACCTAATCTTTCCAGCCTCTTCTAATCAACCAGAGTGGTATTGATCTCCCTATCACTCTCTCACGCACCTTTGAAAACCACGTACGAGTGAGAATATGCACACTCTTATAAGTGATCTAAAGCTATTCAGCACGCCCTTAATTACCAATAGCTCTCCCTAAATTGACTGCAGCTATAAACATCATGTACGGATACACACATGTATGTTCTCTCTTATCCATTCCCACATTTATAGTCATACTTTTATAGCCACATATGCCACACATTTCAAGTCCAGATGTGCCATGATATCCATTCTGTGCACACCCTCTAAACAATCCCCAACCGTTAATAAACACCTGGCGACGAATGGACTGCAAACGCAGCTCCCCGAGAAGCCCTGGGAGGAAACTGCTTCCCGGAGCTGGCGTGAGCGTATTTGTTTTCCAGTCTTTGAGTTAGGGCAGGAGAGAGCATTCAGCATGTACTAAATACATCCCCTTCAGGAAATGGCAAACCTAACAAGCCATCACATTAACCGTGTGAAAAGCCGCACTCCTTTAGTGCTTTTGGAGGGAGGGCATCTCTAAGTGCAGAAATGTTAAACAAATGCAATTCCAGGACCCTGCAGCTTTATTTATAATGAACCATTCTCTTCCTATAGTTAGTGCTGTTCTTTTTTTGTTTGTTTAAATTGAGTCCTATTCCTTGTTTAGAGTGTTCAAGTCTACAGAAAAGTTGGAATACAGGACAATCAGCATTCTTCTCTCTTTCGCGCTTTTCACTGCTAGTGTGCGGCTAGCACTGCCCTCCTTCTCTCTATACGTTTTAACGCCATTTGCTATTAATAGTGGTGGTCGACCATTTGTAAATAAGCTGCAGAAATCATGACATTTCACCTCGAAATACTTTGGCATGCATTACTTGAGGATAAGAACATTTTTCTGTATAATCAAAACATAGTTAAAATACTTGTGAGCATAAACTTAATTTAATTATACTACTACTTACTCCATAATGTGGAGCCATAGCAGGAATGTTTTAGAGTTCAGGCTGGTTTTCATGTACACTGTCCCACTTTCTGGCTCACATTGGTTGTTTCCTTATAACTGACCACATTTGCACCAAATGTTTTTCTAAACATATCATATAAAGAATAGTATTTTTTATTGTCACCCATCAAGAGGCTCTTAACTTCAGTTTCATTACCGGGGATGCAAAATTTGATCATCTGTCTATGGTACCCATGTATGGTCTGTCTTTTATAAAAGTATTCATTCTGTTGATAGTGAGCAACGTATGGCAGGGGCGTTTTCAAAACCAGTAAATACACAGTACTCCAGCATGAGTTGCCAAAGAGTTTTAGCAGCTATTGATAACTGGTAGTGTTTGCTTGTTTTTAAGAAAGCCTGCACATTTCAAAATTAATTCATTTGCCACAATTTAGCAACAACCTGCATAGAGAAATGAAAGCCCAATAAAATGATAAAATAGAAGGTTCTTAATAATATTAAAGTATGATTAGCCTCTCGGTACGGGCGTTCGCTCCGGGGTAACGTAAAGCATGCAGGTCAGCAAGTCCTCGTGGCTGCTTATTGGCAGGTGACAAAGATGGGACCAGGTCAGTGGTGAGGTCTTCGAGACCACTGCTACATTTTATGGACTCAAGCTAATTAGACATGAAGTACCTGCAAACTACAAATCACACTATAGCAAAATACTACCAACACTTCGAAGTGCTCAAAGCTTACCTGGATCATGTGTGCATGTTTCTCACGTCGTCAAATGCCGTTTCGACTGTCAGTGTATTTGAAGAGAAAACAAAGCACAGGGGCACACGGAGGAAGCAGAGTCCTGGTACCATGTCCCTCCCTAAAGACGCTCCCTTTTCTCACAGAGACATGTTCGGAAGAGGCATTCAAAATAGCACTGAATGCATTCACTTACCCGAGGTTGAACCGGCAGACGGAGCAGGCTCCACAGGTGCTTCTTCCACAGTTCACGCTGTGCTAGGAAACTCTGGAACTACCCTAGGAGAGGACATGACACTTAGGATGGGTCGTGAGCCACTTCTGGGTCAGCATACGCTTGAGAAGGACAGCGAGGTCTTTTGTTTTGAAACCCAGACTAAATGGAAATATCTCAGCACACATTATCACAGAGGGCAAGGAGGACCACCCATCTGAGAATGTTTACGAACACTTGGAACACCGCAAAGGAGGGAGGTGTCAGGTCCGTAAAATTCTGCAGAGTTGCAAGAAAACACCTAGAACAAATTCACATCTGAAGACTCCAAGGCTGAACATGTAAATTTAAGAAGTTTGACAGAAATGAACAGGGGATATATTCAAATGTGAGGGTAAACAGACGCTAAGAATATTTGAGAAGAGCAACTGCCATTTTTTTTTTCATTAAAACCACAAATTTTCTATTTTCAGAGATAGACTCCTTCAAAAACTTACACCGTGGAACGAACTAAAACTCCCTGTAGTTCTATTAGCTGGCAGCTGGTGTGGAGGTAAAGGTGCCACATACCACAGGGCCAGCGATACAGTTAGAATTCTAAGCCCAGAGGCTTGAAAGTCCCCCGCCCCCCAGTGCATGCATATGCATGCCCCAGATCCTGAGAGGAGATGGAGAAGGGCTGATGGCATGGCCAAATCCTCAGAGAGTGATGTCTCATTTCTCCTCTCTCTCTGTCTGTCTCTCTCTGGTGAGCCTATGAGTCCTATGACAAAAATCTATAGTTAAGAAAAAATTACTCTAGTTCTGTATTTTAGACTGCATGATCTCTTTAGACTGCATGAAATAAGTATTAAAAAATTAATTCCAATTTCAAAAAGAAAATTAAAAGAAAAAACTACAATTAGCACTTCTATATGTTGATTTTCAACTTGTAGTATTTTTCTGTAATTGTAAAAATAATACACTCATTTCAGATAGTGGTAATAAACAGGCTTACTACACTAACTACGAAAACGGGGTTGGTATTCACATTTAGTGTTCTTTTTTTCTTATTTACTTTTACGTTGAATCACACAGTGGATGCAGTTATATTCCCTACTTCATACATTGATTTGTTTTTCAATATGTGAGTTTGGAGCCTCTAAGAAAACAATATCTGTCTAGATCGCATATCAGGGATCGTAACAAATAAAACACTGAAATAAAAACTTCGCTAAACAAATAAAAGAGTCAAATTCTCCGACTCTTTCTAAACCTCCTGAATGATGCTTTTCTTTCATCACAAAAAATGCAAACCCTGAGGACTTCCCTTGCCTACAGGCAGCTCTTTTGTCACTTAGCCAGCCTGACTGTCCCCTGCCCTGGCTGGCTGGCATGGTCACAAAGTGTGGGTGCCTTCCGGGGGAGGCCGGTTTCAGGCAGGCTCATGGCGGAAGTCCCAGACTCCAGCAGAAAGGGTCCCAGATGCATCTCTCATGGTTGTCAGAGGCTGCAGCCGGACCCTGGGACGAACAGGCGAGATGGGGTCCGACTCTCACTGCCTGAACTGTCACCAGAGGACCTGAGAATGTGACTGTCCCCCCTCACAGCAATGCATGCCCACAGACACCCCCACTGTTTGGCCACCAGTGTGGGCAAAGGGTCCCTGTATGCATGCTCATACCCCCCAAGTCCACAGGGGCACGCATAGGACTCCCCCTTCCTGCTTGAGTTCCCCTACAGGAGAGAAGGTGAGCAAAAGTCCATGAAATCAAACAGCAGAGCCTGCGACAACGACGTTCAGGATGAGAGTCCACAGTGGAAGTAACACGGCCAGCATCCGTCTGCAGTGGACACTGGCGATCGCATGGTCAGGTTCCTGACCAAAACGTCTCTTCACACTTGGGGCTGTGGCTTTATTGTGGGCCCAAGAACCAAGCACATTACAAAGTTTCCACTCCAGTAACAGACCGCGAAGCCTGCTCTGGGTGGAGACGCGGTGTGGACTGGGGCTGCAGAGGCTGATGTGAAGAGATAGGAAAGGACAGGAAGTCCCAAAGACCCCCCTGTGAGGAGCCACGCTTGGGCTGGCCACTGGGCTTTGCAGCACATTCTGGCAATCCCACGAGAAGGCCACCTAGCACCAGGGGGGCCACCAAAGCCGGTCGCCATCGGGGTGCAGCTCCCCTCCCCAGGGCCACGTGTGTTTGGAGGTGAGGCTGGGGCACAGCCATGCCTGTGGGTAGAAACTAAAAGGCCTTTGTTCTGAGGCACCCGTGAGCACACAACCCCACACGCCACGGCAGGGGTGAGGTAGCAACAGCACTGTCGCTGACGGGACCTCATTTCTGCTTTCCCTGTGGCAAGGGTAACCAGGACCAGGCCTTTAAAGTGAGTACGACTCCGAACGTGAAATGGAAAAGTATTTGTCGATGACAGCATGTATGATTAAGCCACTTGCAGTGCACTCTGGAAGGGAAATCACATTTTACATCCTGCGAGGATGCTCAGTGAACGAATACAGTGAATGCACATAAAATAAATTTAAAAATTTAAAAAAACGTGAGTACAACTCTGTGCACATTGGACACTCCCATGTGCAGCTGGAGGGGAGACCTTGAACTGCTTGTTGATAAGGCTCCATCGTAATTGTGGAGAGAGGGAGGCCAGCCTTACAAACAGAATCGGTGTCTGAACCTCGAGGCAGCACGTCGGTGGTGCAGCTCACACAGCCCGGCATGCAGTGAGGGTTAGGGCAGGGTGGGAGGGGCTGCCAGCCCTGCAGAGCTGCCTGTCCAAGCCCCTCCTGCGCTCAGGACAGGAAAACTCACTGGCAAAACCAGCTAACATCAGGGCACCTTCTCCAGCCAATCGAACAATTTTTATTTTTAGATCTTGATTGTTTTATTTTTTATTTATTTTAGAGAGATTTTTATATAGGGTACATATGCTTGCTGAGAGACAGAGACAGGCAGACCGAAAACGAGAAATCACCCCCCAAGGGGGACGGCCACACCACATTCCCTTCTCCTCCACTCTCCTCTCGGGATTAGGGACACACACGCACATGCACCTGGCATGAGTTTTAAGCCGCCAGATCTGGGGCTACTACATGGGAGTCCAGCGATGTAACCGTTCCGCCATCTGCTGGTCCCTCTTGGTTGTTTTAAAATAAAATTTTAACCATTAAATGGAGAAGCTGTCTTTTCATTTTTTCTTAGCGTCATTATTTTCACTACTTTAATTCTGTCTGAAGAGAAAGCCTCGCGTCCCACCGTTAGAGGGCACGGGCAGCCACTGCCACTGCCCCTTTCGGATCCGCTTGTTGGCCTACAGAAATCGCTCTCAGCACGGCTGATGATCTGTTTGTGCTGTGTTTAAGAGTGAAATCCTAACCCTCCAAGCGGCTCATTGTCACCTTTGTTTCCTGAGCAATCACCTTAGCAGTTGTGACTCCTCCTCGTCAGACAATTACGTACCTGCAGAAAGAACTCCCACTCCACAATTTTCACTGTAACTGTAAAAGGCCAGTGCCCCTCCTCTTCCCCTCCTCCACCGGCCTTTGCAGGTAATTGTTTTATAAGAAAAGAAAAAAAAAAAGGCTCCCGATACACTTAATCAGGCTAGACTAGGCTATTTGGTAGCTGTCACTTAAAATGGATGTAGTGTCACCTTTTCTTGAATGGATGAAAACCTGCCCCTACATAAATGATAAACAGGAACCATCCACCACAGGGTGCAGGGCAGAGGGTGAGGGAATAAGGCAGGTACAGCAAAAATTAAAAAATAAATAAATAAATAAATAAACGGACTGAAGGCGTGCTGTGGAGTCCAGTGATAAATCTCTCCGGGTTATTGCTGTGGAGTTTATTTGGAAGACAGGAAGCAGCATTGGGGTGCTCTTTCGACCATTTTATCTTCACCTGTATATAGTTTGACAATTGCGGTTTTACTCCAGGGACAGAGTAAAGGATGGAAATGAAAAATCAAAACAGAAGAGGACAATAAAAAAAGAGACAAGCTCATGGACGTGAGTTATTGCAACATCGTAATAAAGCTCCTTCCAGCTGGCCTTCTCACCGGGGGACCTGGGAGCAGGAGTCGAGTGGGAATTGTGCTTCTGAACTTTTAAAACTGGGCCAGCCACGCGGAATTCTCGTCTAATAGAAAGAAACATGAAGTATTTAGAACTGTCGAAGACGGTAAAGCTGATTAATTACGTCATCTCCCTGACAGCTATTTTCTTACAATAAACTGGGACTGAAGTTGATTGGTTCAAAGGTAAGAAAATAAGAGATAAAGGAGATGAAAGTGCGTGCCACGGGCGGGGAGGGCACACAGGGAGAGACCCCCTCATCACTGAGAAAATGCTCACACTGAAACCGTCACGTTCATTTTCGTCTTCCAAAATAAGGGTCAGTTTAGAGCGCTACCACATTTCTCCTGTATTTGTTAAACATGTTTCTTCTGAACCAACTATAGACAAAATAAGAAAAAGCGGGGTGGGAACCAGCAGAGTGCGAAGCAGTTACAGCGCTGGACTCCCGCCTGGCTGACTGCAGTTCCAGTCCCGGACCTGGTGGCTAGAAAATCAGGCTGTCACGCGTGTGCCCAGGATCCCAGGAGGAGAAGGGAGAAGGTCTTATGGCGTGTCCATCCCTCCCACGGGTGATTTCTCACTTTCCCTCTCACTGCCTGTCTCTCTCTGTCTCTGTCTCTCTCTCTCTCTCTCTCTGGCGAGTGTACATGACCTAAGGCAAAAACCTGTTAAAAAGAGAGAAAGAAACTGCAGGATGGGAGATAAATTAAACTGGAAGTCCAGGACTACAGCCTACAGGTCAGACTTTAATCTCTCTGTCTCCCATCCAGCGAGGAAGGGCCCTCGGGACGCCATCTTAGCCACAGAGGCTTGCCAGCTCTGACGGTCATTCCGGGCTGGGAGTGGGCCATGCCAGGCCACACTGTGAAAGGTCCTTCACCTGGGCTGGCTCTTGGTCCCAAAACTGCTGCCACATTTTCAGGCTTTGTAAACGACAGACCTCCCAGTACTTCCGAAGTCTCTCTGGTTTCCATGACTACATGACAAATAATCCCCAAACTTAGTGGCATTTCTACGCTCATAGATTGTGTTCAGGCATTTGGAGCTGAACAGAGCAAAAATGACTTCCTTTGCAGTCAAAAAGTGGTAAATGCAAAGTTCTGGAAATAAACAATTTATGAATTTTTTGTTTTGCTTCTTTTTAAGAGAGATTTGTGCTATAGGGTGTGTGTACTTGCCAGAAAAACAGAGAGAGAGAGACAAAGTGAGAAATCACCCCCACCCATGGCCACCCCACAATCCCTTCTCCATTCTCCTCTGGAGATTTTGGGGATGCTCGCTCACGCCCCTGGTGTGAGTTCAAGCCACGAGTCAGGGACCCGGGCTGCTGCCGACCATGTGAGAGTCCAGCGCCTCAACCAATATGCCACCTGCCGGCCCCCAGTCCATAAGTACTTGTAAGCGTGTTTACTGATTTATTGTGAGAGAGAGAGGAAGAAAAGCACCCTCAACAGGGCCACCTGCTGCAGTTCCTCTGTCACAGCCTCTCCGGGCCAGGCAGGATCAGGGACTGAGCGGTGCCGGGTGGAAAACGAATCTCAGGTCCACGCAGCTCGGTGCCGCGGAGCAGCGTCTACCCTGCCACGTGCTGTGGGTGCTTGCCCATTCACTCCCTTCACCCGCCGCGTGCACACTTTATCGGCCGGCATTCTGTCCAGAAGGGTGACTACAGTACGGTACGCAGAGTGAAGCACCGCCTGGCATTTATCACAGGACACTGCTGGCACTGCCTGGCTGTGGGCGCCGGGAGTCTCCTCGGGAGCCTAACTTGTACGAGGACCTAGACGCGCACGGGCAGGGAAGGCCGTGCACGGAGGGCCGGCACCGTGTGTGCCTTCGGGTTGCCCGGGGCGTGTGCACTGTGCCCCATCTGAGGGTCCTTCCACCCCGTGTCTGGCTGTGGGTGCAGACCCTGGGCTGGAGCCTCGGGACCTGTGCCCAGGCCTCTGGAATTGACCTCGCTGCGTGGATGACCGGCCTGGGCGTGCCAGCACACTGCAGCGAGATTCCAGGGGCAGGCAGCCGGGAGGAGGCCGGCACGGAGTCGGGAGGAGGCTGGATTGCCTGTCCCAATCTGCCATGGGAGGCACCAAGCCGACGTGGCCTGTTCACGGGAAAATCAGAACCTGGCCGGTTGGAGCAGAAGGAAAGGTTCGTCTCCCGGTGGGAAGAGGCGAGTGTCTGGAAGCGCGTGAGGGACTGAAACCACTGTCCTGATTTCCGGAGGAAATGCAGGCTGCTCCACCGAGAGCGCTAGAGACCGGCGCAGTTAAGAGAGTCACTCCACAGACCCACGGCTGGCACACTCTGGGGCGAGGGCCAATCTTCCCTCTCCGCCAAAACGCTGCTTTCAATTACCTTGCAGCGAGGAAACGGTAGCCTCTGTAGAAACGTGCCTGCCACCGGGAGGTGACATCTTCAGAGAAATCAAGTTTTAGAAAGAGACAAAATGAAAACAAACTGGGCTGCTTCACGAAATTTGCATACGATGCAGGCCCATAGGAATTACTGATAAATATTCTCTCAACATGTTTTTATAAAGTGTTTAGCCATGAAGAATTGTTCAACTTTAAAAAACACTTGAGTTTTACATTGATGAGTATGGAGTCCAAGGCATCTGCATATATAAACTATAGATTTTAATACGAGGGCCTTCAAAGTGTTTATGGACATGCATGGTATGGAAAAATTACATACGCATTTCAAAAAATTTTGCAGGGACCAGCAGTTAGCATAATGGCTATGTGGCTGGACTCCCATGTAGTCGACCACAGTTCGTGTCTCGGACCCGGTTGCTTAAAACTCACACCGGGTACGTGTGCATGCGTGCCCAAGATCCCGAGAGGAGAACGGAGGAGAAGGGATTGTGGTGTGGCCATCCCCCCTGGGGGGTGATTTCTCACTTTCTGTCTCTATGTCTCTCTCTGTCTGGCGAGCGCACGTGCCCTATAGCAAAAACCTCTCAAAAATTTTTTTTGCATAAAAATAAACTTGTAGATTAGTTTCATTTTTCCACAAAGTGTTGGAAGTCCCTTGTCTATACACATGAAAAACATACTCAGAGTATATGTAACAACAAATCAAGACCTAAGACAATCTAATGTGACACAAGGCATTTGCCAGTGTCCAAGGAATGCCACTGAAGGAAACACAAGCTCCTGCTCACAGTCGAACTACTGAACATACAAAGCATGCAGCATAAAGTTTGACCTTTGCAAACCTGTGTAGTGATTTCTCATTATGACTTTTTACATTATATAAACGTGAAAGACTTAAAGAAGTTCAAATGGAATTATTATATGTTAATATTACATCGTGAGAGCAACTTCTTTATCAAAACTACCATAGCTACAGAGGGGCCAGGGACAGGAAGGATGTGTCCATTACTGGGAGGAGGAGTTCCACTTGTATGAGACCTGAGCCCCGCAGAGCACAAGGCCTCCTTAGTTTATGTGGAACGTGTTCTCGGGAAGCAAAGGTGCAGGCAGTGAGATCAAAGAGCTCACAGGAAATGCAACAGCACACTGGAGACATTTTGCACTGGCTACCCACCCCCAGCAGACACTCATTCGTGTCCCCTGAGGGACACTAATGAGATAAGGGACCTCGGACGTCTGTACCCAGAGAGGTAAGGAGGGCGCGTTTGTACCCCCGGGTCCCAGATCTGGTTGGCAACGATGGCCTCACAGAGTGTCCCTTGCTCACTCCAGAGGGGCTGTGGCAGAGCACAGGAGGCACGCCATGCGGGAGTGAGGGGACGTGTCGGCCAGGGGCAGAGTGCAGGGCTGGAGGGAGTGCTCTTTTGGGTTATTTTATTATCGAGGCAAAACTCACATGGAGTAAAACACACAGATCTCAAGGTGTCAGCTCAAGGCATGCTGAGCACTCATTATGCATACAAGAGAAACTCACCCCACACATGGTATGACTGATACCTAAAACTTCAGGTGTACTTTTTAAAAAAATTTATAGTGCCTTGGTATAGAAACAAATAACATTGGTTACAATGGATATTATAAACAAATACTGGGCGAAGAAGATACAACTCCAATATTCTGTAGACTAGATTACTAACAACCGTTGGGAAACAGGGTATTTTATTTTTTTGTAAGTATATGTAAAACTTGATTATTGTGTCTGTATATTTTTTAAGGTTAAAAAAGATAGTAGTCCTAGATGAGATATGTTTGCTTCTATTCACTCAGTTTTTTGTCTATTCTGTCTAATCAAATATATTGGAGAAATGTCTTTCTATCAGTGGAGAAAATGCCACAATAATTTCCCAAGACCTTTACTTCATAGCTTTCCCAAACTTAAACACTAAGTTTAATTCAGATGTTGTAAAAGGGTTGCAACTGTTGTTTAATATTGTAATTAAATAGGTTATACCCTGATAATATCAGGAGGATATTAATTTTTCTACTAGTAAACTTTATCTCTTGTTTCATTAAGTTAATGTTACTGATCAACCATCAGTATGATTTGGGATAAGAAGAATTTTTCTAGTTTTAGTCTTTTTTGTTTTTTATCTATAACATGAACTAACTCTTCAGAACCTAGAACCAAGCTTGCCACTTAGGAGGGACTCCACAAAATGTTTATTGACTTAACTCATACATCCTAAAAAAAGCATAACTAAAGTTAGGTTACTTTATCTTATAATTAGCTGCCCCCTAAGAATGCTGAAATTGTATCCTTCAAACCAGTTAATTGATTGTACCAAAGGGCTACTTTGTATTAATTTAGAGATGCATTAATCAACTATTCTTAACAGAATAGCACCCTACAAGGCACCTGGCTACATGCTCAAGCTTTACAGAAACAATTGACATTATCTCTGCCCTTCTAAAGGTCACTGTCTAGTGCAAATGACACACCCATTAGCAATAACTTTTAAACAGTATTAAGTATAAAGATACATGTAGGCTTGACAATAATGAGAAACTAGCAGAGGGTAAGCCATCTAGTCTGATTGAAGGTATCAGAAATAACTACTAGGGAATGAGTTCTATAAGGTAAACACTGAAAAATTATTGGATAATAGGTAGGTAATGGGTAAAAGGAGGAAAGAAGGAAAAGAAAGCTTTCCTAAAAGAGGTGGACTCAGTCCTGTGAGTAGTTACTTACATGACAGAAACTACAAGAGGGTTAGTTGTGCTGGGTATCCAAGAAAGGTTGCATTTCCTTATCTAGGAGGCTGAACTCTATATTCAAGGCTGGGGAGCCTGCCTGGGAGATATGAAGCATCACAAAGAAAAATATTTCCACCAAAGTCTGCCTAAATGTATAAGCTATAAATAACAACATTCAATTTTCCTATTATACAACACACAATTTAGTAATCCTGGTCCTGGGCTCTAGCTGTGGCACTGTCATTCATGAAGTAGTAACTTAAACTAGTCCTTTGACTTCTTTGTTCCTCAGTTGCTTTAGCAGCTAAAAGATGAGCTATCTTATTATATGTGCAGGGATTGCTGGACAATTTAATGGACTAACACACCTGAAAGCATGGTATAACCCATTTCAACAACATGTATTATTACTATTATTTCAAGCTCTTAGAAGATAGATTGTTTATGCACAAAAACATCCCTCTGCCATGCAAATAATCATCCATATGGATAAAATCTGTGACAGTGTATGGGTAGTTGCACAGAGAGTACTGAAAAAAGATAAACCTAACCTTTGGAGATAAATGACTTTTTCAGGTCTTTCTTCCTTTCTGAGTTAAATATTCTGTATATATTTCTATTAGATGTTGCCTTTACATATTTGTGGGGACTTCAAAATGTTCATGGAAAATTGGAATTAAAGTACAAGTTCATTTTGATGCCAAAAATTGGAGTCCATGCATAATTTTTTCACATTGCATGTTTTCCATTAACTTTTGAAGACCTGTGTGTGTGTGTGTTGTGTATGTATGTACATGTACACACACACATTTATACTTATTACACATACTCAGAAAATATCCACAACTTATAAGGACTGGTTCCTGGATCATGATATTTATGAGGAGGCTAAATCTTCAATGAATATTTGAAATGAACTAGTTTCTAACAGTTGGAGAGGAAAAGACATGGGAAATCTCATATGTAATGTTTGCACAAGATTAAAACAAATTCTTCACTTCCTTAAGCCTTATGACTTTTAATCTATCACTCTCTGCTACCCCCAACTTCATTTTTTATGTGCATTTATATTAGAAAAAGAGAGAGCTAGCAATTCCATTAGCTCAGTGTCACTGGCACCACTCTTCCCTCACCTCTGGGGACACCATCGCATTTGGACTGTAGTTTACAGGGCTTGTTGACCAAGTCACCTGCACTAGGCAGCAGGGATGTAAACAAGTCATCAGCCACATTTGTGAGCAACACGCACATGGTTCTTAGTGCAGTATTCAATTGTTTCGCCTCCTCACCTTCCACTTTGTACTTAGCCCACCTATGTAGCCCTTGGCTTCTACTGAGCTTGATGAATGCTCTTCAGTGTTACAAGGAAAATAGCAGAGTCAGGGAAAAATAAGTGCCATAAAAAATGTGCACATGAAGTAGCATTGTCACTGCTGCCGTTCCAGAGCAGATCGCAGTGCGATGGCCTCAGTGTGAGTCCCGCCTGCGCCCAGTGCAAATGAAAACCGCATTGTAATAAATTAGCTGGAGCTGCACTTCCCTAGGTGTTCGGTGACAGCTTGATAAATAACCCCAGGCACGTACAATTCAGCTTTCCCTCTGCCAAGGTTTTCTGCCATAATATTTTTAGGTCTTAAGTCATGGTCATCAACATTTGATTAATACAGGGAGGGAACGGTAAGACAACAGGAGGGATATGTTTCCTTGAATAGCACAACAGATCAACAGCATAATACTCAACAGACTTAGGTTTTTACTGATCATTATGAGGATGAATATTTTTAAATATAATTAGTAATTGTAATTTCTCAGCCTACCTCATAAAATAAGGACTCTGGATAACCCTAGAGGCACGTCTTAGATTCGGTTGCTTATAATGATTCAGATATCTTTTCTTGGCTTCTCATTTCTGTGAAGGAGGTACTTAAAACTCGCAGCACTATTTGTGTGTGCTAAATTTGCTTTCAATACATTTTCCATTATATATACATACACACATACACACACACACATATATAAATTATGTATATAATACAATTGTATTTTATAAATATTTATGCCACATGCACTTAACCTTTATCCATCAAATAAATTCAGTTATATATATTTGTATAACTTGCACAAGGAAGGGATAAGTTAGTATATAGCTTTTCCAGCTAAACTACTATTGTCAGAAATCAATCTGTATTTATTCTCTGTATCCCAGCCATCTTTATTCTAGATGAAATAAGGTAACCATAAACATCCCTTTGCCATTAATTACTGCACCAGCAAAAATGAATGTTCAAGTAAATAACAATAAAACTGACTTTTACGGAATAGCAAAGCTGGATATGGAAGAATAGATCATTTGTTTTCATTTTTGGAAGGGTAGTGTGCATAATTAACTCTAAGATCCTGAATGTACTGTGATCACTAGACATACATTTAGTTTCCGTAGCGCTTTTCATCCCTTAGGCCCAGTAGAACATGAGCTCGGGCCCCGTGCTTCCTCTCTGGGGCTGAGCTGGTTGCATGCGCGCACTGCTGGGCCATTTCTGCTCATGCATTGCAAAGAGTGACAGTGACAGCTATGACGTGTGCAGCTTCCAGTACACCACTCCTACTGAAGGGCTTTATATTTTTAATCTGATTTAATTTACAATGTGACTCTATTGAATGGTTACTGTATGTCCCATTTTTAAAGATGCGGAAACAGGAGCAAGTCTTGGAGCAGTTGAGGTCACCCAGTAGGGCCATGACAGGACCAGAGTCCCAGACCAGTCTGTCTCTGATGCTTCAGCTCCTGACCGGGGGGTACATTTCAAAAATGAAGCAGAGAAGGGCCTCAATATCAGAGGCATGGGAGAAGGCATGACTATCTCAGACAGCCGCTTCTCAGATAAACTGCATTTCTCATAGCTCGGGATAACTGGATTTCACACGACTCTTAGAAAATCTTCGTCGAGGAAATCCTTCTGAGTAAATCCACTGCACTTCCATGGTGCTTCACAATGCTCACTCCATTTAAATAAAAGGTCGGACGCAGATTTGCCGGGTGTGCGGCATCACTCACAGGGGACACGCCCTGACCGTGGGACAAGGAATGGCCAAAGAAGGGGGCTTTCTTTTGTCTGACCCAAAGCAGGACATGCATTCATTCCTCTACCAGATAGGACCTAGTCTTATTGACTTTGTAGTTCTAGAGCCTGGTTGTGCATACAAGAAATGAAATATTTGTTAAATCTGACAGGCCCCGTGGACCCAACATATTCATCAACAGGTTCCATTTCATAATTTGGATAACTGGAGTTTTCACACGGAATAGTGAAAGTCTTAGTTAGAAAGCCCTTGGGTTGCAAATGATGAGAACATTTCCGGCTTTATCTAAAATAAGAATCTGTACACTTACTCGTTAAGACACATGGAACTTAAGACCAAAAATTTGAAAGTGCACTTTTCAGGGTACTGGAAACAAAACCCCGTGGCCCCAGGAAGCCTGGCTGAGTCGCCTTCTCACATGCTCTCTGGACACTTGTTCCCTCTAAGCATCTCTTCATTCTTCTCTTCGTCATCTAGACTTTCCTGCGGTTTCATGCGCACGACCCCAAACAGGTGTGCGACCGCTCAGTCTCAGCGGGGCCTCACAGCCTTGGTATAACAACAGGCTCAGGTTCCCCATACTCAGGACCCAAACTCTCAGGAGCAAGAACTCAGTCTCTAACTAGTCAGGAATCTCCCTCTGGGCTGCCGGTTTACTGTCCACTCAGTGCAGGCCAGGAGAACATCTGGGACACATCTGTAGTCAGTCCAGTAAAACCGTATGTGTTTGGGCACTTGCTATTTTACAGGGAAATACAATTTCCCTTTTCAAAAATCCTTACAGCAATATTTATATAATCTCAACCTACCAGAAAATTTAGAGAAAAAAATGAACTATTGGAAGATCAGATATTCCCAGCCGAGTGACATGGACCGTCTGGGTTCCCTCTCTGTCCGTTCACCTGTGTAAATACCACATCTGCTATCATTCTGCCCTCACCTCTGGTGTCATTGTTCCATGTAAGTCAACAGAGCTGCACGATGAAAACGATGCCAGAGGTGTGAGATAAAAATGCAGCCTCGCTTCTCTGTATTTTCATTCTAATACCATTAGAGAGGTAAGGATATGAATGCCTAAATAGTAGGTTTGCCATGCTTTTTTCCCTGAAAAAGACACAGTTTATTTTGTGAACATGTCTATCCTACATTTTTTTTCTGTTAAAATGGATATGATGGTTCTCTCTCTCTCTCTCTCTCTCTCTCTCTCTCTCTCTCTCTCTCTTGCTATAGGGCACGTGCACCTGCTGGAGAGAGACAGAAGGAAAGGTGAGAAATCATCCCTCGGGGGATGGCCATACCACCATCCCTCTCCCTCAGGACTTTGGTCACACACACGTTCCTGGCATGTTTTTCAAGCCCTGGGGTCCAGAACTCAAACCATGTCGTCAGCAGTGTGTGCTCTCTGGTGAGCACATCTGCTTTTTAGCAAAAAGAAAGAAAACATAAAACAAACGCTATTACTCATGCCATCTCAGTCTCATGTACACACATTAGAGACTAGCAGTCATTTCTCAGCAATCAGCAGGTTTTCTGATTTCATGACCTACTCTTCTTTATCATTAGCTGTAGCGTCTCTTAGATTCAGCTGCTAAACATTAGGGAACAAATGTTTTTAAGAAACGTGGGGAATTAGTAACTGGGTTTCTGGAAGTCTCTCAGATACTGAGGAGTATTGCGTATGGTAGAATTGTTATGACTCGATACTATTACCTGTTTTTTTTTTTTCTTTTTTAAAAATTAGTTTATGCCGCTAAAGAGAACAGAGAGGGGGCAGAAAATGGGAATTTGTGCCTACGCTGTCTTACTATTTTACCTGAAATCAATGAGGTACTGTATCATAAAATATCGTTTAGAATTTCGTTGTGAAAATAACACAGAAAATAAGACCTGTCTCTTCGCAGACACCCAAGAGCATAGCGCACTACTGCGTGGTTTTCTGTGGGCACGATGCTAGACTCCAGACCTCTGAGCTCACTCATCGCCATTACCGACACTGTGCACCTGTTGGCTAGCAACTCCGTGTCGTCACCCAGCCCTGACGACAATGCTCTGCTTTGGGGCCGTGCTTCCTCACGGAAGTGGCTTATGTCACTGAGAACAATGCTCTCCAGACTCCCTTGTGTTGTCATGTACGGTAGGGTTACCTGACTTTTTTGAAATCAAAATCTCAAAAAGTGGTGTTCTCATGTTCACTGCAGAACCATTCACAATAGCCAAAATGTGAATGGGTAAAAAAGTGGTACGTACCTACCATGGGAATTACTCAGCCTGAACAGGGGAGGGTGTCCTGCCGTATAGCAATCTTACAAATGGACACAGCATGGAAACGATGCACCTGAATATGTAAATGTTAGGTTTTTAAGTATAAGGTAATCTGCTGTTCCTCTAGGCAAAACGAACTCTTAGACATGACAAACACATTTACTGGGTGGTCGGGAAAGCCATGGCACATATTTTGCATAGAAAAATACGTCACGACTTTTTCAAAGACCTAATCATTGGGATGCATAAAGTCAAAAAGCAGCAGAAACACAGACTCGTTTCTTGGTCAAGTTCAGAAGGACATCCAAGAGAGAGCAAAAAGGAAACTAGTAAACACCTTTCTATTGTGGCTGACCTCGCGGGGTTTGGAAAACGGCTGTCGCTACTGTGACAAACACCCCATTGCCCACCTTCACATCCTTGTTTCGATTTCTCGTAACGTACCCCTGGCAGCCCGGCACCCACGGGAACATGGTCACTCGCATTAGTTACATGGAAACCAAACTGCTCTCGAGCTCCGAAGGAGTTCCTACCACCCTAGCGTTACTTGCATATTGCGAAACAATAATTCTATAAATAACCCCCTAAGACTCCCCCAACAGTGAAAACGTATTTAAATAAATCTCAGAGCATGGTGAAGACTCATTAGGCTCGCATTCTCTTCACTCCTTCAGCGGTAGAGAGAGCTGGGCCTCACAGACGTTACGTTTTCCTACATGACAATGACGTGCTGTTTCACCACAGGCACCTGCTTTACCATCGAAAGGAAACCACACATAGGTGCTGCCTGCCGATGCGCGTTGGCACAGCGCCACCACGCCAACTGGGCAGCCTTTCTTGGTACCAAAGCGGGGGGCGTGTTGTGTCCTTTGAGTAACGTCCGGAAGCTGGGGTCATTTCCCGAGTCCTTCACGAATGTACACCGTGCCCGTCTGTCACCTCCGTCCCCAGCGCGATGACACACGATGCTTGTCCTAATCTCGCAAAGTCTCGGATTGCAGGTCAGGTAGAGCGCAGAGGCACTGGTGGGGAATACGATAGGGCTATCAGAAAACGCACCATCAGCCTCTGTGAAGTGCATGTCAAATTCATGCTGCTGTGGTAGGAAAAATGGAGGTTTTTCCATGAAGATAAAAAAAAAAATCTATAAGGAATTTGACGTAAATCACTCAACTAATTCTCATACTTCAATATTTAATGTCTCTCTACTGCCCTCTTGAAATTTTTTGTTAATAATAAAAACTGTGGGAACCAGCAGATGGAGGAATGGTTACATCACTGGACTCCCACATGGCCCACAGCAGTTCAGGTCCTGGATCCAGCAGCTTCGAAATCATACTGGGCGTGTGTGCATGCATACCCAAGATCCTGTGAGGAGAATGGGGGAGAAAGAAAATTCCCCCGGAGGGTGATTTCTCACTTCCCCTCTCACTGTGTCTGTCTCTCTCTCTGTTTGGTGAGCACATGCACCTTAAGGCAAAAATCTCTGGATATAATAATAATAGTAGCAATGATGTGTAGCTTCACGTTGCTTAGCATAAGTAATTTTTGACAGTATACAAGTTTGGTGATTCATGACGTGATTTAAAGTAGAAAAATCTCATAGCTTTGGGTGCTAGGCCAGAGTTACTTTTGTGTGATTACAGACACGTTACATTTTTAGCTGGGAGTTTTTTCAGATGACAAGGTACACAACACAAATACCCTCCTTCTACCGTGTTTGTGTGGCAATGACTGTCAAGTGCTCAGCCCACTGCGAAACACATGGGCAGTGTGAAGTCATCTCTATTAGCATCACAGAGATTTGGTTTCGAGATCATTAACACCATCGCTCAGAAGGCCGGAGGCAGGTCAGGGTTGATTCCGGATGTCACGAGGCCCCGAGTGTGCAGACGTTCCTTTGTCCTAGCCCAGCCTCCTTGTCCTTTTGGGAAGAAGCAACCTATAAATATGTTCACTCTTCTTCATCGATACAATTTCAAACGGACTTGAATTTGCAAGGAATCAACACGAGAGGGACAACTTTTGTGGATTTGGAGTCAAAATGGAGGGCTCTGGATTTCTCTCTAGCTTCTGCGAACAGCTGGACATGCAGCGTCTGGGCCCCATTTTCCCTTGGAAAACTGGTCACGGACAAAGGACCTAAAGCAGGACCGCCTGCTCTGAGCGAGGAAGAGAAAATGGGCAGAGGAGGGCCAGAGTTCATTTGCTTGAAGATTCGTCTTTGTATTCCGTTTAGGGAGTTACTTAGACGAATTTAGTTATTAAAGGACTAGAGGCAAAAAAAGAAAAAGAATCCCCAGTGCTAGGGAAGGGATTGGTGAGTTATAGAAAGAGCACCATTTCCCTGCAGCCTTTCTCTTCCCTGAAAGGCAGAAAACTAGCTGATCCCGGCTCTTCTTAAAGGCTCCCGGCCACACGTGCACATCAGTTACACTGTTGTCTCATAACACCTACTGGCTTCCTGTCTCCCAGGGACAGGGCAGGAATTAATGACATGAATCTTGTCAAGCCCTTCCAGGACCCTGAAGATGTGCAGCATAAATATCTTAGGCTTGTACACATTATTCCTTCAACCGGTTTGTCCCTGGTAAATGAGAAAGGAAGATATATGCATTTATCTAGCACATCTGTTTATATTTTTAAAATAATATCACTGGATTTCAATCTTTGGCTGTTACACTCTGTATCCTCTTCAATAATTTACATGGTATACGTATTATTACTAGGTCACCCGTCCCTAGCACATTCTGATTCTCGGAAACAGCCACCAGACCACCTATCACACTGCTGTGGTTGCTGTCCAGACATACGTGTTCTCTGCCTACCCTCCTGGCTGCTCCCGTCTAAGAATGCATAGAAAACTGGGCCAGCTCGGTGGCACAGAAGGAATGTTCTAAGCAATGCTGGATCCACAGAGATCGTGGGTTCAGTTCTCTGCGCACCCTATGCCAGACTGTGATCCTGGAATCTCGGGGGACAGGGTTAGGGGCATGGGACCCTGGTGAGGGTGCTTATCTCTTTCTCTCTGGCTCTCTAAGAAAGAAATAAGCTTTTGTAAAGAAAAGAATGTACGGGACCAGCAGATGGTGTAATGGTTACATCACTGGACACCCACATAGTCGACTGCATTCCGAGCCCTGAACCCGGCAGCTTAAAACTCAGACCACGCGCAGGTGTATATGTGCCCCCCCAATGGTGTCTTCGTGCCATGTTCTCCCAACTGCTGGGCAGCTCCAGATCAGGGCACGTGGATGCCTGTGCTCAGAGGGCTCTGCTGTGAGCCCAGACCCTCCCTCTATGACCAGTGCGCCACCACCCAGCCACTCTCCCCCATGATTTTCCATGCAAAGACGGGTGTTGAAAATGCTGGGCAATGGGACGGTTGTCCATGCATTTCGGGGGGAATGTCAGCCTAACCAGCGTGCCTCAGCACCCATGGACCTCCGTCCTCCACTGTAGTACACAGAGGGTGGAGACCGAAGGGAATGGGTGGACGGCCACCCACCAAGTGCGCAGCTCCACTGTGGAGTCAAATTTTGATTGAGTTTCCTCAGCAGACTATCCAGGTCTTTGTGTTCATCAAGGCATTTCACTTAAATTACCATTAAAGTGAAATTAAGTTGGTATTAACCTTGTCTATTCACATAATGCCACTGAGAGGTAGACACGCCACTCTGACGTGCATGAAAATGAAATGATAAATTGACACTCTCGGTGCTCAGGATGGATGGAGCCCTCTAATGAGTGATTACCTGTGGAATAACTCTATTGATTGTGTTTGTGCATGTCAAATCGGGCTGGCAAGGATGAACTTGGAGAAATCAATCTTGGATCTTACTGGGACGGCAGCCTCCTCCTTTCACGGGTACTAAATCATTAACTTAAAAATGAAAAAACAAAGAAAATCTGCCAGAGTTTTTCAGGTACCCATCTCTTCCTGAACTGTTTGGTCTGGCAAAGGATTGCTTGTCAACATAAAAGACAAAAATGAGCTCCCGTAATCAATTGTGGGGGGCAAAATTTAAAAAGTGCATCTGGGGACACCTACTCTTCCAACCCTGTCCTCTCCAGGGGATGGGGAAACTCTCTGTGTCGGTTTATTCTTCTCCAAAAACACCCTGGGAGACTCTCACACTGTCCCTTACTGTGTCAGAAAAATAAAGAGGGTTATTTTATTTAAGCTAGTAGGACGAAGCTTAACTCCCTGCCTGCCGATGTCAAGGTTCTTACTGAAAGGGCCTGAGGACCTGTGGAGCCCCCTCTGCAAGAAGCAACCTTGGCAACTACTCTGGAGGGAAATTTCCTAAGCAGATTTGGGCTGAGGACATGGCGCCGAGAACACGAAGCCATGCCAGACCCACCCCTGAGACTGCCCTCTGTCCTCTGCCAGCACAGTGGCATGAGCCATCTGGGTTCTGAAGACCAGCCTACAGAGCCTGGGCTAGAGCGCCCAGCAGGGACTATCCAGCCCAAATCTCCATCAGGGAGGAAAGCCCTGAGGCCTACCGTCCAGACACTCCCACAGTCACCGTGAAGAGGAAGGCGCTTCTCAGCATGGCTGGGATACTTCACCCACAGCAGTGACACGCCAGCCAGCTCCGAGGTACATGGGCTTATGACTCAAATGTGAATGTCACCTACTGGCAGGTCCCTTCCACGGAGGTAACTCATGCTTTTAGGAATTTCTGGTAAAAACAAGTTCCCCCTTTCATCTTCCTTTACTAGTTATTCATTTAACTGCAGTGGTGGTTACAGCCAAAGTCTTATAGAGGAATAGGAACATTTTATACGGTGGATTTACTGGCTATTCCTGCTTTCCTATCATGTCATTTTAGCACCTTCAGGTTAGAAAGCACGGTTGTACGCAGCCGCTCTTCGGATCAATCGGGGGTGGAAGGCTCCTGAGAGGAGACTGCCACCATGGCCACTGCTGGTGGCCTTGCGGGTCACCTGTCCTAAGCACTCCAGGAATGTGACGGACTGTGGTGTGGACACAGGATCGGCCCATCCCCCTTCCTGGGTGTAAACTGCATTTCCGAACGTGGCTTTACAATCACCCGTTCCTCAGTCTTTCTTTTAAGCAGGGGAAGGCCTGACTCATTACGGAAGCGGTGTTTTCTTCGGGAGTGGTCATGTACAGCCCCAAGGCTTGCATTCTGATCCTACAGTGCATGTCCCAAATACAGAGCTCTTAGCCAAGGGTATTCCAGAGGAAGCCTGCGGCAGGTGCACCTTCTCCTCACCGTCTCAAACACCATCTCACTAAACACAGCAGAAGTGAAATCTGAGCGCCTCCCCAGAGGGAAACGTTGAACGAAAGGACACTCTTTTGAATGCCTGAGAAGAAAGGGGACAAGACTCCCTCACCTGACAGAAGCCTTCTGCAATACCTCCCCTTAGGAAAACTTGGGGGGAAAAAAGAAAAGAAGAAGGAAAAAAGAAAAGTAAAAAGAAAAGAAATATATCTTATTTGGGTTTACCAATTGACAGGATATTACTTAACCTTTAATTCATTTTTAAATAGCATAATAATGTGAAAAATAGCTTAAAGTCTTAGGCACTCACAGATTTTCTTTTCTTTTTTTTTTCTTTTTTCTTTTTTTTTTTTTTTTTTTTAGTTTTTTTGCCAAGGGCACATGTGCTTCACCAAAAAGAGGCAGACAGTGAGAAGTGAGAAATCACGCCCCCAGGGGGATGGCCACACTGCAATCGCTTCTCAATTCTCCTCCTGGGATTTTGGGCATGCACACACACATGTCGCTGGCCTGATTTTCAAGCCACCAGATCCAGGTCTCGAACCACTATCGGTCACGGGGAAGTCCAGCGTCTTAACCACCGCACCATCTGCTGCCTCTCTCTTCTCTCTTTCAGCTTATGGGAACTCGTGCTCTGACAGACGGCAGCTGCTGCCGGAGTGAAGTGCTGTTCCCCTGTATCTGATGTCAGGTATAATTTCACCATCTCAACGTTCAGGGAAACAGCTGAACCAAAGTTTTCCACTCCACTTAAGGCATAAAACCCAGCTTTGTTTTTTAAAGAAGTTACTTCTATAATTAAATTATATGGACTGGATTTTCTATTTGATTGGCATGTTGTGATACTTACAATGAGGTTAAATTATTTGAGATAATATATTAGAACGGCAGTTGCAAGAGAACTTGCAGGCTGCCCAGGAAGTGATCATTCTAAGAGGCGTTCAGCCGTGCATCTGTCAGGTACCACTTGGGGCTGGGTGTAAAAAGGAAATAAGCTGAAGACTCCACAAGGTGTTGGAGGCTTTAAAGAACCCTCAGAAGTCACCGTGCCATGAAATACAGGCACAACTTGGACAGACAGAACACCAGCATATATGTCATTAAATATTGATATGTTATAAAGGTAATAAGTTCATTATAGAAAATTTGGAAACTGCATAGGAATATTAAGAAAAAATAAACTGAAATCCCCTCTAATCTGCTGTCACCCACCAGTCCTACGCCCCACTCCCATTCGCGTCTCAGTGCTGTCATTTCTTTTCACAATCATTTTCTCCAGCCCAGCCCCCTGTGCTCTGCGTGGCTTTCCCCAAGATTAGGGGTTTGCGGACCAGCAGGTGGTGTAGTGGTTAAGGCACTGGACACTCCCACATGGCCCACCATGGTTCAAGTCCTGAACGTGGTAGCTTGCTTTCTCACTTTCCTTCTCTCTCTTTCTCTTTCTCTCTGGTCAAATTAAAATAAATGAATAAATAAAATTAAATAAAAAGAAAAAAAAAGAAACGAATTTCTGTCATTTCTCTCTTTTTATCTTTCTATAATTCTTTATCGTTTTCAAAGTACAATCCATGAAACTAGAAATGTTTTTCTCTCCCTCCTTCATGTTTTCCTTGTCCCCTTTTCTGGGGTACTCCCTCAGTTATCCAAAATAAAGGGAAAACTGCAAGACCGAGCTGCCATGCCAGCAGGAAATACAGCGGTACCTTCCAGACACTAACGGAGGACAGCAGCAGGTCCGCCACATATCGCCCTGCCTCTCGGAGGTGGGGCTCTTTTCTGTAGCTAATTCCTACTTAGAAACAAAAGGGTTTTCAGAGAGTGGGAAAGAATGATGCTCCAATCTTCATTTCTGCTCATAATATATTCGTGAGCAGTGGATGAGAGAAAGGTTCTTTTATCTTCTTACCAACGGAAGCACCTGTTTAAAAATAGTTGAATCCAATTTTATTCACAATTACTATTTTTCTCAACTTGTTTCTGATAGCCGAAGAAATAAAATCTGAAACCTACTGAGCTCTTTTTAAAATTCTGCACTAAATAATTCGTGGTAGCGTGGCGTCCTAAGAAAGAACGTTCTTTGAAGAACCCGGAGGTACGGGGTCTAATCTAAGCTCTGTCATGAACTGTGTGTTATTAAGAAAATCTTTAAACCTCTTGGTCTACGTTTCTTTCTTTGTAAAATTAGGAGTTTGTATCAGATCATCTGCAATTTCCCTTCTAGTTTAGAAAAAAGAAAGTAATAAGCTTGGTCTTCTTTCGCTTTTACAATTCAAAAGCCCCGTCTCCGAGGTAGGCAGTGTGCGCAGCCGGCGTGGGGTAGGAAGCCAGCTGCCACCTGGAAGTTTCCTCCTCAGTGTCTCTGATGTTGTTGAACTGGAAAACTCAGAATAGCAAAACTCCGATTCCCACAGAAAGCTAAGGGAATTGCTGGAAATGATCCCTAACCGTCACCGGCTGTGGGGGTCAGAGGTCTGAACACACTGCGGGGCTTTGAAAGTGTCAGATGCCTCGCTGGGTCATTGCCGCTGGATTGCGTCACGTTATCCTTACGCCACTGATGGTGGTGGGGGCTGGACCCCACGCTTATGTTCACAATCATACATTTTTTAAAAGATCTATCTTTAAAAAGGCAGCTCACGCAGTGCCTCCTCGTCACACTAGACTAGAGGCCCCTTGAAGCCACGAGAATACTTCCGTTCGATCAACTCAGCGTTGGCACTCAGCACCCATCACTGTCGAGAACCTTAGCCTGACGGCTGACGGGGTGGTTTCTGCACAACTCCAAGTCAGAAAGTCTTACAAGTGCTCACCCCTGAGACGTGAACCTGTCCAGCAGGCCATGTACGCTGTGGACGACCCCCACGTGGCTTCTCCATTTCCCTGGCCTGCCCACCTCCGTCCGTCCCACTGCGCCCACCTGTGCTCCTCAGTCTTGCCAATGGATTCAGAGCGGACCCACGTGGGAGGGACAGCAGCCACTCCCTCTGTCGGAAGCAACCTGCCCGCACCCCTGGCCCTGCCCCACTCCCTGCCTGCTGCTGGTCTCCTTCACCACTGAGCTCTGAGCTGCCTCTGCCTGGAAGCCCTCTGCAGCTGCAGCCTGCCCGCTGCCCCTGTGGATCGGTACAGCCTCCTGCACTGACCTCCGCAGCTCCTACACAGCTCGTTCTCAGCTTCGCCTGCAACACTGCGGACAGAGTCCCACCAAAACCAACCTCTGGAATCAGCTAGACAACACAGCTGGTGCCGCTGACCATGTCCTGGTGACAGGCCTCTGTCCTGGTCTGTTGGTTTCCCTCCCTCAGGGCCACTCTTGCCCACCCTCCATGACGTATTTGTAAAGTTCAGTCTCGCTGCTACTCAAAACCTCCTACGGCGAAGCAGACTCTTCACATTCTCCTCCAGATTCTACTCCTTTACTCAACTCTCCTTTCTCTACCTGGTGCGTGAGCACGCAGGACGGTGAAGACGCTGCAGGGCCTCTGCCCTTTCAGTCTATATATCCTGGAAGCGTCTACGGCCCCAGTTGTTCTGAAGATTATGCAGAAGTTTCTGCGTGTGGGCCTCTGGGTCTGCATCACGAGGGCTGTCTTAGCACCACGACTATACCTCCCCTAGACCAGCCTGCAGGGCCCCGTCTCCACTTCACGGTGGCCATGTGACTGCTCCTTCCCGCCCTCTAAGACTTGAGTACTGCAAAGCTATCGGCCATCTCACCCTCTCCTCTCTCTCCCTGTCTCTTTTCTATTTGCCAGAGGACAGGTGCACTAGCCAGAGCGGGACAGAGAGAGGAGAGGGAGAAAGCAGTCCCCCCCAGAGTGTGGTCATGCCAGGTCCCTTCTCCCCTTCACCATCCTGCCAGGATCTGGGCGTGATGCACGTGCGACAGGTGTGTTTCCCAAGCCTCTGGGGCCAGGGTTCCAACCATGCAGCTGGCCACGTGGGATCTGGCTCCCTTAGCTCTCAAGCCACAGGGCCAGCCTGACGCTCTCATTCTGCCTAAAAAGGCAATTAAATAGAAAGGAGAAAACGTCTAGATGGCCAGGTTTCTGATACACTGGAAAACTGCACTGGAGACTTACTGGAGCCTGGCCCCATGAAAATAAAATGACAATAAAGAAAATGACCTCACTAGGAGTTGTAGGTATATGCTTACCTAGCTGCTGGGAGAAAGGAGGCATCTTTTATTTCTTTTGTATTTATTTTTGCGCTCTAAAGTGGCTCATATTTCCCCCTTGAATTCACTGATCGCTTAGAGGTTCATTCTCCCATCCAGTTCTACCCCAGTGAAGCGCACGGCGGGGAGAAAACATTCCCACAAGCTACTGGAATTTTTCTCCTAATTCAAGTCATGTGGGATTGCATAATGAATTCATTTCAAGTACTTTAATACTGTATAATAAGATACACCTGTAATATAAATTAAAAACACTTACCGTAAGATATACATCGCAAGGACCCTTTGACATTACAAATACAGAAAAGGTACATATTTGTGACAATTATAACAAGTGGATGTGCAAACCATACATTTCACACAGGTGCTAATTACTGTGCTATGAATAGCCGGTAATGGATTGCAGGCACTTTGCAGACGTTCACTCCGTGCAGATACACAATAAGCTACAGATTTTACAAACCAAATAGCCAAAGGCGTAGATGAAAACAACAAAAAATGCACTTCCGTTGTCATGACTTTAATAAGCGAACAAAGACGTGCATGTCCTGTGGAACACTAGGAAAGACTGTGGTCTTAGCACATTCGATGAGACCGTGATGGATAACACAGGGATCCAACAGCAAGCCGCCCTGATGGTTATCCAAGCCTGTCTGACTGGAAAGGCCGCCTGGGCCCCACCCTCCATGGTGGTGCAGTCCAGGGAAAGCGCAGGGCGGCACTGCTGAGGCTGCGACGGGGAAGAGGGAGTGAGAGCACCACACCCTCCCCCACAGGGATGGCCACGCCACAATTCCTTCCCCTCCATTCTGCTTCTGGGATTTCGGGCACCCTCGTACACTCTGTCATGTCTTCCAAGACACCAGGTCCGGGACTCAAACCATCCTGTCAGCCACGTGGGCTCCAGCTGCTGTAACGGCCACATCATCAGCTGGCCCAAGAAACACTTTAAAAAACAACTTTTTTAAGGTTTTTGTTGTAGAGCACATGTGCTGATGCTACCCCTCGATCTGATAGCAGTTTAAAATTTCTGGTCTAATGTAATGACCAAAAATCCTAAAAATTTATGTAGAGACCAAAAATCCCAATTCAAGTCAGTGGCACAAAAACTAAAAATTGCTTTCCGCTCAGCTCATCAAACTATATCAAAGTATTTTTCAAACATTAATCAGCAGAAGCATTATTAATTCACAAACATAAGAAATTTAAAATATAATCAACAACAAATGTAAATAACACAGGTTTTTTCTTCCCTTCTGTAATCAAATGCAGTGTTGAACTTTGCTGTGGTCGCTGTTGACAGCGTTTAGTTCCCATACGACTATGTTACAACATGGGAAGAGCACACACCCTCCGGTGGCGGCCCCCAATCCTCTCCATGTCCTTGTCTAATTCACGTATTTAATACGCATTAATTCTAGTCTTTTAAACATCTCCACCACACCCTATCTACAACCCATTGTCAGTAAAATCTCTATCTCCTTAATTAAGAAAACGCAGCTCATCAGATGAAACCTTAGGCTCGCCTTTGAAAACCTCTCAGAGTATCTGCATCCGTGCGGCCTTCACTCCGCCACCTGACACCAGCTTCTGCATGGGGAAAAGCCATCTCACCCCAATATTACTGTCCTGGGCCTGTTTCCACTGGTCCCTCTCTGACAGAATGAAACCACCATCCACCCAGTTATAAAAACCATATGTGAGGTACCAGCAGATGGCATAGTGCTTATGTCACTGGACTCCCACGTAGCCAACTGAGTTTGAGTCCTGCACCCGGTGGCTTAAAACTCATGTTGGGTGTGTGTGCATGTGTGCCCGAAATCCCAAGAGGAAAAGGGACTGCGGTGTGGCCATCCCTCAGGGGGGAGGGGTGATTTCTCGCTTTCTGTCTCTCTGTCTCTCTTTGGCAAGCACACGTGCCCTACAGCAAAAACACTCTCTAAAAACTAATAACAGAACTATATATGAGAACATCATCACTGAAGTTTTCTCTCATACTCCATAAACTGACAGAGAATGAAATCCTACTTGTATTTTCTACATATCCACAGAAACCAGCCCACTCATCGCCATCTCTGTGCAGCCTCACCCACCTGTCACCTGCTCTCTGTGCTCGCTTCCTGGATGGCCTCTCTTATGTCCCTGGGACCCTCCCTCACAGCGTGAGGGGCAAGCATTTCGAGTGGGATGTGTCCTAGTCACAGCAACCGATTTGTCACTGTGCTCTTGCAGGGTGATTGCGTGTCCTGGTCTCCTGGTGGACTACTGTCTCTGGCCGTTGTGGCATCTCATCTGGTTTAGAGTTTTTCACAATGTCTGCATTTTTACTAAAGCGTTATTCTAAACAACTGCATTCATAAAAAGCCGAGGAAAAGATGAGCAGGCATTTGGCGGACTTCATTTAGTCCTTCAAGCTTCCGCCAATGCCACGTGTGGATTTCACGGGCAGCAGACCACGTCCTCGCCTTAAAGCATGAGCACACAGTAAAATTATCAACAGCAACCAAAACACTTTCTCTGACTCAATAGGACATCTTGCTTTCAATGAAAGTGTGTGGGAATCTTCTGTAGTTTCAAAATACACACTCAAGGGGCCAGCAGGTGGCATGGTAGTTAAAGCACTGGCTCTCAAAAGGCAGACTCTGATGTTCAAGTCCTGAACCCAGCAGCGTGAAAACCATGCCAGGAGCAATTACATTCTGGGTTCTTTGGAGAGGAAATTTAGAGATAGAGTTTAAATTCAATTGGTTAATGAGGATGTGAGCTTTGCCTCAGCCCTGCCCCTCTGGAAAGCAGGGAGGTCACAGGCGTGGGCAGGAGAAGGCGGGCTGTGGAACAAGCCTGTCCGACTGGAGGCTCTGGAGCTCACATGGCCTCTCAGAGTTCCCTGTTTGGGCCTAAAGGGCTAAACTTTTACTGTGTCCTGGACATCAGGGAAGGTGGCCTCCCTCAATGACATGACCTTGAAAGGCGTCCCTCTGCAATGCCATCTTCTGACCACACTTCCCGTGGTGGGGTCCACAATTCCTAAGGGAGACCTACGTGGTGTCTCTCTGTGTCTACAGTAGGAATGTATTTCAATATTCTGCCTTGATATTTCTTCACTAAAAATGACCACTAAGACTTACAGTAGCAGCTGTGAGCTCTGTGCCGGTAAGTGTTCTGCATGCATTATCTCATCTGGTACTTAAAACACTCTACCATCTGCCCCAGTTTTAGCTCTGTTTTTCAGAAAAGGAAACGTGGACACATAACAATAAAACAAGGGGCTGGATGGTGGCGTGGCAGTGACACAGCGCTGCAAGGCTGACCCACACAGGTGGTTTCAGGTTTGTGTTTGGAGACCTCCCAGGAAAGCCAGCACACACATGCTCATGACCTAGGGCTGGCTGAAGCTGGGACGGGATCGTGGCACCAAGACCTCTGAGGGATGCTCTCCACTTCTCATGCACTCATGAAAAAAAATTAATGAGTACACTTAAAAATAATAACAAAAAGTTCCTAGGGAAGGGATTTGGACTCAGAAACTCTAGCTGCAAATACACCACTTCAGCCGCGCAGACAGCTGCCTTCCCAAAACAATGCAAAACAGGTTTTGAAGCAATAAATCATCCTGAATGCTCCAAATTCATTTTGGGTTCAATGTACCTATTTCCATTTAGATTTTATTAAGATGAGTTGCATTTAATATGAAAAAGAAAATTTTCTTTAATTATACTATTGAACACGAGAGGGTGACCCTTGTAGTGATTAATGTTTGATGTCAAAGATTGGACAAATACAAATAAATACATAAAACTTCATATAGAAATAAAAGCGAATAAGTCAGCGTCCCCATCTAGAAGGACGACATGAGTAATCAGACATATGCAAAGGCTGAATGAAGAAGGGTCCTGGAAACAATCTTTTTATACTTCACCAAGTGACTTGTTGGAGACGTGATAAACAGCATCAAAAATATATTGTAGTGGAACTGAGTTTTAAAGATTGAATTGTCAGTGAAATATCAAGTGTTAGTGCAACAACTTAAACAGTGCCATGGATTTGTGGTGATTTATAAATACTTCATAAATTTGGAATAGTACAATAGTATGCATTTATTTACCCAAAGAAAGTTCTGTACAAACATCAACCAACTTGTTCTGATTATAAACATTAAGGGCTAGTTTTTAATATTGTGAGGAAAGAAAATGACTAGGGGCCAGCAGTGGTGCAGTGGTAACACAACTGTACACAAATGGGAAAAGTCCTAGGTTCGCATCCTGGAATCTCCCCAAGCACACCAAGGACTCAGGTCTATCCATAATCTGGGCTGGCTGAGGATGAGGGTGGGTCACGGCATGCAGAGACCCCAGTGGGATTTCTCTCTTTCTGAGGAAAGCAAAAAATTAATTAAATTTTCTAAAAATGAAATTTACTTAAAAAAATAAAAACTTAAAAATAAAAATTGAGAGTAATCAATTTGAGGACAACTTTCCCAGAGGATGTGGTAGATGTGACAACACGGGAGTTACTGAAGCCAAGAGTGGACAAACCATGTACACTGGATGTAGAACAGAAACACTGCCCTAACTCTCCATGTTTTGTTGAATTCCTTGAATGATTATAGATGATTTAGTGCATAGATACAGAAAATATCAGTTTTCAAATATTACCATTTGAAGTGTAATATTCAAATTTATCCATTTATCAAATACTACAATTCATCAATAAGCACTAGAATGCATTTTATTTCCTTTTAGGAGTTACCTATTTCTTTGAAAAGGTCTTATAAATTTACCTAGGGAATTCAGAATGTAATAGGCAATCTTTAAGTACAGAGTAAATGATTTGAAAGGGTTTTCTTGATATAAAAGTCATATCTTCAAATCATTTCTAACGTTCTTATATACAGCTAGAGCCCCCTCATGCCATCCTTACATCCTCACCACTCAGTTTCCACACAGCAGTGAAATAAATACATAACTACTTCAAGGAAAATTAAAAAATAGACATTGAAGGTAGCATAGACTTAGGGGTTCTCGGGATTACAGATGATGTGTGTGTGTGTGTGTGTGTGTGTGTGTGTGTGTCTCACACATACTGTTGGGTGCTTACAAAAACTGCCCTTCTGGAAAGACTCACGATGTTCCTCATGTACTAGAATCAAGTGTACTGAAAAATTAAGAGTGGCCAGAAGGTGGTACTTCAAAGCTGCTTGCCCAACCCTCATGGCTTTAATGAGAGCATGGAAGCTTTCCTTCAAAGTCCCCATCAAAACGATAAACTCTTCAGCAGAAAATTACGGTCATCCTATCATCCTCCTTACAACATTTATTAGACATCATAATGCATTAATCTAAGAGAGCCAGTGAGGAAATCAGGACACCTTTGCCTTTTTTTTTTTTTTAGGTATATCCATTCTTTCCCCTTCACTGAGTTTCCATTCATTGCCATTGTCTTCTCTGCTTCCCGCTGCTTCCTCAATGATCCTGCAATGCCCCCTTCTCCCCTGGGCATTAAATGTGTACCCTCATATAGCTATGCATCCCTGTATTCCTTCCAAATCAAACCTTACCAAGAAATCCGGAAGCGATTTGGCGGCCTCTCAGGAACTACTCCGTCTAAACACATCAGTACGACTTGCCCTCCCGCCTTGAGTACCCA
The DNA here is from genome assembly GCA_026018925.1 of Tupaia tana. Classification (NCBI taxonomy): domain Eukaryota; kingdom Metazoa; phylum Chordata; class Mammalia; order Scandentia; family Tupaiidae; genus Tupaia; species Tupaia tana. The sequence continues at coordinate 14,592,534 of JAKSZU010000024.1, read as the reverse complement.
CGTAACACAGGACATGCTATTCCTCCTGTCCCTTTCTGCACCAGTGTCCTTCAGCATAAGTTTCCAGAGTATATGAATTTTTTAAAATTAATTTTGCATTATATTGAACTCAGTAATATGCAGTCTGGTGCTAATTCTTACTGTGAATAATAGAAAATACAAAGAAATTCCATTTCCTAAAGGATCTCAATTTGGGTCTGTTTTCTCAGTAACACACTTTTTAATAGCAATTCAGTACTGAGCTAAAGAATTCCTTTGAGCTCAGGAACATCTCATTTGTCAATTTAGAGGAAAATACCTAAACGCGCACTTTCTTTTTTCCTATGAGCTCCTATTTTCTGCTGCATTGCATCCTCCAGTTTGTGGTGTGGCCTGGAAAAACACCACACTCATGTTGCCACACACACCCACGATAAGAACAGAAGAGATCTGTGGGTGACAAAACACTGCTCTCCGGATTGGGCTCTGTGGGCACAACTCCATGGAAGCCCATGCAGCGTATAAGGGTGGGAATGTAACATCTGCCTAAAAAGAGCCTTAGTGGGGGAGAGCATTTATCTATAAACCTGAGATGTAAAGGACACGTGCTTATCATTTTACGCAGGTGGATATACAGTTTGTTTGTTTTTTTAATCCCAACAAATGTAGATCAAACTATCTTTAAACGGTTGTTCTCATTGTAGGTTTTCCGTGAGGAATCAGATCAGTGTGAACTGATCTGAGTTGTTGAACAAAACTCTCAACTACCTGAGAAATACTATATGTAAAATATATGTGACTATATATATACGATTTTATATACACAACCGCCGCCATGACTGCCCCCTGGCGCTAACATAAGGTACCTACTTTCTCGTTCTTTGGATCTAAGAGAAGGGTATCTAAACAGAAGAGAGGTCAAGGCAAAGTGAGGGTGTGTTTTCTTCCTGTCCTTTCCTTCTAAACTTCTTTACCAGATGAAAGGCAATTTTACATAGTACAAACAATTCTCTAACATGCATTGATTAATGAGCTAAAAAAAAAAAGTGGCCATGGAGCCGGTTCCAATTCATAGTACATGAGCCTCCAAGCTCAGGCGGATCAATGGGGTTGCATGACCTTAGAAAATCTACGCTGAGCTTAGCTATTAACGTCCACACAGTGTAAAATTAAGGAAGCTATTCCTGGGGGCCAGCAGGTAGCATAGTGGTTAAGGCCCTGGACTCCCACATGGCTGACTGCGGTCCGAGTCCTGGACCTGGTGGCCTGAGAATCACACAGGGCACGTGTGTGTCCACAATCCCAGGGGCAGAATGGAGGACAAGGGATTGCAATGTGGGCATCGTCCTGGAGGGCAAATTCTCACTTTCCCTCTCTCTGTCTCTCTCTGGTGAGCACATGCACACTATGAGAAAAACTCTAAATTTATAAAAAGGAGATAGTTTTAGCCTGCAGGTGGCATGATGGACTCCCACATGGCTGACTCTGGTTGGAGTCCTGGACCTGGTGACTTGCGTTCTCACTTTTCTCCTCTTGTTCCCACTTTCTTTGTTTCTCTCTGGTCAAATGTAAAAAATAATAATGAATAAAATTAATTTTTTTTAAAAAAAGATACTCTTGATGTTTCTATTAGCTTCAAATGTTGTAATGTAGATAAGTGCATAAGAGTGTATTTTAAAACACTGTTACTGGAATCTGCATCTTGTCTCTTCAGGAAATAAATTTAGATTTATTTGTTTCATTAGTGAGAAAACTAATTTCATTTAAGATTGTGCAAAGCACACTCCAATGATAAGGCAGATCTGGCAGTTTTGCTCCATAGAAGTTTAATTCCACCTCGTAAATGGAACAACACTTAAAATGCAATCATTCTAGAATTTCTTGGCAAAGAGTTTCTGCAAGCATTGGCCTACTTTCTTCATCACTGCATTTAAGTAAGATTCCAACTTTATTAAGGCATCAGCCGCTCTGTTGCCAAGAAGAAAACCCACTAAAAAAGCAAACAATAAGAGTTGGGTTTTCAAATAAGTTTGGGTTTGCTTAGACTGTTTAAAATTTGGTTTGGAAGAAATCAAACATTATCCAGGCTTTGAGAGGATGAATTATGTCATAATACCCGGTTTTTTTTTTTAAGACTTTTCTATTTCATTATTGCCTTTGGACTGGAAAAATGTATTTTCATAATCATTGCATTAACCATCCCTTTATTTTAACTAGTCTTTAATAACTAAAAAATAAAATTCAGATTTCTTTTCCTACAAAAACTACTTGAAGATACTAAATGTAGAAAAAGTTCTAATCCCCAAGGAAGTCATTTTTATTGCTGGTCTGGCTTCATATGCCAGAAGTCTGTACCTCATCTACCACCGAATAATGAGATGCTTCCTCAAGAGCACGAATGATGCCTTCCTTTGTAACTTTTATTGTGCCTTACATTAATAGTACATGTATACAAAATACCAGGCACTTACAAGCTTAATCTGCAGAGTGTCATATAAAAATTTAAGATGAGAGAAAAAGGTGCAGGATTTGCTACTCACAATTGACTCTCAGCTTATTATAAAATGCAGCAAATGCCAAATAAGGTTTAAAGGTAACATATCTGGGAAATATTTAGAGTCATTTCTGCCATAACCTCTAGAAATGACTTGCTTCCTTCTTTTTTTCTTTTCTTTTTCCTCTTCTTTAATTGCCAGAGGTCGTGTGTGCTTGATAGAAAGAGAGAGAAGGAAAGTGAGAAAGTATCACCCCTGAGGGAGGGTCATGCCCAAATCCCTTCTCCTCCGTCTCTCCCCTTCAGGGATTGGGGGCATGTGTACACATGCATCTTGTGTGTCTTTCAAGCCACCAGGTCTGGGGCTATTGGCACAATCAGCCCTGAGGGATCCTGTCACCTTAACCACCTACCATCGGTTGGCCTGAAAGGGCTTATTTTCATTCTCTGCCTTGGCCTCTCACTTGTATGAATCTTTTGTCTATTTTTAAATTAGATTAGATTAAATAAGCCAAAATATAAACATAATTTCCCACCTCAACTCTCCATTTTGTCTTCAATCTCTGAAAACTCCCCTGGACTGTACATGTAACTTAAATCTCAGTAGTGTATTCTGTCCATTTCTTCTCATTCTGGAGAAGAGCTTTTCACCACCATCAGTTTACATACACTGTGTTTTTAAAAGCTATTATGAAACCACTTTTTAATCTCACTTCCAAACTAAATGATCCCAGTTCCTTTAACCTATCCTCAAATGTCCCATTTTACAACTTTTTAATCATCTCTGTGGTTCTTCTCTGATGCCCTGCAAGTTCCCAATATCCCTACGAGGTTTGGAAGCTCAAAACTCAGGAATAATTTGTCTCTCTTTCATCTGTTGTCTTGTGGTGAGACTTGTGGGTTTGGCTTCTCCTATGACCTCAAATATAGACAATTTAAGGGTAAACATTATGTTTCTTTGCTTACAAAGCACTTTTGCTGACAGTAATTTCCTACAGAATTAGTTCTATCATGGATGCTTACTCATGTGTTTTTATGTTTATGTTTGCTCTAACAGTCTCATTATCCTTGAGTATAAAAGAAGCCCTCCCGGTGCTGATGCTAAGTAAGTGTATTATGAACTCTGAACCCCTTCCTGAGGTTGTCTGTCACATCAGAGTCAAAGGCTGTCCTTGCATGTAGAAGGCTTCCAACATAACCTCCATAGAACACAGCAGTCTCCAATTAAGACCTTAAGTTTTATGTGTCTTTAAATCAAGAAAAGATGAAAAAAAGCATTTGTTAGCAAGTATTTGCCAACTTCCTTTCAAAATGGAAATACATCATTTATCAATTGAAACTGCAATGAAGACATGGAGAGAGAAATCAAAACATCAGACCCAGTCTGATAGACAAGTGGTTACGACAGCTGGATCCCACAAGGTCCACCACAGTCCAAATCCTAGTCCTAGTCGTCTGAAAACATGCCAGGAACATGTATGTGCTTGCCCAGGCTCCCCACAGGATGCAGAAATGGAGAAGGGATTGCAGCATGGCCACATCCCACTGGGGGTGCTTTCTCTCTCTTCCTCTCTTCCTCTGATGAGTGGGCATGCCCTCTGGCCTATTATTTTTAAAAGTCAATATACTTATTTATTTCTCTTTTAATTAAAACTGTACTAAAACTGGCTATTTGGAACACATGGCCAAAAGCAGTAGACAACTAGAAGTGGCACTTCCTAACTTTGGGGAAAGGGCCAGGAGATAAACAGAAAGCCTAATACACAGGGAATCTGGACTTCCAAAGTAATAGCAGTAAATTACAGAAGAAAAAGATGATGGCCAATGCAGTATAGAGTTTAATAAAGAGTGTACCTTAGTAAGAACTTGAAGGACAAAAAAAAAAAAAAAAAAAAAAAAAAAAAAAAAAAAAAAAGGCTTCTGTTGAAGACATTTTAAAAAAAAGATGATAGTAGTAATTCTTTATGCAATCTAAATGATCTATTAAAAGAAGTGTCAGGCTTGGACGGTGGCACAGCAATGAAGCAATGCTCTGCGAGGCTGACTCACAGGAAAGGTTCTCGGTTCATGTCCAGAGACCTCTCTATTAAGCTCTCCGGGCACACATATATTCATGATGCAGAGCTGATGGAATTGGGGACGGAGCATGGCCTGGGGGTGTCTGTCTGTCTGTCTGTCTCTCTCTTTTTCTCTCTCTTTCACTCATAGAAGAAATAAATGAAATAAACTTGGAAAACACAAGTACTTTCCAAAAACGTGTAACTAGAAGACAGAGCTCTGTGGCTTTATTACGCATATTCTGAAATTCTGAGTGGGACATCAGGATCATAACTTTATTAGATACACTCATTAAATATTTAGGTGCTAATTATGATATGGCAGGGGTGTTCTAGATTTTGGATATATAACAATAACCAAAACAGAAAAAACATCTCTTCATTGCTGGAAGCTAAAGTGCATTTATGAAATAACTTAATAAAAAAGAAAATACATAATTAGTTCATAGGTTGTATGTACGAAAAGGAGAGGAAAAGATAACGCAGGTAGAGGACGTCAGAAAATGGCAAATTGCTTTTGCACACAGCATCATCAGGATGCTCACTCTGACACGATGCCATAGTTAACAGAGGCCTGAAAAAAGTGAGAGAGTTCATTTCTTATTAAAAAATGTTTTACAATTTCTAACTGACAGGTAATTCTTGCACAACTTTATGGGACAGAGCGTGATTTCTTTTATTCTTTGAATACCGCGTGTAATGGGTAATGATCGAAGCAGGGTAATAAACATGCCTACCATCTCAAACATGTATCATACTCGTGCCCTGAGCATTCCAAAACCTCTCTTCTGGCTATTTTGAACATACGTTGAATTGTCACGAACTATAGTTGTCATACTGTGCTAAAGTATTCTAGAACTCATTCCACTTGTCAACTTGCAGTTTTGTATCTGGTAACCAAATCTCTCTCATCCCTTCACCTCCAGCCCTTCCCAGCATCTGGCATTCCCAAACCCATTGTCCACTTTTATGTGACCAAATCTTTCAGCTTCCAGTAATGGCATTTGTTTTTAAGTGCCTGGTTTATTTCACTTAGCATGACTTCCTTCGGGCTGTCTCTGTTATCTCAAATGTCAGGATGTCATCCTTTCTTAAAGTTAAATAATGTTGTATGTGTTTACCACAATTTCTCCAGGCATTCATCAGTTGTTGGACATTTAGGCTGATTCTAAATTTTAGCTATTGTGAAATAGTTCTGCAACAAACATGGGTTTATTTATCTATTTACAGATACCACTTCCACATACTGATTGACTTTCTTTTAGAGGGACACCCAGTAAGTCCCATTACTAGATCATATATTAGCTCTATTTTTTGCATTTTGAGGAACTGCCATATTGCTTTCCATAATGGCTGTACTAACGTATATTACTACCAACTGTACAGAAGAATTCCCCATTCTTTGCATCCTTGCCAGATATTTTTGTTCTTCGTTCTTTTGATAATAGCCGTTTTTAACTGGAGAGAGGTGATCATCTGTGATTTTGATTTTCGTTTTCCGGATGATTAGTCGTATTTGGCATGTTTTCCTGTGCATGCTGATCACCTGCATGCCTTCTTCTGAAAGCTGCTCAAATGGCCGCTGTTTGATGAGTGAAGCTTTCTCGCTGATGAGCTATTTGAGTTGCTCACCTATTTTTTGGGTTATTAATATTCTGCTGAAAATGTAGATTGCAAATATTTTCTCCCATTTCATAGACTGTCTCTTCACTCTGTTGATTGTTTTCCTTGTTGTGCAGAGCGTTTTTAGTTTATTGTATGCTCATTTGTGTATGTTTGTTCTCGCCACCTGTGTTTTTGAGAGATTTAAAAAATCTTTGCTCCTTCTAATGTTCTGAATTATTTTTTCTATGTTTTCTTCCACTAATTTAATAGATTTGGATCTTATATTTAAGTATTTAACCCATTTTTAGTTAATTTTTTAATATGAATGAGAGACAGAGGTCCAGGTTCACCTGTATAAGCAGTGAATCTTTTGGATCTACAGGAAAAGGCAGTTTCTAGCACAAGAAACAGCAAGTCAAAAAACAGTGAGGCTAGAACGTATTTGGCATGTTTGAGAAATACCAAAGTAGCCAGTGTGACTGCAGAAGAGTCAAAGAGAGAAAGAAAAAGAGAAATTGATAAAGAAGGTTTGTAAGAAAGAGAATTTGGGAGCAGAGCAATAGTGAAGGCCAGATCAGATCATGCAGGATCTTTTAACCTCGTGGTCATAATTTTATACTCTCACTGAAGTAGAAAACCATTTGAAGACTTTGAGTCAAGGACCAATATGATCTGTCTTTTAAAATAATCATTTTGGCAATTGTACAGATAATACAGTCTACATTGGGTGTATGTCAAAGTATTAGGACCAGTTAGAAGTCTATTGCAAGAGTCTAGACAAAAGTTATGGTAGAACAGATCGTGGTGTTAACAGGAGAGGAGGTAAGAGCACCAGTTTGTGGATATGCTTTGAAGGCGAGCAATGGGTTCTTCTAGGAATTCAGATAAAAATATGAGAGAAAGAGAAGACTCAAGGAAGATCTTACTTTTACACTTGGCCAACTGAAAGGCTAAAGATTCAATTAACTGTCATGGGGAAGACTAGGTGAAGGGCAGCCTTTCCTTTTGTCAAAAATCAGTGTTACATATCTGTGTGTATCTATTATGTTCCAATGATCTATATCTATCTTTCTTGCCAGTACCACATTGTTTATGATAGCCATAAAATAATTAAAAATGGGTATTGTGATTTCTCCAACCTTTTATTTTTTCTCAAAATTGTTATAGGTATCCTATAAATCCTATCCATTTTTCTTTTAGATGTTTTTCCTAAATATTTTACATTTTAAAAAGTTATTCTAAATTATCCCTGTTTTTAATATGTTTTCAATTGTTAATTGCTAGGACAAAGAATAATAATTGTCATCTTCAAGTCGCAACAATTTTCTTCTTTCTTTCTGATATTACTTGTCTTGGTCACGCATATTGGCTCGAGTTCTACTACTATGATGACTATGAGTGGTGGGACTGGACCTTCTTGACTTGTCCCCTATCTTGGGAAGAAAGCATTCTGTTTCCACATTAAGTAAAATATTAACTGTGTGGTTTTGTTGTTGTTGTCACTGTTGTTTTGTTTGCAGATGCTTTTATTCAGACTGAGACTACTCCCTTCCATTTTGAATTTACTGAGAGATTTATTATGAATGGGATTAAATTTTGTCAGTTTTTTGAGTCAGTTGGTATATGCTATGTGCTTTTGCTTTTTTTGCCTAATTTATAGTAAATGGAACACTGTAATTTTTTTAAGATACTGACCCAGCCTTGTATTCCTGGAATAAAGTTCTACTTGATATTAGCTTATCATTCTTTTAATACATTGCTTGGTTCCGTTTGCTAATAATTTGTTGAGAATTTTCATGTCTACGTGCATGAGAAATACCATTCTCCAGTTTTCTTATATTTACTATCTTTATCCAATTTTGGTATCAGAGTAATGCTAATCTTATAAATTTTGAGCTGAGCCTTTCTCTTCTATCTTCTGGAAAAAAAATCTTATAAAATGTTATTCCTTCTTTAAATATTTGGCAAGATGATCTTTTTTTTTTTTTTTTTTAAGAGAGATTTTTGTTATAGGGCACATGTTTCTCACCAGAGAGAAAGTGAAGAACCACCCACCATGGGGGGTTGGCCATGCCGCAATCCCTTCTCCTTTATTCTCCTCTTAGGATCTTGGGCACACACACCTGGCATGAGTTTTAAGCCGTCGGGTCCAGAACTCGAACCGCAGATAACTTTGTGGGAGTCCAGTGACATAACCATTACACCATCTGCGGGTCCCGGCATAATTATCTTTTAAAGGATCACTTTGACACTGAATTAAGCAGATGTATAAGCAAAGCAGAAGCAGGGAGGAGGCTCCTGAAGTTATGTGTATGATAGATAAAGCTGTCTTAGACAAGGAGCTGATAGTGGGGATAGAAACAGATAACCATGGGCGACAGACAGACAGACAGAGAGTGGCCCAGAACACTTTCTGGTACATAGTGGAGAGTCGATCAATGTTAATTTTTTTTTTTTTTCTATTTCCCCTCTGCTTAATTTTCCTTGAAACAGTAGAAATAAATCAGCCTCATCCTATGTGTCAGAGGCTGGTAAAACTCAAGCCTGTGGGCTGCCTGCTTCTGTAAATACAGTTTGAGGGGACACGGTTATGCCTATTTGCACACATTCTTAGAGCTGCATCTGTGGTACAATGGCAGGGTGGAGTAGTTTCAACAGATATGTGACCCCTAGCCTGAAATAGCTACTGTCTGAAAACAGAACCAACCTTGCTTTAGAAGTCTAGAGGTGCGAAGGGCATGATGTGGGGGTCAATGAGCAGCATCATCTAGCAGAGATTATCCGTCAGGGTAAAAGTCGGTGTCTTTAGCGTTTCCTGCAAGGAACACCGCCACCCACGGCCCCACTGCTCTAACGCTCTCTGACATTATGGTTAATTACTCTGTCATCTTCTTCATGGCAAGTGCTTTATGCTTCTTCAAAAAGTCAGACACATTTCTTTTTTGCACTCTTTCTCCGAAGAATTCTTCTTCAAGAATTTTCTTCCCTCAAATGTTCCTAAGGCCGATCCTTCATTTCCTTCCAATTTCTGCTCAAATTCCCTCCTTGGCTACTTCACGATGTCCCCTTTGACCATCTATTTTCATTAGCGTGAAGAAACTCTAAACTAATCCCCAAAATGTTAGGAATTCCCAAACCTCTAGCAATTTGATTTTTCAAAAAGTATTCAACTGATCTTAATAAAAAAAATACAACAAAAACTGATAGTCATATTTCATCATCTCCCAGAATAAATCTAGTCACTTTAAATGGTTTAAATTCCCCTAATGTTGTACAAAGGCTAAACTCTACAAGTAGTTCAAAACTACTCAAATAGGAGTTGGTATTAATGAGAAAATGAGTAAGTGGTGGTCTTGAATTTTTCTTATTCATCTAGTGGTGCTGTGAGTCGACTTGGCACTGAAGAGCCAGAGGCATCAGTGACACCTTTCTTTGGATCATGGGACTATCCTCTCACAGTGCCACCATCACACCTGTCAGCTCTCCTCCTCAAAAGTCGCATCACTCCTGCCCTCTCACCGCCGTGCGTGACTTCTGCACATCCACTGCCTGTCTTAACCAGACGTCAGCCCTGCTCTGTGCAGGGTAGAAATGACCGTGGTGTTTCTATCCGAGGACTCCAGCTGAGTGATGAGAAGGAGAAGGGGAGATTTGAGAAAAAGAAGCTCTAATTTAGTTCCCACGGTTAAGGAGGGCATGCTGCACCCCAATGCCATCAACTCCGTTACGATGTCAGCCTCAAGCGCTGAGGGAGTCACTTTGGCTGTGATTCTAGCCTATTTTGGTTAAACTACACTAATCTTAAATAGTCAGAAAAAATATGTGTAAATACGTTCAATGAAATATTCCAAAATAAAAATATTCTGAAAAATATTTTCAAATATTCAGAAAATAAAAAGAGATCCTGACCCATTTAAGAGAAACCCCGTGATACCTTTCAAAAAGATAAATTGTAAAATGTGGTGAATAGATTTTTCTCCAGTTAGTCAATGGAAACAAACTTGGGCTTCTTGGGGGAAAAAAAAAAAGGAAGGAAAAAGAGAAACTGGTTGCCAGGGCAACCGCCTTCTGATTGGAAGAGTCGGTCGTGGGCTCCTGTAATTGCAGTAGGCCAGCCTGCTGCTGCATCTTCTCTCACCTGCTCGGAAAGGAGGGGGAGACGAAGTCGGGGACCGGCTGGGAGGGTATTACGTAGAGGACAGAGCAGGGCCACACACGGCAGGCTGAGTGTGCTCCCGGCACTGTATGGGCCTCTGCAACCCGATCATCACACCTCCTGCACGTGGGTGAGCGCCTGAAGTTCACCAACACGCCCGGCTCTCGCCTATTCCCGCAGCCTCCCGAGGGGAGACGTCTCCCAGCATCTCACCGTGTGCATGTTCTCAGACCTCTTCCACCTGATCCCACCCTAGTGTCCTTACACCCTCCTCCTCTCGTTCCAGGCCTCCTTCCTTTCACCACCCTCGAGCCGCGTCCTCTGTTCAAGGTTAGATTCTGGCAAAGGATTGTGCTTGGTGCCCGTGACCTCAGGCTCCTTTGTGCCCAACTGTAATGGCTCTCCTCCCCTTCCACTGGCTTTAAATTAAACTGGGCGTCTCCGAAGGGTCACAGTGTCTGGGTTCAGTAAATGGTAGTTATTATTTTCAATATTCATTTTAGCAGGCGAATCACACACCATTTTCTGTAAGAGGACTAGTCATTGATTTAAACAGATAAAAGGGGACTTCAAAAAGTTCATGAAAAATGTGTGCTATGGCAAAGCTACACATGGATTTCACTCATTTATTTATTTTTTGGCATCCAAGTAGATTCATACTTTAATTCCATTTTTTCCACGAACTTTCTGAAGTCCCCTTTTATACATGTACCTCTGTTGCGTTCCTGTGTATACATGAACATGTGTCTTACCTATGTACACCCACGCACATGTAAAGATGGAAGTCACTGATCAGCCTCAAGGGCTGTGGGTCCTCCGAGGCGTGCACACCATATGCAAGCATACATTTTTGCTTTGATACATGAATGCTCCCACATTTAACTTGAACCCCAGCATCAGTTGCAAACCTTCGCTAGAACTCCTGGTCCCGGGAACCAGCAGTTAGCGTAATGGCTATGTCGCTGGACTCCCACGTAGTCCACCACGTTTCACGTCCCGGACCCGGTGGCTTAAAACTCACGCTGCGCGCGTGTGCGTGCGTGCCCAAGATCCCGAGAGGAGAATGGAGGAGAAGGGATTGCGGCGTGACCATCCCCCCTGGGGGGTGATTTCTCGCTTTCTGTCTCTCTGTCTCTCTCTGTCTGTCTGGCGAGCGCACGCGCCCTATAGCGAAAAACCTCTCAAAAAAAAGAAAAAAAAAGAAAGAACTCCTGGTCCCCACCTGGACACAGCTGTCCCCACATCTCAGCCCCAGCGCTGAGCTGAATCCCAGGTGGCTTCCCGTGACCTGTGTCTGCAGAGCTGTGCTCAGCCTCAAAGCTCGCTGGGACCTGCCTTCCCCTCCTCTCCCTCCGGCCCCCAGGACACAGCTTCCTCCCCGCTCCTGCCCTGCCAGGTCTCGACTGGACCCACCTCCGTCCTGTCCTCTCACACCCAGCCTATCCTGTGACGCTGCCCTCAGCTCTGTTTCCGCATCGGTGAGAGGCACGGGACCCTCCAAGGACGGAAGCTGGAGTAAAGCAATAGGGACGAAGGTGTGAGAGTGACCAAAGACGGAGGTAGGATGGGGTGCAGGAGTGAGCCCGAGGACCGAGCCCCCCAAGCCTGCAGACCCAGCCTGCGGACCAAGCCCCGACCCCGAGCCTGCTGCTGACCTACCCGGCAGCTCGACTAGGCCGGAGAGGACTCACTGTGCACCGGAGCCCACTCGAGTGTCACGGTAAGACACACTGAGCGTCCTCACTGAACCTTGGTGCCATGAACTGAGGTGACCACTGCGCCCCCAACATGTCATCGGTGCACTGCTCTTTCACCGATTTACCAGATGGGGAGGTCGAGCCCGACACAGTACCTGAAGCAAACTGCAAATTTCCATTCACAAACTGGTTTCACGATCGATTCAACCACCGGCACTTCACTGTCCTAACCACGTTCATGCGGAAGTACTGGGTCAAGGCGTGAGCGGCTCCCTGGGTGCTGCCTGATTCAGGCGGGTTCGTGATGAGGCCGTGCCCGCTCTCAGCCGTGGCCGCCTGTCTGCTGACTCCTGCTACCCCCCACCCCACTCCCTAGCAAACAGGGGATGTGTATGAACCCTGCGGTTTTATGGTATCTCGCTAACATGACCTATCCCTGTTATGGTCACCGACTTCTGGTCCTGGATCTAGAGAACAATCCGAAGGAATTACTGCGCTTCACGATTTCCCATCAGCCCCAGATTAATCCAGACGTTAATGTGCAGGGCCCGAGGGACCTGGTAATTGCCATGAGACCCTCAGGGCTCGCAAACATACAATGGGAAAACACCCCCAAATATCAATTAAAGACAGCAGCGGCAAGTTTACCTAGGCCAGAGTCTACAAAGTAAGGACGAGGGAACCTTGGGGTTTTGTTTTGCTTTGCTTCATTACACGTAAGCTTAGGTAGAAAAGGTAGCCTCTTCCAGGCAGGATGGGGATACTATGAATTTTTCCTTTCTCAAAGCTCTCAAGGAAAAGGGCCTGCCTAGCAGGGGAGGACTTTATTACTGATTCTGTGCAGCATTGCTGGTGCCTGGTGACAATAAAACCAGGGCTCTTTGTAGTAAAGTTCTCTATTGCTTTTCGATTTTCTACGGGGTGTCCCCCATCTCGCACTTACTCTGTGAAGTGGCTGCTCTCCTCTCCGCCCCCCTTCCTACATGACCGCCTGTGTAAGGCTACAGTAGGCCAGGTCCTGGATGTCACAGCTCTGCTTACACAGTAAGCGGGTCTACACCTGCTGTATGATACAGGAGAACCCGCGGGAGACACAGCGAACTAACAGGGCCCAGTGTGGGGGCCGGGCAGTGGTGGAGCCGTAATGCAACTGGACCCACATGGGCAAGGTCCTAGGTTCTCATCCCAGGACCTCCGTGAGCATGCTGGGCTCACACGCACATCTGACCCACACCCAGAGACCAGGGCTGGGTCGGTGTGTGGAGATCCTGTGCAGGGTACCTGTCTCTGTCTCCCTCTCTCAGGAAAGAGAGAAACTAAAAACAAAAACAAAGGTGGGAGGCAGTATGGGAAACAACTTAAAAGTATGGAATTCTCATAATGTTTAATGTACACCGATTTCTAAAAGCATTTGAAAATACATTTCCATTGGCATTCCTAAAGTAAAGCCTGGGTCCTGGACTTGCAGTGAAGGAAGGCAGACATCGCATGGTCGACTGTAGTTAGAGTCCTGGCTCCGGGGAAGAACAGGTGCAGGGATCATGTGCCCCAAATCCCAAGGCGATGAGAGATAAGTGAGAAGGGGTTGCAGGGTGTGCATGTCCTACTGGGGGTGATCTCTCCCTTCCTCTCTATCTCTCTCTGAAGAGTGCATGCACCCTCTGGCAATTTATATATATATATATATATATAAAGGAACTCCTAAATCCTAGGATTTCAGGGCTAGCTCATAGCAAAACGGACAACCCCGTGTATTGGAAGCTGGAGCCCCCATGGCTGACAGCAGGGAGAACCCTGGCCCCCATGGCTTGGATATCAGGCACACCTACAAAGATGCCGGGATTCTTGCCAGGAAGGAGAAATGGAGGGGAAAATGGACTCTGACCACATCCCACTTGGTGGGAGCTTTCTCTCCTTCTCTCTCCCCAGCAAGGGCTGTGCCCCCTGGCAATTGGAACGAAACTCTAAGAAGGCCGCCCTTTTCTGGTAAGTCAGACCGTTACTGAGTCTGGTTCCCCTGGACACTGGTATAAATGGGAACATCGCTGTCAGAGACAGAAGGAAAGAGAGAGCTCGCTGTTCATCTCTCTGTGGGGTAACTGAGAGGTAGGGAGGAGGGAACGGGCACAGCCACACCCCTACTTCAGGCAGTTTCTGATCAAAACTAACGAGTTGTGATCAAGTTGGAAAAGTGAGTAGTTAACTAATTTTAAAAAAAAAGAAAAAGAAAAAGGTTTTCAGTCATCCCTCCAAGTTGGAAAATGCATCCACTTAAAGTGCACCAACACGGGCCAAGAGACCGTCAGCAGGGATTATCAGAGCGGCCTCTCGAGACTTGCTCCGTTGCCCAGGAACCCACAGACGACCTTGATCCCCTCGGTAAAACAATATCTATAAATAATGCATTAAGCGGGACCAGTAGTTGGCGTAATGGCTAAGTCACTGGGTTTTCATGTAGTCGGCCACGGTTTGAGTCCCGGACCTGGTGGCTTAAACTCACGCCAGGCGCGTGTGCGTGCATGCCCAAGATCCCGAGAGGAGACTGGAAAAGGGATTGCGGTGTGGCCATCCCCCCTGGGGGGTGATTTCTCGCTTTCTGACTGTCTCTCTCTGTCTTTCTGGTGAGCGCACGTGCCCCATAGCAAAAACCTCTCCAATAAATAAATGCTACATGAAGCATTTTCGCTTGCAGGCTGGGTAACGGGCTTTGTATTTGCTCATGAATTCACGTTCTTATCCGGTTGCTATTTCAGAGTTCTGTGCAGTAACCTTTAAAAGGTGATTACATGCTTTCCTTGAAAATGAGAAGCCACCGTGCCTGAGAATTCCAGCATGGAGCCTAGGGCTGTGAACTGTGAGAGCAAAACAATAACATTCCTGCAACATCTCGTTAAATGTTTGACAAGTTTGCTGTGATAAAAGCATTTCACCTTTTTACTATTTTTTTTTTTTTGCAAAATGAATGATTGCCAATCAGAGCACAGTCCTCTGTCACATGTTACTCTCAAATGGCTTTCCCTGAATAGGGCCTTCTGGGGGTCTGGATTAACCGTTCAAGAATATTTTATGGACACTGAATTGTTTTCGCCTTCCACTCAACCCCAGTGCTCCAGCTTTAACTGAGCACGATGAAAAGGGGTCCTCGTTGTATCGGGGGCTGTGGCTTCATTTCCTTTTCCTTCTAAACCCTGTGCTCGCTGTTAATGGACAGCACACGCGGGGCTCTGAGCTTGCATCTGACCGTCGCGGTCTGGAAATCCAGGTTAATGTTGCATAAAAGCCGATCTGATAGAAGGGACTGGAGGCAGCGCGAGTCCTGCGCACGGCCGACCCCCTTCCCTTCCCAGAAATGCACGTTTACCTTCCCACCTAAACTTAGGCTTTGGCCCTAACAAATTTCCTTTTGTAATTAGGCTCTATCTGAAAAATAATAGTAACAGAGACAAACTAGAAAGAGCTCCCCCTTCGAATAAATAAAAATAGCTGCCATGCTGGAGCTTCAGGTATCATTTAACACATTTACCTTCCTCAACGGTTTTAATTGCATATCAGCTTTTCTGAATGAACCTTGTACAAAATGAGGAGATGTTATTTGCATGTTTTATTCCATATTGCTTAGGACAAAAAGAGATGGTGCGTGAGGGGGAGGGGAGAGGGAACGGCCTCAGGCTGAGGTCTTACTGCCATCTAGTGTAAGGTACTGCGACGGGAGGGACGGAGGAAGGGGCAGCCCCTGTGAGCCAGTCCCGCTGGACCCTGCAGAGGCCGGAGGCAGAGGACGGCACTTCTCCGAAGCGCAGCCACCACACTCATGCGTTCGCCGTACAACGAATTATTCCACCACAAAAGCATTCGTGTGTGGTCAAACAATACGAAGCAGTCTACTTCTCCCAGAAAACTGGAAAAACCCTGTCAGTTCTAAAGGCAAGTTCTTTAAGAGAAGGCACGTCCCAGCTGTAAAGGCTGTTAAAGGGCAGGGATGATTTATTCCAGGGAGGGGTGTCCAGAGCCTTTGCAGACAGCCCAGCCAGCCACATGTGCACCGCGTTCTGTAAGCATGGTCACGTCTGCATGAAGGCAGGCAGCCTCAACAGCATCTGAGTTTGCTCTCATGATCTGACTGTAGACACTGAACACAGTATTCACCGTTCACGTCCACGGTATAGTTATTGCCAGCAGATACATTAGTGAAGACTCACCAGTGCAGGGTTCTAAAAGTCAAATCTAGCCACAACACATGAGGAAAGGTGCATGTCGGTATCTGGAAACCCCAGCCAAACACTTTGGACATTTTTCGTCCGCCTGACACGAGGGTAGGATAGTGAGGGAAGCACTCCTCCTGTGCGCCCCTGTAACACTCCTCCCTGCCAGTGTTTTACCCGGTAACCCGGCACGCGTTCACAGGTCGTCGTGCCCTGGGAGCTAGTGCCCAGCGCCTCTTCTCCCCTCATCGAAGGGCCGTTCTTGAATTCTTTCACTAACTACCTCCCTGCGCCGCTAACACACTCACACACTTGTCCCATCCTGCGGGGGGTTGCGACATTTGAAGCTAAGGACGCTGGTGCCCTGGTTCTGTGAGAAAGCCCTGACTCTAAGCTCAAAGCACAGAAACCTGCGAGGTGAACCAGAGCTGACTGGGAGAATCGTAAGTGTAAAATCTAAGCGCAGAGGAATTTTAAGTCATTACCTATGTCAGAGTAACCTGGAACTGCAGCCTATTTTTGCTGGTTTCCAAAGTGACCTGTAGCTCCAGGTGTCTTGGCAGGGAAAAAAAAAATAAAAAAAAAAAAAAAAAAAAAACGCTCTGTCCCACCCTGGGCCAAGCCAGGAAACGCACTGCCAATGATGCTCCTAGAGGAACCAGCAGGAATTGTGGGTTCAGAGCTCAGGCTAGCCGAACCTCCAACATGCAGGGAAGCTTTTAGACTGAAGAGCGTCGGTGGGACCATGGGCCTCTGTTCTTGAGAGGGGGACACGGGAACATCGCAGAGTGCTCGTCTGGGAACCAGGAGAGCGAGGGAGGGGACCTAGTACACGCTTGGTCACGTGCATAAACATGGGGGCAAAGGAGCAAGCTTCTTTCCATGTAACAAGGACAGAGAGGTATAAACAGAACTTAAGTCGTAGGTCCACGGAACCGAAGGCCCTTGTGTCTGTGGCCAGCACGCTCTCAGTGCGACATAAAGGCAAGCCTACCCATTCAGTACTCAGCCCAGCTCAGAAATAGCTAACCGTTCCGTCCTAGTTACTGCTAGGTTAAGGTCTGCCTCGTTACAGACCCTAAAATTGAAAACTGAGCTCCTGTAAAAAGAACAATGAATGACCCCGCCTCGTGTCGCAGCAGACGTCCCGTCTCCTCGCCCTGTTTTCCGTCCGCGTCTGCCGTGAAAAATGCCACCACCTGGAGAAAGCGCAGCCCTCTGGTACGGCACTCACCCAGCCTCTCCAGGATTAATCGCGGAGTAAGACACTAAATAACAAACTGATATATTAACTCCATTAAAATCGAATTCAGAGGCGATAACTTCTCGGAAGCCCACAAAGGCCTTAGGAAGAACAGAGTGAGGGAAGACCAAGAGAAGGTAAATCAACGCTCTGACTGCAAATAAATCCGAATTGAAGACAAGAGTCTGAATTAAGAGAGACCAAGCTGAGCCCCAGGCCTTGCTACAAGCTCATAGATTCATGGGCGATTTATCCTTGAATCTGGAGATAAACGTAGCCCAGGCGTCCTGAGGCGCTCTTACCCTGCGAGGGTTTCCCACGTTAGGAAGGTGAGTTCTGAAGTCGGGCACTGTGACGCCGCCAGAGGGACTTCATTGCAGCTTTCAAAGACGCCTGCCCAAGTGTTCCGTGTGAGCACCCATTAGCCCATTCCTCTAACCCCTTCCCTAACAGGCACAGAAGAATGAAGACGACGGACGCCGGCTCAGCTCTCCTAGAACTTGCAAGGATAAGGAACCCGTAGCCCAGCGCTGGAAGAAGTGCTGAGGCAGCAGAACAGGGTAATCACCTGGAAAGACAAGAGAAGTTCGTGGGAGGCAGAGGGAGGGAAGGTCCTCCATAAGCCGAGGAGAGAGGCCGAGGATGGGCCCTTCCCTCCCTCCCTCAGAGGAACGCCTGCTGGCCTCTGGATCATGGACTTCCAGCCTCCAGAACTGGGAGGCCAGACATCTCTGTTGTTTGGATCCTGGCTCTGCATCATCATTATTATTATTATTTGTACAGAGACTTGTGCTATAGGGCACGTGTGCCCACCAGAGAGACAGAGAGAGACAGAGAAACAGAAAGCAAGAAATCGCCCTTCCGGGGGATGGCCACGTAGCAGTCCCTTCTCCTCCACTCTCCTCTTGGGATCTTGGGCGCACACACACACGTGCCCGGCATGGGTTTTAAGCCACCGGGTCCAGGACTTGAACCATGGTTGAGCATGTGGAAGTCCAGCGATGTAATGATTATGCAATACGCTGATCCCCTGGTTCTGCATGGTTGACTAGATCTGGTATTTGGTGCAGGGAATATGGACGAGATTTACGCCAGCAGCCAGAGGAGAGGCATGCCAGGCGGTGGGGCCGTATCCAGTGGCGAGTCGGTGGAGAGTTCTGAGCAGTAGTGATGATGGCCAGGGAAGCCACCGTGTCACTTCCACATCCCCACAGATGCCACTCCTATGGCTTCAACTCCAATTTTACACAAAATGGAAAATCTTCAATGCCAAACTTTTCCTTCAGAAACCCCACCCCAAATTTGGCATTAAAAAACGCTTTGGAGCCAGTCAGAGGCCTGTGGCCATGGTGGCCAGTTGTGCTGTTTCAGTAGTGGACCCGGTGGCTGGAGAGACACAGCGTGTGTATGCGCATGCCCATGATTCCAAAAGGAGAGAAAGAGAGAGAGAAGCAATTGTGGCAGGGCCATCCCCAGAGGCGGTGCTTTTTCTCTTTCTCCCTCTCTCTGATGGATGTGTACATGCACTCTGGAAAAATTAAAAGGAAAAAAAAAAAAAGAGGCCAGCAGGTGGCACAGTGGTTAAGGCGCCAGACTCTCACATGGCAGATCACAGTTTGAGTCCCGGACTCAATGGCTTGAGAATTATACTGGCGCTTGTGCATGCATGCCCCAAATCCCGAGCAGACCAGATGTGCACGCATGCCCCAAATCCCGAGCAGACCGGACGTGCACGCATGCCCCAAATCCCGAGCAGACCGGACGTGCACGCATGCCCCAAATCCCGAGCAGACCGGACGTGCACGCATGCCCCAAATCCCGAGCAGACCGGACGTGCACGCATGCCCCAAATCCCGAGCAGACCGGACGTGCACGCATGCCCCAAATCCCGAGCAGACCGGACGTGCACGCATGCCCCAAATCCCGAGCAGACCGGACGTGCACGCATGCCCCAAATCCCGAGCAGACCGGACGTGCACGCATGCCCCAAATCCCGAGCAGACCGGACGTGCACGCATGCCCCAGATCCCGAGCAGACCGGACGTGCACGCATGCCCCAGATCCCGAGCAGACCGGACGTGCACGCATGCCCCAGATCCCGAGCAGACCGGACGTGCACGCATGCCCCAGATCCCGAGCAGACCGGACGTGCACGCATGCCCCAGATCCCGAGCAGACCGGACGTGCACGCATGCCCCAGATCCCGAGCAGACCGGACGTGCACGCATGCCCCAGATCCCGAGCAGACCGGACGTGCACGCATGCCCCAGATCCCGAGCAGACCGGACGTGCACGCATGCCCCAGATCCCGAGCAGACCGGACGTGCACGCATGCCCCAGATCCCGAGCAGACCGGACGTGCACGCATGCCCCAGATCCCGAGCAGACCGGACGTGCACGCATGCCCCAGATCCCGAGCAGACCGGACGTGCACGCATGCCCCAGATCCCGAGCAGACCGGACGTGCACGCATGCCCCAGATCCCGAGCAGACCGGACGTGCATGCATGCCCCAGATCCCGAGCAGACCGGATGTGCATGCATGCCCCAAATCCCGAGCAGACCGATGTGCATGCATGCCCCAAATCCCGAGCAGACCGGATGTGCACGCATGCCCCAAATCCCAAGAGGAGCAGGAGGTAATGCAGTGAGCCCAACTGCCCCGGGGGGTGGAGGGGTGATTTCTCATGTTCCCTCTGTCTACCTAGGGAGTGCACGTGCCCTATGGCAAAATTTAAAAATAATAAAGCATTTTGGACACAGATAAAAACAAAGATGAGAAAGTGGATGGGAGGATAACAAGATGTTTCTGAGAGAGTTTTCTCTTCCACTGTGTATCTGTATATGGCATTTGTAGATTTAAAAAATGGGAAGTTTAGTAAGACACGCAGCATTTGATCTCATCCAGCTTCTGTCTGTCCTAGCATTTCATGGAGAAGGAAACGTCAATATATTATAAATATTAAATGGAGCAAAATTGAAAAACTAGAAGAAAATTATGGCACTACCCTGCCCCCACAGATTGCATCTGCATGTATGTGAGAGAGAACCTGTCTGCTGTTCTCCGACCAGGTTACCGCAGTCTGGGTACGACCCGGGCTGGGTCACCAGCTGCAGCACACAGGGCACGGGTTTGCGGAGACACACACAGGCCAGGCCCGCTCTCCCAAGCCATTCGCCAGCGTCACGACTTTGGCTTCCTATTTCTTCTGATCCTCAGTTGCCTCATCAGCACAAGTGTGAATTTAAAATACCCACCTGGCTTATCTTCAAAGGTTTCTGGGGACCAGCAGATGGCACGATAGTTACATCGCTGGACTCCCACACAGTTAACCGCGGTTCGAGTCCCAGAGCTGGCAACTTCAAACTCATGCCAGGCATGTGTGCGTGCGTGCCCAGAATCCCAAGAGGAGAATAGACTGTGGCGTGGCCATCCCCCCGGGGGGTGATTTCTCGCTTTCTGTATCTCTATTTCTGTCTCTCTGGTAAGCGCACATGCCTGTAGCACAAATCTCTCTAAAACATACACCTAAAAAAGGTTAAAAAAAGGTTTCTGTAAGGAGCCAGAAGGCAGCAAAATGGGTTAAGGCACTGGACTCCCACGTGGCCCACCACGGTTCAAGTCCCAGACCTGGCAACTTGCTTTCTCAGTTTTTCTCTATCTCTCTGTCTCTCTGTCTCTCTCTGTTGAGCACATGTACCCTATATTGAATTAAGTAATAATAATAAATAAAGTTAAATAAATAATTTTTAAAGGCTTCTGTGAGATCCAGGTAGTCTTTTCTAACTGAAGGTGCCGGGTCACAGCAGTCATAGGGTCCCGGGAGCAGGTCCCTGGGCCACCGGACTGGAGAAGCGCACCTAATGATGCGGCCCGCTTGGATCTCCCGTGGAGGGCCTCAGACCACTGCCCTGAGCCCGGTGTCCCTCAGGAAGCGTTAAGCCGCAGCATGAGCAGGCGCCTTGACCCTGACACGGCCAGCGCTCAGTGCCGGTCAGGACTGGGCCAGCAGTCCTCGGTAAATACCAGGGAGCTCCGTATCGCACCAAAACCAAGCGAAACGCCAAAGCACCGTGTTTCATACATTCAAGGGCACCGCGAAGGGCCAGGCAGCCCGCACGCCGAGGGCACACGTCCGGAATCCACAACGTGAGTCTGTAAGAAGCAACTGAAAACACGTTTGCGGGGGCCCCCGAGGCGCTGCTGGAACTCCGAGGGCAGGGCAGGGACGGGAGAGGCTGGCTGGAGCAGTGCTGCCCCGGCAGCTCCCCCTGCCCCACGTCTGCTCTATAACTCACCCGCTCTGCTCTCAGCGCAAGCCCGTGTGTCTCAGGATCAAACGTCGAGAATTCCCCTAGACGAGTCTCTTTCTTTATCTGACAATCACTCCCCGAGAATCTACTCGTGCCAAGCCCACGCGAGAACTATTTAAGGTGTAAAGTGGGAAGCCGGTGGGAAATGTGCGTAAGCACAGAAAGTTCTGTGGGATTCTCAGAGCGACGCGGATCACGTGTGACAAGCATTTGCGGAGACGGGCCCTGGATCCGGGGGGACCAACAGGGCCGGCCAGTGGGCGACTCCACACCCCGTGACGGCCCCGGGCTTATGTCCAGAGGCCTCCCTGAGGATGCCGGGCGTCGCGGGCTCGCGACCTAGGGCCGGCGAGTGCTGGGGGTGGACCGCGAGGGCCGGAGCCTGTGGGGAACGCGTCTCTCTCACGCTCATTAAATACGTCGTCTTTTTAAAGGGGAAACATTTCGTGTCCCTTGTGGCAGTGAGGCTGGATCTCACAGGACTGGGCCGTGCGAGAACACTGAGGTTCTGGGTTACTGACCCGGTATGGAGGAGCCGCAGAGACAGGACAGTGCAGAGGGGGGGGAGAAATGGAGACCCTTCTTTTTTAGAGCGTGACCTGGAGAGACCTGATGGGGCTATGTCCTGACACGTCAATCCTATGCTGCAGATGCCAGAGGCCGAGCGAATATTGAAATACCCCAGCAACCGGACATAGAGCTTACCCCAGGCTACCTAAAAAGCGCTCAGAACACTTACCTTGGCCTAACTTTAGCAAAATCAACTGATGCGAAGCTCATTTTATAATAAAGTACTGACAGTAATTTGTTAAATACCGCACTGAGAGTGAAAGGCAGTTTGCTTCTACTGTCGGGTGTCACGAGAGCACCTGAAATGTCTGGGCTGGGGAAGGAGTCCCAACCTGAAGTGCAGTTTCTGCTGAAAACATTTCACTTTTACACCTTGGCAAAGCCAGAAGGTGGTTAAGCTGAACGTCCTAAGCCAAGGACCCTCTGTATCACCACTGTTTTAAAGATCGTGTGCGTGTGTGCGTGTGAGTGTGCGTGTGTGTGTTGATCATTCATGAAGAGATCCAGAGAGAGTTCTGGAAGTGGAGGTTTAAGGGAACCTTCACCCCTCAGAGACGGAGGGAGGAAGCCTGCAGAAGAAGCGGAGATAGGAGAGGACACCCTGGTGCGGTGAGGCCTTCTGTGTGTAAGTAGGAACAGAGCTTATGAAGACGGGGTGTACCCCGAGGCGACAAGACACAGCTCCTTCTCTCCGGTAAGAAACGCACCGGCAATCCTTGGATTCTTCTCCTCTTCATTAGGAAGAGCTACAGTTCTACTCTGCTTGAAAAACACTGTAACCAAAAGGACATTTCCTGTTCATTGGCACTGTATCTTTAGATGCCCCTGACACTGGCCTCATCATAGGGACCAGAGGGTGGCGTGGTGGTTGGGATGCTGGACTCCCCCATGGCTGACCATGGTTTGAGTCCCGGACCTGAAAGCTCACTTTCTCTCTCTCTTTCTCTGGTGGGTACATGTGTCCTGTAGCACATTTAAAATATAATAACAATAATTAATACAATTAAATAAATAATTCTCTAAAAAATTACTAATCATGGGAAAAAAGATGGTTTCATCTCTTCCTTAACAACCTCTTTAAACATGGCCTGTCCACAGAGATCGTCTGAGATAGGGCAGACTTCACTAGCTCACTGAGCTGTTGAGGCTGGAGAATTTCAGGATTTTAGGAGAATTTCAGAATTTCAGGATTTTAGAAGGAACACAGAAATCACACAGGCTAGCCAACACCCTCTGCCCAGTCATTTCACAAATGATGAAGAACATCCAAGGGCCTGACTAGAACCCCTCATTGCGATTCCTAATTGAAGACTGAAGAAAATGCCAAAATCTCGCCTGTGGATTCTTTCTCTGCCGAAGAAGGCATCGAAGCACAATACGCACTGGCATCTGGCGTGGTGACAATAACTACCGTGGGGGTCTCCCCGGTGCTCGGAGTGCTTCAGAGCCAGCAGAACTCACGGAAGTTCTTCGCCAGGTTTCTCGAGTCCCAGGCCTCCTTTCTGGCACACTGAATGTCAAACTGCTCAAACGCATCCCCCAATGGTGGCAGAAGTTAGCGGCAGGACGATGGACCCCGTCCACCCACACACACAGCAAGAGGAAAATCCTGGCCTCATTTTTCACGCTTAACCCAGCTTTTCGGGTTTTCAAATACAGTGATTTCCCTTTGCTCCCAGCAGTTGTGGTTGTGCATGTGATAGACACAGCATTAAAAAGCATCTTTCATACATTTCTTTTGTCACCTGCACAGTCTTTGGGAGATCAAGGTGTCTTTCTGAGCCCTGGGAAGTGTCTCCTTTGTCTAAGGAAACATATCAAAGACCAAAGCCCCCTCCCCCACAAATGAAGAAATCAGAAAGTAAGCCGAACATGGGATGGAAACATGGGCTGCTGCTAAACGGATCAGTCACATTTTTGTTTCCAGTACCCCACCGCTTGCGGCACCCTCTCTGTGGTCTGTGACTGGCTTCCGCGGCCGACCAGTATGAACAGCGACTCTGGAGTACGATGCGCTGGGCTGGCCCGGGTGTCGGCTCTGAGCCGCCTCCTCACAAGCAGCTGCTTGTTCCCTTCGCCACGCCACGCCCCGCTCTTTGCTCTTCCCCCTGCTCACAATCAGGATTTCTTACTATCTTAGAGATCCTTGTTGCCACTTCTCGTGATATTTTGTCTGCTAGAAGCTGACTGAAAAGTGCTTCTGTTCCTCCTCCCATTTTATCCCCTGGAAAACTGGCAGTCTTGACAATTTTCTGACATTTCTAAACAACGCAGCTCTTCCTGCCAACTCCCAGTTGCTCTCTAAACCTTTTTAATCCTGTAGAATGCAAACTAATCTACTGAGAGAAAGGCACCAGGCCTGGTCTGGCAGCTGGAGCTAGGAATGTCAGAGCGGGGAAGTGATAAATGCACCTGCCACGGTGAAAGGGAGACACACGGCCAGGCGCCACGGACAATGAGGGTGTTCAATGTACAGAGACAGACGGACACTCTCCAGTCCCCTCGAGTGCGGACTGCATGGAGGTGATGTGCTCAGAAAGAGGAAGGACAGCTATTAACAATGTGCACCATCTGGAGGTGGCTGTTTGGGAAGACATGGGGATAAGGAGCAGAAATTCTCTCGTGTCCCTTCAGATCACTATGAGTTTTCTTCTGTTTGTTCCAGGGTTAGAAAAGCCACTGGTGCCTCAGGACCTGTACCTCCAAGCTACAGTAGGAGGGACGTGACCGTCCCCTGGAAGGAAGCAACTGGATGAAGTTACTCTCAGGTGGCCCAGGAGTAAGAAGGTGACAATGGGGAAAGGAGTCTTTCCATGCTCCCATTTTTTCCTGGTCAGGAGTGATGTGCTGGGCAAGGCACTGATTTCAGAGTAAGATTTAAATCGATACATAGTTACAATATTTTCACCATTTTTTTAACTCAGTCTTGCCAGACCTATGATCTAATAACGTGTACATCTAATTAAGATATGGATACATGCTTTTGTGCATGTATACATGTGTGTGTGCACACACACACACACACACACACACACACTCACACAGCTGTCAGCCTTTTGCTCTTTCATTTAAAGAGAATGTATCTGCAAGAAAAAACTTGGAAAAGGACAAAGGGAAAAAAATCACAGGCTAAACAAAACGCAGGGAGGTTTCTAATTTTGCCTTAAACAAATTATCTAACATTATAAACTTCTAGAGGGCAGAGACCACATTGCTTTATTTAACTTTAAATCGGAAAACAGAACTATACAGTGTAGATAGCTGAGACTATTTGGATGACAATGACCCTGGTGACAAGATAGTTGAAACTATTAAATCCAAATGAAAGTATGACTTAAGTACTTTCATCATTTTCTTGGAGGAAAAGGAGACTGGTTGATGCATAAATGAATGATGATAGATTAAATATTAGGAACTAGGCTATTCAGCACCACAGAAATATTGAAGTTAAATGAAAACCAGGGGAAACTCTGGGAGACATTGGGGTAGGCAAAGACTTCTTATGCAACATCCCCAAAGCACAGACAAAAATCCCCAAAATAGACAAGTAGGATTACATCAGATTCAGAAGTTTCTGCACTGCTAAGGACACAGTAATTAGTGTGAATTGACAACCCTCAGAATGGGAGAAAATTTTTGTAAACTACACCTCAGATAAGGGACTGATAGCCAGAATACACAGGGAACTCAAGTGGCTTACCCAAAAGAAAATGATTAACCAATTAAAAAATGGGAAATGAACTGAATAAACAATTCTCTAAGGAAGACATACAAACATCCATAAAGGATATGAAAAAATGCTCAACATCCCTCATCATAAGGGAGGTGTAGCTCAAAACTGCAATGAGATACCACCTAACTCCAATCAGAATGGCAAAGATGAAAAATAATAATAATAATGATAAGTGCTGGAGGGGATGTGGTAAAAGGGGAACTCTCTACACTGTTGGTGGGAATGTAAATTGGTCTAGCCACTATGGAGAACAATATGGAGGTTCCTCAAAGACATTCAAATAGGACTACCATATGACCCAGCAATTCTACTCCTGGGTATCTACCCAAAGGACAGGAGAACGCTCAGTCAGAAAAGCGCTTGCACATCTATATTTATAGTGGCATTATTCACGATTCCTAAGACATGGAACCAACCCAATATCCACAAACAGATGAATGGATTAAAAAAGTGTGGCACATATACTCCATGGAATACTATTCAGCCATAAAAAACAAGTCCCTGGAATTTGATAGAAAGTGAATGAATATGGAAGATCTGTTGCTGAGTGAAGCAAGTCAAGCTATGAAACACAGACACTGAATGTCTCCACTTAACAAATACCGACTGCCTGCACTCTATGGTAAAGACGGAAAGACTAGAGGACATAAAAGCACTGAAAATCGTTATGGACACTAGGACAAAGTGGAAGGAGAGTGGGAGAGGGGAAGAGTATAGGAAAGGAAATTTGGGGAGATAATAGGAAGCAATTTGTTGGACACAGACACGGTTTATTACCTGTTGACGATGACACGTGTAGTATTCTCAACTGCCTGGACTGAGGTTATGATATCATGCTGGTTTAAGTCTCTTCACAATCTAAATGATGTATAGCAATTGAATGTATAAATAATAATAAAAATTGAAAAAAGAAAAAAAATCTTTTGTCTGCCATCAACAGAAACAGATCAACTAGCAACCATGAGCCTCAGATGAAATTGAAAGTTCCAGATTTTCTCCTTCTCATCTTATATAGGAAGTATGGCCATAGTTTACTAATTTTACTTAGGTTGAAGATAATGTAACCTGATAAACACCATACATCTATTTTCTCTAAACTATTGGCTTTGCAAGAAGCTAATTTTAAAAGATGCAACCTGATGTTCTATTATTTTTTAATGAAAAAAAAACTGACAAGTACACCAGCAGATGCAAATAGTAACTGCAAGCTATTCCAGAACTTACACTATAATCTTAAGGAATTAGAGTTCATAGAACATTTTATAATAATATAAATATAGCTCCAGGTAAAAAATTTTATTTAATAATTTTGTTTCTTTGACATTGAGGTCAAGATTCTAAAATGTTATAGTCCCAAATCTCAGATATTTGTCTGCCACTTTATGTTCCTGCTCTGAGCAGCCCTGGAGCCAGCCATTGGTCACTAAGGCCAAGGGAGGTCATTGGATGCAGCATATTAGCAATGACTGCAAATCCTGGACCTGTGAGTACTGATCACTGTCCAGGGAACAGGCCTCTGGGCTCTTTTCAGAGTCTTCTATTTTTGAGCTCTTTCCAGAAATAGATTTTTCAAGGGAAAATATCATACTGGGGTGGGGGGGATCTAGTATATATGAATATATTTTTATATAGCAAACTACTGTGGAAAAGTATTCATGGTGTTCCACAAGTCAGCCTGACTTAGAAAGTTTTAGAAAACAAGATGACTGATCTTGAGAATTAAGCAAGACATGCTTTTTTCTTTTCTTCTTTTTTTAGTATTTGGCCATAAGATGTGTGCACAGCTAGAAAGATGGAGAGAGAAACATTGAGAAAGTGAGAAATTACCACCTCCCTCCCCCAGGGGGGTGGGGATGGCCATGGCGCAATCCCTTCTCCTCTGTTCTCCTCCAGGGATTCTGGGCACACACACATACACAGTGCAGTACACCATGTGGGAGTCCAGCACTTTAACCACCATGCGATCTGCTGGCCCCATCAAGAAATACTCTCTTGGGGCCGGCAGGTGGTGTGGTGGTTAAGGTGCTGAACTCCCACATGGCTGACTGCTGTTTGAGTCCTGGACCTGGTAACTTGCTTTCTCATTTCCCTTTCTCTTTTTCTCTCTCTGGTCAAATTTTTAAAAATAAATAATAATAACAAATAAAAAGAAATATTTTTTTAAAAAGAAATACTGTCTTTTTTTTTTTTAAGACATATTTTGGCTATAGTGCACATGTGCTCGCCAGAGAGATAGAAAGAGACAGAGAGAAAGAACGTGAGAAATCATCCCTCAGGAGGGATGGCCACACCACAATCCTTTCTCCTCAATTCTTCTCTCAGGATCTTGGGCATGCATGCACATGCACCCAGCATGAGCTTCAAGCCACTGGGTCTGGGATTCGAACCACAATCAACTACATGGGAGTCCAGTGACGTAACCATTACACCACCTGCTGGCCCCAAGAAATACTATCTTAATAATATTGTATTCCCTATGACCCAGAAGAGATGAAAGTCATCAAATAGATGAAGACTTGGCCTCATAAAGTCTGTGAGACTGTGTTTGAGCGCTCTATGTCAGAAGGTGGGTCTCTGTCTGAGATTTTTCCAGGTACTCTGTCAGGTCTATGGGAGGCCGTTGTACCCAGGACACCTCAACTATGCCTGAACAACAAAACTCCTGCAACATGTTTTAGAATTCTCATAATACTGCTGGTACATGTCTAAGGAGATGATATTAAATGTCCAAATAACATTAACTTTACATAATTCTCTGTTTCTCTGTCTGTCTCTCTCTCTTTTCCTCACAGCAGCAAGCAAGAAAGAAACTTTTAAAAAAATGTCTTGTCTCGGTAAAGTATGTAACTTTCAACACAGGAATGATGTGTGCTCCAGAAACCCAGAACAGATATGAAGAGTATCCAACACTTATATTTGATTTATGGATAAATAGTATATTCTTGAAAAGAACGTGCTCTTACTCACCTGCCTGCTGCTTTGGTTTCGTACGTCCTGTGGACCCCATAAATTTATACTGTACTCTTTCAAGTGTTCCTAATCAACGAAACCCGTGAAAAGCAACCAACAATGGTGACACAGAATGTATTTCAATTACATCAGTGCCTCTTTTTAACAACATATGAATTTCAGTATAAACTTACGTATTCCTATTAAAGATAAAACAAATCATTCCTCATGTGGAGATAGGAAAGTTTAAGTAGAAGCTAAACAACTCATATAAACTGTTTGAAAACGACAAAAATTGGATCTCACAGGTCACTGCAATAAGCAGGGATTATATGGCAGTGGCTGAAATTCATTCAAATACGTAAAACCTGGACCTGTGAATTCTGAGATGACCCTGAAGTAGGCTATTGCACTCAGCCTCACATCATATTCATTAAAAAGAAGAAATGTATTCTCCTTACTAGCACATTATGAAATGCAAAAATAGCCATTTGTATGAAATTTATAATTCTATAAGATTCAGAACATAACGATAATTATCTATGATAATCATCTTCTGCTGAAGGCACAGGTTGATAATTCGAAGGCCATTTTCCATATCCAGATAATACTACAGTAATGGCAATTATTTGCTTGTCTCTTACTCAGTTTCTGACCTGAGGTTATTCATCTTTCACGTACTCCCCACCTTTACATAAAGAAATATGTTATTTTAAATGTCTAAGAGACCACTTTCAAGCTTTTAATTAGAATGCATTCAAATGTTATTTGTTAAATGTTGTTCTTCACTTGTATATATGTAATCATTTCTCAAGTCACTTAGTTATAAAATTGGAATGAGCTGCAAAGAATCTAGAGATTTAAGAAAAAGCAATAACATGGAAAGATGCTTTTGATTTAATACTAAGTGAAAAAGAGATGTACAACTTGCATATATTAATTAATATTATGCAAGTGTTAATATCCTAGGAATGGAAAACTACCTAAAAATATATTTGAACTGCCTCAACTGTGCCAAGTTAATAAAGCTGGGGTCCAGCAAATGGTGTAATGGTTAAAACTCTGGACTCCCACATGGCCAACCATGGTTCTAGTCCCAGATCCAGAGTCTTGAAACTCACAGTGGGCACATGTGTGTGCATGCCAAAAATCCCAAAAGAAGAATGGTTAAGAGACTGTGGCACGGCCATCACCCCTGGGGGCAGGGTGGTTTCTTGCTTTCTGTCTCTATCTTTCTGGCGAGCACACGCACCCTATAGCAAAAATCTCTCTCTTTAAAAAAAAAAATAAAGCTGCATAATTTTCTTTTTTCATATTTTTCTTCTCTATATTACCAGTTTTTCTTTTTCAGGGTCTATTACTTTCATATATTTACTCTTTCTTAAAGCAAAAATATATCATAAATAAATTATACATCATTTATATTAGTGTGTGTATACACATGTATATATATATATACACACATGTACATGCATACATATATATGTATATATAAAATATATAAACACATATATATATATGTAGTATAGTACATATATATGTGTTTTTTGTTTGTTTGGGTTTTACTACAAAGCAATGCTAACGTGTCTGAGTTTTACTAGTTTCTGGTTATTTTATTTTCAGTCCTAATAAAAACTTAGATAACAGTTTAAGCAGTTGGTTTAAAACATCTCCCTAAACTGGAAGAACAGAATGTTGCATATAATTCTGCAAAGGAGAAGAATTTAAAAACTCAAACTTCCCAACCAAATGGCAAGAATAAAAATGTTTAAGTTTGCTTTTGGAACCAAGGGACAAAGTAACGGAGAAAGTACCTCGACACCTTCCCAGGGTAATCTGCAGCTGCCTATAACGGGGCGGACGGTCCACTTCCCACAGAGGCAGTTAGAGAGCAAACCAGCAGCAGCACATTGTGGAGAATCAGTCATGTGTGTTAAAACCTACGGTGCGATACTGCTAATTCAATATGGAAATCTCCCCAATTAGCCATTTCAGTAAAACGGCAAATCAACCAATCTATTTTAGAAAGCGTCATTTTCACAATTTTAATAAAACACAAATCCATTATGACAAATAAGGTTAATGTGAAAAAATGCTACAGAAATTTTTTAAAATGAGACTGTATAATGTGCTAATGAGGCCTCTGAAAAAGTAGGTCATTTTGGCTCTTCTGTGTCATTGCTCTGAAACTAGTCCAGGAAGATATATGGAGCAATAATATCTAAAACATAGAAACAAACACTACCTTGTAAATTTATTCGGACTCATAGACCTCTACGCATATTTATTACAAAATTATTTCAATGACAACAAAATAGTTGCTTGTGGCCAGAACTTAGAGGGAGAACAGAAAGATCATTTTGTCTCCTCTGTATTGAGGTGATCGCAAGAGTGTTCTTGTCCTCCTCCTGAGTCCTCAACTACCTTGTTACCATGTCATCTGTTAACTACGATCCCCTAATAAGTTCTTACTATGCCCCAATCGAGGAGAAGTTCATGGGGCTTATTTCACTGAGCAAGATGTCTTCCAGGCTCACCATGTCATTGCAAATAGAAGTAATTCCTTCTTAAGGACTTAGCAGTAGTCCATCATGTATACATGCTACAATTCACTTATCCATTCATCCACTGATAGACATGTGCAGACATCTTTACAAGGTGTTGATTTCATTTCCTTTGGGTATGTATTAACCAAGGGATTGCTCGTCATAAGGTAGTTCTGTTAATTTTTTGAGGAAACTTCATAATGTCTCCCTTAACAGTTATACAATTTACGTTCCCACCAACATTATGCAAGGGTTCCCCCTTTTTTTTAAACACTATTGACA
Source organism: Tupaia tana (assembly GCA_026018925.1). Classification (NCBI taxonomy): domain Eukaryota; kingdom Metazoa; phylum Chordata; class Mammalia; order Scandentia; family Tupaiidae; genus Tupaia; species Tupaia tana. The sequence continues at coordinate 14,560,708 of JAKSZU010000024.1, read as the reverse complement.
ACACTTGTTATCTACTTTTTTATAATAGCCATTGCAATGTATGGGAGGTGATATCTTGTAGTTTTAAAGTGCATTTCTGTGATGATTAATTATATTGAGCACCCTTTTATATATATATATCTGTTGGCCATTTAACATCCCCCCAAATTTTCTATTCAAGTCTGTAGTCCATGTTTTAGTTGGGTTATTATATTTTTGCTACCAAGTTATAAAATTTTTTAATTTATTTTGGATATTTACCATTTATAAGATACATAGTGTATAAATGTTTTCTACCAATTCAGAGGGTTCCTTTCAATTTTGTTGATTATTTCTTCTGTTGTGCTGAAGCTTTTTAGTTTTATGTATCCAACTTGTTTATTCTTGCTTTTGTAGGCTAAGTTTATGGTATGATATTCAAAAAAACTATTGTTAGGGCCAGTATCAAGGAACTTCCCCCTTGCATATTCTTCTAGGAGTTTTATAGTTTTGGATCTTGCATTTGTCTTTAATCCATTGGTTTTTCTATATGGTATAAGAAAAGGTAGAGTTTCATTTATTTGCATGTGGGTACCTACTTTCCCCAGCACCATTTTTTGAAAAGATATCCTTTCCTCATTGTTCCTTCTTGGTGATGTTATTAATAATTGACTGTATATACTTGGGTTTACTTCTAGGTTTTCTGTTCTGTACCCTTGGTTTATGTGTCCATTCTAGTGTCAGTTCTATGTGGTTTGATCATCACAGCTTTGTAATATAATTTGAAATCAGGGAGAGTGATGCCTCTGACTTTTTCTTTTTCAAAACATTGAGTCTTATATGGTTCCATACAATTTTCTTCAAGTTTATATTTTTGCAAAAAATGCCACTGAAATTTTCGTAGAGATTGTGTTGAATCTGTGCATCACTTTTAGTAATGTTGACAATACTAATTCTTCTAATTCATGAACATAGAACCTCTTTCCATTTATTTGTGTTTTCTTCATTTTCTTTCATCACTGTTTTATAGTTTTCAGTGTATAGGTCTTTTATTTCCTTGGTCAAAATTATTTCTAATGTTGAGACCAGCAGTTAGCGTAATGGCTATGTCGCTGGACTCCCACGTAGTCGACCACGGTTGGAGTCCCGGACCCGTCGGCTTAAACTCACACCGGGCGCGTGTGCGTGTGTGCCCAAGATCCCGAGAGGAGAATGGAAGAGAAGGGACTGCGGCGTGGCCATCCCCCCTGGGGGGTGATTTCCTGCTTTCTGTCTCTCTGTCTCTCTCTGTCTGTCTGGCGAGCACACGTGCCCTATAGCAAAAACCTCTCAAAAAAAAATTATTTCTAATGCTATAAAATCTCTTCCTGGAAAATAGAAATGTCTCTTATCTCATTTTATGAGGACAGTATTATCCCAGTAACAAAATGAAATAAAGATATCGTGTTGAGAAAGTCAAGACGCATTTTTGCATAGAACAAATCCAGAAAAATATACCATATTCTAAGAAAATAAAACCAAAGACTAATTTCTCATCAAGACAAAAATCCTAAAGAAAATATTAATTAATCTACAATTCGGCATTATATAAACGGGATAATGCATCATGACTAAGTGGAGTCTGTCACAAGAATGCAAGACTGGTTCAGCATTCAAAAATTAATCAACATAATTTTAGATACTAACAGACTAAAGAAAAACTAAATTTTCATATCAATATATTTATAAAGAGCATCTGAGCATATCAAACATTGATTCATAATTAAAAACTCTTGGACAAATGAGAAATAGAAGAGAATATTCTTAACCTAAACAGTATGTACAAAATAAAAGCTATAGCTAACAGCATAATTATGAAAGATGAAAACTTAATCACGAATAAGCCAGGATGCTCTCTCTTACCATTCCTATTCAAATGTGTACTGTAAGTCATAGCTAGAGCAATGAGGCAAGAAGAAATAAAACTGGCTTCTACTACATATGGTATAATTCTGTAATAATCCTCTAAAATCTATTGAAAAAGAAATTTCTAAGACTATTAAGCAAATCTAGCAAGGCAGCAGGATAAAATGTCAATATATAAATCCCATTATTTTTACATCACTAATGAACAGTAAAATTATAAATGTTAAACAATTAAAAAAACACTATGTGAGGCCAAATGTGATTGAGTATTAGTAATGCAATGTTCTTTGATGTGAAAGCATCTAGGAAGGCCCAGCTTCACATCCCAATGTTCTCCTTTGCGTACCAGGTACATGCATGTGTCCCTGTGGTTGTGGCTGGCTGGGGGTAGAATTATGATGTAAAATACTATGTTGGAAATGCTTTCTCTTTTCCTCTCTGTCTTCCTCTCTCATGGAAATAAATAAACTTTAAAACAAACAATGTGAAATAGCACTGAAAAATGAGCAAAGAAGGGAACCAGCAGTTGGCGTAATGGCTATGTTGCTGGACTCCCATGTAGTGGTTCGAGTCCCGGACTCGGTGGCTTAAACTCACGCCGGGTGCATGTGCATGTGTGCCCAAGATCCCGAGAGGAGAATGAAGGAGAAGGGATAGTGTCATGGCCACACCCCCTGGGGGATGGTTTCTTGCTTTCTGTCTCTCTGTCTTTCTCTATCTTTCTGGTGGGTGCATGTGCCCTATAGCAAAAATTAAAAACTCTCAAAAAAAAAAAAAAAAACTGGAAGTGTTTTGTATTAAGAGTCAATCTCACAAAGCTGACCATAGTATGAATTAGCACCAGTGGCTTCAAAAACATTCTGGTATTCTTAGAATTGTGACAAGAAGAAAGAAAAGGGGGTTGTGGATGACCAGGTCCCATTGCAGGGGCACAAAGATGTATAGGATCTGTAGGCAGAAAAGTGCAAAATGCTTCTGAAAGGAAAAATCAGATCTTAATAAACAGAAAGATATCCCATGTTCATGAACTGGAAGATAGAACAATTTTAAGTTGTTGATTCTTCTCAATTTGATCTATACAGTCAACAAAATCTCAAAAAAATCCCAAGTATTATTTATAGATACCAATAAACTGATTGTAAAACCTGTATGAAAAGGCAAAGCTCCCAGAATAGTTTTTTCTATGCCTTTTGTTGTTTTGAAAAAGAAGAATAAAGTAAAGGACTCACATCATCCAATTTTACAACTTATTATAAAATTACCAGGAGCAGAATAGTATAGTATTGGCAAAAGTGTACTGATATATCTAACAGAATATACAGCCTAGAAACAGACTTATAAAATATCATCAACTAATTATTGACAAAGGTGCAAAAGCAATGCAATTAAGAATATATCTTTTTAATACATGGTGCTAGAACATTTGAATGTCCATATGCAAAAACAGGACATAATACAGACCTCACAACTTATACAAAAATTTCATCAAAATGGATCAAAGGCATAAATATAAAACGTAAAATAGAAAAATTCTACAAGAAAACATAAGGGAAAAGTGGTGTGACCTCAGGTTTGATGATAATAAAATACCACCAAAAGCATAATACATTTTTTAAAATGATAAGACGGACTTCACTAAAATTTAGTATGTGTGCTACGTAAAACTCACTGCTTACAAAATGAAAAGAAAGTCATATACTGAGAGCATATATGTGTAAATCACATATTAGATAAAAACTTTATATCTGGAATATGACAGGATGACGTTAAGCAATATAAAAGCAAAAAAAAATGAATAAGTGATCTAAATAGATACCTCTAAAAAGAAAATGCATACATGATAAATAAGCATATGCAAAGCTACCCAGTGGCTAGCCCCATGGCCCTGTGATTAAGACAGCCAGATCCTATATGGCTGGTCATGTGGTTTGAGTCCTGGACCTGAAAGCTTAAGAAATACACTGCACAGGTGTGCATACCTATACGAAATCCTGAAAGGGAGAGGTGGATTATGGTGTGACTATTCCCCATGGGGAATGCTTTCTCTTCCCCCTCTCTCTTTGTCTCTCTCTGGCAAATGTATGCACTCTCTTGGGGAAAAAAATGAAAGATCTTCAACACCCTCTGGCATCGAGGAAATGCAAATCAAAACAACAATGAAATACCATTATATACCTAACGGAATGACTAAAAGGAATGTGCGGTGGGGAGACCTGAATATACCAATTACTGGTAAAATCAAGGAACAATAGGCACTCTCATTCATTGCTGCTGGTAATTCAGAATGTTAATATCACTTTGGAAAACAGTTTTGATTTCTTACAAAGCTGAATACAGTATTATTATTCAATGTAGCACCTATTCCTCTAGGTTTTCCTTAAATGATTTGAAAACCGATGTACATAAAGATAAATACACACATACACAATCCTACATGTGCATATTTCTTTAGTTTTAGTCATAATTGTCAAAAATTGAAATCCAGGACCAGCAGTTAGCGTAATGGCTATGTCGCTGGACTCCCACGTAGTAGACCACGGTTCACATCCCGGACCCGGTGGCTTAAACTCACGCCGGGTGTGTGTGCATGCGTGCCCAAGATCCCGAGAGGAGAATGGAGGAGAAGGGATTGCAGCGTGGCCATCCCCCTGGGGGGCGGGGGGGTTATTTCTCGCTTTCTATCTCTCTGTCTCTCTCTGTCTGTCTGGCGAGTGCACGCGCCCTATAGCAAAAACCTCTCCAAAAAAAAAAAAATTGAAATCAATCAAGATTAAGATGTTCTTCAGTAGGTGAACGGAAAAAAGAAGAGTGATACCTCTATACAGTGAAATATTACTCAGCGACAAAAAGGGAGGAACTATCACATCACGGAAAGACAGAGGTAGCTCTGAAGTGAGTATTGTTGAGTGAAGAAAGTCAGTCTGCAGAGGGTTCATACCAGATGGCTCCTAGGCAAAACTACAAAGGGAAACATCCCAACATAAAGACTAAAGTCTGAGGTCGTGGATATATGAGTGTTCTGGTGTGACCATAGCACACTGCATACATGCACTGCATAGCCACACTGCACCTCCTAAATAGGAACACTCATTATGTCACTTTAGGATGATAATAATACCCAATAGAAACCTCATCCATAGTTGCCAAAGTGTTGGAAGGGCTATGGTTGAGTATGCAAAGCACAAAGAATATTTAAGGCAGTGAAACTATTCTGCATACAAGGTAAGTGAAAAAAAACTTTTAAAAAAGGAAAAGGAAAAAAAAAAAAAAAAAAGGACCAGCAGATGGTGTAATGGTTACATCGCTGGACTCCCATGTAGTCAGCTGCAGTTTGAGTCCCGGACCCGGCAGCTTAAAACTCATGCCAGGGGTGTGCGCATACATGCCCGAGATGCTGAATGGAGATGGAGGAAAAGGGACTGTGGCATAGCCATCCCTCCAGAGGGTTATTCTTACTTTCTGTCTCTCTGTCTCTCCAGTAAGCACACATGCCTTATAATAAAAATCTCTCAAAAACAAACAAACAAAAAGCAAGTGGTAGACACAGAGAATTACTCTTGTGTTAAAATCCATAGAACATTACAGCATGAAAACTGAATCAATAAAAGAAACCAAGGCTCCTTGCAGAAACGGCCGATTCCAGGGCCGACGCAGGGAATATACAAGATGACCAGAAGCATTATACAGTGCCAGAAATTAAGGAAATACTCAAAAAAACACGATGGGTGTGTGTCAAACATAGAACACCTGCTGCTGGCTACGTTGGAACAATTTGAGGAACAAATAGCACAGTGTTAGATTGGAACCAAAACTATACGGCAACTAGCCAGGAGCTCTACCGGTATAAATCAGTGCTAGAAAATAAATGGAAGCACATAAACAAATTGCCCATACTCAGAAATTCCAAGTTTGTAAATCCCCACCCCACAGTGTTTGCCCATAACTGTCCATCCTGCGGTGTGCACTTCATATAAAGACTTCCTTCTGAAGGGTATAGGACTGACGTGGGAGACCTCAGAGTGAAGACACCTGACAACCACGACTTTGGCCAAGTGATCAAGATGACACTAGCAGTGGCAAGTCATGTCACTTACATGTACCATGGTGAGATGATAAGAAAGATCATTTTCCTCTATCAATCTGTCTCCTCCAAGCCCATAGCCCCCGTTTAGCCACAAGAAAACATCAAAAAAGAAAATGAAGACATTCTACAAAACTCCTGACCAGTACTCATCACAGATGTCTAGGTCTTCAAGAACAAGGTAAGTTTGAGTAGTTTTCATTCTAGAAGGGTCTACGGAAACACAATGGCTAAACACACACACAGATACACAGTCAAGTTGCCTGGCGCAGTTCACCTGCTTTTCGGAAGGTTCAGCCCTTGACTGTCTCAGCTCACCCAGGCCTCTTTTCCTAACATGTCAGTGTAAAAACCTGTGTGTGTTTGATTTTAAATTTTAATCTTTCCAAAACGCTGGGACATAGTACCTCAATAAATACTTCACGAATGCCAGCAGAGCGTCTTTTTTTCTCTTTTCTTTTTTAACTTTCTTTCTTGACAGAGAAAGAGAAAGAGTGAATTAGACATCGCTAACAGGGTCTCACTATGGTGTGATTCTCCATCCCCACCAGTTTTCCAGTCAGCCAGGATCACAGATCTCTGGGCACACCTGCCCCATCCAGGTGGACCCAGGATTTGTGACGGGGGTCTCTCACATGGCTCTAGCATCCTGCAGGGCCATCTACCAACAGCGCCTCCAAGACTGAACCAAAAGAGATCTGTCTTTAAGTTCCAGGGCAAAAGAGTATGTTGCAGGAGAAAAGAAAAAGCTATAAATACAAACAAATGAAATACCCTTATTATGGAATTCTTCTAAAAGCATCTGTTAAGTTTCTTCCTATTTGAAAATTAAGCCCCATTAATTTGGCATAAGAGAGCTCAGAACCTAGAAACCACATTTTCTCACAAAACTTTTGGTCCTGATGATCAGAGTCACAGTAGAAGGCACGAGCCATTTTAACATGGGAGACGGCAAAAGAATAATGCAAGCCGGGTTTTAAAACTGCTGAGGTAAAGGGGTAATAAAGGTCTCTCAGTTACAGACTTAGTCCTGGAGTTGAAGAGAAGTCCAGATTCTGGGGCTCACGTCAAAAAATGCCTTTTACTCATTTACTGAGGGGCAGCTGTCTGAACTGAGAGTGTCCGAGCAGCTATGATGAACGGAGGAGTTACGAGCTCACTGGCCTCAGCCCAGTCCCATCCACAGGCAGTCTTCGCCAACCAGGACTTCAGGCCGTGTGTGCACAGAGCCACTGAGTGATTCACGGTGTGAAGCTCGGCATGTAGAAACATTTCAGGAACACTCTTCCCGACATTCCACATGGACAACAGGATAATAATGTCCTGCTCAGTATTACCTAAGAATGGCCAATTCATTAAGAGTTTCTATTTTGCCACTCTGGAAAAATAAAGAGGAAAACGACCTTCCATACTGTTCATCTGTAATGAAGTGTTGGCCCTGGGCCTTTAGAAGAGGCAGGGAGATGAATTCTCTCCATCACTAGTGACACTAGGACAGTTTGCTTCTGTTGTATCTTAATGTTACTTTTTGATTTTTATTTTAGACATGATAGAGTGCACGTGTGCGTATGAGAGACAGAGACAGAGAGAAGGAAGCAGCGGTGACAGGCTAGGATCCCTCTCCTCCAGCCAGTCAGGATCTGGGCACATGCACACCTGCCCAGTGTGTTTCAGGTAGACTGTGCCCGGGACCCGAACCTCTGGTCGGCCATGCAGCGTCCACACCACAGAGCACCATGCCACCTGGGCTCACCACTGCTTGTTTCCAACGAGACTACCTGGCTGGGACCTGTTCTCTCACGGCGCATCTCACTTTACCCCATCCTCGCGAGAACAGGAAATCCGCGGAATAGAACCCAGCAGAGGGTGGCTCTCCGAACGGAGTAGAAGGTCCCCAGTATATACGGTGTACTGCGTTTCACTGCCAAGGTAGACACTCAAGATGCGTCTATTTAAACATGCTATAGCTTCCTCTTTGAAAGCCCTCTCTCTTTTAGTGGTTAAGTACCCTGAAACCAAGGTACTTACATTAAGGTAGAATCTAATTAGGCCTTTCAATTCAGGGAGGCTGCTGAACTCTTTCAGCTCCATTATAAAAATGTGCAGTGAAACCTTTTTTCCCTCTCTGTGGTGAAAATAGCAGTTATCTTCAAGAAAAGAGAGAAAAGACATGAATTATCCCACATCAATTTACGCACAAGGTACAGGCAGGTGACCCTACCTCTTTGTCCTTCAACATGAGAAGGAAGGTGGTTTTCAAATTTCAAGACAGCAACTGGAGTGGGGGCTGGAGAGAGAGCATCGCCACTGCCTTTCAACCCTTAAACACACTGCACCTAAAACGCCTGCACATTGAAACCATGAAAATCGCAGTAACTATTTCAATAAGCAAGTAGTTTAAATATAATTCCTGGCACTATGTATATATTCACAGGGAAAATAAGTTAAGAAAGACAGAATGTAGTTTTATGAGAAGAGAAGCAGAAAATCCTAAACATCCTTGCCAGTGTGCACACACAAAAATAATGTCATAAAAGAAGAATTAACTATTAACTAGGACTTGTATTGCTTTCTAACCTACATTTGGCATCAAGGTAGCTTTGAGAACAAGGGTAGAATAACATAATAATGGAAAACGCTCTCATCGGTATCAAATGAAGCCTCTCAAGCTTACAACCAGAAATTTCTAGTTCTTTCCAGAATGGAAGAGGCAAAGAGGGAAAAGATCATCTTAATAAGGTTAAATCAGAATCGCTGACATCACTTCTGAATAAATAAACTAGAGGATGAGGCTCATAAAGCTGACAGACCGGATAATGAAGAGCAGAAATAATGGCCTTTCACCCTCACAGAGCACCAGAGCGGCCATAAAGATTTGGCATTTTACCCTATGACCCTTGGCACTGTTTGGAAAACAAAAAATACAAAAGGCCAGGTTCTGTCTTTACTCGGGTGACTAATGTAGGGTGTTAGGGACCAGAGGTCTCTTCTGACTCGTAGTAATTAGCTCTACTGATATATTGGGCAGTGATATTACGGGGTGTTGACAGATTCTGTTTCTCTTCATCATATACTTGAATGCTCAAAAATTATCCTTTTAACAGCTATTCATAATTGTTTCAAAGCAATGGTGTACTTTAAAAGGGCAGAACGACCACTCTCATTATCTAACCCCGATACTTGTGCAATTCTAGAATCAAGCAGAGTTCAGTACTTGGTCGCCACTCTATTAAAAGCATTACATGCCTTTGGATTGAAAGTCCTCATCTTGGGCATGTTTTTTCCCCATTTTTTCTCACCTCCCTTAAAATTAACGATAGAAGTAAGGAGAAAAGAAAAGAACAGAAGTTAAAGCACAAATCGAGTCAAGTGGAAAGTAAAAGCCCAACCAGAAAGACACCAAGAATTTATTTTTACTTTTTTATTTTTAAAGCTTTGCTACAGGGCACATGCACTTGCCAGATAGAGACATGAGAGAAAAGGAAAGTGCCCCTTTGAGGAGAGCTGGCCATGCCACAATCCCTTCTCATTCAGTCTCCTATCAGGATTTCGGACAGGTTTGCATACACACAAAAAAAGAAAAACAACTGAAAACAAAACTATACCCCCCCCCCAAAAAAAAAAATAGTGAGCCTTAGGGACTTGTAGTGCACTTGTCATGATTTTCAACCCACTGGGTCGAGGACTTGAACAGTGCATCTGACCAAAGGGGATCCAGTCCCTGAACCTCCATGCCACCTGCTGGCCCAACATCAGGAATTTTTGGAATTTTTTTAATGACCACTCATCTCCCTTCTCAACTTTCTTCTCATAGTTTACAAAATTTTGTGTTTTTTTTTTTCTTCTTTTTAATGTTTGTCAAAGGTCAATGTACTTGAAAAAGAGAGATGGAGAAAGGGAGAGTAAGGAATCACTTCCCATGGGGAATGGTCATGCTGCAATTCTTTCTCTTTCATCTCCCCATCCTTGTGGGATTTGGGGCATATACACAAGACCCCTGGCATGTTCTTCAAGCCACCAGGTCTGGGACTTGAGCTGCACAGTTAGCCATACAGAATCCAATTGCCCCAACCATCATGCCATTGGCTGGCCCAGATAATGTGTTTTAGAAACAGTAAGTCAAAAGAATTCTTTGTCATCTGGTCAAATTAAAGTACTACAAATAAGGTGCTAAAGTAGGTATTCCATTTTGCACATTTAGCAAATGATAAAAAACTTTAAAAACTCTGCATCCAAGGAGAAAATACTAAAAAAGGAGAGATCTTGAAGAGGTCTATGTTCAAAAAGAAAATACCAGAAAAGCAATGCTTAGGTGCACCATAATTATTATTATTTTTTACATAACATTATTTTTAAATGAATATCTATTTTTATGAAGTCAGTGAGAAAAATATTTATATTCTTTTTGAAAATGTAATGTATTGCTTCAAAAATGTTTTTGTCACCCTTAAAACTATTAATGCGTTCATCCAAGAACCAAGTGTGCCATTTTATCCATGGGTGGTGGGGAGGGGACATGAAATTTCAGTGACATTTGGCCAAATCCAATTTCTCTTTTCTTTCAAATGAGGACAGTATTTGTTGTTGCTTTGTTTCATTTTGTTTTACCTGAGAAAGTCAACCTTTAACATTGTCATGTGAGATTATGGTTGAGTCAGAAGAAATGGTAAAAATGAGAGGAGATAGACTGAGTAGTAAAATTATAAACAGATTGTGGTTAATGCCAAAAGAGATCTTTGGATTTTTCTTTCAATGTTCCAGGTCTGTGCAGTGGGTATTCCTTATTTTTCCTCCTTAGGACAGGATTGCAAAGCAAGTCTTAGAGAAAATGATATTATCCAAAGTTTGATCCTAAAAATGACTATAATAAGATGAGCTAGAATATTTTTGTAGAAAATACATGTTCTGTACTGTGAGAAGGTCCTCCCCCTTAACTTTCTAAGTTATTTTCCTGCTACTCTAGTTTCTTCCTCATTCTTCTTTCTATTCCAACACTCCAGTCCTATGTCATTTTAGAGCATCTTAGAGCATTTGCATCTCCCTAACATTTCCTTTCCTCATAAATATATGGGCCATATAAAAACTTCAACTAATGTATTGAATGATAAAAGACCCAATTTTTTCCCTAATTTCAGGAAAGGGACAAGAGTACCTTTTCTCACCATTTCTATTCAACATTTTATATCCAGGACCTAGTCAGTTCTATAAGGCAAGAAAAATAAACAAATACCATCTATATTGAAAAAAAAGAAAAAAAAATTGAAAACAAAACTATATTAAGAAAAAGAAGTGAAACCTAGAGGCCTATTGAGTTAATATGCAAGGAATTAGAGTCCTGGAGTATGGGGAGAATGAGGCAGAAAAATATTTATAATAATTATAGCCCCAAACTTATGAATTTGGAGATAGACATACATTTATATATTGAAGAACCCACCCAACTCCAAACTGAGTAAATAAAATGAAAAATGTACCTAGGTATATTATCTTCAAAGTGATAAACAAAAAATTTTAGAAGGATAGTAAAAGTAGCTAGACATACATAATATACATGTTAACAATGATAAATAGCCATTGACTTCTTAATGAAAACACTAGAGATCAGAAGATTGTGGAATAATACTTTTTACAGGTTGAAAGAGAAAACAAAAATACACTGTTGACCCAGGATTTTATACCCAGCAAAAATGCCCTTTAAAAAATTAGGCTAAAATTTACTTTTTATTTATTTTTCTGTTTCTAAATAGGATAAAATTTATTTACAGACATTAAAACTAAGAGAGTATACTACCAGTAGAGCAACACAGGCTATATAAAATAATAAAAGAAGTTATTTGGGCTGAAGGAGCATAATAATAGACACTCATATCTGCTAGAAGGAATGAAGACTATTGGAGTCTTATTGATTGGCATAGAGAAGTTTTGGCTGAACATTCAGGAAAGCAGGCTAACAGCAGCTCTTTCAACTTCAGTTGGCAGCTTCTAAAGTCACCCTTTGCCTTCCTATCTAACTTAATAATAACATGATAAAATTTGGGTTGTTCTTCCTCTAAAGTCTCTACAGGGTTATGATTTTTTTTGAAGAGACTGAGAAGGAGGGAGGGGGAAGGCATGAGGAATAATATAATAAACAATGAAGAAAGTCAAACTTGGGACCAGCAGTTAGTGTAATGGCTATGTCACTGAACTCCCATGTAGTCGACCTCAGTTTGAGTCCCGGACCTGGTGGCTTAAACTCACGCCGGGTGCGTGTGCGTGCATGCCCAAGATCCCAAAAGGGGAATAGAGGAGAAGGGACTGCAGCATGACCATCCTCCCTGGGGGGGTGATTTCTCGCTTTCTGTCTCTCTGTCTCTGTCTCTCTGGTGAGCGCACGTGCCCTGTAGCAAAAAATAAATAAAATAAAATAAAATAAAATAAAATAAAATAAAATAAAATAAAATAAAAAAAATAAAAAAGTCAAACTTCATAAGCTGCTTTAGCCAGAATGTTCAAATAAACTCATCTCCTTCAGATTCTTCTTCAATGCCACCAATGCTTTCTCAACTCAGGTGTCATAACCGAAAGCACTCATATGTATTAGGAAAGCAGATAACTGATGGATAGGGGGATGGCAGAATGATTGGAAGAAAGGGAACGGTGCAAACTGAACAGCAAACGAAAGATGAATTAGACCAGGTCTCAGCTAGAAATGCAAATAATGGAAGTGATAAAGAAGCAAATAAAGCATGACTATATTAAATAGAAGTAAGCTTTCAGAGAAAGGGGATTCTTTGATTAAAGATCTGCTAAGGTCTTTGAAACTTGAGATTCGGTATATTTTTTGAAATGCAAAATAGTATGTCTATATCGGTCTTCAAACTCTCTCTTCCTCTAGGCTCTGCCCTTTTGGTAGCCTCTGCAGTCTACAGGGAAAATCTAAGCCTTGAAGGGTTCCACTTAAAAACCCCTGGCTGTTAAGTAGCCGGAGGTCATGTCTGTAAATAACACCTTCATTGGAAGTCCTGCTACTGCCACTGCCAATCATCTTATTTTGGGTAAAATCTTACTCCTTTTACAAGGCCCATCTCTAAAATCACCCTGTCTCTGAAACTTTTTCTGACCCTTTTCTAAAGCCTAGGGAGAACTCACCTTTCTTCTCGGACCCCCTTGCACTGTGACTAGTAACTAGGACAATACCACTTCGCATTTCTGATGGTGATCGCATATGCTTTTAGCTCCTTCGGTGGCTTCATCTTCTTGAGAACAAGCAGAGCTCACAGCCTTTAGCAGTTGCTTTGTAAACGGGAGCTGAAATGTCTAAAACTTAACTGAACTGATTTAAATTGACTTGAGTTACTTTAGGGAGAATTCAGTTGACTAAATGGATCAGAATTTGAAAAAAGAAAAAAATTGAGGAAAAAAAAAGAAAAAAAGAGTCAAAGCTCAGCTGTAGTGAGGTAAGCTCCAGGGCTGTTTGAAGAAAGGCTCTGGCCTCGTCATGATCCTTCCGTCTCAGTCCACCAGCGGGAATTTTCAATAACTGGCTGAATGTGCCTCCTCTTTTAGCAACGATGTGCTCACACATTCAATGCTTGGTGTCTAGATTCGGTTCATGTATTTTTTCTGTCTTTAGTCATCGTTCTGCCGTTGAGAAATTCTGTTTCTAAATATATGTGTACACATCGCATATTATATTTAGTGCCTTTACCTAAGTACTCTGAGGAGTATGCACATATAGAGCTATTTCCTTAAATCAAAACCCACAAGTTTTGGTGACTTTTATCTGAGAACAGAAAGACTAACAGGGCAGACATATTGAATAACAGTCTCTATCTGGCTTTGACTTCTACTTCTGCCAGCCCCAAGAAATAAATACCTGCTAAAGTAACTAATAATAGCTTCATTTTTGCTGATTAGTAGATACTTTTTCAGTCTCTGCTTTTACTAATGTGGTTAACAAGTACTTTTACTTGAACATGATAATGCTAAAGGGGCCTAGTTTTCCTGGTCTTTCTTCTTCTTTTTTTAAAAGTCAAGTTTAGCGGGACCAGCGGTTAGCGTAATGGCTATGTCGCTGGACTCCCACGTAGTCGACAGGGTGTATGTTCGCGATTCTTGCTGGTTGAGCAGGTGTGTGTGTTGAGAGAGAGAGAGAGAGTAACCAGTTTATAATCTCAAGCATAAACTGTAATGGCGTTGCCTATGACTAGAAAGAGGTGTGTTTGCCTCTCCACATCCAACCTCTGAATTGTGCCCCTACTTTCAGACGAAGTGCAGAGAAAAAAAAATCGAAGTGGAAAACATCTTGAGGGTTTGTAAGTACTCTGCAAATGGAAGACAGGTGTCTGAGGTAGTGTGAGCACAACAGCTTTTGGTCAGGTTTTGCTAAGACTGCTTATGTATTAGAAGTCCATTAAACCCTTCCAAGACTTTAGCAAAGACAAAGACCTCAGAGGCCTTTGAGCACGGAGCTGGCTAGAGGATGAAGCTGAACTCAGAGAACGTTATGGTGGGTGGGCAGTAGTGCCCTGAAGTGGAGCTTTTAAAAAGTGTCTCAGAGAAGAGAAAATATTTCAAGTCCCCATCAAGGGCCCCTCACATAGATGAAAGGAAACTCAAGGGAATGCAATATCCATCTCTAGGACTACAGTTCAATGAGATAGAGTATTCCAGGCAGAGATGAACTGACGTGAATAAGGTTCATCCACACAACACCAGAACAATTAATTCTGCTCACGGTAGCAAGGATGCACTGGGAGAAAAAGAAAGTCATGTTAATTGTAAAAATAAACTATTAATATTCTAAAATAATTATAACAAATGTAATAATTATTAAAGTAGCATAAGGTGCTGCAAAGCAGAAAGAACACCATTTGGGAACAAATTAGAGGTAGATAAAGAAGACAAACCTTCAGCAGTGTTTCATGCTATTGGAAAACAATAAAAATTTAACAAAAGTCAATTTCAACGAACAGATAAGAACTGCAGAATAGGAATTCTTAAGGTAACAAGTAGGACAGGGAAACAGCATCTTAGCACCGGAACATTGCAGGGGTTACTGGCACGTGCTGTGGAGTGAGACTTCCTGCCTTCTCACTCTTCCCCTACTCACTCTGACCTGGGGCAAACTGCTAACCTCTGGGGGCGAGCTCCTCATCTACAAAACGTGAATGGCATTGCTATCTTCTGGCTTTGGTCTGTCATGTTAACTAAGGTAGCTACTAGTAAAAAAATTACAGAAAGGGGAACCAGCAGTTAGCGTAATGGCTATGTCGCTGGACTCCCACGTAGTCGACCACGGTTCGCGTCCCGGACCCGGTGGCTTAAAACTCACGCCAGGCGCATGTGTGTGCGTACCCAAGATCCCGAGAGGAGAACGGAGGAGAAGGGACTGCGGCATGGCCATCCCCCCTGGGGGGTGATTTCTCACTTTCTGTCTCTCTGTCTCTCTCTGTCGGTGTGGCGAGCGCACGCGCCCTATAGCGAAAAACCTCTCCAAAAAAAAAAAAAAAAAAAAGACTTACAAAAAGCAGGTAACAAAACAGATTCCATTGAAAATAAATTTAGTAAAATTATGAAAAGGCTTGATATAGTTGCAGCTACCTTGAGAAAGAACCATTTTTGATAATATAAAATGATGACTATATGATTTAACATGTTAGACTACATATATACAAATAATTTCACTCTACTCTAAAAATCCACTATAACTACAATTTTTTAGGAGACCTTTTTGCTATAGGGCATGTGCGCTCACCGGAGAGACAGAGAGTCAGAAAGTGAGAAATCACCCGCCAGAGGGATGGCTACACTGCAGTCCCTTCTCCTCCATTCTCCTCTCAGGATTTTGGTCACTCATACACATGCACCTGGTATGAGTTTTAAGCTGTCAGGTCCGGGACTTGAACCACAGTCAACTACGGGGGCATCCAGTGATGTAACCATTATGCCATCTGCTGGTCCCAACTGTAATTTTTTTTTTTTTTTTTTTAACATAGGCACCCAGAATGGTAAGAACACAAGAAGTAGAAATAGAAATAACTCTTGGCTACTAGACCAGATAATACATGGCTAAGTTTATTAAAAGTCTCATTCATATTCTAAAATCCTCAAAAGGCTCAGGAACCTGGATGGCTCCACTGTGCCCAATATTTTAACACAGCTTCTAGGGGAGACTAGAGGAGTATTTCTTAAGGAATCCAATTAGCCCTATAAAGAAGATCTACAGATTCTGACTTTAAGTCCAATCAAGAATATCCTAATAAATTACCCTATAGTAAAGCTCAAGTTTGAGAAGTCCCGCCATATACACAATATTTCGAATTTATCTTTTAAACCCTTACATACACAGGCTTTTGTTTTTTAATGGTAGAGGTTTTCGTCATAGGGTGCATGTACTTGCCTCCGGAGAAAGAGAGAGACAGTGAGAGGGAAAGTGAAAAACCCTCCCTGGGGCGATAGCCATACTTCAGTCCCTTCTCCTCCACTCTCCTCCTAGAAGTTGGGGCATATACATATGCACATGCGCCTGGCACAAGTTTCAAGCCACTGGATCCAGGATTCAAACTGTGATCGACCATGTGGGAGTCGAGCAGTGTAACTATTACTTGATCTACTGGGCCCAAGAAGAAGTTGTTTTAAAAAATGTATTTATATTATTCAAGAGATTAAAAAAATTATATTCATGCAACAAGAATAGGATGAAATAAAACAGGAGTACTGAGAGATCAGTAAGGAGCCTTAAAAATGTAAACATGACAGTAGTTGTTTTAAAACTTAACTTTGGTAATAGAAGGAACAGGAAGATTGAGGAACTTTCCCCAAACTGAGCAAAAAGAAAAGAGAAGAAATTTCAGGAAGTCTAATCTCTGAGTGATAACATTTTATTAAGAGAGAACAGCAGGAAAAGAAGAGGGAAATCATTTAAGAATTTTTCTCACCAATAGCAATTGACTGTGAATTTTAGAATGCTAAGAATAAAAAAAAAAAAACCCACCAGATTTCCATAATGTTTAAATAAGAAAGTTGTGTACTGATCATTAAGAATCTGAATAAATGGGTTTGACTAATAGCCACGAAAGCAAGAAAAAAATAATAAATGTCCGAAGATCGTTCTCAGGAGGTTAATGGAGGGCATTCTCTACCAAAGCAAGGGAATAAAGCAAACAGGAGGACACGGCAGGACAGTAACAGCGGAAGGGTTCAGACGAGGACCAAAAGAGGGACATTTTCAGACAGCAGGGAAAGCAGAGGCTCGGTGATAACCGCGACCTCGCGGCAGAGGACAGCCAGGGGACATTGGAGAAGGATGACAAAGAAGGGAGACATTGCGATGCCTTCTTCTTCTTACATGATCTGTTTTTTTGAAAAACTGCTACAGAATGGAGTTGGGCAAATTACTGGAATAAGCCAGTGAAGGTGCTAACATCAGAGTCTTTCCTTAGGGACCCAAGATGGCAGATGGACTGCCAAAGATGACGGAGTGAGACTGTACGGTCATCGTGGAGAGTGACTGGCCCACATAAAAGCATACCCGATGATTCCAGGAACAAGATGAAATGATAGCTTATCTCACATGATTAATATTGTGGTAGACTGCACAGAGGCTAAGCTGTGAAAAAGCAGAGCAACACTTAACATCAGAAGACAGTGGTACGGTGTCGTGCGAGCGACTGATCCCAGACTCCAATCACGCTGAGAGAGGCAATGAGGAGTCACGAATGACAGAAGTCGGGAAACCGCGTGTGGAAGCTGCCTGTAGACAGGTGGGCAGGCGAGGTGATGGAATTCATCCCTAACACCGAAATCAAAACTACGGAACGCGGCACTGAGAGGCTGGTGAGGAACACCAGTCCTTTTGGCTATAGAATCAGCAGTAAACGAGTGTAGGGGTTATGACTACAGAGCTGAATGTAAATTGTATGACTATGATTAGGAAAACCACTTAGAACGCTGTGTAAGAGGGCTGATGGCCCCTTTTATTTCTTCTAACTGAAAAGGAATATTATTGTTTAAACAAATAACAAGATTGGGACCAGTAGATGGTGTCATGGCGACGTCGCTGGACTACCACGTAGTCGACTGCGATTCAAGTCCCCAACCTGGTGGCTTAAACTAATCATGCTGGGCGTGTGCTTGTGTGTCCAAAATCCCAAGAGGAGAATGGAGGAGAAGGGATTGTGGCCATCCCCACTGGGGGGTGATTTCTCGCTTTCTGTCTGTCTCTATTTTTCTGGCAAGTGTGCGTGCCCTCTAGCAAAAACCTTTCAAAAAAAAAAAAAAAATGGGGGCCAGGAGGTGGCACGGTGGTTAACGAGCTGGACTCCCACATGGTTAACCATGGTTTGATTCCCAGACCCAGACACTTGAAAGTCACGCAGAGCACATGTGCGTGCATAACAAACATTCAGGAAGAGAATGGAAGAGAAGGGATTGTGGCACGGTCATCCCTCCTGGGAGGTGATATATTTCTTTCTTTCTTTTTCTCTCTCTCTCTCATTCTCCCCTCTATCTCTATCTCTCTTTAATGAGTGAATGCTTCCTGTTGTAAAAATGTAAAAGAAAAAATTTTAAAAACCACAAGATTCCAATTTTTTAATGCTTCTCTCAGTATTATAACTTCAGAAAGATTTAATAAGAATAGGAACTCTTGTGACAAAAGAAAAGGTTAAAAATAAACCCCAAATTTAGAGATTCCAGCCCTTCTACTATAATTTTTCTTTCTTCTGCTAAATAATTCTGAAATATACTACCTTTAATTTTTAAAAAATTATATAACATAATTTATTTTTATGAAGTTATTTATATTCATCTCTCTACCCTCTTTTTAGGTAGCAATCTCTCGCTGAAGTCATGCATTAACAATGGCTAGGGCAGACCACATAGCCTTGTGATTAAGGGAGCCAGATCCCACACAGCCAACCATGGTTTGAGTCCCAGCCTTGACAGCTGGGGGAAAAAAAAAAAAAAAAAAAAAAAAAAAAAAACAGCACACACGTGTGCATGCATGACCCCACATCCTGACAGGATGGAGATGGAGGAGAGGTGGAGAGGGGATTGCAGGGTGACCACATGCCATTGGGGGGTACAATCTCCTGTTCGCTTTCTCTGTTTCTCTTTGGCAAGTGCATGCACCCTCTAGCAATTTAAAAAAAAAAAAAAAAGTGGCTCATTCCACCACCTTCCACACTGCCATGAGGTGTGCACAAACGTCCTGGCTGACATTCCCAAGAGCACCCGCCATGGCAGGAAGGAGGTGAACGGGTTCTTAGTAAGCTGTGCTCTGAAGCCACTGCGCGGTTTCTGACGCAGTGAGGAAGCGCGGTTACGTGGACAAACCTGAAATGGTCGGTGACCACAGCGCTGGAGGGGTCGCTGTGAACCTCAGCGCAGGGTAAAGGAGTGCGGCGCCGTCAGCCCCAGACCTGCTGTGTGTGCGACTCAAAGCCCCAGAGGAACGGCCGTCAGCTGCCCCCATCCCCTCGGGCTGGTGCATTAAACTGACACCCTCAGCTGGCATCACAGGCCACGAAGAAGTGAGACAGAAACACACAGGAGGGACAGGCCGGGGGTTCTTTCCTGGGGATGTAATATCCACAAATCAAACACTTCCGTGGACAAAAAAAAAAAAAAAAGTGGGTATTTGTGGAAATTTGGTGTCATTGCTTCTTTCCATTTTTATATATTATTTAATACAGGGATCACTGGTCATTGTCATAAAAACTCCAGTCACTATGTTTAAATTTTATTTTAAAATTCTCTTTATACAGAATATAGAAGATACGCTCTTAAAATTTAAAGAATGCAAGAAACTCTTGGGACCAGCAGATGGCGTAGCGGGTACTTGGCTGAACTCCCACATGGCCCACTGCAGTTCGAGTTCCAGACCCAGCAGCTTCGAACATGCCAGGTGCATGTGCATGCATGCCCAGGACCCCAAAAGGAGAATGGAGGAGAAGGGGTTCGAATGTCTGTACCCCCTGGGGGTGATTTCTCCCTGGTGAGTGCAGGCGACCTATACCAAAAATCTCTCAAAAAAAAAAAAAAAAAATGCGGGAAACTCTATATCCTCATTCCTTTGAAGACTGACACAGTGGAGTGATGCATGACAAGGAGAGGACAATACAGAGCGTCAGCGACACTGACATCCTGGCGAGGAGCCCCGTGACGGGTGGGCCTGGAGAACTAGTACACACAGAGGTCCAGCTAGTTCGACTCCAGAGCAGGCTGTTCTGGAGTGGCCACCTGGTGGTGTTTTGAAATACACAGCCTTAGACAGAAACTAATTCAATAGGTCCCCACTGACACCAGGAGCTGTCAACGCAAAACCTGTTCACAAGTGAGAGAGAACATTTTGGACCTTCTCTCTAGAGAATGAAACTTTTCTGGAATGGCAAAGGGGCACCTCTTCTTAGAGAAGCCCGGTCAATTAGAGCCTTCCTCTGACAGTACTCAGAATACTGACATTCAAGAAAGCACCTTTCCTTCACGTGGAGCGTGTCCACACGGTGAGGTCCCATCAGCCACACAGACAGCAGACATGCCTCATTTCCTACGCTTGCTCAGAGATGGAAGTGGACCAGCTTCCCCACATCCCTACACGTTCTTAGTCTGAACCAGATTCCACTTGAGTTGGTACGTAATCAGAGAAGCTGAATCATATGGCAGTTCTATCTGAAGGTCTTTGAGGACCCTCCGTATCGTTCTCCACGGTGGCTGGACCAATTTACATTCCCACCGTGATGTATAGTGATTTCATGTATCAATAAAATTAAAAAATAAATAAATAAAACTAAGCTGAGCAGAATCCGGCCACCTAGA
Source organism: Tupaia tana (assembly GCA_026018925.1). Classification (NCBI taxonomy): domain Eukaryota; kingdom Metazoa; phylum Chordata; class Mammalia; order Scandentia; family Tupaiidae; genus Tupaia; species Tupaia tana. The sequence goes on along the minus strand of JAKSZU010000024.1, from coordinate 14,539,962 downwards.
CAGGAAGGCACAGGTGTGTCTGAAGGCGCTGTCCCTAACTAGCAAGGTGCTGCTTATAACTGAGGTACCGTGGCCGCGCTTACTCGCCCTGCCCAGAACACCCTTGCTAGGACCGGCCTCCCCAGCTCCCTGCGCCCTTCTGAGTGGCCACATTGCTTAGAGGGCATCGTCCTAGTCTCCCACTGTGGGCATCCTCCTCTCTGCGGCCTGTCGAAAGTCTTTGCACCATAAAAGCTCTGCTTAAAACCCACGCCCTCGTGCCGTTTCCCCAGCCCCTGACCCCACATTGCTCCAGCTGTCAGGAATGGGCTCAGCAATTGGGCTGTGCAGGCCGCCGGCCTGGGTTTGAACCCCAGCACCACCGTTCACCCGCGTGTGACCCTCGTCAAATATGTAACGTGCTTACGTTGGTTTTCTCACCTGTAAAATTATGGTGCTCACCACCTACGATTGCTGTGAACAGATTAGGTCACCCTGTAGTGTTGCCTGTGCTGGCTTGCTTTTCTAAGGAGGACTTCCGGCTTCCCGAAGTCAAAGCCACGACCGATGTCTGGCACAACGGGAGGTGCTGCCCAGCTACTAAGTAAACACCGATTCCTTTATTTTGGCATGTCGTAAGACAAGGACTAGACTGGAAAAAAGGAAGACAAGACTTATTTTCCCCCTAGACTGCCACCAAGAACTTGTGATCTTTACAAAGTCGCCGACCTTCCCAGGCTTCGGCATCCTTGCTGATAAAAATAGAGCACATCTAAATTGGTCAGATTTGTACAGAGCGAGCCATCTGAGAACTAAGTGGGCGATAGCGTGACTGTGAGCACAGAGGGGCTAGAAGTGTGTCCTTTTGCTATCTAGCTTTTTTTTAATTATTTAATTTTAATTTTATTTATTCATTCATTTTATTTTAATTTGATCAGAGAGAGACACACACACAGAGAGAGAGAGAAAGTGAGTTATCAAGCCACCAGGTTCAGGACTTGAACCATGGTCGGCCATGTGGGAGTGTCCAGCGCTTTAACCACCACGCCACCTGCTGGTCCCCAACTATCTAGCTTTTTTTTAATAAAAAATAATACCTTTCTTTCTTAAAAGTTTATTTTTTATTTATTTTAGAGAGATATCTTTGCTAAAAAGCTTATGTACTAGCCGGAGAGACAGAGGGAGACAGAGACAAAGCAAGAAATCCCCACAATCCCTCCTCCTCTACTCTCCTCTTGGGATTTTGGGTACACACACACATGCACACACGCCTGGCATGAGTTTAAGCCACCGGGTCTGGGACTCGAACCACGGTTGACTATTTGGGAGTCCAGAGACATAAGCATTACACCATTTGCTGGTCCCTAAAATTTATTTCTTGAGAGAGAGAGAAATACAAGCATCCTCCACAAGGTCTCATGCCAGGATCCCCGCCCCACTCCCAGCCTCCCCAGACAGCCTGGATTAGTGTGCCCGGCGCGTGCAGGCCAGCTGGGTAACCAAACCGGTGACCTTCACCTTCCGTAGGGACCCAGCATTGCTTGAGCGGGGCATCAGCACTGGGCCCCCGAGCTGCCCTCTCATTCCTTCCTTTACAGTTGGAAAAAAAATAAAGAACCGTTTCCACCTACTTCATAACAAAAGGAAACCCACCTCCGAAAGTCAGCTCCTTCTTGCCAAGGAGACTTGAGTGTTAAAAATTTTAACATATGTCAAAACACGTCTTGGAGACTGTCCAGGGCAGTCTGTCAAACGCTGTGAGTGTTCGAAGTCCAGCCCCAACATGGTGTGCTCTGGGTAGCGTAGCTCATGCATTTTTTAAAGCTCTGCTTTAAATGCAGGTTTATCAATAAAAATGCCACCAGAAAACAGCTTTGAAATTTTAATCTCTTCCTGAAATAAAAGGATTCCTCAAGGCAGGTCTGGAACTGGTTGTGTCTGAATGCCATCCACTTTCATTATACAAGGAATTTTCGTACAGCTGCTAAATCCTAATTTTGCAAGAAGATAAAAAAATTGCAGCTCTGCATCTCTCTTCATCAAAGGCAGCATAATTTAAGCCTTTATTGTGTCAGTCATAAATTGTCTCTCCTGTAAGCTCACAATGTCATAGTATTCTTTCAGATTAATGAGAATCCTTACAATTACAGAGCAGAAACTGTCGTGGTGCTCGGTGGGGCCTGCCTAATGGCAGAAATCCCCGTGCAGCCCAATGTCTCCTCCGAGACGACCAGAGGAGTGTTGCCAGGTCCACAGCTGGAAGACGGACAGTCACTGCAGGAGGACAGTGAGCTGCCCAGGGGACCCTCCTAGGCCTGCTTTACATGTTGTCTGTAACACCTCACACTGCCTATGAAAATAGCCAAGAGATTGAAAAGAAAACCAGACCTGAGTGCTCCACAGGACGCAATGTCTGCTAACTGGCTGTGTGCAGAGCCCCGAAGCATGGGCACGATCCTCTGAGGAAACGGGGCACAGATTCCTCATCTGTCAAACTCAAACGCACAGTGTAGATTCTGCATGGAAAACTGGGACAAGAAACTTGGCTCTAGTCTTCCTGCTCCTCCTCCTGACATTCTGTTCCAGGAAAAAGCTTTCAAGGGAAGAGTGATCACTTCCTCCCCCCATGGACAGAGGTCGGACTCCTCAGTACGGTGGTCAAGTTCACTGCAACCACTCTGCAGCCTCGCTTCTCCCCACAGCTCTGCGCCCGTGAGTGGCGGGCATTCCCTCCCCTCCCTGTCCTTACGCACGCTGCTTAGCCCTGGACTGCCCCTTCCAAACCTGCTGATCCTTCACTGACCACGCCAACTCCACTTCCCCAAGTGCCCACTCTTGCAAGGTTTGTGACACTGTCACTCTTTCCCTATAGAACCACCCTGTCCAATCCAGTAGATCCAGACACAGGTAACACTTTCCGCTGAAGTTAATTAAAATGAAGTAAGTAGAACTCGGTTCCTCGGTTGTAGTAGTACATTTTACCACTCAGCAGCTACGCATGGCGAACGGCTACCACATTGGACAGTGCAGACAGGAGGCTTGTCTGTGCCTGGACAGCTGTGGGACAACGCTGCCTGGGGAAGTGAGGTCAGGAACTAGCCCACACTCTCAGTGCCTACAGGGACAACAAAGGAAACCGACTACTGCCAATCAGAGAGCAGCCCTTGACGATGGTCCAAGGCCCGCTCCCACCACCGTGGGGTACCTTCATTTGGAAATGCAGGTCTGGAGGTAGTCAAGTTAAGGACCCTTAAATGAGGTCCTTAGTCCAATGATTTATGTCTGCATAAGAGAAAGGAGAACTGGAAGACAAGCACAGGAAGGAAGGCCACATGGAGATGGAGGCAGAGATTGGAACCACACATCTAACGAGTCAAAAACCTCCGAGGAAGGCTGGCAATGCTAGAAGCTGGGAGAGAAACACAGAGTGGAGCATCCACAGGCACCAGCCCTGCTGGCATCTCCATTTTGGACTTTGGGCATCTGGAACGCTAGGAGGATAAATATCTGCTATTCTAAACCACCCTGTTTTTGGCTATTTGTCATGGCAGCCCTAGAAAACCCACGCGTGAGCATCTTTGCTGTGAGCAAAACGCTGACACTTCATTTGTGCACACAAATGCCAAGGGAATTAGACCTCAGAGGTCCATCTGGGAGTGTCAGCGTAAACTCTCAGGTGACTTAGAACGCGCTGACAGCCTGTGATTTCATCCGTATTTTTCCCCACGTGCAGGTCTAGCGCCACAGTTTATCAGCCTCAGCACGTGAGAGCCCTCACACTGAGGGCTTCTGTCCCCTTAGGGGTAATTAGCAATCCACACAGGGAATATCTGCTGCGTGACAAATGCCAGATCATATGGTGCCGTCTGCAGGGAGTGACTGAGAGAACTAAGATCTAGAGCCGACCAGACCCGAGTAGGTTCCACCTCCTCAACGGAAATAAAGGCTTTGTGACCCCTCTCTGCAGCGTGTGGGTTTCACCTTCACAAGGGACACAAGTGCACTCCTTGTGAGCAAGTGAGTGTATGTCCCAGGTTAACTAGGACGGTCTCTAAGGTGGTGTGGACGGTCTCTAAGGTGGTGCGGACGGTCTCTAAGGTGGACAGTCTCTAAGGTGGTGCTGTCACACTGCTGCCCAGGACACATTGGTAACAGAGCACCTTCATTTCTCCTCTGTCTTTCTACGGTTTTTGCAACTGGTCATGCATGCGCACTAGAGGGAGAGAGAAGTCGTCCCCCAGATGGCCATGCCTCAGTCCCTTCTCCTTCATTCTCCTCTCTGGATGTCAGGCATGCATGCACACATTCCTGGCGTGACTGTCAAGCCACTGAGTCTGAAACTCAAACCGTGGTCAGTCAAGTGGGAGTCCAGCGCCTTAACCACCAGGTCACCTGCTGCCCCCTCCTTTAATTCTTAAGAGAATCCAGTTAGGATGATAATACTTTTGAGATAATTCATAATCAGATTTTTTCAAATGTACTCTATCTGGACCTAACCCTGAGGGACGACCCTGTGAACGCCCCCGACTTGACCTCCACCCAGCTTGTTCTCATCCTGATCTCCGCACACGGGTCGCACCCAGAGGACCACCCGTCTGCCCCCTCCATGGCTACACACCTCCCATGCATCCTTCTGGTCTGCCCGTCACTTACATTCTTTCTACCATCTTTCCCATCTTGTCCACCTGATCCCCTCGACAAGGTGTTACAGTGGTTTTTGTTGGTAACATCCAATTTTCTTTTGATTATACATAGTTTTTGTCTAATAATTGTCTTCCTGATGAGTTTACGAATTTCTCAACAACTTAAAACAATCCATGCATTTGAATCCATCTGTTTTTCTTCTTTCCAAACATAGCTCTAGTTACTCCACAAAAACAAGTTACTGAGTCAGAAGATTAGGGGAGCATTTGAGCTGATCGGTGTAGGTCCCGCATTTTCAGAATGAGGAGATGCATTCAGGGATGCTGAAAGGTCAGCTCAAAGTCTGCAGCAGACTTGGCTTAGACTCCTTTTCTTCCAGTTGTCGTCAATCCAGTAATTTTTTTTCCATTCAACAGTACTGTCTTACTTAGTACTGGTAACTGATTTAATTTAATTATTTCATACATGTTTTTAAAGAAGAAAGTTTGTCATTTCATGTTTCAGAAATCAAGGCAAATGGGACAGTCAGACCAGCCTCACAAGTGGACACACAGACGTGGTATGAAGTTAGGACTTTAGTCCATGCCACATAGTCCGAGTATTCTCAATGGCACCTGGCACTTACAGGTCTACAACTTAGAGGAGTCTTCTGATGTAGGTAAGTAGCACCATAGTTTTAAAATACCCGTGGGAAAGACAACTAACCCTTACTCTGTTTGTATATGGCAATTTTGATTTACTCAGTTCTTTACTGGAACTTGAAAAGATTGGAGAGGGAATAAGAGAAATCAAAACAACGTTAAGCTTCTGTAAGAGTAGGAGGAAAAGGCATCTCTGGGGATCAAAGGCACGCCACATTGCCTACCAGCCTGTTTGCCCGGTGACAGCTCAGGGGATGTACGGGGGGGTCCAGTCTGAAGACGACGGGCCACAGAGTCCAAGGAGAAGCACCACCTTCTACTGCCTTGGTTTCTAGGGGGAGCGTGTTCCTCTTTTGTTAGAATGGATTTTATTATTTTCATAAGTTTTTTTCCTAAAAAGGAAGCATGCTTACATCTGAAGTATTTTGTAGACCACTTTAGAATTAGCAAAGGGATGACCCAATAACAAAACGCCTGGAGTTAAGTAAATACACCAACATTTTACACTTCCATTTTTAGAAAACCCTGTGAAGCGAATGACTCAGGAAACGGCATGGGTCAGGTTAATACACTAAGGGAGGAGCAGATGTCTCCGCTGTTAAATAAACCGTGAGAGGCTGCACAGAGCCCTGGGTGAAGGTGCGGGAAACGAGGGGAGGGCGAACGGCCCAGGAGCCGGCGTTTGCCGCCTCTCCTTCGGCGGGCGTGTCCCTCTTCCAGTCTTCTTTATTCTGTAGTGACTACCCTGTCTCTAGGTGTGGGGCAGACTCTGCCAGTTCCCAACTCAAGGCCTCTCCTTAGTAATGCAGTCCACACTCTGTTCAGATCACGGGCGGCTGGGACAGGTGTGTGAGGGGCAGGTGAGGCAGAGGGCCACGTTGTCCTGAGTCAGTCATGCACTTCTGCTCCCCCTGCAAGGGACAGGTTTACTGGGGAATAAGGACAGGTGTTTACCTGTCGGACCTGGAGGGTTCAAGGACGTGCTTCTGTGAAAGACACCCTTCCCCAACCAAAGGAGCAACGTACTAAAGTGCTTCCCCCTCTCTTCCCTCCTGGACAGCGCCTTGTGAGGGTGTGGTGTGTTGCTGGGGGACCTTCTCGTACTGTGAGATGAAAGCCCAGGACAGCCACAGTCAAACACCTCCTCGAGAAATGAAGTACTCCTCGCTCCACCTCGCTCGTCTCTGGTGAGGGTTCGAGGTGAACCCCGGTACTGCCAGCAGCATCAGGCTGACAGCACTCCCCTGCCTGCAGCATTCGGTGGCTCCCTGTCTCACCTGGAGAGGAAACTGGCTCCCCGTGGTCTGAAAGGCCCTGTACAGCCTGGCCCCGGGCCTCGGGCTGACCCCGAGCTCTGCGTCTCTCTTGTTCACTGTAGTTCAGCTACACCCGATTCCTTGCAGCCCCACAAACAAACCTTCACACCTCGGCCTTTGCCGGTCCTGTAAGATACCTGCACAACTTCCTTCCCTTCACCTGCCAGTGGTGTGGTGGTTAAGGGCGCTGGACTCCCACATGGCCAACCACGGTTCAAGTCCTGGGCCTGGTAGCTTGCTTTCTCACTTTTCTCACTTTCTCTCTCTCTCTCTCTCCTCTCTCACTCTGTCCCTCTCTGGTTAAATTTAAATAAATAAATAAATAAATAAATAAAGTTTAATAAAATAATTCTAAAAAAAAAAGCTTATTCGTTGGGTCAGCAAGTGACATAATGGTTACAGCACTGGACTCCCACATGGCCAACCCTGGGCTCGGGTCCCAGACACAGCAGCTTGAAAATCACGCCAGTTGCCTGTGAGCTACAATCCCAGGAGGAGGACGGAGGAGAAGGGATTGTGGCATGAGCATACCCCCAGGGGTGATTTTTCACTTTCCCACTATTTCCGTCTCTCTCTTTCCAATGAGCACATGTACCCTAAGGCAAAAACCTCTAAAAATTAAAAAAAAAAAAAAAAAAAAAAGCCTCTCTGCCAGCTTTGCTCTCCTCACAGTCGCGCAGAAGCCGTGAGACCAGGCCTTTGATCGCTGCTCTCCCCAGCGCCCGGCAGTGCCCGGCTCAGAGCAGCTACCGAGGAACCTGCCCACCGCGAGTTCCTGGGCGTCGTCACTGCTGACCCGAGGCCAGGGCGCCCGAGCCCGTCCTCCGGCCCCCGGGACCCTCCAGCAGAGGTCACCAGGCTTACAGACACTGCCTCCCAACCCTCGGCTCCCTCTCCTCTGCTCTCTAGACCCGAGGAGGGGGAGGAGGACCAGGGAGCCAAGAAAGCACTGGGGGATGAGCCTCGGGTCTGCCTAGTCTGGCTTTCCTTCTACTCGGGGCTGGTTTCTGTGTCCAGGTGCGAACTCAGAAGACACGTTCGGATGTCGAACTGCCGTCCTGAAGCACCTGCTCCCCTCCTCCCCTCCGCTCCCGGGCGCGCCCCGGCGCTTTGAAGTCCCCACCGGGGCTCTGGGGTCCCCACCGGGGCTGCTGTGTCAAGCGTAGCACCCAAAGCCCCAGGTGAACACGACCCTCGCCACCCCGTCCAGGGCCACGGCCCACGTCTTCACCATCACAGGGCAAGCTCAGTGCGGCCGTTACTTCCAGCTTTATTCATAAGGTAGCAAGCTCCTTCCATCCTCGGTACACTCAGGGAGAGTTGTCAGCTGCGTTCAGAGAGGGAGGGAAAAGTGCTGGCCTCCACCTCGAAAGCACTGCCTGGCTCTGGCCCTCCAGTCGCCGAGCCACGTCTAGGCAACCTGATTTCTCTGGGGCTTCTCCACCCCACACGTAACGTTTCCTGGTCTGGCCACTCAGTCGCGTCTCTGAGACACAGCCACACTGTTCTCAATGTCCAAGTGAGAAAAACAGTGATTTTCACAAGGACCCTCCCCACGACGGTATTCCAAAATCTCTTGAATTTCCAACCTTTGACTGGGAAAACTGTCAGAAATATTTAAGTCATTTTTGACTATTTAGAGCCAAAGGATTCCACTAAATAATAATAGAAAAAATCATTTTCTGAAAATGGAGCAGATCTGAGTTTCCGTGTTTGGCTTGGGTCGAATGAAGTCTGATTAATACAGGAATTCTCAAGCCCTGAGAACTCTGAAAGATAAATCTCTCTCTTCTTTTAACCCACGTCTCCCAGATGCACTTGACCACAAAATACTTTTTTTTCCTGACACACATGGGAAATACTGAGTTAGTTCACTTTCTTGCCTCTGCAAGACACTAAAAATAATTTAGCCATCCTTTAACAACTAAGGAAAATATGACGAGAGTCCCCATTTGTGGTATTGATGGCCATGCTATTACAGAGCTATATATCTTAGAGTTTAGAAAAATAAACAGATTACCGATCACCTCAGGGCATGCTATAAAAGTAACTTTGAAAAATAAACACCTAAAATCGATATTTATTTTGAGATCTTACCCATTCTCTTAAAATTCAATCACAAAAGTAATGACTTAGGGCAAGCTAGATTCCAATTACCCAAGATTATAATTTTTTTAAGTTTTTTTTTTTCTTGGTCCTTTTGAGACATAGAGAGACGGGGACAAACAGGCACCTCTGCAGGGTCTCACGCTGTGACCCCCCAGCTCTCCCGGTCAGCCGGATCACAGACGTGCACCTGTGTCTGGTGTGTATGGTTCAGCCCTGGAGCTGAGCCCTCCGTCTTCACCTGGGGCCTGTGGCACGCCTGGCCCAGCGCAGAGCTTTCCTAAGATCTTCACTTCCTGCCCCACTACATGGGAACGAGAATGCTAACACGTGCACGGAATGACACCCACTCTCAAGGTGCTACAATGCCTAAGGAAAATAAAGTGTATTTGCAGTCTCCAATGGGAGCGTGCCATAGTGAAGGAGAAAGTCCGAGATGGGAATTCATAAAGGCAGCAAAAGCACATTCTACAGACACATCAGAAGTCAGAGCTTACTTCAGGAGCAGCCATGAGGCCAGTAATGGTCAGGCATCGCTGGTTCTGGAAGGATATCTCAGCAGGGAGATACATTTTTCTCCCTTGAAAACTACCCGTCTTCACACAAGGGCAGCCCCTGGATTCTTGTCTGTAAGGGCTCAGAAATGTTCTTTCTGAAACCTCAGTAAATGTCCTTGGAACCACAGCCACAGAGACTTGGCATGCTCAGATGCTGACTGGTCTAACTTTCCACAGTAGAGATGATATGGTAACTGTAGGTCATCTAGGTAGGTGTGGGCAAAAATCGGTGATTTTGAAATACGAAGACTTCTTTTCCTGGTACGCCAGGGAAGTCTGCCCGACCAAGAGAGCACTGCAGATGGAAACTCCAGAGAAGAGGTCACCTGCTTCCACGAGGAGGCTCAGAGCCCAGTGGTCAGCGGGCCTTTAGTAAGTACTTGGGGTTTTCTGGTATTCACTTTGATTACTGAGTTTATTATTTTATTATTCCTTTGCCTCTAAGTAGATTTGCTTACTCGCTTTGTAAACGTCACAAGGTGTCCTGTCATGAGCCGCGACAGTATCTTTTATAGAAACTCCCAGAAATGGTACCGGCTGGCATAGTGGGGAAAATTCCATGGTGAGAGGTTAAAAGGTGGGATCTGAGCTGGGCTTTCAAAGATGGATGGTGTTTGGATAAGCAGGAAAATCTCGAGAAGGCTCCGAGAGAAGCTGCTTGCAGGCGGAGGCAGAGGAATGTGTGAGCACAGCGCCTCGGTGGTCGGGGAGGTGCCATCTTTGTGAAGGACAGTTTTGGAGTCAACATAATGGGGGCCTTTGACTATGCTATGCCAATGCATCATCAATTGTAGATGACAGAAAAAATAACCAATGTCGTAACGACAGTTGAATCACCAACGATTGCCAAGTCCTTTGCTAAGCCGTGCACGAAGCTCAGGAGATGCACGGTTGCACATCCTCCTCACAACAGGAATGACATTTACAGCTCAGAAGGCTTAAGTTCACAAATTAACAGCTCGATTGGGGTGACACAGCAAGTCTCCATGCTTCCCTGCCACGGAGGGTGAGCTCACCCGGCGAGCTGGTGTTTCAGAGCTGCCATGAGGAGACGGGGCTGGACGCAAGTGAGATGCCAGTTGTCAAAGCGGCTACGGTTCATCGAGGGATTTAACGGTGCTCACGGAGGTAAGAGTAGAGAACGGTGGCAATGACATAGTAAATAAAAGCGAGTCTCTTTTTTAAAAATTACTTACTATTTTTTATACATTCGGTCACTGTACGTCGTTTAGATTGTAAAGAGATTTTACCCAACATGCTATACGCCACACACCAGGCGAGTTGAGAAAACTACACGTATCTCTTTACAAATTCACTGTATATTCCAACAAAGAGGTACTGCCTGTCCCCATAAAAATGTTTTTGTGTTTTTCTGTGTTTATGAAATGAATCCAATAACATATGGATGACCTTTCCCCAGAAAGATAGATTTTACAGATTGTAATGCTGAGATGCATTTTACTAGTTTGAGGCTTAACACTTCTAAATAGTGAGACCTGCCTAGTGAATTTGCCCCAAGTGAGAGAACTGCCTTAAGGTTAGGTGATGTGATTAACCCTAGTATCTACATGAGGGGAAGGTATCACTAATGTCACATCGCCCCCTTTGAGACAGAGGCCTGGGTGCAGAAAATCTTCTTAGTCAATTTTTCCCACCAGTAGGGAAAAGAAGACACGAGCTATCAAGTCACTGGGAAATCACAAGGTACTTCTCTGTGTTTTTCTATGCAAACGTGCTTCGTGACTTTCCTGATAACCCAATAGGAATAAAATATACAAAAGAAAATATACAGTGGGAATAAAATATAAACTAGTAATAAAAGAAAATATAAACTAGTAATAAAAGTATCTAACAAGCAGGTGAATAAAACTAGTACGCATTAATATCTGAATTTTTAACTACAGTTTAGGGAAAAAGACAAGCAAGGAAAAGGAAAATAAGTGAAAAGAAAGGAAAAAAGAGAAAAAAAAATCACTGAAGAAAACATTGACAAATCTGCTTTGCTTAAATATATGTGCCCCTCCAAAACTCACGTGGTGGGACTTAAGACTCATTGTGATAGTATTAAGAGGTGGGGCCTTTGAGAAGTAATTAAGGCATGAGGCTCTGTCCTCTGCCAGAGATTGGAGTTCCTATGACAGGGCTGGAGGAAGCTGGCTCAGCCCTCTCTGATCCTTTATCTCTTCGGCCACGTGAGCACACAATGACAAGGCGCCATCTTGGAAGCCGAGATCAAGCCCCAAACCCTGAACCCCAAACCCAAACCTTCCATCCCCCAGAAGCATAGGAATAAGTTTCTATTCTTTATTACTTTTCCCAGTATCCTCTATCTTGTTATTGCATCAGGAATAGACTAAGCTATACCCTGTCATTTTACCCTGAATCTTTGACATGTTCAAGTGTCCCATGGCTCTCTTTCCCAGGAAAGTTCCTTTTACCCACACGATCTTGGAATGACTGTCGATAACATTCTATCTAACTAACTCTCCAGAGTTGACTGGAAAACCATTGCAAGTGTGTGTGTGAGTGTGTGAGTGCGTGTGTGTGTGCGTGTGTGTACATGCGCATGTGCACCCGAGATGGAGAAATGGAGGAAGAATAGCAGAGTGCTTTCTCTCTCTTTCTCTCTGTCCCTTTCTCTCTCTGTCTCTCCGGTAAGTGCACTTGCCCTCTGGAAATTAAAAAAAAAAAAAAGGGAAAAAAGCCAGTGCATGTAAAGAAAGGAGAAAAGCTAAGCTACCACTCAGGAGACCGCCTCAGCTAGCTAGCAAAGGGCTGGCATTTGGCATGGATTCGGCAGCTCCCGATAACCACTGCAAAATGGGTACAAATGGGTGATGGTACTCACCCCAGGAGGAAAATGGGCAAGTCTCTAGGAACAGAGAATACCCTCACAAAAATATCACATGGCCCAAGATGGTAAGAGCATGCATAACCCCCTTAAGAGTCAGACGAATGCAAATTAAAATACTAGAACATACTTTAGCATTCATCAGGATGGTGAAAACTCAGTGTGTTGAGAAGATGTAGGAAAAAAAAAGTCTCATACTCTGACAGTGAGAATATATGTCTCAGTTTAAGTCCCTTTGCAGAACAATTTTATATGTGGGAAAGTTAAGGTGTGAGGAATCTTAACTCTCCATTTCATACGTATCTTAGAGAAATGTATGTATACATAGAGACGTGTGTGCAAATATTTATGACATTGTTCATAATAAGTAATGGAAACAGCCTAAAATATCCCATGGTAATTTTAAAATACGATAATTCAATGACACTAAATTAATACATAGATATAGTTGAGGATTCTCTGCGTGGCCAAATATTAGAGGGGTTTTTCAAGCCTCCTCTTAGCCCCATCCATGTACTTCCTCACCCAGTTTTGGCAAAGAATTTCCTACCCTGCATATTCGGCCATCCTCGATAACGAATCTACTTCCTCATCTACCACCATCCCCCAGGAGACGTCTAATCATCCCAGTCCAAATCAAGAAACCCATCAGATCAGTTTAGCCAGAATCCCCCACCACTTACGTTTCTGCCTAGCAACTTTCTGCTCACTCACCTCCACCCCGTTCCTTGGCTATGAACTCTTACCTATCCACGCTGCCTTCAGAGTTGAATCCAGTCTCTCCCCTACTACAAGGGCCCATTGCCTTGGTCTCTAAACTTACCTTTTAATATATATTTATATATATTTCATTGTGGGGCCAGCAGGTGGTGTAGTGGTTAAGGTGCTGGACCCCCACATGTCCAGCCATGGTTTGAGTCCTAGATCTGGAGGCTTGAAACCCATGCCAGGCATATGTGCGTATGTGCCCAAAATCCCAAGAGGAGAAGGGATTATGGTGTGGCCATCTCCCCAGGAGATGATTTCTCACTTTCTCTCTGTGTGTCTCTGGCAAGCACATGCACCCTATAGCAAAAATCTCTCTCTGTTAAAAAAAAAAAGCATATATATATCTATATATGTAGATCTATAGATAGATAGATATACACACACCTATATATATTTTTTCAACTGTTTTTATTATTATTTTTTAAGTTGCTATAGGCCATGAGTACTCACTAGAGAGAGACAGAGGGAATGTGAGACAGAGAAAGGGAAAGTGAAAAAGCAAGCCATCAGGTTCAGGACGCAAACCATGGTTGGCCATGTGGGAGTTATCTTGATGGTATTGAGTAAAGGCTTCTTATCATGCCTTAACAAATACCATTGAATGATTTTTTTTCTTTACTAGTTGATGCATATCTGGCATATGGTGTATAAGTGAAATGCTAAAATTAATTATTAAAACAGAACTTTATATAGTAATATAATATCAAAAATATATTATACAAATTAATAAAAAATCAATATAAATTTGTCAAAAATACATAAATAAAGCTGTACAAGAGGGATCCGCAGATGGCATAATGGGTAATGGTCATGTGGCTGGACTCCCACATGACTGACCACGGTTCGAGTCCCTGACCTGGAGGTTTGAAACTCACACCGAGTACGTGTGCATGTGTGCTCAAGATCCTTGGAGGAGAATGAAGGAGAAGGGATTGTGGCATGAAAAGAAAGAAACCTACAGAAGAATACATAGTGTATCTATATTTTCAGAAATTTTCAATGTACTATATATTGAACCTGAGTGCTTGCTTATGTACTAATAGTTTGGAAAACGTGTGACCGAAACACACACCAAATTCTATGTGGCCATTATCTCTGAGTACAAAAGAAGCATATTTTTTAAAAGAATTATTTATTTAATTTGACCAGATAGAGACAGAGAGAAAGGGAAAGTGAGAAAACAAGCTGCCAGGTCCAGGACTTGAACTGCAATCTGCCATGTGGGGATCCAGCACCTTTAACCACCACACCACCTGCCAGCCCCAAAAAGCGTATTTTTAATGAGTTGGTAGGGATCATTAAATGCTTCTGAAGTTTTTTGTTTCTTAAAAATACCTGAAGCAACCATGGCGAAATACTGAGACCCAGTGGATCTGGGCAGTGGATACAAAGCTGCCATTTTATTACTCGCTATGCTTTCTATATGTATGAAATACTTTAATATAAGATGGAACAAAGGTTTAAAATATTATAAAATTGGATTAATATCACAATAAAATAGAATGCTCTTTTATGTCATTAAATATTAAAGTATCTAAATTGCACTATGTCCAACCACTAACTATTTCATGAAGAAATGCATTGTGAAAATCTGGAGCACATTAATTTGGGGCTCTCTGGTTTCCAGGGATGACAAACCCACTGAACTCTGAGATCGAATGCCACCGTGCTAATTCGTGCTGCACTTCTGGCTCACATCATCACTCCAGACAGAATCGCATTGCCCTGTGAGCTGGGCCAGCCAACACACACGAGCACCCCCAAACCTGCGTGATATATTAGAAATGAGTTTCCAACTATCCAAAAATCAGAACAACCCTTTCTAGAGTAAGGGAAGAGCATTTTGGACGTGCAGTGCTGCCAGTCTATTCCCAACCCTGACTGCGGGCTTCGCCTAGGGGCTCCCAGTTCATCTTCTAGGATGTGGGCATCCGCACCTACCCTAGCTTTGGAGCAGGTGGCCAGATGGGCCCTGGTAACCCTCATGGACCAGCTCAGGGTATCCAAGCATCTCTTAAGTTTTTGAAAATTTTCACACATAGGTCTTTTAAAAGAAGTATGGTCACAGCTCTTCAGGAAATAGTTTCTATCTACCTCATGACAATACGCTGGTTTTTAGTTTCCAATGTGATGTGTAAGTCATCTTATTTGATCCTCTGAGCAGCATTTTATGTGTTTTTATTACCCTCGTTTCATAAGTGAGAAAGTTGTGGCTCAGCTATATTTTATGTGACTTGCTGAAGAAATGACAGCACTGTGATTCAAATGCAGAACTTCCAACATTCAATTACCCAGAGATTCTCTTACACCAGAGACTGCTCTCCTGAGGGGTCAGAGATAACAGACTTACAGCAATCTGCGTAGGCTTTTAGGAGACTCAAGCCAAACTCATTCACTATTACGTACGTAGAAAACCTTAGAAATAATCTATTCTAATTGCTAGTATTTTTATCATCATACTTTAAAGTTCTTCCCTTTCTGACTGCAAATATTCTGCAAACTTAAATACAGATGTTACATAAACAGACATCAAAAATAGAAACCTCTGGGGCTGGCAAGTGGCGTGGTGGTTAAAGGCGCTGGACTCCCACATGGCCGACCGCGGTTCAAGTCTCGGACCTGGTGGCTTGCTTTCTCACTTCCTCTCTCTCTCTCTCTCTCTCTCTCTGTCTCTCTCTGATCAAACTGAAAAATAATAATGATGTAATAATAAATAAAAGTTAAATAAAATAATTCTTTAAAAAAAAAATAAAAAATAAAAAAAAAATAAAAACCTCTGACAATTCTGCCCCTCAAAACTCACCATGCTACGTAATCGGCTGCCCAGAGCTACCACAGTCTTCCCAGGACTATTAACACACTTATCACTAATATTTACCGTCACTACGTAGGAATCAAAAATATACTCAGTGTTTTGCAAGTTGGTTTCGTCACATAAAATACATAGGGCATATTTTTTCTTTTTTTTCTTTTAATGTCAGAGGTCACGTGAGAAAGATAAAGTACCCCCCAAAGGGGCCTGGTCACACCTAACCCTTCTCATCCACTTGTCCGTCCCATCAGGATACAGGGCACATGTGCATTTTTCCAAGCTGAACGTCCGAGCCATGTCGGGTCAGGCTCCCCTCACAGCACTTAACTACTGCCCTCCGGAGTACCCAAACACGAGGGCTGGGGCTGGGGGGCCAACAGGAATGGCCGGTTTCCACCGCAACTAGACAGCACGAGTGTGGGCCAGGAGAGGAGTGTTCAGGCACTCAGCACACACTGCAGATGGATGGAATGCCAGACAGTGGCCAGGACTGAGGCCTCCATCACGGCTATTCACGCAGCACCATTTGTTTTAGAGAGAGTTTTTGTCTTGTTTTGCTATAGGGTGCATACGCTCACTGGAGAGACAGAGGCAGAGAAACAGAAAGCAAGAATTCACCCCCCAGGGGGATGGCCATGCCACAATCCCTTCTCCTCCATCCTTTTATCGGGATTTTGGGCACACACGCCCAGCGTGAGTTTTAAGCTGCCAGATCTGAGACTTGAACTACAGCTGACTATGTGGGAGTCCAGCGACATAACCATTACTCCATTTGCTGGTCCCTGCACACAGCACCTTTTCCTTTAAGAGAGATTTTTGCTATCGAGCGTGTGCATGCCAGAGAGAGAGAAAGCAAGCAAGAAACCCCCCCACCCCCACCCAGGGTGGATGGCCAAGAGGCAATCCCTTCTTTTCCAGTCTCCTCTCGGGATTTTGGACACACATGCACATGTGCCCGGTGTGAGTTTTAAGTCACCATGTCCAGGATTTGAACTGTGGTCGACTACATAGGAGTCTAGTGACATAACCATTACACCCTCTGCTGGTCCCCGCACAGCATCTTTCTAACGACAGGCGTGTGGAGCGTGGCCTCCAGCCCCCCAAGCTAGGCAGCGTTATGTTTCAAGCTGTCCTGTTCAGTAGTAATCAGAGCCAGAGTGACAGCGGATGAGCTCTGCCGAAGACCAGGAAGAGGCGCTGAGGGCTTCACAGGACGCCAGAGGAAACCGGCAGGGCCTCCACCATCAAAGTGAAGTGGGGAATTAGAGCAATTTTCCTGACACGCCAGGCAAAAGTGGGCAGTTTGCCTGGATTATCTAGGTCACTGCTTCAAACTCTCAGTCATTTTGCCCATGGAGAACTGTCCTATTAGCTTCACTTACTGCAGAGTAACTGACTCCGAAATGCACTCAGGGTGGGAACAGCCTCATTCCTAATGACCCTCTTTTGACTATGCTTAAATGTCCATGATTTGGGGTCGTATTGATCCAGGTTGGACTTAAAAGAGCGACCCTTTGGGGATAGATTACAAATGCCGTATCTTCTGAAACTGCCATTACGTTTAAAGCAGAATATGTCCGATCAAACAATAAAAAACGAGGACCTGATTCTCTCTGCAGCTCATTTGTGAGATCCCCCTGTGATTACGATGGGGATGAGACATCCGCAGTGACAGGTTGGTCATGCCGCTCTAGCAGCGTGTAATTCAGATTAGTCTGTTCTATGTCAGGACTGCGGCGCCCTCACCTCCCCCAGACCACGTGGCTTTGCCCCCGAGGCTCCCTGGGGCACAGTTAACTGATCCCATTAGGGGTGAGGGCTGAGTTCCAGGACCCAGAGGGCCCGCTGGGTGAGGGAGGTCCACACACTCGGAGAAGGTGTTCTATACCCGACTCTGCTTCCCTTCCTCATACCCACACTCATCCCTGGTCAGTGAATAAAGCTATGGTGTGAGGGGCGACCATCAGCATCACTATGCTAAAGCCACTGTCACTCCTTCCGTTGGTACCTTTCAGTCATTTGAGGTCCTGGTCCCCTTTGCTACGTAGGGGTTTATCCTTGCCTCATTCTTATCCACCTTCCCATCAGTTTCTTCTCATTGTTCCCTGAGACTACAACACAATAAGTTATAGTAAAAGGTCACCCAAAGCCAACATATTTTGGTGCGTAGTTCTCCCAGACTGAGAAAGGAAACTGTCCCACAGGATCAGTAGGCTGTCTCCACCCACTGGAGAAAACGATGTCCACTCCGTGAAGCGAATTTAGCACAGGGCACTGGAGCACTTGGACCTCAGCACGCCACAGAGATTTCCACGTACCAGCAAACCACTTGATCCGTCTGGCTTAACATCTTAACTAGGGAAATGCTGAAAGCCTGGAATTAAGCGCTTGTTTTTCACATGCTGAGTCAGAGAACAAAAACGAGGACCACATCTGTACTTATTCTAGTTCTGTGAGTCTTGCATCTCTGCTTAGGAGATCAGCTTTAGCAAACTGCTGTTAACTGGGATAATTACATGGTGCTCTTCGCAGAGAGCATAATAACACTGAGTGTCCAAGGCTTTGAACAATCTGGACTGATTTTGTATAGTGTATAATTTACAGTAAGGATTCAGAATGTCTTCTTTTTTCCTTTAAGAATAGCTTTCATCTTTTTGCTTTAGATCATTATTCATGGAGATATATTCACAGTCAAATTTGATACAGATAAATCTAAACATCTGCAAAAATAGAATGGTTTTATTGGCACTTACCCAGCATTATTGGGGGCCATTTCTGCCTGTGGTGGGCAGAGTCGCAGAAGCTAGCTGAAGCTTCCCAAGTCTAAAACTGTGTCTAACGCGGTAAACTGTCATCAGGCCTTACCACGATTGTTGGGGAATTAGTTAGGAAATACGATTGAGAAAAGTCTCCTCTACATAGTACGTGGAAGGCATGAGCACACGCTCCAGGCAATGAAGTGAGCATACACTGAGCTATACACAGATGCAGTTGTGGGACAGCACGAATGAGGGGTGTGCATTACTTAATGCACACCGCAGCAGGCTTCTCTCACCTGGCCCTCTTCTAGGTAGAATACTTTATTAACTTTCTACATGTCAATATTTTAACATATATTCTCAAGGAACACTGTAAAGGATAAATATTTTGAATTCAATCCTGGGTAATGTTCAACAGGCATGTGTATTGGCATTTTGGCTAATAAGAAAAATCTCAAAATTCTCCTCTCAAATCATGATAACAGCCACAATAATAGTCAACCTTTTTTGGGCACTTTGGTTTTGGTCAAGGGTGTTTTAAATGCCTTGGATGTATCAATTTATTAAATTCATTTAAAAATAACAAAGAGGATATGATATTCTTAACTCAGGCTGGCCCTTTTGCCTAGTGGTTAAGGGATCTGGCCTCAACATGGATGATTACGGTTTGAGTCCCAATCCTGGCAGCTTAAGAAAACACATGAGCGCATAGTATATGGCTAAATCTCAACAAGATGAAGGGATGGAGGAGAAGGGATTGCAGCATAACCATACCCCACTGGGGTGCACTTTCTCTCTCCTCATCTCTCCATCTTTCTTTCTGGCCAGCAGTCTTACACCCCCAGCAATTAAAAAAAAATACTATTTGCTTAATTTTATAGATGGGAAAATGAAGTTCAGAGAGGCTAGGCCCCGGGACCCCAGCGAGGAGAAGAATAGAACTCTGCATTCAGGTAGTCTGTTCTTACAGGGTCTATGTTTAACTGACAGCTTACATTGCCCCGATACTTCCAGAGCAGGTGATTAAACACTGAGCTTTGGTTTAAAAACATAATCATTAATTCACATTGTTTAGTACAACTTAACAACTTTAAAGCTTTTTCCCACATGGACTAAGAGTAATCTGAGATGAAGAAGAGTGCAAACAGAAGCTCCCTGTATGTGAATGTTTCTCTAATGGTGGGAGGAGTGACTTCTTGAGTGAAAAAGCATCAAAATGCTCTCATTTTCAGGATCACCTCCACCACCCACCATCATGCTCTCTCATTACATGAACATCAGTCCCCTGGTTCATTTCCTCGAGCCGAAAGAGGGACTGCTGGGACCTCAGCAGATACTCTGACAGAGTAGCTCAGGGAGTGTCCCTCAGTCTGGGAAGCCAGTGACCGGGCTTGAATGGAACGTGATTGTGGTGACTAATTCTGAAACCTGTGTGGTGTTAGACAGGGCACAAGGGAATTGAATTCTAAGAAAATAAAAACATAATCTTCAGAAGTGTGTTGGGAAAATAAATTCTATCTATTGGGTTGTTGGGAAAGTCATGATATATTTTTGCATAGAAAACAGAAAAACATTTCACGCCTTCCCATGCAACCCAGTAGAAAGCAGAGTAGAGACAAGGGCTCTGATTTTGCCTGACAGTCAATACTGTTCCTACCGGAGACTCGTAGCAAAGCAGCTTTCTGAGAAAATGTCTTTCTCATTAGGAATAAGAGGTAAACGTTGCCAGGTACTTAGCCCGAGTTCTCCAGAAGTGAACAGCGGCTGGTGAAGGGTGAGTGACAGGAAGGAGCCTGGTCTGCCCTACTCTGAAATACCTTGAAATTGATACTCAGAACAACTTGAGAATCAAATTTTAGGAATGAGTAAGTTGAACATTATTCCATTTTAGAGATGAGGAAATTTTGACCAAAGTCACACTAAGCATTGATTAACCCATTCCGCATGCTGGGCTAACCCTCGGCTCTGTGCCAGACACATACTGTCACATACGTTAGACACTGACACTTGTAAAAACGGAAATGTGAATGCAGAGCAACGCACAGACAGGCTAAGAATTCATATCTACAGGTATCCACCTTAATGCTTTCCTAATAACGGAAGTGTCTAAGCCAAAGAAATGAGTCTTATAGTCTCAATAACAAAATTTAATTTTATTTGATTATGAGGAAAAGGAAATTAAACCATCCAAATCCTTGCACGGAATACTATCTAGTAGGACCTGATTTGCTTTGCCCATCTCCGCTGAACAGAATCCCCTTTTGAAAGCATTTCAGAAAAAGGCAACCACCTGGCCTCTAGGGTTTCCAATATCATGAAAGAGTGATAGTTTCTTCCCAGGCAATCACTCGTTATCATTTCTGTTCATTCTGGAGGCTAGTGTTTTTGGATCTCATAAAGCTGTTCAGGCTGGTGATGGATTTAAAACAATTATTTTTTATTATTATTTTAATTTACCAGAGAGAGAGAGACAGAGAGAAAGAAAGTGAGGAAACAAGCTACCAGGTCTGGTACTCAAACTGCAGTTGGCCACGTGGGAGTCCGACGCTTTCATCCCACGCCACCTGCTGGCCCCGGTAACAGATTCTGTAGACAGATTCACTCTTTAGCACCCAAAGATCCTTGACTGTACTAACTATCCTATCTCTTCATTGATTTTTATCCACTTGATAAAATTATTTAAGTTCCTGTTGTAGGGACAAAGAAAAGACTCTTGACTAGAGAAGGATTCTGGAGAACCACAGAGCTACCCAGTACGGGCTGCTGTTGATTAGCAACTTGCTTAACCTTGAGAATGGCCACTGCCTTCACTATCTCAAAGAGAGTCAAAATAACATTCTCTTGTCATTCCGGGTTGACCAGATAGCTGAGTATAAGCCAGTAGTTATACTCTGCTATCTCCAGATACTACTCTGCTATTATTCTCGCTCTGGACATTCCCCTCAGGGTCACGATCTCCAGAAAACCCTAAGACCAGATGAGAGACAGAACCAGGATTTCATGCACTGTTTTTTCTCTTCCTTTATTTCACAAGCATTTACTAGGTGGCACTTCTTAGGGAAGGTGGCCTTGAGTTGACTTTTGACATATGTACAACAGACAGCTAGATTTTGTAGAGAAGAATTCCAACAAGGACAGTCATGTGTAATGGCAGGGCAGGCTTGAAAGGCCACTGGTAAGGTGCTGTGTCTCGGAACATCATGTAGTGGGGAACAGGAGGTGAGGAGTATGTAAAAGAAACACCAAGCTTGGGGCCAGCAGGTGGTGTGGTGCTTAAGGTTCTGGGTTCTCACATTGCCAATGGCTGTTTGAGTTCCAGACCTCTAGGCTTAAAAATCATACTAGATGCGTAAGCATGTATGCCCCAAGTCCCAGGAAGATAATGGAGAAAGGATTGCAGTGTAGCCATCTCCTCGGGGTGTGTGTAGGGGGGTGACTTAGCACTTTCCCTCTCTCTGTCTCTCTCTGGTGAGCATACACACCCTATGGCAAAAAGGTAAAAAAGACAAAAAGAAAGAAACATCAAGCGTGATGGACCTTAACCTCTTTAACTGTTAGGTTAAAGCTGGGCCTTTCTCTTGAGTGTAAGAGACTTATTGAAAGGTTTTAACAGGAAAAAGCTATGAGCAATCTTTCATTTTAGAAGGAATCTTTCTAGAAAACCCCCAACAATAACTGGCACTGAATAAATAATTGAATGAATTAATGAATCATGAGAACTATATTTAAGCTAGTGACAAACAGATGAAGAAGATTGTTCTAAAGATAGCAAAATTATATACTCTGTAAAACTTGGAATATGATTGAAATAAGGGTTGTAAAAGGAGAAAAATCAAGTATGTCTATTTAAAGAAAAGAAAAAGAAACAAACAATAATACCCCTTCTATTAGGGCTTTCCAATCACAGTCATTCACATGGACAAGGCTAGACTTTGGATACATAAATGCCGACACTATTGATCCATAATTGGCATTTATTGACACTACAAACAGGTAGATACTAAGAGGTCTACTTAACACAGCTTCGACAGACCTCTTATAATTTCTTGGGTACATTTCTCATTTAAATCATGTCCTCAAAATTTCTAGCAAAATTAACTTATCATCCCACCAAAAACAGCTGCTTTGATTCAAATAGTTCATAAAAAAGCAGCAGCATAAACTTAATAATAGCACTAAAATTTTAAAAAATATATGCCACAAGCAACCCACAAATGATAAAAACAAGCGTCTTTGTCTATTTTTAACATTTGTTTCTATATCAATAGCAACACATTTTTTAAACAAATAATATTCATTTTTTTCCTAAGTTATTTTTAAATGAAAATCTCTAAAAATATTCTGAGGCAAGCCTTTGGCATATTTCAACTTAATAAACTCCAGCTGCCTTTAAAAGAATAAAAGTGATTTACACTATTTTCCTGAACCTTTTTTGATTATAGAAGTAATTGAATTGGTCCAGCATTACAGTACAAAAGGAAAACTCTCAGGGGATTTGGAGAAGGGGGCTGAAATGTATAAAATGACTTTCAGTTCACATGGAGGACAGCCAGTTAGACTTTGAAACTGTCATAGTCCTGAACTCTGAATAAGTGATCTCATGGTATATTTGCAAACCTGAAAGAAAAACTCCTACTATGATAGAATCCGTTTTTAATTTTTGAAGAGAGTAGAAAAGAGTATGCTCAGTTACCTTTCAAATGGATTTAAAGCATTTTTTAAAAGTTTTTCTTTACATTTAATCATTGTACATCTTTAAAAATCATCATACATGGTTTTCCCCAGCATGAATATGCTGCATATTATTTAAGTAAAAGACATTACCATATGCATTATTATCAATAGATAACTTTTTTTGTATCTATTAAATGCTTTATTTGCTTTTCCCTGATGCCCTCCCTTCCACCTCCTATTACTCACTCACCCATTCTGTACTTTCTCTAGTATCCATAATTGGCCTCCCTACTATTACACCTTCCAGTCTTTCAGTTTCTTCCATGGAGGTCAGACACTCAGTATATATTAAGTGGAGACGTACAATGCCATCTTTCATAATCTGGCTTACTTTCCTTATCATTTAGTCTTCCATATTTGTTCACTCTCTATCAAATGTCAGAATCTCATTGGTTTGTTTGTTTGTTTGTTTTTATAGCTGAGCAGTATTCTGTAGTGTATATGTGCCACATTTTTTCAATCCACTCATCTGTTCTTGGACATCTGGGTTGATTCCATGTTCTAGCAATTGTGAATAATGCTGCAATAAACATGGATGTTCAAGTGTTTTTCTGTTTTCCTATCCTTTGGTAGATACCCAAGAGTGGAATTACTGAATAGAATGGTAGTCCTGTTTATAGGTTTCTGAGGAACCTCCACATTGTTCTCCACAGTAGTTGTACTAATTTACATTCCCACTTAACTAGAGATATTAAATGTTGTATTCCTATACTCCATCCATCACAGTGAAGAATATGTTAAGTATGTATGTTGAGAAGTTTCAACCAACACTGGGTTAAATATAAGTTTATTATTCATGGGTAGATTACCAGGCCCTTCAATCATCATCCCTTAGATCTTGTTTATATTTTGCATGTTTAAATACCTATTACTTTGAAGTAATTTTAGACTTACAAAAAAGGTGCAAAAACAGTGTAAGAAGATTCCTTATGTGCTTTAATGTGTTTCCTGTGATGTTAACGTCTTATATAACCATAGTACATATCTCAAGAACAAGAAACTAATGTTGATGCATGACGCACCATTACTAACTAAATTACAACCAATTTTATTCAATTTTGTCTTTTTTTTTTTTTTAACTAATATCCTTTTCCTGTCCCAGGATCCTCTATTGTATTTAGCTGTAAACATCATCAGTAAGCTACGGCAACATCATGCACCCTTGCTATGATGGACTAAGAAGGATACAATATCTTTTATTCTTATTATTTATTATTATTTTTGGTATTTCTGTAAAATATTTAACTTTAATTCAATTCCACAAAAACATCATTCTAATCTGAATTGAGGGATTTTTTTTTTAAATCCACCAATATTTTTTAAAACCATCAAGGTCATGAAATACTGAGTAGCTGTTATAACCTGGAAGACGTTAGGAGAAATACCATATTTTGATTTTGTTTTGTTTTGTTTTTGACCTTGCAACCAGAAGGGAAAAGGGAATCATTAAAAAAAAAATTGAGGATGCTTTAGCATAACAAAGCCTACAGAGGGAAGCATGAAGCACAATTCCTCTCTTCATTAGAATTAAGACTTAGGGGTATTCATGATTACCTTTCATGGAGCCCAGAAATGTGTTGGATTCGTAGAAGGTCTAGGCTTTCTGGAATCTTTCTCTGCCACGGTTGCTAAGACCCCAGATTGGGCAAGTTTATGTAGACAGTTAAAAAATTTCTATTAGACTCATTTAGACTCCCCAGATGGTGGTTGTATGGGAGGAAAACAGAATGAGCATGTTGATGGACTCTCTATCTACTCATCTATGCGGGAGGGATGGAAAGACAGAGAGAAGTATCCCTGACAAGTTCTCATGGTGTTGCAACCCTCTTGCCCTGCCTCCCAACTCACCAGGACGACAAGTGCATGCGCCCACACCTGGTGTTGGTGTTGACCTGCGAACTGAACCCATGCCTCCCACACGGCTTCCAACCTTCTACGAGGTGGCACTACCTGTGCACCACAGTGGCTTGGTCAGACCACTAATTTTCTGTGCTGAAAGTCTTAAAAGGGAGGGGAAGGCTTAGCGCTGACCTTTGAGATTTGATATTTATTTTGTCCCAAGGATATTAATCTGGGTATACTGCATCTGGGCAGAATAAGAGTCAAAATCAGAGGCTGAGGGAGGGAAGGCAGAGTCACAGGAAGCAGAGGTCTGGGTGGGTGGAGAAGCCAGGAGTGGCAGGTCTACAACGCTCTTCGGACGTATTCTCACCCGCCCCTTGCGTTTACCACCTCGGAATCACCTCACACCACCCAATCATCTGCAGTCCAGACACACCATAACAGACTGCTCTGAAGAAAGGGGCCATGGTGTAAATGTTTGAGAGGGTCTTGAAATCCCTGGTAACGTATATACAACATAACCTTGAGTCTGGGAGCAATATGGTCTATGTTGATAGACCTGGATTTTAAAAATTTCCATAAAAAGAAAGAAAACCATGTGAACCCTCCCTTGATTACAAAAGGGTCAAGCAGTATTAGAACTAAATCATACACACACACACACACATGCACACATATATATATATAATATATAAATATATATTACTTATGAAATCTAAATATTATGAATATATTTTTGTTTAGAGGCCATGTGTGCTCATCAGAAAGAGACAGAGAGACAGAGAGGAGAGAAGAAAACAGCTCCCGTAGAGAATGGTCAAACCACAATCCCTTCTCCTCCCATGGGGAACGGTCATGCTATAATCCCTCCTCTTCCCATGGGAAACGGTCATGCCACAATCCCTTCTCCTCCATCTCCCCCACCTTTAGGGGTTCTGGGCACCCTCGCTCACCTATTTCTCAAGTCACCAGGTCTGAAACTCAAACAGTGCAGTTGGCCACGTGGCTCCCCCACCATGGTCAGAAGGCCACTGAATCTGGCCTACACCATATATTTGCATTGGTAACAATTCAGAATTAATTGGGTGACACCATGACCTGACTACCAGGTAAATGACAAATGCCATTGTGCCTAAGGCTCACCCAGATCCTTGAGTTACAATTGTCTCCATGTTATAGTCTGAAAACCTGAGATGAAAAGCGGCTTGTTTCCCGGACACAAAGTGAAGAAGAGAGAGAGCTAGAGCTAATACCCATGTCTGTAAGACTCTCAGGCCCAGGTCTTTACATTACAACAGGCTCTTTAAGTATAAAATTATAATTAAATAAAAAGAAGACTACATTCCCCTTAAATACTATAAAAGTTTTATTCCTAGTAGTTCTAGTAAATTTGGAGAACTTGTCTATTTGCCTGGTAGCTATGAGTAAGATAAATGCATTTCAGCAGCCAACTTAAAAAGAAACTGACCAATTTTCATAATTACAAATTTTCCAGCTTCTTTATCTGAAATGTTCCAACAGTCCCTTGGTACGCACACTTTCTGTTGTACAGATTCCACTGGTGTAAGTACTTGAAATTGGGGACTAATCTGCTCGGGCCAGCCTGCTCCCGATGCCGCGAGGCTGGGCATTGTTTTGCCTCAGGAGAGTTCTGTTTCTGATTTCACAGAGATGAGAATATCGAACCGACCCCAGCTAAGTTGTTTTCAGCTCTGCCCTCATTACCCCAGATAGAGCCACACGGCTGAGCCGTCTCTCCCAGCACCGCTCTGAGGGGCCGCTCACCCCACGGTCACGCAGAACCACCACCCCAGGCGGCTGCTGCGCCGTCATCACCCAGCGCGCCAGCTCCCCCGACACAGGTTCACCGCAGCCCAGCTCGGCAAAGTCCCTGTGCAAAGCCCTGCTTCCCCCTTGGTGCCCATCTGGGCTGCCTCCCACAATTTAGGAGCGCCTCGAGGCCAGTACACAAGTAAACGCAGAGAGCCACAAGCCGCAGAGCCCCACGTCTGAGCATCAGAGCTTGCTTAGCTGACGTCGAGCTGAGCCAAAAGCATTGCAAGCCTTGGCCGGGCCTCCATTCAACCCCCGGGCCTCCATTCAACCCCCGGGGCCTTGGGCACGCACGTGCCGATGGGTGTGGAAAACGCAGTCAGCCCCGTGTGAGTGTCCTGCAGAGAATATACATATATGTATAAAGCTTCTCTGATTGCTCCGTAAGACTGTTACCGTTACTACCATATTTAAGAGTTCTTCAAGACCTTTGGGATCTGACCCATTTCTTTTTCTTTTCTAGGGCAAGTGGAAAGGGGAAAATGGATACGAGGAAGCACACAGGATTCTTGGCATTGCTCTCTTGGTTACCGCTCTTAAAGTAAGGCCTTCAATAAATAAGTGCGCGGAAGCAGAAATGCAGACCCGTCTGTCTTCTCTATCTCCCAGTAACCCAGCGCATGTGCCACAGCGTCCAGGCCCTCTTGACCTTCCTGTTCTTTAGAATCCCGGGAAAACAAGGGGGAGACATCTGTGATAGCCATGGTGACATTCACCACCAGGAGACTGGGGCTGGCACAACCGCCTGCCCAGACCAAGACACCGAGAACCTCTGGGGCAGTTCCACATTCAGGAACCAAACACCGCAGGGCCTCCTGCCCCAGCCCAGCTTCGGGACCGCAGTTCTAATCTCAGACATTAACTCTCAGTGTGCCTCGCGCAGCCCTCGCTGGTAGGAAGCCTTCTGGGTCTCAGCCCCAGGTTCTGACCAGCAGGCCTGGCTGAGGAGTCTGCATTTCTCACTAGTGCCCAGGATGCAAACTCTCCCTGGGACTGCTCACTCAGAACCGACTAGCCAGGGACTCTCAGTTTCCCAGAACCCACCTGGTACACTTGTGCTCACGTGAGATGCTGTGACACCCACGTCACTCGGACGCCAACGAGCCCAGGTTAGTAAAGGCTTTCACTGAGCACAGTGCAGTTTCTGCCCCAAACACACCAGTGCGTCCGTCGGGGGTCCTGGGGACAGAAGCCCTGGGTGTGCACAGACGTCTGGGGAGGGGCTCACAGGGAAAACGTGGCAGTTAGTAAACCCCACGGCGGGCCATCTGCACGTGGAGACCGGGTGCTGGGAGAGCCTGGCTCGGTCCAGTCCAAAGGCCTCCGAGGCAGGTAAGCTAAAGCTGTAAGTCTCAGTCCAAGGCCGAAAGCCCGAGAACCCAGTGTGGGGTGGAGGGCCACTGTGCATATCTGAGCCTTGAGTTCTGACTCTCAACCCCACGGAGGGCTCTGTCCAACTCTTAAAAGTGGCCACATTTGCTTCCCACATTTCTCCTCTCTTTGCTCTTTTTTTTTTGTTGTTTTAAGAGACAGAGACAGAGAGAAGGAGAGGGAGAAATCACCTCCCAGGTGGGTAGCCACGCTGCAACCCCTTCTCCTTCATTTTTCTCCCAAGATCTTGGGCATGCACACACGCCCAGCATGATTTCCAAGTCACTGGACCTGGGACTTGAACTGCAGTTGGCCACATGGGAGCCCAGCGACATAACTGTTATGTCATCTACTGGCCCTTCCTGCTCTTATTTGGAGAGGTTTTCACTATAGGGCGCGTGCGCTCGCCAGACAGACAGAGAGAGACAGAGAGACAGAAAGTGAGAAATCACCCCCCAGGGGGGATGGTCACGCCGCAATCCCTTCTCCTCCATTCTCCTCTCGGGATCTTGGGCACGCACGCACACGCGCCCGGCATGAGTTTTAAGCCACCGGGTCCGGGACGCGAACCGCGGTCGACTACATGGGAGTCCAGCGACATAGCCATTATGCTAACTGCTGGTTCCCCTTCCTGCTCTTATTAATTGGATGTCCCACCCATGCTGGAGTGGATCTTCCCACCTCCTCACTCAGACTCGCGCGTCAATCTCTGGAAACACCCACAGACACAGAGATGCTGTCAGGTTTCTAGATATTCCTCAGCCCAGTTAATACTCAAAACTAACCACCACAAACGCCGCTTCCCCTCACTGAGAAAGAAAGGCAGAGCAGAGCCCCAGGAGGTCGGTACTGCCTGCAGGTGGAATATCGTGAAAATCAGTCAATCATACCATTCTGTGGTTGTTTTAGGTTTTGCCATGGGGCACGTGTGCTCACCGGACAAAGACTGAGAGGCAAAAGGAGAAGTAACTGCCCTGGGGGATGGCCACGCTGCAATCCCTTCTCCTCCATTCTCTGCTTGGGATTTGGGGCGTGCATATGCCTGCACCTGCTGGGATTTTTCAAGCTGCTGGGTCCAGGACTCAAGCCGTGGTAGACCACGTGGGATCCAGCTCCTTAACCAGCATGCCTGCCGGCACCCACAAACTGCACTTGTGTGGCCCTGGAGCTCACTAACGGGGTTAGAGCTGCTCAGCCCACAGCTTCCACCAGCCCAAGTGCTCCGGCCACCCTGCTCGGAGCACACGGCAGGAGCACCGAGGGACCCGAGCCCTGCCCCCGCTGTCTGGACAGCACGCAGGACCTGCTACAGGCGGGGCCCAGCCACCCTGCTTGGAGCACACGGCAGGAGCACCGAGGGACCCGAGCCCTGCCCCCGCTGTCTGGACAGCACGCAGGACCTGCTGCAGGCGGGGCCCAGCCACCCTGCTCGGAGCACACGGCAGGAGCACCGAGGGACCCGAGCCCTGCCGCTGCTGTCTGGACAGCACGCAGGACCTGCTGCAGGCGGGGCCCAGCCACCCTGCTCGGAGCACACGGCAGGAACAGCGAGGGACCCGAGCCCTGCCGCTGCTGTCTGGACAGCACGCAGGACCTGCTGCAGGCGGGGCCCAGCTCCTGTGACCCAACTCGCACTCCTGTTCTGAAGGCAGAGAAAAGCCCCCGCCAGCAGCCCTGCAGGTGTTGAATCAGGCAGGGGCAGGGATGATGACAACTTCACTCCCGAGGGCCTCCACCCTCTGCAAACTCCGTCCACAGGGTCGGCTAGCGGCCTGTCCACAGCTGTGGGGAGACGGGGCACGTTAGCGCTAGAATCCCATCCAGCCTCAACCTCCTTCTCCTCTACCATCTCCTTCGGTTTTTGTTCCCTGTGAAGAGAGCACAGATTCCTGGCGCATGCCGGCAGCTTGGGAATTTTAGAGCCACCGCCCATAGATTAGCCGCGAGGCAGAGGGCGCGTGCCGGGGGAGCTCTCCGGTACCTCGCTCTCCTCTCACCTCCCGTGCACTGCGTCCATGTGGCATGATTGCCTAGGTTCTCGTTTCTGTAATGGTCGACTCTGAAAGGGAAGTGGGCCCGGAACCCCTACTGCAGAGCAATTTTTAAAGATTTGAAAGCTTTTCCCTGGGAGCCACAAAATGTCCTGAAAGCGTCTATCACTTGATTCGATTCTGTGTCACCTGCACCTGACCGAGCCCTATTCCACCAGCACACACACCCTGAAAAATACCTGCCTTTCATCACCGAGACGTTCCTACCGCTTCAAATGACTCCACTGCGCCTATAAAAGCTAAAATTTTCACTAGAGAAAGTTCAGGGCTATGATCTCCTTTGCTAAATAAAATAAGCCCCATCAGTGAAAATTACACAGAAGCACTGCTTTGCATCCAGAAATGGGTCTTATTGTACATAATGGAGGCCAAGGGCTGCCAGCGTACATGGCCTCCTTTGTGGGAGAGGGGGAAGAAAACACAGAGAGGAATGGCAGTCGCACCAACCTCAACGGCACTACTGCTGCTCTGGGGACGCTGAACTTGGAGGTCACTGGGAAGGCGGCAGTCACATTCACTCACGTCCCACCCACTGGTCCACGGCAACAGCCGCAATGTCCCAGCCTATCGTGGGTGAAGTGCTGTCTCCGCTCTCAGGCTGTGTAAACCTGTTCCACTCCAGCCACCGGCTCTCACTGCCCCCGTGGAGAGGGGCTACCCCCCTGCTGTGCACTGGCCAGGGCTGCAGGGCTCACTGCCCCCGGGGAGAGGGGCTGCCCTGCTGCTGTGCACTGGCCAGGGCTGCAGGGCTCACTGCCCCCGTGGAGAGGGGCTGCCCCCTGCTGTGCACCGGCCAGGGCTGCAGGGCTCAGTGCCCCCGTGGAGAGGGGCTGCCCCCTGCTGTGCACTGGCCAGGGCTGCAGGGCTCAGTGCCCCCGTGGAGAGGGGCTGCCCCCCTGCTGTGCACTGGCCAGGGCTGCAGGGCTCACTGCCCCCGTGGAGAGGGGCTGCCCCCCTGCTGTGCACTGGCCAGGGCTGCAGGGCTCAGTGCCCCCCGTGGAGAGGGGCTGCCCCCTGCTGTGCACTGGCCAGGGCTGCAGGGCTCAGTGCCCCCGTGGAGAGGGGCTGCCCCCCTGCTGTGCACTGGCCAGGGCTGCAGGGCTCACTGCCCCCGTGGAGAGGGGCTGCCCCCCAGCTGTGCACTAGCCAGGGCTGCAGGGCTCAGTGCCCCCGTGGAGAGGGCTGCCCCCTGCTGTGCACTGGCCAGGGCTGCAGGGCTCACTGCCCCCGTGGAGAGGGGCTGCCCCCCTGCTGTGCACTGGCCAGGGCTGCAGGGCTCACTGCCCCCGTGGAGAGGGGCTGCCCCCTGCTGTGCACCGGCCAGGGCTGCAGGGCTCAGTGCCCCCGTGGAGAGGGGCTGCCCCCCTGCTGTGCACTGGCCAGGGCTGCAGGGCTCACTGCCCCCGTGGAGAGGGGCTGCCCCCCTGCTGTGCACTGGCCAGGGCTGCAGGGCTCAGTGCCCCCGTGGAGAGGGGCTGCCCCCCTGCTGTGCACTGGCCAGGGCTGCAGGGCTCACTGCCCCCGTGGAGAGGGGCTGCCCCCCTGCTGTGCACTAGCCAGGGCTGCAGGGCTCAGTGCCCCCGTGGAGAGGGCTGCCCCCTGCTGTGCACTGGCCAGGGCTGCAGGGCTCACTGCCCCCGTGGAGAGGGGCTACCCCCCTGCTGTGCACTGGCCAGGGCTGCAGGGCTCACTGCCCCCGGGGAGAGGGGCTGCCCTGCTGCTGTGCACTGGCCAGGGCTGCAGGGCTCACTGCCCCCGTGGAGAGGGGCTGCCCCCTGCTGTGCACCGGCCAGGGCTGCAGGGCTCAGTGCCCCCGTGGAGAGGGGCTGCCCCCCTGCTGTGCACTGGCCAGGGCTGCAGGGCTCACTGCCCCCGTGGAGAGGGGCTGCCCCCCTGCTGTGCACTGGCCAGGGCTGCAGGGCTCACTGCCCCTGTGGAGAGGGGCTGCCCCCCTGCTGTGCACTGGCCAGGGCTGCAGGGCTCACTGTCCCCGTGGAGAGGGGTTCCCCCGCTGCTGTGCACTGGCCAGGGCTGCAGGGCTCACTGCCCCCGGGGAGAGGGGCTGCCCCCCTGCTGTGCACTGGCCAGGGCTGCAGGGTTCTGCAGGATGTCGGCCGTGCTCGCTGTGAGCAGACCCCGTGTCAGACGGCACTGGCAGATCTGCAGCCACGCCAGCTGCCCACTCGACCTTCCCTCAGCAGCAAGGCTGGGATTTAAAATGACATAGAAGAACACGTTCACCACCCTCCCCGCGTTCACGGGCGTGAACCTGTGCTGCTTTTGCTGCTCTCCGTGAACTGGCCTAGGTCTTCTCGTACACAGCGCCACACCGGGTGCTTATCAGACCACCGGCAATGCACACTTCGCACTGCTTCAACGAGTCGTTTGGGTTCACTCACCGCCACTCGGTGAGCATTCCCGCATGTCCACCGCATGGCAGACTCCTGGCTAACTGCAGGGGGCGCAGTGAACAAAACGGCCGTCCCGGGACTCGCCCAGCAAACTGACTTGCAGGGGCAAACTAAACCGTCCATGCTTCTTGGTTAGGCTCCTGCAATTACGGGAGGAATTCACTTCGAGCAGTCTCCTAGCCGTGGCGGGAAAAGGCAGCAAAGGGACACAGCTCTGCTCGGTCTCCAGGCTGCATCTTCTGTGGCGTCTTCTCGGCTTTGGCCTCTCTCGTCTTTACGTCCCGGTGGCTGGCCCCGGCCCACAAGGCAGCCCATCCGGGGACTTCCTCGTGTGAGCTCTGACCCTGCGCACAGAGAAGTGAGCTTCCCTGCAGCCCCCCGTGTCTGGCGGCCTCAGCAAATGCAGGGTCACCACCACGGTGACTGCTGAGGACATGTCGGACAGGTGGACGGACAGATGCCCCGGTGCCCCGGGAGGGCGGCCATGACACTCGCACCTCCCTGAGGTCAGCACCGCAGTTCCTCGTCTACAGGGCTCCCTCGCGGGTGAGAACTGCCGCCTTCCCGTGTCAGGGATTGCCTTCCGACAGCGCTGAGGCTCCGTGCAGAGCCCGGGGGTGGGGAAGACGTCCTGCCATGAAGAAACGAGCCTCTGCAGACTGGAGGGGGCTAGAGAACACCGTCTTGACCCCATGATTCACAGGAAATGCCCCTCCTGCCTGAGAGGACACCGCCAGAGACACAAAATCCCCAGAACCCAGAGTTCTGCTTCTATCGGGGCAGTACTGGGCCCAGCACGGACCACGCCGTAAGCAAGAGAAGGGGAGGCGCTGCGTGGACGGCGGTGACACTCCTGCAGAGCGCAGCTCCCACACGACCCATCGCGGTTCAATCCCCAGATCCAGCAGCTTGCCACTCAGCCGGCACGAGTGTGTGCATGGCCAAAACTGCAGGGAGGAGAAGGGACCGTGGCGTGGCCACCCCCCAGGGGTGATGGCTCACGTCCCCCCTCTGGCTGTCCAGCAGGCACGTGCCCTACAGCAAAAGTCTCTCCAAAAAGAAAGAAACATTTAAGAGACAAAACAAAATAAAGACAAATGCTAGAGGTTTGGGAGCATCCAAAATGTCACAGAAGCAGACAAGATGGTCCCCAGCTGTAAGATGGCCACCCCGGAATAGCAGGGAAGCTGTGTGAATGGAACGACCTGCTCTTCGTCACCCACACTGACAGACGACGGCCGCGTTCTCTGCACCTGACGTCCAGACAGAAGGAAGTCTGTGTGCCGTGAGAGCGAGCAGCAAGCTCTGCCCGCCCCGATTAATACGGACAAACTGGCCCATCGGGACAGCCCTTCTCTGGGCCAGAAAGTCACTTTCAAAACTGGAGATGACGCGTGATCGGTGTGTTCTTCAGTCACGCGTCGACGGTGCCTTCGGCCCGGGATAACTTAGCACACATGCCTTTACTGAGACGACACAAAACAGTCCCCAAACCTGCCTCCGGTGGGTGCGTCCTGCTGCCGGTCGGACGCCCTCAGCCCGGAGAGGCACAGGACAAGCCTCGTGGTGACACACCACGCCAGCTCTCAAACGCTCTCGGGCTGAGCCGGGTCACCCGCCCACACTGGCCTTCCCCTCTGCTCCGCTCAGGTCCTGGCCTGGGGAGCGAGACGGCGAGCCCAGGTACGCCGGTCACTGAGCCACCCCCGTGTGCTGCCGCGTCGTCCCTGCGCCTGCTCCTGCATCCTCAGGACAGCTTCCTCATCACGGGACCTGGCCGGGGCCCGACCTCAAATCTACAGCCCACACATGTAGGGCGAGAGGCACTGTCTCCCCTGGGCACGGCCCTGAGCCTCGCTCCCGTGGACCAAGTTCCCGATAAACGCCCTGCCCCGAGCCCATCAGTGTGACCAGGAGGACGCGCAGGGCCGCCATGGCCGACACAGAGCTCAGGGGCTGTAGCTGCCTGGGCCGAGACGCCGCGGCAGCAGCCACGGGCAGCCTGTTAGTGTAACGAGAGGAGGCCGTTAGCCCGCGCCTAAAGTCACGGACTGGACTGTGAGTGTCCACAACTGCATCCCACCTTACCACCCACCTAGGAACAGAACCAGGGCGTCAGCCCCTCACAGCCTCCCAGGGCATGCCGAGAGCCCACGGCAGCAAGACTCGGGAGAAGGGACAGGCTGGCAGGGGCCCCGGCTGCGGCCGCTCAGGAGGCCTGCCTCCGCGTCGGCCCGGAAGAGCCTGCTCCTCGCCTCTCTCTGGAAAGTGCGTACTCCTAATGGCAAACATCTAAAATGCAAAAAATACCGCTCCTTTCCCTTTCTTTGTCCCGCAAGTTCTCCACGAGCCTGGCCGCAGCGGTCTCTCCGTGTGCCATGGCACAGGAGCATTTCCCGGTCAATGCAATGTGATAAACGCTGCCCGCAGAGACGCGCGCACCCAACAGTGATGAGAGCCCTGACCTCGGAGCCGGGAGGCCTAAGATCCGACCACGAGCGAGAACGTCGTGTAGCCGCTCGGGCTGTCAGAGCGTTGACAGTGGCTTCTCCCTGGGATGGAATGATTAATACCATCCAGAGAATTGGGTGGGATGATCTCTTGATTCCCCCTAGGCTGGAAATATCTGTGCTTCTTGGGGAAAAGTCAGCAAATGACACTTGAGAATGACATGGTAATAATCCTGGTATTTCAAAATGTTAGTATTAACATAAACGGCTATCGGCTATTCATCTAAGGTAAACAAATTACCACCGCTGCAGGCCGGCAAAGGGCAGCTTTCCTCTCGCAATTTCGTATCTTGTGTCTTAATCCTTCTCCTTGGCTTCTGAAAAGCAGATTTAGTTGCAACTTTTTTGCAATCTGTCAGTGTAAGTAACAACAGGAAGTTACTGTTACTAGGTCCAAAAAGTTACAAGGAACTGCTGGCTTCTCCACCCTCTCAGTACACTGGATATTTAAGTTCAATATGGTGGTGGGCACGGCTGTGAGCTTCATTACCTTTAAATAACTGCTTCGGTACCGAGCTGCTTTCATTACCGTAACACATGGGTTTGGTGTTAGGATCTATGGATTAAACAGAGTTTTTGAAGCCGATGGGATAGAAAACCACTTGATGGAGAAGACAAGCTGAGAGCAAAGGAACGAGGAAGTGTGTTTGGAGCACGGCGTGGCTTAGTTCTCAGACTTGGAGCTACCAGAGAGGCCTTCTCCGAAGCTCACTTACTGCACATGTGTGTAGACACGCCCAGCTCTGCTTGCTGTGTAGCTATTCGGAAACAACCCACAACCTACTACACAGCAGCCCCTGTGCTGGGGGCCGGTGAGGGGGAGTGACAGGCTTCCCGGTTTCACATCTGTGGGAACTCCCACCACGGCACAGAGTGAGGTAACTCCGCCTGGAGAGGCGGAGAGGAACTCCCGGAGCCAGGTGCCCCCTCTCCATAGACAGCTATGACAGCTGGGAAGGTGGCAGCCGTCCAGGGACCCGTGCAGAGCTGGAAGTTGAGAAAGCAGATTGCAGATCAGGGGAAAGACTCCATTTTAGGGGCTGCTGAAAGGGAGACTTAGAAGAAATCATAGGAGGAGAGCGAGAGGTTCAAGGCCAAGTAAGAGGAGGAGGGTCTCCGTGGTTTCAGAAGACTTGGCCTCGAGCCGTGTAGGAAGGTCTGGCTGAGTGAGGACACAGAGAGGCCCTCGGGCTGGCCTCCGCTGGGTGTGGGAGGTGTCTCAGAGCAGCCTCCACACAGTAGTGAGTGCTCATTTATTCTGGGGACTGTGTTTGGTTTTGGCTACCGGAAGGTCCATGGGCTCACGAGACAGAGACAGAGGAGAGAGAGAGAGAGGGAGAAAGCGCCATCCGATGGAGTGAGTCGCCCCACAGTTCCTTCCCCTCCACCTTCCCCCCGCCGGGACCTGGGGCCTGCAAACACACGTGCCCGGCGTGTCTACCAGGCCGCTGGGGCGGGCCCTTGAACCACACAGCCGGCACCGCGACTCGGCTCCTTTACCCTCCACGCTGCGAGGTTGAACCAGAGTTTTCCTTTCTCGCCCACCCATCGGGGGTGCCTCCAGGCAGGGAGGACACGTCGGACACCCAGACATTTCCAGGTACCATCGCCCACAGGCTCCACTTCCACAGATTGTACCGACCGTGCACCACATCAACACAGCAGTAAGTGAAAGGCCGGCCGCAGGCGTACCAGCGTGGGGCACCCGTGTGCAGTGTGGGAGCCGTGAGGAGCTCGGCGTTCCGTCCCCGGGGCGAGCCGTCCACTCCCGCACCCACGAGCCCATGAAGCCCGCTGGCTGGGAGGGCTGCGGCAGGGAGCCAGCCGCTGTGAGCCCTGGAGAAGGTATTCCCGCTGTCTGTCATGGCACACGGGAGGGTCACCACACCTCACTTCTCACCTTGTCCCCATTCCGAAGACCTGAGACCAGGTAACGAGCACTTCTCAGAGTGACGGCAGTGTCTGGGCCTGGGAAGGGGACTGAGACCGCAATATTTGCCTACTAGTCCCTCCCCCACCTACTTCCTAATTTTCCAATAGGTGTCTTTTTTTTTTTTTTTTTTTTGAAGAGGTTTCTGTTATAGGGCATGTGTGCTGGCCAGAAAGATAGAAAGGGAGAAAAACGAGAAATCATCCCCTGGACAGATGGACACACCACAATCCCTTCTCCATTCTCCTCTCGGAATTTTGGGCACGCACACGTGCCTGGCATGAGTTTAAGCCACCGGGGCCGGGACTCAAACCATGGTCAACTACATGGGAGTCCGGCAACATAGCCATTACGCCATCTGCTGGCCCCCCAGTAGGTGTCTCTATCCTAGGATCCTAGGCTTTACTGATTATTTCTGATGTCAACTTCTCCTAGGAGACCAATTAATTCTTCAGAAGACAGGATTCCCGACGCTCTATCCTAGAATGCCAGAGAGCCTAGAGCTAGGAAGACTGTGAAGCTCCATGAAATTTTCATGATCTGTTTTGCTAAATCGGGATCATTACTTGTTAGATTACGATGAGACTGATTGGAGCCAATTTGAGGTTCTCAAATAAGTCAGGACCATGTAATTCGCCCCCATCACAGTGAGAACTATTCACCAGTGGCATCTTCCCCCCTGCCTGGGCCCTTACTTCCCCTCGTAGCAGGTCTTTCTGCACTTACGTGTCAAAAAGGTACGCGTAACCATGAAACAGAGAAATGGGGAGTAACATTTCTGGGGTAAGATGCGAAAAGTTTGTTAGTAAGGTGATTAAAAAAGTCATGCCCTAAATACACTTTGCAGAGAAAGGGATCAAGCTCTTTCTTCTGCTACACCCTCCCCAGACTAGGAAAGAGAAGGCTGAGAGACAGGGGCCAGCAGGTGGTGTGGTGGTGAAGATGCTGGACTCCCATGTGACTGACTGCAGTTCAAGTCCTGGACCTGGTGGCTTATTTTCTCACTTTCCCTCTCCCTGTCTGTCTCTCTCTGGTGAATGTACATGTCCTACAGAAAATTTTAAAAATAGCAATAATAAATAATATAAAATGAAGAGATGTTTTTAAAAGGGAGAGGAATAGATGCTCACAATGAAGCAGAGAGAGCTGGAGATGCCCGAGGACGGGCGGGTGTTTGCCGTTTCCAGGCAGAACCTCGCGGGGACAGCACACCCTAAGACGGCTTGGGATCCGAGAGGGTGGACATCGAAGTCTTGTTCCTGGGTAGGGTCCTGGGAAGGAGGGCGCTCAAGGACCAAATGCTCCCCTGTGTCCCCTGAAATGTCCCTACCCAGCCTCGCTGGGATTTCCTGCACCTCGTGTGGCCGGAAGGTATGACAGCACAGAGGAGGTCTCGATGGATGTCTGTACAGACACACGAAGGGTGGGCACGAGCCAGGCCTGGAAGAGGGCCCCGCCATGGTGCCCACATTCCCCTGGTGGTGACGGGAACCTACGTGTCAGCAAGAGGGGAGCAGGTACTTTTCAACAGTAGGTCGTCTCCACCACCACTGTCCACTGGTTCCCAAATTCTGACACGGATTTCTTCCCATAAAGAAGACAATCTCGCTCAAGGGAATCCCTACGAATTCTACCTGGTTACCTGATCCTGCTGGAATTTCGTACTGTCTGGATGATGTGCTCAGGTTTAAATATTCTCCCAATAAAAAACAAATTCACAAACTAAAGCATCAAAGGAACACCGCAGACCGTGAAGCATTTTGAGTTCGGAGAGCAGGACTTGCCGACTCCCTGGCCTGGAGTGGCCGAGCCCCTCCGCTTGCTGGGCAGCGTGGAGAAAGCTTAGACAGCGACGGGGCCACACCGTGCCTGAGTGAGAAACCAGCAGCTTCCCGGCCCCGGGGCCCCCAGTTCTCTCCTGTTCACTACTGTCAGATCTCTTCCGGCCACCCAGCCAGCGGCTCCTGAAGTTCAGGATCCTCACCATGTTGGCCACCATCACACACTCAGGTAAGTACAGCGCTTTCTGTGGAGACCAGGTCATTTCGATACACTGTTTGCTTTCTAAGTTACTGAGGAGAGATTCACTCAATATTTTGCCACAGCACAAGAGTTGCCAGTTTCGTAGGCTGCAAGGGCCTCTGCACCTGTAGCCTGACAGCTAAGATCAAAAACATCAAACAGTTCATGGAAACACAGAATTACATATTAGTTTATCTGGGTGCAGAAAAATTGAAATTCATGCATACTTTTTTTTTATAATATGTACTTTCCATGAACATGCTGAAGATCACACATGTTTAAGGTTTTGTTACATTTTCCTTTCATACTGAGCTACTGACTTCTTAGTCAGTTCCCCCTTCCCATCAAGATTTTGAGCACACATGCATGCACATGTATGTCTTATGTTGTTCAAGCCTTCGGGGCTGGGATTCAACGACGGTCGGCCATGTGGGAACCAGTTCCTAATGCAAAGAGCTTAACCACTGAGCTACCAGGCCTGCCCTCGTCAGAATTCTACCGTGAACCAAGGGGAGGATGTATTTGAAGGCCAGTGATCAGCCTCTGCCCAAGTCTCACATCTCACTCCCTCTGTAATTCAGCCTAGCTGGGGAAACATGCAAGGTTGATGGGTACTTGTGACACCGATGCTCCTCGGTCTGTGGTGGGTGCAGCTACCTCCAGACAAACCCGTGGCAAAGTCAAACCACCAACGCTGGGGGACTGTCGGGTGGTTTGTTAAAGGGTATGACAGTTCTCAGCACAAGCGGTTAATGAAGTAATGAGTCTAACCTGGCTGGGGCTTTAAAGACTCCCCAGAGGAGGTGTACACAAAAAAAGGAATACTACTTGTTATTCTAGCTTGAAGATAGCGGAGCCGCAGTGTACAGGAAGCGAACTCGCCCGCATGAGTTCCCAAACACGGGACAGGACGTGGCAGGTTGAGAAGGTCATACGAAGCATCACACATGTGAGTGACATTCTGTTTACAGGTGAACTGCCGGCTGCAGCTCAGGGGAAGCTGTGAAGCCACCAGAAGCCAGGTAATGGGGACTTCAAGCCTGCTACCTCATAACCGTGCAGGTAACCCCGAAGCTAAAACTGGGCAGACTGGTACAGCCGGACCGTCTCTGCGTCTCTGCCGCAGAGAGCACACAACCATGCCCGTCCCCCTCCAGAGTGCCCTGTCCTTCAGCCCTTCCCCTCACAGCCTCAGGTTACATCCCACAGGTAAGTCACCTGTTCTCCCGTGAGAAGAAACCTGATGCTTTCTCCTGGCTCTGCACCCTCCTGGTGGTGAAGAACCCACACGATTAGATTTCAGAGAAGCCCGAGTCACCCAGCTCTGCTGGAACTCCCTATGAAATCCAGATGTTTCTGTAACATTCCAGGGCGAGTCTGTGTTCCTGACATCACGGGAAGGTGCTATTCATAATCGGAGATATCCTTTGCAAACCCCCCTGTTTCTAGCTTCACTCTCACGAAAGCTATCTCCTGTATTTCTCCAGAGTTCCAGGCACAGAACGCAGCCACGGCCTTTGAAG
The DNA here is from genome assembly GCA_026018925.1 of Tupaia tana. Classification (NCBI taxonomy): domain Eukaryota; kingdom Metazoa; phylum Chordata; class Mammalia; order Scandentia; family Tupaiidae; genus Tupaia; species Tupaia tana. The sequence continues at coordinate 14,499,302 of JAKSZU010000024.1, read as the reverse complement.
GAGAGAAGGCTCCTCTGTAAGACCAGAGGGCAAAGGAAAGGCTGTTCGATGAAAATAGCACGGCTTCAGAGCCAGCAAGGGAGGCTTCATTTTTATGTGTGGCTCACTTACCTAAACAGGTAAGATGAACTTTTACTTGTCCAGAGCGGATGGCTGTATTATCAGACCGGCTTATTCTCCCTTATTGTTTTTTATTAAACACAATATACTTCCTATTATTATTTCATTCTTTATACATACTGGCATAAGGAATATTGAGCTTAACCTTGAATCCTGTTTTGTTTTTTAATGAGAAATAGTTGACTTCCTGTGGAAGCTTTATGAGGGGGATAAATTTGTCTGAGCATGTATGTGACCTTTGACCGCACCCCGCCTAACTCCCACAAGCCCTCACACATCTGCAACCCTGGGGCCAGCCCTGCCTCCTCTGCTTCCCACAAGGGCCTTCTCATCAGCTAGTGCTGTTCCGAGCCGCATGTCGCTCTGAGTTGAAGGCCATTCTCAGTCAGGCCTGAGCCTCGTCAGGGTCTAGAAGGCGGCTCACCTCCAGTCTCCCCAGGCAGGCGGCACTCCGCACCTGCAGAGGTGAGCACACCCTTCCACTCACCGCCCAGCACACGGCGTCACCTGCTTCCCACGGCCTGCCAGAGCCCACCGGGTCTGAGAGAACCAGTTCGCATTTCACACTCTCTGAAATCAAAATCTGCTATAACGGATGACATTCAAACTCGCTACTGCCAGGCGGAAGTCGTAATGAAGTTGACCTGGGAGTCCAACAATCAGGCTCTAAACTGTCGACAAGTCTGAGACGGCGTGACATCTCTGCATAGAAATAGATGTAGTCCTCAAAAACCGGCTCTCCACTCTCGTGTAATACACCTCATTTTCCTATTTGCTTACTGGGAAAAAAGTAAAGTCATATTCAATATGTCAAAGTCACTCTAAGTATTTTTAACACGAAAGTAACTTTAAAATTAAATGTTAACATTCCAGAAAAAGTCAGAAGATAAAAATACACAAACTAAAAATATGATCAGCAGCTGACGAGGTGGAAGCCGCACACCGAAGTCTCCACGACCTGACTTGAGTTTTCACCTGCTGCAGACCACACTGTCACATCCAGTTTTAGTCACCACTTCATTGTTACTGTGGCTGTCGTCATGACCAGTGGGCTTTGCTCAGTCTGTGCGACCCCAGTCAGTCAGTCAGTCAGTCAGCCGCCAAACAGGGTTCTGCACAAGGGGCCCAAATAGACCCGGGAATCTGGGACCACTCCTCCGCGCAAGGTGCGTCTCAGGCTGTGCGAGACCAGCTGTGAACACGCCCACGTCGGGCTCAGCCCACACGCTGCAGGTGCTCAGTCCACATGCTGCGTGCTAAAACACTGGTGGGAGCGACAGCACGTCAGTGTGGACAATCACGGGGAGGGGTGTCAGGGCGCTCGTCTTACCCGAGGTCACCGGGGCTAAGGACATTCAGTTCTCTGTGCTTGTCTGGGGAAGGGGCCCTGTCCAGATGCAGACAGACCCCAGATCCATCCACCGAGCCCCTCCCTCGCCTGGCCGGCTGCTGGTCCCTCGGGGCCCTCGCGAACATCCCGTGACCTCATGGAAGGGGCTGCCGGCCCGCAGCAACAACCCACATCCTTCCCTCCAGATCAGGGCGGCTAAGTTAATGTACACGCTCTGACAACTTCGCTGACCAACACCCTGACTGCCGTCCTCCTCCAGAGAACTGCACGGGGACAGGGCGCGGCCTTGGGGACAGTCCGTGTGAGCTCAGAGGTGATGCCTGCACTCCGACCTGAGACATGTACTGTAAGGGTGCCTGTCCTTTGTTCTAAACTCTCGTCTTCCCCTGCTGGACCTGCGAGTGTGTTCGCTGGGCGGGAACGCATCACGGACGGGCCTTCTCAGATACGGGGCGCCACCAGCTACATCACCACTGCCCAGGGTGCACTGGCCGGTTTGGCTCCTTCCTCGTAACCCCGTCCAGGCCCGCCTGCTCAGTGGGCATCGCAAACGACTACGCACAGCAACTTGGAAAGGAGGGGACTTCCACCTGAAAAGGCATCTAGCGGTTTCCATGATCACAAAGCTTTAAAATGCTGCTTCTTTTCCCACAATAACCACAAGCCTGATTTCCTTGAAAACTTTTGTTCTTTCGTGATCAGGTCTATCTCAACCATGACCCAGCGATACGCTTTAAATGCTATTTCTACTTGAAAGGCAGCTTGCCCTCCTCTCTCCCTTCGTCAATTTACAAATCACCAACGGCAGTAAAGCGTGCACTAAAGCCCGCACTGTGCACCTCACTAACTGCTGCGGTTCTCACCGTTATCTCCCCTGTCTTCACAGCCGCCTGCGAGGAGCCACGGAGAGCCCTGATCTGCAAACAGTCTGCCACCCATTAAGGCTCTCTCTGGAGGGACCCCAGGCTGGATGCGAACGCTAAGTCCCCGAATTCCAATGCTTGAAGGTAGTTCCATCAGAATAAACATCTGTGCTCTTCACTTTTGAATCTCCACCTTTAAAAAAAAAAGTTTTTTATTTCTTCCCTTGGAGACAAGGACGCAGACAGAGTAGGACAGAGACAGGCAGGCATCGACGCCAGGGTCCTCACAGCATGACCCGCCCCAGTCTCAGCCAGCTCGTGTCACCGGCATGTGCACGCCCATGGTGTCACATCCAGTGAGGTCCCGGGATGCGAACCCAGGACTCTCCCTGCTTGTGTTCTGTTGTACCACCTCCCGGCCCACCTCCTTGAAATGCTGATCACTTCCGTAGGCACCAGAAGCGCAATTCGCATGACGGTTATTTTCTGAGGACTTGCTCCAGCGGCAGCTATAGTCTTAGACACTGGGAATGTCACTGCGGGCAAAGCCGATAGAATCCCCAACCCTCATGCAGCTTTATTCTCCTGGGGTGAATATGTGGCGGGTCAGATGTTGACAGACGTAACAGAGATTAAGCAGGGGAGGGGACAGTGTGTGTGTGTGTGTGTGTGTGTGTGTGTGTGTGTGTGTGTGTGTCTGTCTGTGTGTGTCGGGGGAGGATAGAAAACTTGCTTTCTAAACCCAGTGAGGGATGGGGGAGCAGATGGCATAAGGGTTACGTTGTTGGACTCCCACGTGGCTCACTGTGGTTCGAGTCCCAGACCTGTAGCTTGAAACTCATGCCAGGCGCATGTGCATGCATGCCAAGATCCCAGGAGGAAGGAGGAGGAGAAGGGATGTGGCATGGCCATCCCCACCGAGGGGTGATTTCTCACTCTCACTTTCACCATCTCTGTCTGTCTCTTTCTTTCTGTGGTAAAGCCACATGCACTGAGGCAAAAACCTCTTAAATAAATAAATAAACTTCATAGGAAATGCATACTATAAAAAACTGCGCATGGATTTTAAAACGATTTTGCTAAATTAAACTCGAACTTTGATTCCATTCTTTCATGGACTTTTTGAAGTCCTCACACTGCTCAGGGCCACACTGTCAGTCGGTGCCATAGACCTATTTTCTATCATTGTGGTAATTACGTACATACTTCTCTTATTCAAAAATTTTCTTTGAGCCTGATTCATGTAATGAAAATGATATAACTAAATAAGCTTTTGAAACCAACGGCCCTTCTCCATTTTCCGGATCTTCCTCTAGTTACGAGGTAGGTGATCAATCCATCCCTGCTTACCCGACGAGGTAGGTGATCGATCCGCCCCTGCTTACCCGGGACTTCCCAGGTTAACACTGAAAGTCTCACATCCCGACGGCCCCTGGGTCCCAGGCCAAGGAAGGCGGTTGGTCAGCCTGTCTCCCATGTCTTTGCAGCATCGCCACGATCACTACCAGAACAGACTCCACTTTCCAGTGCCGTGAGGTTAGTGCAAATGCACCGGATGGAACTGGGATTCCTCACTCACACACAGAAAAGATCCACAGGCTGCCAGAGTTAGACGAGAGGGAACAGACAGCCCACAGACACTGCACCACACCCCACGCAGCGCCCCTGCAGGTGTGGTTCATACACGTGTGAGCATGTGCAGAGTGCCCCACCCAGTGCATGCTCCGAAACAGAATAAAGTCACAATGTCACATCACAGCTCATATCCCAACAAAACGTATGCTTAAGAAATTCAAAGGGGACCAGCAGGTGGTATGTGGTTCAGGCACTGCATTCACGTGGCCGACTGTGGTTCAAGTTCCAGACCCGGCAGCTTGAAAATCACGCTGGACACCTGTGTGCATGCCCAAAATCCCAGGAGGAGCGTGGAGAAGGTATTGGGGTGTGGCCATAGCCCATGGGGGGCAATTTCTCACTTTCCCTCTCATTGTCTCTGTTTCTTTCCGGGGAGCATATGTGCCCGATGGCAAACACCTTTAAAAAAAAGTAAGGAAATGAAAGTAAAGAACACTCAAGCTGTTACACACATATATATTTTATACTGTTTTCAATTGATATTTGTCTCTAAAGGAAATTGTCTCTAAATTTGAAATCTGTAAGATGCAATAAAAAAGAGAGGTAATTGAACATCAGACCAAAGTACTGATTTACAGAAACAAAGCAGGTTGGGGCTCCAGGCCCAGCTTTGCACTGGAGTCTGCAGCTGACTAGGCCAAGCCCGGGTTCTTTAGGGGAAGATCCGTGCCCCACGGGTTACCCCCGGGTTCCCACTCAATAAGCAACCTGCTGGTTCTGATCTTTATTCTCCTGAACTCACCTACGTAGCAGCTCGCTCTTGACCTGAGAAGGCAGTGACCCGGCCTATCCCGAGAGACACGTCTACACCGTAAGTGCGAGCCTTCTGCTTTCCGGGTCAGACTTGTGAGCCTGTTGGGCCTGAACTTGTCTTCCGAAGCTTAATCACCTCCACGGAGGCTGATCAGGTGGAGAGCTGGAACCCCTTCCTACGCTAGCACCCAGGCCCTGCCCTACGTGTGCTCTCCCCACAACGGCTGTCTGTAGGCTGCAACGCCCCTGGGCGCAAGGCTCTGACCCTGGAACTGCCTGTCTTTAAAGATACATCTCGATCTTGACAAGCATCAAAATGCATATTTGGGCTTTAGAAGCTTGAAGCCTAAGGTGATTCTAAATGATGGCATGGAAGAGGGGCAAAATGAAAGATTCTTTCATGCTTAAATAGATTGGCTATGCATTTGAATGCCTGGAGGGGCACTCTGATTGACAGGGAAGATATAGATTGGGACAGAGGTTAAAGGTGGACAGAGGGCTTTCGGAATTGTCAATGCAGTCATTGTCACTAAAGCATTCAGCCAAAAGAGGCCGCTGAGAGGTGTGCAGACAGAGAAGGAAGCTCGTGGGTCAAGGACGGGCTTCTGAAAGAGGTAGGAAGATTTGCTAAGAGGACAAAAAAAGATGAATAGAAAGAAATCGCGTCTGTAATGAATGCTACAGCTAAATAAGAAGAGTGGGATTTGCACGGTAATTGGAAGAACGGATGGACTGACATTAGGTGAAAATCAATGACTCTTAATTAATACCACCCCAAGGAGTAGGGATAATAGGGGCAGAGAAGTGGATGATTAGACAAAATAAGGTCAATCCGGTTAGAATAAATTACACTTCCTATGACGATCAGGGCACCAGCTATTAAAAAAAAGAAGAAGAAAGAAAAAACACCTAACTGCTGAGTTTGTGCGTAAGGGCACACAGCGGAACACAGAACGGGGCTCTCGGCATCCAACACCAGTCTGCCTTCCTCGGGGAAGCAACTGCCTTCCCTACGGCAAAGAACGCGGAGAGGTGGCCCTTCCGTCCAGACCGCAGGTCCGCTCCCCGGGAGGCTCCTGGAGCCAGACATCTCCCGCGGCCTGGCCCTGCTGCATCTGCTGTGACTCTACTCCATCCACCAGGCGTATCTCGCAACTATAAACGACAAATCTCACAAACCTCAGTTTAGAATTCCAAGGAATAGAAACATTCTAAGGGCGTACATTCTGAAAAGAGAAAGGGTTAGCGTATTTAAAAAGAGAACGATCCCAGATGTAAGATGTTTAAAACCCTTCCGTCTGTAACGGGGAGAATGTTAACTAGCTCTGCATGGGAAGGTAGAGTAGGGAGGGATATAAAAAATAAAAAGAAGAGCGAGTTTGAACATTAATAACCGCCCGGGGCTGGCACTCCAGGCCCTCAGAGGTATGCACCTGATAACTGGGAAGGCCAGCGGAGTGAGCTGGCAGACTCCCACGCGGAGGGCAGAGGAGGCCACAGACGGCCTGGCTGCAGATCACATGAGGGTCTCTCCCTCCACCATCGAAAACGAGGAGAGAGGCTCGGGGGCTCAATTTCCTGGGAAGGACACCGCCAGGTAGCGAAGACGCGATCTCAATGGTATTTAGCAGCCTTTGAGGGTTTCCTTAGTTCCGAGGCAAAGTGTTCAAATCATTTAGGAAAGGTAATAAAGTCACAAAGCTAATGCATTTACTTGTTTCAGGTATTAAATTTCAGAAGCTATTTATACATGAAAATCAAAACTAAACGACGTGGATGTGCACTGACGACAAGGGCAACGCATCCGCCCTGGGCCTTGGTAACCTGTCTTACAGGTCGCCCTGACTAGCAGGGCGCTGACGGCCCTTCCTCTGCGGTAATGAACAAATGAAGAAGTGTCCTAGCGCACTATGAGCTGCTGACAGCACACTGCCGGGTCGAAGAGGACGCCGCCGGCAGAGCAGTTCTTCCCACGCTGGTTTTCATCTCCAGCACCTCAGCGGTTGACTTCTAGAGCAGGTCTGGGTTTTGTTTATGGTCCCCCGCTCTCGCACCATCAAATCCATCCTGTGACGGTTTTCAGATTTTCAGGAGGAAGTAATCAGGCAACAGAGATTACGCCTAGGAGCTCAGAGCCAACTGTCTTACAAGAAAACCACGGCACACGTGGGGCCGGCAGTTAGCGTAATGGCTATGTCGCTGGACTCCCACATAGTCGACCGCGGTTCACGTCCCAGACCTGATGGCTTAAAACTCACGCTGGGCGCGTGTGCATGCGTGCCCAAGATCCCGAGAGGAGAATGGAGGAGAAGGGATTATGGCATGGCCATCACCCAAAGGGGTGATTTTTCACTTTCTGTCTCTCTGTCTCTCTCTGTCTGGCAAGTGCACGCGCCCTATAGCAAAAACCTCTAAAAAGAAAAAAAAAAGAAAGAAAGAAAAGCACAGCATACAGCACAAGAGAAAAGGGGTAAGCAGAAAAGTAAACTGCGCAGCCAGTCAAACCCAGCACCTATCTTGGCTGAGTTCCTCAGGAAACCACCTTGGAGATGAGGATTTGCACGCCGTGGGTTTAGGGGGTCATGGCCGGGAATGGCAGCTCTGTGTGTCCCGGCACAGACAGCCTGAGCAGGAGGGAAAGGTAACGGGGATGTGGGGGAGCCAGAGGCCTCACTTGACCCCACAGTGGGTGTAAGTCTGAGCCAGCAAAGCGCTGGCTTCAGGGAGAGACCCTGAACTGAGGGGGCTGGGACCTGAACACCCTCACCAAGCAGCGCTGGATGTGGGTGTTTCTGGGGAGGGACAAGGCAGCCATCCGGGACCGGAAGCAATCCCCAATGGGGACTCAGATCCAACCAATCACAGACAGCACTCCCAGCAGCTAAGGAAAGGAAACGTCTGCCTCCCGTGTAAACAGAGGGCCAGGGTGGTGGGGACAGCCTCATACCTGAGAGTGGATCTAAGAAGCACCTCAGGGCATCCACTATGGCGTGAGGACAAGGGGTGAGATTCCATCATAAGGAGACCCAGTCTTACCAACTGCCCCAAACTGACGGCTGCAGCCCAACTGAGCCTTCACACCAAATCATCCATGAGATCGCCACTAGTCATTCAACCAGGCAGAGCGGCCTGGCTCTTTACCTTTCCAACAAAGAACGGTATCAATAATTTGCCAGATGAGGGTACATTCTTCTACAATAAGGATCTCTGTAAGAATTAGAGTAAGAGGTGCACAGAGCATCTCCTTTCAATGTTCCGGACACATCTGTGCATGGCCTGGCTCCCCGGAGTCCTGCACTCCTGCCCCGTGTCCACGCTTCCTCTGATCTGAGCAGCATAGAACTCTAGGGGTCTTGGTAGAGCTGGAAGCCTTTAACAAGCCAAAGCTCTTCATTGTTAAGTAGAGGGTGAGGAGAGATTTGCCTGAATACCATAACATACGGCCTGAGTGTCAAATGTAAAAAGGTATTTGTAGAAAGAAGCGTGCCTATCTGGAGGTAATTGGCCATAAAAACTGAAAAGTTCTGGAGGAATTCCAAGGTTAAAGCTCAGTGCTGCTGAGTGACCCAGAGTTTTAATGCTGAAAAGGCAAGAAAAGTAAGTAAAGGTATCCAGATTGCAAAGAAAGACACAAGACCATCTTTCTTTGTAAGCATTATTTCTTTTTTCATTTTTTAAAATTTTGCCAGAGGGTGTGTACTCACTGGAGAGAGAGAAAGCACCCCCTCCCCCAGGAATGGTCACACCAGAATCTCCTCTCCTTCATTTCCCCCTCCCTTCAGGACTCCGGGCAGGTACAATGCACCCAGCATATTTTTTAAGCCACAGGGGCCAAGACTTGAACTGTGTAGTCGACCATGTGGGATCCAGCAGCTGCCTTAACCGCCACATCCCTCGCTGGCCCCGTGAGATGATTTTCTTTCTAGAAAATCTGAAAAAAAGTGACCAAATTTCTAGAACTAGTAAGTGATTATAGCAAGGTTTACAGAATGTAAGGGTAATACATAAAAGTTCATTGCTTACCGATATACTAGCAGTGAACAAATAGAATTCGAAATTGAAGATACAGTAACATTTTTATTAGCACCTCCCCAAATGAAATACTTAGGTATAAATCTAAGAAAATATGTATAAGACCTATGTGAAGAAAACAACAAAACTTACTGAAGAAACTGAAGGACTAACTACATGGAGACGTATCCCATGTTCATGGACAGAAATATTCAAACCTGTCAAGATTTCAGTTCTTCCCGCTTTCATCTCTAGACTCAACACAATTCAAATAAAAATCTCAAAGTTATTTTGTAGATATTGAAAGATTGATTCTCAAGTTTATGTGGAAAGATGAAAGACTCAGAATAGCTAACATTGAAGAAGAAGCAAAAGGTTGGAAGACTGACATGCCCAACTTCCAGACTTACTATTTAAAAAAAAAATAGACAAATAAATAATGGAAACAGAGAATCTGAAAATAGACCTAGTCAATTGACCTTTGACAAATAAGCCAAGACAATATAATGGAGGTCTTTTTTTTTTTTTTTTTTTTTTAGACATTTTGCTATTGCTAGAAAGACAGAAAGTGAAAAATCACCCCTTGGGGGGATGATAGCACCACAATCCCTTCTCCAGTCTCCTCTCAGGATCTTGGGCACACAGGCATATGCACCTGACATGAGTTTTAAGCTGCCGGGTCCAGAACTCGAAACTTGGTCAACTATGTGGGAGTCCAACAATATAACCATTATGTCATCTGCTGGTCCCAAAGGTGGTCTTTTTCAACATATTGTATTCAAGCTATTATGCATTCTCATGCCAAAATAAATAAAAAAATAAGTAGTCTAGACAGAGGTCTTATCACCCTTCATAAAAATTAACTCAGATCATTAACCTAAATATAAAAGGTAAAACTTGAACACTCCTGGATGGTAACTTATGAGAACACAAACATGATCTTGAGTATGGTGATGACTCTCTAGTTAAGATACCCAAGTCACAGTCTGTGTAAGAAATGACTGATACACTGGACTTCGCTAAAATAAAAAAACTTCTTCTCTGGAAAAGACAACATAAAATGAATGAGAAGACAAGCCACAGGAATGTGATAAAGTACTTGCAGAATACACATCTGATTAAAAAAAAAAATAAAGTTATCCAAAATATACAAATAACTTTTAAAACTCAATAATAAATGAATATTTTTTAAAAATGGGGCAAAGAACTTCACCAAAGAAGATACACAGACAGCAAACAAGCATATGAGAAGATTCCCCTTGCGAGTCATCAGGAGCGGTACATTGAGACAGTGAGGAAGGGCGAACACTCCATCACCCAGTGCTGGCCAGCACGTGGAGTGACAGGAAATGGCACTCGTTGCTGGTGGGAATGCAACAGTGAAGCACTGCAGAATAAGATGTGGTAGTTCCTTACTGAACTAAACCTACTCTTAACCATATGATCCAGCAAGCAAGCTCCTCCGTACTTACCCAGGGGACTGGGAAACTCTGTCTAGACCAAAACCTACATACGGATGTCCATCCCAGCTTTCTTTATAACTACGAACATGTGAACGCTACTGAGAAGGTCCTTGGTAGATGAGTGGGTAACCAACTGTAGTCCAGCCACACTGTCGAACAGTATTCGACCGTGGGAAGAAGTGATGTCTCAAGCTACAGTGAAGCACGGATGGGCACTGAAAGCACGCTGCTAAGGGGAGTCTATTGTACAGTGTCTGCGGACTGCACGATTCCAACCGTATCACGTTCTGGAAAGGTAAAACCAAAGAGACGGTAACAGGGGTGCTGGCGAAAGGGGACAGTGCTCAGGCAAAGCTTGAGGACGTTTAGGGTGGTGACAGTCCTCTGCGTGATAGAGCAATGGAGGGTGTACCTTGCTGCTCGCTTGGAGAAACCCACACCCTGCACGACACGAAGAGTGATGAGCTCCAATGTAAATTCCGGACTTAGTCCATAATGATGTATCGATGTTGGCTTCTCGACCGTGACGAGGCCCCGTAGTGGGTGTTAATAGAAGGAAGACTGGAACAGTGACCCTACCCAGCTTCAAGACTGGAATGGCGGAGAGGGCGTATATGGAAATTCTGCACTTTCAGCTCAGCTTTTCTATCAAGCTGTGACTGCTTTAAACTATTAAATTTATTCATTTAAAAGTACAGGAAACTCTCAGAGTATAAATCACCTGCAGTTACTGTCAATACAACGTTGTTTCTTGTCACCTCGCACTGAGGGGGTTTGGTCTAAATGGGCCTCACGTCATAGGGTCTAAATGGGCCTCTGGTCAAATTAAAAACAATAATAATAAAGGAAATAATTCTTAGGGAAAAAAGTTGGTAAAAACAGTGGTGTCATCCTTACTCTCTACCATTGGTAAGTGAGTAAGTTAGGGCACTGAGACCGTTGTGAGGACTTGCTGCTCAGAAGGTAGTCCGGTTCCCTGTAACAGTCCTTAACCCACTTCTGCTGCTCCTGCCCAAGTCCTCGGGAGCAGGGGTCACAGATGCTCTGCAGCTGTTGCCATAGGTCAGGAAGCAGCTTTGTAATCCTGACTCCCGATGAAATCAACACCACCCGGACTACAGAAGCGCTAGGCCCTCATCCGTGGTATGCACTGGGAACCTCCAATGGCTACCACCTGATACACTCGGAGGGGAGGCGAGCACGAACAATGTTCCCTGTACCTCACGTCTACCTGAAAGACGATAGCCTTCCCCCCAGGCATGTGGAAACAGCTGCTTTCCTGAATATGGAACGTCTAAGGCACAGATGAAGCCAGCCGGCTTGACAGATAACAGCGAGGAGAGAAATACGTGATATTCCTCTTCGGGCCAAGCAGCGCTGACGTGCCTGGCTAGAGTTACTGCCTCTGCTCACACAGATGCAGGACAGTAATCGCGTTACAGGACTTGGAAACCAGGGCTCAAGCCAGCTCTGAAGCAGCATGGAAACTGTCACTACTCAGCTCGGTCTTCTCTAATTAAGTCCCAGTGGGGTCCTCTGTTCATGCCGGTTACGTGCAGCCCTCAGGATAAAGCATATTTAAAAACATGGGAAAAAACCCACTTCTGAACTGGTCACCACCCCGTGCTCCGTACCTGAGGGCCGGGAGTGCGAGCCACTGCCCTCACCGCTGGCGTGTCTGTGTGTCGTGTGCACCTGAGTCAGCGGCGCTCCCTGCCTCGGCGGAGCAGACCTCACGGTGCCCGACCTGAGTTCTCCAAAGGTAAGACAGATGGACGCATCAGCCGTAGGGAGCTGCACCGAAAATTCACTCGGGGGGTCAGGACAGGGCGGTAGATGTTCACTGGCTATTTCTGTAGTCTTGACTTGAGCTTTTTGAAAGGCAGCTCTTCCTTCTTCTCCCTTCTTCCTCCTTCTTCCTCCTTCTTCTTCTTCCTCCTCCTCCTCCTCCTTCTTATTTTTTTTTTTTTTTAAGGGCTTTTTGCTATAGGGCACACACCCTCATCATAAAGACAGACAGAAAGCAAGAAATCCCCCCCACCAGGATGGATAGCCACATGGCAATCCCTTCTCCTCCATTCTCCTCTCGGGATTCTGGGCATGCTCGCAGACGCACCCGGCCTGAGTCAGAAGCCGCCGGTCTGGAACGCGAACCGTGATCCGCCATGTGAGGGTCCAGTGCCTTAGTCACTACGCCACCTGCTGGCCCTGAGGGAGTCTCTTTTCCTTGAATACTATCAGCTATGTTTACTCTTTTCTAGGAGGACTCAGAGTGTTGAACAAGAAGACACCTGCGTACCTGGCGTGGCTTCCCGCCATGGCGACGCCCCCTCGCCCAGCCCTCTGCCCCACCTGGTGTGCTTGCATCTCTCTCCTTACTTCCAGTGGGGCCCTTGTCCTCCTTCTCAGCCTCAGAGCTCAAACACCCCTCAGTACTCATCCCTCTTCCTGGACTTTCTCTGACCTTACTGCATTTCCAAAAACAGGAAACAAACAAAACTAGGCCTCAAATTAGATACCTCCAAACCTGGTCATACCATAACCTACCGGATACTGCTCGTTTTCCTTTCCCCCCACATCTTGAGGTCCCAAAGGTAAAAAATGACATTTTTAACAACAAACCTGTGAATTTAGATAGGTCTGAATAAAACAGATTTTTTTTGGGGGGAGAGGTTTTCGCTATAGGGCACATGCGCTCGCCAGACAGAGAGAGACAGAGACAGAAAGCGAGAAATCACCCCCCAGGGGGGATGGTCATGCCACAATCCCTTCTCCTCCATTCTCCTCTTGGGCACACATGCACACGCGCCCTGGCGTGAGTTTTAAGTCACCGGGTCCGGGACGCGAACTGCAGTCGACTACGTGGGAGTCCAGCAACATAGCCATTACGCTAACTGCTGGTTCCCAAAACAGATTATTTTAAAAGGTGCCAGCTCCAGCATTCAGTCCCCGTGGACCGACAATAAAACCTGAGATGCACGTACAATGGGGCGGGGCCCGACCTGAGCCAGGTGAGCGCCGGTCTGGAAGGAACCACACCCCTGTTCTCCGGCCATGCCCATTCGCCACGGCCCTGCGGGCTTCCCCGCTGTCTATTAATAACGCAAGCGCGTCCTGGAGTACATCTCTGCTACACTCCTATTCCGTAGGGTGGTGTCCTGGGTTAATAAAGCCTCATCAACCACGGCTAGCAGAGCCCCTGAAGCTCTCAAAACTCATTTTACAGTAATGGAAAGAACATCACAGCCCCTCCCACCCCCATCCAATTTCCAATGCCCTAAAGCAGAGAATAAGGGGCTGGAAACGCGAGAAGTGCCCGGGCGTCTTTCGCAATGTCAAAGGCACAGTCATTCCCGGTCACTGTTAGTTACTGAGCGACCTGCGTGGGACGGGAGGTGCCACCACTTTAAAGATGGGTCTTCTCTTCCCCCTCCCTCATGGCGCACAGCCCTCCACCACAAGAACGATGGGAAGAACCCGCTGGCTTCCTTTCGGGCTTTCTTCATTTCCCACGCAGGTGACAAGACGTGTTCTTGACACTAACGCGAGCGTGCGATGTCACTGTGTCCTCCTTTATTGTCACCACCGAGACTGTGCGTGTCAGGGTGAGCAACTTGCAGACTGGCTTGGCCCCCGTTTGCAAGGTTTTCGTGGAGAAGGGGCGATGATTATTAACACATGTTGTCTCAAAATTAAGAGGTAAGTAGGTCATGAAGACCTCATTAATCTTCGGAATTTTGTATCCCACAGGACCGGGTGACCGAGCGCAGGGAGGGAAAGGAGATGACAGCACGTGACAGAGGGCCGTCAGCTCGGCTTCACTCGGGGCGACTGCGGCTGCAAACCCACGTGTCACTTTAGAGCGTGTTCTTTCACTGCGTTTTGTTTTGTTTTTTAAAAAGGTTCTATCTTCTAACAATGGTCTTGAAAGAAGTGTGTCTGTTAAATTTGTATTGAAATTGGCAAATAGCGTTGATTGTTTCCCCCTCAGTTCATCTGTACTAGAGTAAAACAGAACAGAACAATTCTATATTCCTCGTCAGCTCCTCGGATTCTCTAAGGGCTCTTCACACTTGTGCGACTTATCACCTGCTCTTCCCTTTTAATGGAATTCCTTTCTTTCCCCACTACTTTTTATTTTTCATTTCCTGGCTCTCTTTGACCTCTCCAGGATAGCGAGGCCATGGTCCTGCTATGGAGTAGAAATCTTCTTTTCCGAGGGTTACACAACCGTAAGGCAGTCTCTTTGCACCACGAGGAAAGACTCCGGGTAGGAGACGTCCCGCTGAGGGTCGTCTTTCCGACGGAGGGTCGCAGCAGCTGCGGGAGGCTCACAGCCATGGCAGCCAGGCAGGGCAGTAGTCAGGAAACCGCCCGCGTCCCCGTAGGGGGTGTGTAATGAAAGCATGATCTTGGGAGACGTGAGCTGACAGCTCAAGACAGTGATATCTCGACCAGCCCAAGGGTGGGCCTTACGGAGGAGGGGCAGGACCCCAGCTTCTCCACCGGCCTGGAGCCCAGCAGTGCGGGGTCAGTGCAGTCTCCCCTCAGCCCGCTGAGTCCAGGCAGGCCTGGCCATGAGCCTGAGGTTTTATCATGGAATGATTTTATAAGAAATCAGTGCCCAGTGCTTCACAGACTAGACACTAGTCTATGGAAGATAATTGTTTTACCGAAAGAATTAATTTGTACAGAAAATGTTACTAAAAACTACTAACTCCCCCTGTATCTTATGCTTCTCTCTGAACTTTGATGGAAAGTCAATAAAAAAAAGACACATAGTGACCATCACATAAAAATGGCCTCTATCCCAGTGTGGCTCTTGCTACCTACAAAGCCACACAGTTCACTGACAGAGTCCTTTCCAAAACGAGATACCTTTCACACCCCTGCTTCCTTAGATTGAAAGAAAAGGAGTTCATATTAAATAACCAATTTGAATCTCTCACTTGAAAGAAGACCTGAGGGG
This sequence comes from Tupaia tana, assembly GCA_026018925.1. NCBI lineage: Eukaryota > Metazoa > Chordata > Mammalia > Scandentia > Tupaiidae > Tupaia > Tupaia tana. The sequence continues at coordinate 14,484,137 of JAKSZU010000024.1, read as the reverse complement.
GTGTCAGGGCGACCAGTAATAAATAACTCTGGTGTAGGTGAGGTCAGGAAGGAGTGGATGAAGACAGATGGATGCTGAATGTTGATTAATGGAACAAAACTACAGATAAGAACGATCGCGAGTGTCACAAAATACAGAGGACGAATATAGTTCACAACTTACCTGTAGGTATCAGAGTTACTGAAAAGGAGATTTTGAACATTTCCAACACAGTGATACATACTTGAGATGACAGACCTACCAATTATCCTGGATTTTTTTTAACTGACAAATCACACTGTACTCCCATGAATATGTGCAGTTGTTAAATATTAATAAAAAAGGGAAAAATTAATATGCTATCATATGGGAAAACATTTATATTAAATAGAAAATAATGTAGTCCATTTTCTTCCCCTCCCCCAATGCTGTTAAACACAAACCCATATTTGGAGACCAAAAACACAGTAACTTCAGTGTATGAAAGTGACTGCAAACCACACAAAGATAACCCAATAAATCTGCCAAAAATGTATTCTCTAACCTCTCCTTGGCTAGATGCCTCCCCCAAATGGCCAAACCCACCCCAACACCAACCAACAGGAGGGGAAGTGCATGGAAGAGAATTCAGAATGACAACATCACACTTTTCCCAAATTCTGTACGACTGTGACCATGTCAGCGAATCTCAGTGTCCTTCCCGAGGCCGCGGAGGGATCTGACATAAGGAAAACTTCGGTTCCACAGTGGCTTTGCTTCTGATGTTAGTGTACCTGGCTCATCCCTGCGCAAATCCCAGCAACTGCACTTCAGACGTGACAGGGCTCTTGAGTTTCCAAGTATGCCAAGCAGCCCTGTTGATAAGTCCTCATTACTTCTCTCCCAGACTGAAACCAGTGGAGGCAACGATGCCACGGCTCCAGCCTGCAGCTTTCCTGGGCCCATTCTGACAGTAGCAGGGGGAATTGTGGATCCCTCCATCATAAGAGGCAAAGGCGGGTTGATGCAACGAGGACCCAGACAGGTCTTCTGGGGTGGTTTGCAGGGATGCCCAGGAGAAGGGGGGCGGGGGCAGCCAGAACCCGGGCGGGCAGAGGTCCTGGGTCACTGAGTCGTGAGTTGTCAATGGCTTGCTGCGTCACAGAGCACAGAATCAGGGGAGTCCATCAGAAAAGCCAGGAATAATTAGTTACAAGGCTGGAATGTGGGTACACGTGTGATCTCTCTGGTCTTCAAATATTTATCCCAAAAATGAGGAGTCTGACACAGGGAAGTAGGGAAGACCCTGCTAATGAAGGCGCAGGTCGGCGTCAGGGAGGGCTCGCTTTCATGAGTGCCGCTGACCCTGCCCCCGGACCTCTGCCTATGACCCCACATAACACCCATGTCCACAGCTCCACTGGACAAGGGGTTCTAACTCGTTCTGGTCAATGCATTTGTTAATCAGTAAGTATGTCTTTAAGTGCTTAGTATGCCAGACACTTGTAGTTACAAAATCTCTAATTCTTGGAGTTAATACTATAGTGAGAGGCATAAAAATACGAGTGTGGGCCAGCAGGGGTGCAGGGGTGAAGGTGTCTGAATCCCACATAGCAACTGTGCAGTCTGAGTTCCAGACCCTGTGGCTTGAAAATCATGCTAAATGTGTGTGCGTGTGAGCCCAAAATCCCGAGAGAACAGAGAAGGGACTGTGGCAGGGCCTTCCTCCCAGGAGGGTGCTTTCTCGCCACCTCTTTCTCTCTGTTTCTGTCTGTCTCCGGTAAGCACACATGCCCGAAAGCAAAAAAGAAAAAAGAACACAACACATAATTTCAGATGGTGGCAAGTGCTACGAAGAAGATGACTGCAGGGGCGTAAGACACGTCCACGGTAGGGGGTTCTTGTATCATGGAGAATGATCAGGAAAGGTGTCTGTGAGGAGGTGAAACCTCGGTCAGCTCCGACAGCAGGTGATGTCATGTGTGCTGCGTCATGTATGATGACAGCCACATGATGGCCCAATGGAGGAGTGCTTCAGACAGAAGGAGCAGCAAATGAGACCCACAGCCCTTGGCACACAGTTGGGGTAGAAATGAAAGCAAGCCCCAGGCACAGCAGGCACCAGGTAAGAGAAGAAAGGCCTGGAGAAGAGTCAGGGCCTCAAGGTACACAGAGCCTTAGAGACAGAGTCAGAAACCACCACTGCATTACGATTTCCCAGGTCGTTGCCACTTCCAGAGCATAGAAAGTATGGGACCCAATTTACCCTTTAAAACGACCTCTCTAGAACCAGCTGGTGGTACAGGGGTTAAGGTGCTGGATCTCACGTGGCGGGTTACGCAGCTCAAGTCCCAGACTCAGCAGCTGAAACACATGCCGGGCACATGTGCATGCGTGCCCAACATCTTGAAAGGAGAAATGGAGGAGAAGGGATTGTGGTATAGCCATCCCCCATGGGGGAGTGGGGGGTGCTTTTTCATTCTCTCTCTTCCCTAAGCAAGCATACACACCCTCTAGCAGGTTGAAGAGCAGAGAGAGAGAGATCACTTCTGCATAAAACGTGCCAGCACCTCTATCCCCCAGGTGGTGTCTACCGTTGATTTTGGTCATGATCATCTAAATAACTTCGACCCGAGGAGCCCACTCAGCCTGCGGAGTCCGATCCCCTCTGGTTTGTATTCTGTCCTTTGTAAGTCAGGCCCAGTTCTGATGCCATAGACAAACGTTCTGAGTGGTCAAGCAGCAGTCGGAGAAGGTGGACATGGCCGGTGAAATGCTGCTGGCACCTGTCCTCCGTGGGGAATTCCGGAAAGCCCAAATGTGCTCGGAGGAGAAAGCACTCACTTCCTACTCGGATTCCAGACAAACGTGCATTCTCAGAGAGCCTTCTTTATTGCTGAGGTGGGGGCCAACGGCTACCATAAGTACATTTTTTATTTAAAAAAAATCAAAATGCAACCAAACCCACAGAGCATTGCAACTGTGGTGCACATCATTCACTCTGTCTTCCATTTCCAAAGGTGCCTCCGAACCTTGCAGTAACAGTACCTAGTTATAAAGACGAATGTCAGTGTCATCACAAACGGGGACTGTGGCGTGCGTGTGAATACAGCCATGCAGCGCACAGCCTGGGAGAGGAGGAGGACCAGCTCTCTCTGGGCACGTGTGTAAGCTACACTGAGCTTCTCCAGACTCCTCTAGGGCCCCTAGTCTAGCAAAAGGCCTGCTAATGATTGTTCGAATGGGAAAAAGAAAACTCTGTAACCTGCAAGTTGCATATTGAAATTAAATAAGTTCTAAAATTGTATGTACAACACCAAGTTTTCAGTGAGGAGGGCATAATTTAGTCATAACAAGTTGCAGACTTAACATGAAAGGGAAGATCACACTTAATATAGGTGAGAAAAATGTAAAATTTGTTCAAGGATAGAATACCCAGCCCCAGCTAATGGAAACCCAAACCAGATTAGGGATGAAGGCCAACAAGGCAGAAAGTAGCCTCCCCCAAGGCAGGATGGAGTACCGAGTGGAACAGTGTGCATAAAGAATTGATGTTTCATACTCTCTGCACTGCAAGTTAATCCTATCAGGAATAAGTATTGATTCACATTGCACATCTAACTTTCTTTGCTTCTGTCAAATTTAATGAATGTTGATGCGAATATCGATTTCTCTAGCACAAGGAAATTAACAGGACATTGTCCAATTTTGACCTTTACTTAATGAGCCATGTATGCATCAAAAGCCTTTTGGCACCTGTTGTTGATCAGACCCAGAGCTTCAAAAGCAGTCTTATGTACAAGGGGAAAAAATCCAGACTTTTAATGATCCCCAAACTCGTAATTACTGTAGAGACAGGGCTCGATTGGAACACGAAAGAGGGCCGTTCCCTTGCCACGATGCGCGCACCGAGAAACCCTCAGCGGCTTGCAGAATGTGGAAAACAGGATATGTCTACTTATAATTCAAATCCCATCTTTTACAAGGCCCTGAGGGGAGTTTATTTAATAGCAATCTTGAATAAAACCTCTGGCCGTGTACCCTCATGTCTAAAAATAAGTTCCAGCACATGTTTGTTTAAATCTCTACTGCTACTGGAAAAAGCTCGACTTTAGTTTTGCTGTCCTTCTGGGCAAAAATTTAGTTCACGATCATCCAAAAAAAAGTCACGTGCATTTGTTGATCTGTTGCTTCTAATTGTGATCAGTTGTTTCTTTTCCCTCTAAAGTGTGCTTTGTCTAGAGGATCAGGCTGGATGGAAATAATCAATTAAATGCCTGGATTCTCCAAATAAATGCTTTAAAATCCCAACTAGGTAGAGAGGGTGACGAGTTAGAACCAAATATTTAATTTTGTTCATGTAAATGCTAAGAAAATTTTATATTTTGTACCACTGGGGTATTTTTTATTTTTATATTTCAAACTAGTGAAAAGTAGTAGTTACTACTAAGTGTTAAATATCGTGACTTCTTTTAAACTCTGATAATCCATATAATAAATACAGATGCAGTCGAAAACAGAATAGATGAACTAAAACATCTTCTGCAGCTTTGAGTAGCAAATTGACTGTTTAAATTTTAAAAGAAAATGATTTTAAATAAAGATTGGTATTTAAATCAATAAAATACCATCATGTCCTGATTTCAGGTTCAAAACCCATCTCTACTATCTGCCTTACACACAACACTGACTTCAGATGCATAAAGGTAGCTGAGATCAGTAATTCCCAACCAAGAACTCCAGTCTGTATCTTGGACCATAATCCTTTCATTCATATATATATATATATATATATATGTGTGTGTGTGTGTATATATACATATATATATATACACACACACACACACACACACACATATATATACATATATATATATATACACATATATATACGTGTGTGTGTGTGTGTGTGTGTGTGTGTGTATATATATATATATATATACACACACACATACATACATGATTTGTTTTTAGGAGAGCTTTTTCCTTTAGGGCACATGTGCTTGCCAGAGAGACAGAGAGATACAGAAACATAGAAAACAACAAATCACCCCCCAGGGAGGATGGCCATGGCACAACCCTTTCCCCTCTGGCCTCCTCTCAGGATTTTGGACACGCATGCACACGCACCTGACATGAGTTTCAAGCCACCAGATCCAGGACTCAAACCTCAACCACAATAAGCCACGGGGGAGTCCAACAACACAACTATTACGCCATCTGCTGGTCCCTCGATGATATTTTAAGATGTTTCCTTAGAAGTACTAAAAGAATGTTCGCCTGTGGGTGAGCTATATGAAACAGTAAAAACAACAAATTATCAAGTGAGTTTTTGAAATGATTTTCTTTAGAAGTCTTAAAAATACTTTAGAAAGTCATGAGGCACAGAAGAGCTGTGGTCTCTCCTGAAGCAGAGAATGGATGCTATGGCGTCTCGAGAGTCTTTCCAGCTCAGTGTGCCTATCATTTTAGTTCTTAAACACACTGGCAATGTGTAAAGCCCCTTTAAGAGTGATGGGATTGGGAGCGATTTTATTTTTATACTAATTATACATCATAGTCACATGATGCTCTCCCCTCCGAGGGCTGAAGAGCTTCCTTGACATTTTCTAATTAACTTCTCCTGCATTTCTCAGAAGCATTCGTAAGGCACAAGTTATTATCCACATTGTAGGCAAAGCAAAGCTGAGTGCCTAGGGATAAAAGAGTGAGTGCGTCTGCATGTAAAGCTCGAATACTCAAATTAACAAAAGGCTTGCTGTATTTCTTTCTGAAGCAGAATTTACAGAGAAGGTAGCTGCATGTAACCGTAGGTCTTTGAGAGATGAAAAAAGGAAAAAAAAAAATTCTGAGAGCGCTGTCTGGGATCTTGTGCAAGGCACTGGCTCACTATCTACACGGCGCAAGGACCCAAGGGACTTTCTGTAGGCAGCTTTCAGGAAGACGCCAGTCACAACCATGAATGGTCCGAGCTATGTAGAAGGGGAAGTCCTCAAAAAGTTCACAGAAAATGCATATCATAAAAAAATGTATGGGTTTTAATATTTTGGGCACCAAAATAGATTCATACTTCAATTCCAGTTTTCTATGAATTTTTGAAGTTCCCTCATATAACATGAAATCCACATATCTAAACCCATTACTTTGTTACTTACAGACTTGTGACGTTTTTCAAGTCTCTTTAATGTGTATTAAGGGGAAGCATGAAAAAACTATGAATGACTATTCTAAGTCAAATTCCAGTGAAAAAGGCCAAATTCTATTTGAATGTGCCACACTCTGCCAATACTCAAATGATGAATTCCATCCTCGTAAGAACTCTCAAGGGGACGTAATAAACCGAGGTTCAGTTTCATCATTCCATGAGGATCATGAAACCTTATTGACCAAGAAGGTCTTTTCTCAGTTTTCTAGTCCCAAAATTTATACATTCAATCACTATCGCATTACAGCATGCAAAAAGAATACACTGTATACTAGTCCAAGTAAAGGTATTATCGTACACACTATCATCGACGGTAATCTTCCATTTTGTGTTCCTTAAACGTTCTGCTTCTTTCTTTCCCCCTTGATCCCCTTCTTCTCACCCTCCCCTATTTCCCACCCTCTTCCCACAGTCTCTGGTATCTACAATGGTTCTCTGCTGTCATGTCTTCCAGTCTTTCATTTTCTGCCATAGTGTGCAGACATTGGGCATATATGAAGTGGGCACACAGAATGCTTCTCTTTCATCATCCAGCTTGCTTCATTAGCAGAAAATCTTCCATATTTTTCAAAGTATGTTTTTGGGGGAGCAAGGTAGTTATTGACAAATATTTGTATTTTTAGTGTTATTTCATTCTGGTTTTAAATTTGAGATAAATAAGCCACAAAAATTTGAGTCAAATAGGAGTGCCTCTAAAATTTCCATCTTATTTGTTTATTTCTTTTAAAAGAATGAAACAAACTTGTGTTTGAGGACGAAGCTTATGATAAGCAGATGAGAATTATCTGGACTTAAATGCAGTGTATTCACAGGTTTTCTATCCAAAGTTGTAAGGGCTTGGATTTTGTATTGTGCAGGGGTAGTAACAGAGGCAGAGACACTTACATCACAACATGGGCAAAGGGAGACAGAAAGGAGAGAGAGAATAGAAAGACGGTAAGGAGGTAGACCGACAGATACGGCTGGTTGGTATGTAGGCAAGTTGGGAAGAAGACAGGAGGGGAGAAGAGGAGGGAGGGAGGGAGGCAGGCACAGCCACCAATGACGGAGTCCCACCGCCAGTACGGTCCAATCGCTCCAGTAGGATCAAACCTGCTAGAGAGGAAAACCGTAAACTCTGAGACAGATGGAGAAATCAGGGCTCTTAGGTACCAGAGAGTAAACCAAAACAGACAAAATACTGGGGAGAAACTTCTAGAAGGAGGAAATGAGGGTGGGTAGAACTGCATCTTCCTAAAGATACGTTTACATTCTAACCCCGTGACGTGGACTTTAGAGACACAGAGACAATGCCCTGAAATGAGGGTGGCAGAGACCGGAGGGGTCCGTCTCCAAACTAAGGATCGTCAAGGATTGCGGACGACCACCAGAAACCAGGGGCAAGTGAATAAGGGTCAGCCCACAGCACCTGCAGAGAGCACGGAGCTGCTGGCAGCTCGATTCTCGCACCCTCCAGAACTGTAAGAGAATAAACGCCTTTGGTGTGAAGGCGGCATGTCTGTGGGGTTTGTCATGACAACCACGGGGAGGACAGCAAGTTTTCTACCTCACAGCTTTACCCTGAGAACAATTCCCAGTTCCCACGTGGGGCAGCTATAACTCCAGAAGAAAACCCTCCAAGCTGCTGGCTTGATGAAACAGAAGGGCCCGGGACAACTGCATACCCTGGAAAATGAAGGCATGAAGGCCAGAAAGGGGAGTGTCAAAGAGGGAGCCCCTCAAGTTCCGGGCCCAAAGTCTAAGTCTCTGCCTGACTTTCGTGTGACGCTGGCATGGTTCGAATATAGGCACTGTGCAAACTACAAGCAGCCCTGATAAGACTAAAAACACTGAACTGAAATTTTAGTTGCCATCATTCAGAAGGGGAAGAACCCTTGGGATTTCCATTTTCAGTGAAGCCAGGTTAACAGCTTATGAAAACAAAGCAAAACGCTTCAGAGGCGCGTAATGGGTGCAGAGTTTCAATACGACATCATTCACAGTGTCCAGGATAAAATAAAAATGACTCACTCTACGAATAAGTAGACAAACATACATCATTTTGTAAGAGCAGACAATGAACAGAGACCAACTTTAAGATGACTCAAATGGTAGAATGAACCCATAGGCAATGATTATTAATATGTTCCCAATGTAAAGGGAAATCTGCTCACACTGACACAATCCTCCAGCAAAAAAGTGCACATGTATCTGGTGTGAGTTTTAAGCCACCGAGTCTGGGACTTCAACTGCCGTTGACTACGTGAGAGTCCAACATTGTATACACTATGCCATCTGCTGGCCCCGTGGTTAACTTTCTTCTAATCTACAATATTTTTTCTCTTGTGGTGTGTTTGTGTTAGCGTGTAGCATTGAATATGTTAACTAGCTTGATTTTGATGGTTATTTCACAGTGTATACATAGCAAAACATCAACGTGTAAGGCTAGCAGGTGGCGGAGTGGTAACAGGGCTGGACTCACATGGCTGATTGCAGTTTGAGTCCCAGACCCAGTGACTTCAAAATCACACCAGGAGGGACCAGCAGATGGCATAATGGTTACATCACTGGACTCCCACATAGTCAATCATAGTTTGAGGCTTGGACCCGGTGGCTTAAAACTCACACCAGATACATGTGCGTGTGTGCCTAAGATTGCAAAAAGAGAATGGAGGAGAAGGCACTGTGGCATGGCCACCCCTCAGAGAGGTGATTTATCACTTTTTGTCTCTCTGTCTCTGTCTCTTTGTTGAGCACACACACCCTATAGCAAAAATCCCACTCAAAAAAAAAAAAAAAATCACGCTAGGTGTGTGCATGTAAGTGTACCTAAAATCCCAAGAGGAGAATGGAGGAGAAAGGATTGTGGCATGGAAATCCCCTCGGGTGGGGGGGGGGGTGATTTCTCACTTTCCCTCTCTTCCTTCTCTCTGTCTTACTCTCTTTCCAGGAAGCACATGAACCCAATGGCAAAATCTCAAAACAAACAAACAAAAATCAGTATACATACCTTATATACATGCAATTTTTAAACTGTACCTCAATAAAGCTGAAAAAAGCTCATATTATTCTTGTTTTTGTTTGTTTTTATTTAGTTTTATTTTCTAGAGGTCATGAAGCTATTTTGTATGGTTTCAATCTTCTAAAATTTCTTAAATTTTCTTTTTTTTTATCCATAAAATGAAACAACCTGGTAAATATTCCATTGCATTTAATATAAATTTGTATTCAGTTATTGTTGAACAGTGTTTTTACAAATGTTATGCAGGGCAAATCTGTTGGAAGTCTACATTTTTTCATTCTTTTTTGTATTATCATATAATTCCTCTTTGCCTGTTTTCAAGCTCACTAATTTATCATACAGTGTCAAGTCTACTTTTAGGCTAAGTAATGGAAATATTTCTGAAATTGCATTTTCTAGTATTTTTATTTATTTGTGTAATCTAATAAATTTTTAGCTGTTCATTCATTACATTTATATTTTCTACTATATCTTTTAACATATTATAATTAGTTTTCAATTTCTGTCGGTTACTTTTCTACTGGTTACTTTTTCTCCTCGACAATGAGTTGTTTTTTACTTGTATCTGTTTATCATTAGTTTCTGTTAGATGGTAGACATGATGTGTGGAGACTGCTATAAATATTGGTGGTATTTCCTCCTGGAAATGAGCATGCTCCTTTTCTGCCAGCTCATTGACATAATCGGTTCAATCATCCTAACAGTGGACTGCGCTTGGTTTTATTGTTGTAGTTACTTTTGTCGACCAGAGATTGCACATTTCTCCGGAGGTGGACAACTGCTACTTTTGCTTGCTGGATGCCTGAATCCTCAAGCGTTTTCTTTTTATTCCTGTTCCACCTCTAGTTCCAGCCGCCAGGAAGCAGACTCTCACCAGACATTAACTCTGCTGGTGACTTAATCTTGAACATCTCAGTCTCCAGAAGGTGAGAAGTAAATCTCTCCTTTTTTTATAAGCCACTCGATTTTTAGGATTCGTTTGTGGCAGCCTGCGTAGATTACAAGAAGGGGATCTTTGGTGAGAGTGCTGTGCCTGCCTCTCCCCTAGCAGCAGCAGATCTCCTCATTGTGCCAGGGGTGTCCTGTTCCTCCCTTCTGCACGGTGTCAGGGCACTGCAGAGGTCAGCGTCCTATGTATCTCTCAGTGAAAACAGACTTGTGCCTAAGATCGAGGTAGGAGCTAGGACAGGGAGAGGTGATCTTTCCCTCCTCTGACAGCAAACAGCGTTGTACTCACGTCCAAGCAGGGTCCGGGGTGAGGGACGGTATCAGATAGCCATCTTGCAGTCATGCAGGGCGTGGAGCATGCACGAGCTCTCTCACCTTTCAGTCTACACAGACCTGCACGTTGGTGCTAGAAAAGGGAACTCAGCCAGGTCTTCTTCCCTTTATCCCAGTCTTGGATGTAAACACCCAGCGAAAGTCAATAAATAATGTCTGGAAAGTGGGCATAATTTCTTCTTCTAAGTGATGCTTCTGAATGTCTCGAATGAATATTTTAGCCCATACTCAGTCTTCAATAATTGGTTAACATTTTAGTTGCAGTTTCCCTGTTCACCTTTATGACAGCTCCCACATTTTCTCATGCTTGCCAAAGATAAAATATTCACGGGAGTCATCTCTTCTGGGAGGGTCTTGTCACCCTCTGGATTTCAGTTTACTGAGCTGCCTTCGGATTTGAGCTCTGTGATGGCCTAGAAATATGAATTTTTAAGATCAGACTTCTTTTTTAAATTGTTAGGGTGAATTGGAGAGCTTTTTTCTGATTATAGTTTTGTAGCTTTCAATATCCTTAGTGAAAATCTGCAAAGTTTGTTTTGTTTTGGTTTTGTTTTTAAGAGAGAGAGTTTGTTTTCTTTTTTGTTTTTGTATTTTTTTTTTTTGCCATAGGGCGTGTGTACTCACCAGAAAGACAGAGAGAGAGAGAGAGAGAGAGAGAAAGTGAGAAACCGTCCCCACAGGGGGATGGCCACACCACAATCCCTTCTCTAGTACCCTCTCAGGATTTCAGGTATGCACGCACTGCACGAGTTTCAAGCCTCCAGGTCCAGCACTCGAACCATGGTCAGCCATGTGCGAGTCTAGAACCTCAACCGGCAGACCACCTGCTAGCCCTGAAAGTCTGTAAAATTATTTTTAACAAACACATTAAGTTTACTTTTTTTTTCCTGTTTGCATCAAAAAATCACTTCTATCTATATCAGTAAGGCTGAGCTATATTGTGCTATGATAACAACTAACCCCAAAGTATCGCTGACTTTAAGCAACATAAATAATTCTTGTCCATTTTAGAACAGCAAAAGATCTACTCAGATTTACTTTGGCATTAGGACCCAGGCTGGTAGCATATTCCCTAAATGGAATTTTTCAATTTATTATGTCCAAGAGAGTAGAACTGAATTTGAATTATAATGTGAATATCATTTTATCACTAGGAAATGGACTCAACCACTGTTATATGAGTCCTTTTATTATCCTAATACATCTCCAAGTTTTTGTGAAGCTACCAGATGAACATCAATTCCTGCAGAATTTGGTCTACAAATAAGATCCGTTTATTTCTGGGTGAGTGTTACAAACCTAAACATGGGCCCTAGTTCCAACCAGACTCTATTCTAGACAAATACTTGACTGGATGGGTGGTGGGTTCAGCTCTTGTCTCTGAACATAAAGTGGGTTGGAGAAATTAATCAAGATGCTTCTCAGGATGTAAAAGAGAACTTCTGAAAAAATTTAAAGTAAAATTAATCTTTTTAACATGGAAAAAGAAAACTGAGAAGCAGTGAAAATCACATCCGGGTCAAAAGGTTCATCTACTTTATTTATTTATCTATTTACTCCTGTCCTTCCGTTTGCTTATTAACCCGTGTGCTCTCCTACTGTAATCTTTTCATGCCCATTCAGCCCACGGCTCTATGCCTGCAAGCTCCTAACCCAGATGTCCCTGAATTAAACCACAGATCAAGATACGCAGTAGTCTGCCAGAGGCATTTGAAGGTTTTCCATTTTTTTCCACAGAGTGTGCAACTTTTAAAATAACAACCCCCCTTTTCGTTCTTTACCTATAAATAAGAAAGCTACAGTGAAGACCTTGGATGTGAGGCTCCATGCCCTAGCCATGACTGAGTGTGGTTGGGCTGGAAATACTGCCTTTGCTGTCACGGTGTTTGTGTGTGAAGTTCCTGGCCAGGATCATCCTGGCATCAGTAAAAAAGAATTCCATCTATAGAGTAATTTTTCAGGAATTATCGGTGCCAGACATGGTTTTAGGTTACACTTTAACAGTGAGGTGGGGAGACACAGCCCCAGATGGTGGACGTAAAACTGTGCCATAAATTTTAATGAAGCAAATAAGTCACTAATAACCTGACGACCAACGCTGCAGTTTGGGGCCGATCTTCATAAAGGCAAATTAAAAAGGCACATGGAGCCCTTAAACAAGGGCTTGGGAAGCTTCATACGATGTGCTAATTCAGCTATTCATACTCCGATGGCACAGCCCCCCGGTTGTCTGCGCAAGTCCAGCTGCTTTGTGTAAAATAAATAAATAAATAAAAGTTTATCGACCACCAGATGCCCCAGCCTGAAATGTGTGCTAGCTGATTTCGGGTCACTCAAAGTTCAGCAGATCTCCTAAACAGACACGTGTTTGGGCAGCGGCACTACCGTGGCAGCCACACACACAGTTCTTACGGTCCAAGACTGGAGATAGCGTTCCGGCTTCCCTTAAGTTGTGAGGTCACAACCGACAGATTTCTTTTTAGCAGATAGGCTACTGGCTTGGGATTCTGGGAAAGGGCATATGGGACCTTTTCATGCTTCATTAAAAACCTGGCAAACGAGCGCTAAGGGCTATGCATCATTAAGCCTTTACCAACCCAAACGGTGAACGTGGACACGGTAGCTGAGCACCCTTTACTACCTGCCTGACCGGAGCTGGGGAGGTCCCAAGACGCAGCCGCGGCACGCAGCGGAGCGCGGCGCCCGAACGCCAGGCCTCAGCCGCACAGGTCGAGCACGCAGGGCAGCTGCTGTGAGCATCTACGCGGGCTTACTGAATTCATGCAGGGGATGAAAAGCACTTAAAGGGTGAGAGAAAACCGCAATGGATGATGTTTTTAATCTGCCCAAGTGCGGTCACCCAATTACTCTGAGCTAATCTCTAGGCAGAATATACACTTAGACAGGGTTTATCATCAATCACGATGGACACTTATCTATATGTCAAACAGTCTTCACAATAGTCATTCTCTTTTAAGAGAGATTGTTTGCTATAGGGTGCATGCGCTCGATGAAGAGACAGAGAGACAGAAAGCAAGAAATCACCTCCCAGAGTTATGGCCACACCACAATCCCTTCTCCTCCGTTCTCCTCTCAGGATTTTGGGCACACATGCACACATACCCAATGTGAGTTTTAAGCCGCCGGGTCAAGGACTCGAATTGTAGTCTACTACATGGGAGTCGCACTGTGTAGCCACTATGCTGTCTACTGGTCCCCGTAATATCGATTCTAGTATGCCAACCTCTCCTTGGGTCTGATTGTCCCACTCCCTCCACCTCGTGAAGCAGTGGATAAAGAGCACGAATGAGGCAGACAAATCCACCTCTATTATTACTTTTTGCAGTTATTTGTATTATCTTTGACCCAGCATTACACTTCGAGTCTTTTTAAGTCCTTTGCCCATTTCATAAGGATTTAGTTTAGCTAAAAGAAGATAATAACACGTAAACCTCCGTTAATTAGAAGCTTGCAAACAGCAATATGTCACACATGTTTGAAAGCCAGCAACGGCGTGAGGACACTGGCAGCGTGGCGGTGGCCTGGGTGCTCCCGCCCGACCCCTCTCCTCTGTCTACACCCAGCGTACCAGATGGGCAGGGTGGAGACTGCAGGGCGTCGGCCTGTGCACACTTCCCCATTACACCCTGTCCTTTCTTTCCTCTGCTGGAGAACTCAAGGTCGACCGTTAGTGTCCTTCCCATCTGAGGCAGATTGAAAAGGTGAAGGAGCCCGATAAGCAGGTGCCTCCTGACCTGACCGGAAGGCGACACCATCATTGTTTTGAAATGTCATCTTTTCTTAGTCTGTGGAACAACAAAACCACTTTTAGATTAAAATGAATATATATCATTCTTTTCTTTTTCTTCTCACAGTCAACCTTCGGGACTATGAACGTGGATCGAGCTGTTCTGAGGCAAACTCTGCATCGTGGAAACACAGGGCCTCGACCCTCACGCACACCTCTTCGTAAAGCAGTCCCCGCACTCCAGTTCCTCTTCCAGAGCCTGGAGTTCCGAGTGCTGTCAGACGGCATGTTTCCCCGCTACCGGGCCAAGCTCTGCAATCTGCACTATCCGGGCAGACGGGTGTGGACTTTGGCCAATGACTCTTGAGATGTTGATGCCCAAGCTCGGCTGTGTAAGGTCATCTGTGTGTACTTACAATGTTGTTTCGACGCGATAAGTTACAACGCCTGGCTATTCATCCGGGGATTGATCTTAAGGCAGGATTGTTTAGCTTTTAACTGTAAACTTCTTTAGATGGGTCTCTCTTTACTTTCAGTCTCAGAGAAGAAAAAACAGGTTATTTTATTACCCAAACTGACACTTTGCTCCAGCCACCGAGCCCCGTATCAGTCCGCAAACCTGGAGATGAAGAAGCCTGCCTCTGCTGTCCCCAGCAGAACCGCGACTCCACACGAGAACTGAGACTCCACGCGAGAACCGCGTCTGCTGAGCTGCGAGTGCTTCGGCACCTGCTGGACTATTAGTACATCGTCACCGATGCTGACGACATATTGCTATACCATCGCTGATCTAGTGGCCCCGAAGGCACAAAAGGGAAGGAAAGAGGGGACTGGCAGTAATTGTATAGAAAGGCATTACTGAGAATTACGACGGGACTTGAAAGAGCTCGTGGAGGAAATGGAACTCCAGCACCTGTGTATTTGGGTACCAAAAAAATATTGAAATCCATTAATTTTTTAATAGTCATTTTTTATGAACTTTTTAACGACCCCCCCATATTTACAATGTTTTTGCAATCCCTACCTAGTTTTTTTCTAACTTTTCCCATCTAAAACCTTTGAGCTCAAATTCCCTAAAGCATGTGCCAAGATTGTTTTCTTTTCCTCTTTTAAGGCAAAAATCATTACTTGTTTCTGTACAGTGTGCTGATGAAAATTCAGACCAACTCTTCTATTTTCTAAAATGCTGAAAAGCAAATACGGGTATCCCAGAGGACGACAGAGTAGGATTTATGCTGCGTTTTCTGTGTATGTGAAGACGTATTCCTTAATGTACAAATCACTGTTCAGTAAAGTGAATGAAATGCATGTTAAGCCCGGGAGGAGAGGGAGAGGTAGAGTGCGTGTTAAAGGGAAACCTCTCCTGGGTAAAGACGCGAAACTTTCGGGTCTGTGTTCAAACATGGATGACCCCGCCGGGCAGCTTCCTGCCTTACCGCTGGCCAAGAAAGTGAGGGGTACACTGGTTTTCAGATAAACGACACCGAAAATCAGGCCTGCACAGAAGATCTTGGCAGGACTGCCCCCAGGAACTGCAGAGGTGGCAGTTTTCGGCACTGTGGAGAACACGTGCCTGAATTTGGGGCCAGTGAAGACGGCTGGGCAGGAAGCACAGCCAGCAGGTGCTCAGTCTGTCCTGAGGGTTTCTCGCACCTTCCCCTCACACATGTTTAATTAGCCAGGGCCTGTCGTGTTCTTTGGTAGATTTGGATACAAAGGGGAAAAAAGGTCTTTTCATCTCCTTCTATCAGTAGTGCCCAAGCCAAGGCAGGTGTCTGTGGGATTAGGCGTAATTACAAAGGGGACAGGAGAGGGATGGAGGGGCTCAGTAGTGACTCCCCACAGAGCTGGGATTTGAGGACGGAGCAGGTGCTGCTCGTGGGCCTGGGTAACAGCTAACCGTGCCATGGGGCTGTGTGGGGGCCACACATTCATCCGCGCCAGGAGGGCCCGGGCAGGCTCAGCACAAAGACGAGACGCCAGGGCCGGTCCGCGCCGTGGCTGCCGGGGCAACCAGCCGGCTCCTCACTGCCGTCTTTGTTGGAAGGCAGCTCGGAAACAAAGTGCCACTTCTCCGCATTGTCCGGGACACGCGCACCCTGCCCTGGCTCGGCACCACGAGCTAACCGAGAGCTGCGGCAGGTGACAGCGCCGGGCCCTCCAGCAGAGGGCTGAGCCCCTCACTGGGCGTCAGTTCTGGGCTGAGCTCTTCAGCCAGTGTACTCCCATTGTGAAGGGGATTCTATGACCCCATAGAAAACTGGGCTGCTCTCTCCATTTGGAGGGTCTGACCCATGGTTTGACTGGGAGGGGCCGGGGGGAAGAAAGTCTTGAAAGAAACACAGACAAAAAGATCCTTCTTCCACTGGGAGAGCACCTGGACTTCACAAAGGAGCCCCGAACCTTCCTGCTCCCAGCCACCCACTGAGCCTGGCGGCCAGCACAGACCGCAGACCACGGCCATGGCGGCCATTGTGCAAGGGCCCCTGAGAATAATGCCACTCTGGACTCCCCGGACAGCCTTTGGGAGCCAGAGGTTTCAATCTTACCCGCCCCTTCTGGAAACAATAACGGGGGAGAATTCTTAACAGTAACTGATCAATTATTTTGATGACTCTTAAAAGAAAGGAAGTTTTTGTTTTTGTTTTTGTTTTAGACCGCAGAAAGAAGAGAGTCTGTTTTTATAGCTGGGTTACAGCTTTTTTGTTTGTTTTATTTTCCAGACTTTGGAGAAAAACCTCCATGTCAGCATTCCAATTATAAAAATAGAGCAGAAGGAATGAAGTTATTTTTTCCAGTGTGTCACGGGGTCCCACTGACTGCACAATGCACTCGGCAATACAAATATTCCGTTTAGTTGAATAAACTGTTTGGATATTTGGTGTCCTGTCGACTAGGAAAAACGAAATCATCGATCTGTTTGAAGTATGGCATTATAAAATGAATGTATTATCTAGTTACACATGTTTTTAAGTGACAGGGCATGTGTGCTTGCCAGGGAGAGGGAGAAGCACCCTCAGCAGGGTGTGGTCACACTGTGCTCTGTCCTCCATCGCTCCATCCCACTCAGAGTGTACGCACACCTGCACACGTGCCTGGCGTGTGTTCAAAGCTACCAGGGCCTGAATTCGAATCGGGCTGGCTATGTGGGACCTGGTTCCCCTAACCACCAGGCTGCAGAGCTGACCCGAGTTACATTTTATGTAAGTACCCAGGGACAGCTCCTTTCCTTCCCATATGAAGGATGCCACAAAACACCGGAGCCCAGGGTGCAGCCACTCCGAGCTCAGGGTGGTATGTCAGGAGCGTTGAAACTTGGAGTGCGGTGAACGTGTATGTTCAAGACACCAGAAAGAACTCTCAATGTGGGCCCTTCGCTAGGATTTCAGCATTTCAGAATATGTCAAGATGTACCAGAGTCAAGGAAGGGAAACCTTAGAAGAACTGAAGAGTGTTTTTAAGGGTACTGTTTCAAGACAGGTTCTTTTAGACAATCGATTCTAAGAACATGCAGTAAATTAAGGGTATCTTTGTACTTCCAGAGCCACAGAGGAAATGGAGACAAAGCTCACTCTGAGGAAAACACCAGGGTGCCCCAACGCTACGCAGTGACACTAGCTGGGCATCGGTGGGAAGAACTGGGGACAGAAATGAGATCCCCACCAAGGAAATCATCTTCCAAATTAGCCCCTGGGGGATGCCATGCCGAGAGCCTTACAAGGACTCTGCAATAAATGTAAAATCAGTCCACTGACGAGCTCATCAGCTACTCGGAGTTCTGTAAGACACAGAAAGGCACTTCTGCTTGGGACCAGAGCAAGCCGTCGTGATAATGACGGGGCAGGGCTCTCGTCACCTCGGGGAGCCCGTCCCTGGGAGCTCACCCAGGTCATCTGTGACATCTCCACAGCAGTGCGGGGAGAGTGACCCGCGGGGCGGTGCGGGGAGAGTGACATGCGGGGAGAGTGACCCACGGGGCGGTTGGGGGAGAGTGACTCGCGGGGCTGTGCGGGGAGAGTGACCCGTGGGGCAGTGCGGGAGCAGCAGGACAGGGAAACGCTGACCAGTGCAAAGCCTAGAGGGACCCTGTGGGAAACCTGAGGAGCAACAGAGAAGAAAATACCCGAGAGCAAGAGGGGGCTGAGTCCCCTGCAGGAGGGGCGGGCTGGGCGGGCTGGGGCAGTGGTAATGGCCGCTCAAGCACAAAGCAAAGCGAGACTGGACGCACACGGGGGATGATGCGTCTGGCTCCCAGGCCCACCGACGCTCGCCGTGACTGTTGCTGTGGGCGTAGGCCCCACAAGGAGGTCTCTGACTGGGGCGTACACCGCGGCCTGGATGCTGTCGCCCTCACACAGCGGGCACCGTCACCGAGTCTCCAGGAAGTCGTTTCCCAATTCTGCCCTCCACCAGTCGCGGTGATGGGAACGTGGGAACGTTCCAGGTCCCATTCACAAACCCAACGCAGCACACTGGCGTCAACTGCCGTGGGATGTCAGGAGGGGATTAGGTGTTCTGTAAGCCTAGAGCTAGATCTCTGGAAGCAGTATTTCCAAGAGGAAAGGCAAATCAATGGCGGGGTGAGGCTCTCTTCTAGTAAAAGCCAGTGCTGCCCTTTCCCTGAGTGGAACCGCCCAGCGTGACCACGCTGCATCACCACGGCAGCCACGTTCTGTAGACACCAGGAACCACTGAGCCAGCAGGTAATACCACAGTGCAGAGCCCTTGGGACTGCGGCGAAGCCTTCTCTCCTTCTAAGTCCCCTCAGAACGGGCATTCTTTCCTCTTACTCCCCAAAGAGGGAAACACAGATGTCAGCATGCGAAGAGGCTCCCAGACACGAAACCCAGCTCTCCTGTAGTGATGGAAGGGTCAGATGTAGCGACTTCTCCCAGACTTCGGAAAGGATATTATAACACCCCTAGATGCTTCACCAAGATGGCCAGGCCTGAAGGTTAGCGAGTTCCTGCTTAACCTGGGCACACACGCCTCTTTCTGAACTGCTGAGGATGGTGGTGGCTCCTGCTTCTGACTCTTGTCAGCTGACGTTGAGGTCATGGTCTGATGTGACATCTTGCTGAGTGGTGAAGCAGGCAGTGTTTTCAGGGGAGGTTGTGGTGCAGCCCCGAGACAGACCGTAAAGGCTTGTTTCTGGCCCCGGGAGCTCAAAGCCACATGCTTCTTCTGTTCCTTTACTAACACGTATAAAGAAAAAAATCCACAACTCAATAATTACATACTAGACACCAGGGGGTGTGTTTATTTGCTCCAGTAAATAGATTATATCTGGAATAACAGCTGGAACTGGAGTCAGGACTTGATTAAGCTCAAAACAATTCACTGTGATTCTCCAAGATATGTCTGTGTTTTGTTCAAGAAAAAAACAACATAGATAAGGCTGAGCGGGGAGGGGCAGAACCTCCGCGTCTGCAGTCTCTGAGCCTGTGGTGGCACCTCTGGGAACACACGTCCGGTGGGGACTATGACGGAGTTTCTCCGCTGCCTTTACGCGCCCCCTCTGTCCCCCTTGCGTGCACCAGGCCAATCCCACTGTCCCATCCTGAATCTGCGCCTGGGCACCCCTGCCGACCCAGCAGCTGAACGCGGCCCTGCGCACCTTCCAATGGAAACAGCGGCTCTCGGGTCCCTGCCCGTGTACCGCCCCTGTGCACAGGGCCTCGGGTTCGTTTGGCTCTGTCGGTGTCTTCGAGAAGAAATTTGTTCTTCCCACGCTGTCAGGCCACGTCAGCACCTGACGGGCAGGTGCCCGGCGCATGCTTGTGGAACCCACCGGCTCCCGGGAAGGACTAAGCGCGTCAGCACCAGGACACACTGACGGAGGTGCTCCCGGATAAGAGCTGAGGAGACAAGGGCTCCTGGGCCCGGGCACAGGTTGAGAAGCCGAGGAGGAGAATGTTTTTCTGGCCTCACAGCCACGAGCCTGCTCCCACCCGGGCCAGCCCTACGTGAAGCTTCCCAGGAGGTGCGAACACAGAGAGACCCGGGAGACAGAGGAGGAGGATAAAGTGCTAGCGATGTCTACTCTAAGTAAAAACGTGGCACAGGACACCCGCTTAGCCACACTCGACCGCCAGCTCACCGCCCACCGCTCTCTGCTGGGGCAGCACGCATGACACCAGCGGCAGGCAGCCCCACCTGTGGCCTTGGAGAGCGGTCACCTGCAGACTCCGGGCTCATCAGAGGATACTTCGCGTCAGGCCGCGGGGGGCGAAGCCAGGAAACAACCATCCCACGGGCCCCCCGCATGTGTGCAACCCCTGAACACAGCGTTGACTGCACTGTGTTTAAAGCAAGCACCCTCTTTCCCCTCGCCTTCCCCTATTGCACACACACACACACACACACACACACATATATATATAAATCTGTTTCTTCATCATTGTTCTTTATTCCCTGTCTTTAAATTTCGCCTCTCTCTCCTGCACTTGCACAAACTCAATCTGCCCCCCCATCCCTCAGGCATTCCTTAGTCAGGGTCGAGACTCTCGGGGTAGACAGTCCTCTCACCTGAAGTATAAACTGGCATTTTACAGAGCAGATATAAACCTCAGATCTTTTCTTCCCCGGTATAAGACAACGGAGAAGTGGTGTAAGTCCAAGTCCGCAGGTTGTACAAAGGAGAAAATTAACACACCCGGACTCCCTGATGTCACGAGCGAGTTGTATTTCTTAAGAAAACATATTTTGGGAGCCAAAATCAACCTCAGAAATCATATTGTGCAGCTCATGCTTCTAAAATTTCATTTTCTGGGATCTCATCTTAGGCCATTCAAAAGAAACCACAACTTTCAGAGTAGCCTCTCACTGACGACACGTACCCCGAGGGGTCACCGAGCTCTGTGCTGTCACCTGTTTGCTCGGGGATCATCTAGTTTCCTTACCAGGGAGCTCGGGCTGAGATGGGACAGGGACAGGAAAGGACAGAACCGCATCACTACAAAGGTGGCCACTCGTTCAGGGTGTGTGCGAGGACAAAATTCAGCTCATGGATCTGCACGTCAGTCACGTGCAACTGTCACACCGCAATTTAGCACAGGGTGATTGCTTCATCTTCAGGGGGGCTGCTGGTGGTGACAGCGCAGGGCAGACCTCACAGGCCACAGGAGGAAGCCCGGGAAAACGCGTCAGGTCATCCTCCCCGTCACGGAAACTTCCAGTCCTTTAACCACCCTCGGACATGAGACCGTCAGTGCCTGAAAGATACCTTCTTAATTAAAATGACCACCTACAACTAATTAAGCTCAGACGAGTACAATTTTTCTTCACAGTATAGTCTTCTTTTTTCCCAAAGTGATTATGGATTATCTTGGGTACTTTGAAATGTTTAATTCTGATTTCTGGCATGTACAGAATGGGCGATTCTCTCTGGGCCACAGCACAGTTGAAGGCGTGCCTGCAGCGCACCACAACCGAACGCAGGACAGAAACGCTCACCTCCAACACCGAGCACCACGGTGTGTCATGTGCACTCGCTAACGGTCCTACTGGTCTTTGGGGGGCTATATATTGTCCAGATTTTTAAAAAAACTTTTTGGCCAGTCTGCTTTATCCATTATGGTTTAAGGAGTCCCATGAATAGGCAAATATTTAACATCAAACCCCGTGCACGCTGGGGACTGATGACGTTGGGCATTATCTATAAATCGATGTTCAAAAACCTCCTGTTTTCCTTGGCATATTCTTCTCCTTCATGGTAGTGAAATGACGTTTTTATGAAACTTGGGAGGATTAGAACTGGGTTGGATGTCTTCAAGAGACAGACTGCTTTCCATCACTTACAGACCCCCACTGAAAACTTGGGGAAACAGTCTCAAAGGTACACCCTGCTGCTTCCCACGAAAGACAGGGACGCTGCAGCTACACTTGGCCCTGATACTGAAAACCAAGTCATAGTATGCGTCCCCTTGGGAGTGGCACTGTATTTTGCTCTGTGAAGACGAGCTTAATTGCTCATAGCTACATGCGTTCTTCCTCGCCTAAGGAGGAGCCCCTAAAATCTTCAAATTAATAAACTCCTCTCTCTATGATACCAAAACACCTGATTTTGGGAATATGGCCAAAATTTTTCTCTATCTTCATCTCAAATTATCTTACCACCTAAAGACAAACCCTTCATTTGAAAACCGGTATCTTAAAAATAAAATTAGAATTTTAAAGTTAAACCAACTAAACCATCTGAATGTTTAACCATGTCTCTGAGATATCACTTTAAAGAATGCTTTATTACTGGAAATTCAAACATATACCAAAATAAATAAAAGGGGACTTCTGAAATTTACAGAAAAGTAGAATTCAAGTACAAACTTATTTCGGTGCAGAAAAGTTAAAATCTATGCCTACCTTTCTCGTAATACACATCTCCTGTGAACTTACTGAACCCTCCTCACAGGACAGCACGCAGAACTCGCTGGCATTGAATGCCCCACTCTCCTGCCGTCCCAGTACTTCCCAGCCCTGGAACAAGCCTTCGCTCCGAGGAGCACTGGGTTTTTACTGGGGAATATCATTGAAACGCCCAAAGATACACGTGCATGCAGATTTCTGCGTTTCTGTCCTGACTCAAGGTTTCTCCAATCCTGACCGATACAAACTTAACTACAAAGGCGTTGTCGTGTTTCCTTCTCTGATAGGAAGGGCTGCCCTCCACTCACCCCAGCTCCTCTTTTCAGAGGTTCCTCAGTATTCTGGCTCGTCTACTCCCCGACTCAACTTTACAATCAGCTTGTCTGTCTTCAGAAAATACGAGTGGCCTCTTATTGGGATTATATGAAATGGTCTACTTTAGGCAAACATCTCTGTAACGTCATGTCTTCCTGTATCCCACGGAGTCCTACAGCATGCCCTTCATTACTCCTGTATTCTACACCTATACTGTTATCCATGGGTCGAGAGCCAGGTGGTGTTCGTATTGTTCTATTTTAATCATAAATTGGATAGTTTAAAAAAATCATCAGTGAAGTCCCTAGAGGACAGCAGGCGGTGCAGTGGGTAGGGTGCTGGACAGCAGTTCAGTCCTGGACCTGGCAGCTTGAAACTCACGTTGGGTGGATGTGTGTGCATGTCCGAAATCCAGACAGGAGAATGGCGAGGAGAGACTGTGGCATGGCCCTCCCCCTGGGGGCCACGTTCTCACTTCCTCCCTCTCTGTCTCTCTCCAGGCTAGCCCATGCACCCTATGGCAAACATCTAAAATTAACAAATTCTCATTGTATAGGTGTCACCCAACCCTGAGAACTAAGACGTGCTAAACTTGTTAGCAATTTAAACTTAAGGCCGTCTTTACTTTTCTAAGCATGGATCTTATTTCTATTGCTAGAAGTTAGTATTTTCATCATTGAAAAGTATTAATCGGGCTAGCCCATGGTCTGGTAGCTTAGGCAGTTAGATCTCACATGGCCTCCTTTGGAGAGGTTCAAGTCCTGGACCCAGCTTGAAAATAAACATAGGGTATGCATTTGTGCCCAAAATCCCCCAAGGAGAGAGAAATGGAAGAGAGGGGATTTCAGCATGAACGTGCCCCATAGGGAGTATCTTCTCACTCACTCTCCCCCCCCTCCCGTCTCTGAGTCTCTATGAGTGCATATACCCTCTAGCAAACTTTAAAATATGTTTATTAATGGGAGAGGTGTTGAACTGTTCATGTTCCTATTACATCAACGAGCCTCCATTCCTTGTTTTCTGGCATCTCAGCCATTCTATTGAACACAAATTGGGCAGCTATTTTCTGTTTGACGAGAAAAATGCATTTTTGTAACAATGGCAAGTTTCACCAAAAGGAAAATAAACTGAGAAAGAAAACTACAGTTGCCTTTACTAAGTTCATTAAAACTTAAGCATAAATCAATGTTCATTATCCCTTTTCCAAATCGCAGTAAATGAGGCCAAACCACCCTGAAGTGAATGCATCAAATCTGTGGCTTTTCTTAATTGTTACTGTAAACAGCAAGGTTTTTGTCATTACAGCGTACTTGTTCTATTTTGAAAAAACCACCACATCCTCCCTTGTTCCAGTAATGTGTATCACACGTTAATTTGCACCAAGTAAATCAGTAAGTGCTACAGCTTCAAATAATTTGTGAGTTGTGCCTCTCTGTATCAGAAGGAATAAGAATGGCCCCTAGAATGATTACATATGAAATTGCTAATACATAACCATATGAATCTTTCACTATACCATTTTTATATAAAAACATGGACCTCGGGGCCAGCAGGTGGCATAGTGGTTAAGGCTTTGGACTCCTACACGGCTTAGCATGCTTCAAGTCCCAGATCCAGAGTCTTGAACCTCATGCTGGGCACATACGTATATGCCCCAAATCCCAAGAAGAGAATGGAGGAAAAAGGACTGTGGCACGGCCATCCCTCCTGGGGAATAATTTCTTGCCTTTTGTTTCTCTGTCTCTGTCTCTGTCTCTCTCTCTTTCTCACCAGTGAGCACATGTGTCCTATAGCAAAAATTTCTCAAATAAATAATAAAATATAGGGTTCAAAATAACACATAAAAATGTATATACAGAGATGAATTTATAAAATAAGTAAAAGAAAAATATTGTTATATAGAAAACAAAGAAGATGATTATTCTAGGAATCACAGCCAAGTTAATTATTAAAATATAGTACCAAATTTGGCTCAGAACTTTGTGAAGCTACAGGAATAGAAAATAATAGAGAGAGAGAGAGAGAGAGAGAGAGAGAGAGAGGGGAGATGGACCATCCTATTTAAAAACAAATTGCTGCATCTTCAGGTGCCCTTGATAACCCTAATCAGCATAGAAAATATGCACCAATTAAAATATTTAGTGAAATTATCCTGTTTAAATCTATCATTAGAAAAGAGGCAAATGAGAGAAAAAATAGCATTTGTTATTATTGTTGGAAATAATTCTAAACAATTTTAGTTGATGGACCTAAAATACATTTTTGAAAAATTCAAATCTTCAAGAAATTACTGAAGGTCCTACAAACACAATTTGAGAGTAATGGACTGACTTACATCAAAATAGTTTTCCAACTTTTTTTTTTTTTTGAGAGGTTTTTGCTATAGGGTGCGTGCACTCACCAGAAAAGAGAAACAGAGAGACAGGAAGCGAGAAATCACCCCCCCAGGAGGAATGGCCACACCGCAATCCCTTCTCCCTACTCTTCTTGGGATCTTGGGCACACACGCCTGGTGTGAGTTAAAGCCACCAGGTCCAGGACTCAAACCGCTGTCAACTAAATGGGAGTCCAGTGACATAGCCATTACGCTATCTGCTGGTCCCCCTAGTTTTCCAACTTTTTGCATAATTTTTTAATTTAGTTATTTATGTAACCCATGAAAAAGAGAGAGGGCCACCCAACCAAGCTTTCACGCCACATCTACCTCAGCCTCAGGCAACCAGGATCACACGCACACACGTCCAGGGGACTCGGGGACCCGTCCAGACGCCAGCCCAGCAAAGGGGGAGCAGCTTGGATTCAGACGTTTCTGCTCAAACGAAGCATGGAGATGGTGCTTTCATTCCGGGGAGAAAGGGAAGCGGGACCTTCCAGGGGCCAGCACAGGACTGTGCCAACCCAGGACGGAAACATCAGCTCTGTTTATGGTAAGTGTTACATTTAGAAATTAGCTTTCAGTTGCTATTTCGTAGCTATTGGAAGGAAACGGAATATTAGCTGAGTCTACCGGAATGTAGCCACTTGGCTTGCAAGGACTTTGGGGAAGCAGGCTAAACTGCGGGGTCTCTTCCAGGACAGCCACCATCGCTGGTCCCACTGCACGCACTTCCCTGTCTCTCATCATCTCTCCAGTTGAGAATTTTGAGTAATTTCTTCCAGTTATTTGCTGTCCTAGGAGATACTCTGTCACTACAAGGTAATGAATTGTCTTGCTCTAATTGATCTTGCAGTGATGTTAGAAAATCTACGGCAGGAATAGAATGACCGTGACGATGACGCCACACAGACCCCAGGATATCTTTCAATTTAACCAAATACGCTCCCTTTTACGGAACATGCTGCACAATGAGGACCTGCTGACGGGAAGACGGACGTACCTGCGGAGGAGAACTCCCTGTCTAGGAGGAGGCACACCCAGTCCCAGCGCAAGGGCGAGCCGCTCGGCATCTGAACGCCAGGAAAACAGCCGCATTGCCCTGGAGGTGATCAGACCTTCTCGGAGCAGGGTTTCAGAGCTTTCCTTACGGAATTACTAGAAATTTACCAGATGAAAACCATGGAGAACATTTAAATTAAAGGTCATGAAAAATAAAAAGACAGGACTGTAGAGGAGTTGGAGTGGATTACGAGCGGCGGGCTGGTCCCAGAGGCAGGCTCCGGCCTGTCCTTGGGCGTCCAAGCCATCCTCCCTTCTTCCCGCCGCGTGCACACCCTACAGCTCCTGCCGTCACACACCGCTCGGGCCAGCTTCCCATCAGCTTTGGACGCCGTGTGAGGCCGGCTCTCTGAAAGCAAGCCCTCACACCGCACCCCAGCGACGCTGTTGCCCTGGCTGAACCCTAGGTGATACGCAGCTTTGTGTTTTCAGAATGACAAGGAACGCACCGTAAACATCGGTTCCCCTCCAGAGAAGGCGCAGACATCAGAGCGATGGCTTTTTCCTGAGTATTTACCAACCTGCGAGGGAAGCCCTGAAGGACGACTGTGGCTTACTCTAGTTAAGGACTTAGAGTGCTCCGCGTGTGCGTGTGTTCACGCCCAGAATCCCCGGAGGAGGGACAGATGGAGAAGAAACTGTGCTGTGACCGTGCCCCCCGGGGCTGCTTCCTCACCCTCCTTCTCCCTTTCTCTCCCACCCCAGACGGTGTACATGCCTTTGGCAAATTTTAAAAAGAAAGTGCAGGGGACACAGCTGGGCTCAGACTCGCTCACCTAGGTCGGGGCTGCACACCTCCCTGCACGTGCAAACTGTGGCAGCTCACGCTGTTGGCGAGGCCGTCAGCTTTCTCCTGAGCCTGTGTCCTGGGAAGTCCCACAGCACCTCCTGCATGTGTCACCCCAGTCCCAGAGGAACCAGCCAGATGCTGTGCACATGGTGGGTCCATTTAACACAGCAGTCCGGGCTTGAGGACAGGGTCAAACCATCCCCCTTTCTGGCGGGTAAACTTAGCAGGCAGTTAACTTCCATTTGGACCATGCCCTTCCTTGGCGTATTCAGCCAAAGAGTGAAAGATGAGCAATGTGACCTTGAGACGCCCGTCCCGAACCCAGCCGTCTTCTCACACTGACTCCTCTGTACCCTGCAATATTTACTTGGACTAAAGTAGACTGCCAGCCACTCCTGATAAGGCCTCATGGCCTTGCACACACGAGTGTGTGTGTGTGTGTGTGTGCACACGTGTGTGTGGCACTGCACACGTGTGCCGGAGACGAGCAGTGTCTGGCACTGCAGGACTGCTCGTTCTTGGCCTGCAGAGTGTAAATTGGAAGAAACTGCGTGTGTCGAGGATCGACAATCAGACAGCCTCGCTCTGATGACTCCCACTGAACTTGCTGAGTTTTAAGCCCTCTTGTTGAGTAATGGGTTGTACTTAGTTCTTAACATAACTAAGAAATCAGTGATAATTATTGCAACTGGAAAAATACACTGCCTCCTCATGGAAAAGGGGGAAAAGGTTTTCGACAGTTTATGAGACCCAGAGACAAGAAGACCATTTTTCCATTTTTTTTTGACACTTGGAAATGGAAAAATCCTGACACCCGCTTTTTTTTTTTAGAGGCCGGCGGAAAGGGCGAAATTTTTGCTATAGGGCGCGTGCACTCGCCAGACAGACAGAGGGAGCAGGTGGTCACACACCTGCCCACTGCACCCTCGAATAGACTTATGAGGGATAAGAGAGATACAGTAAAGCTGGATTTTCATTAGGCTTCCAATTCCCCTTATCCAATGTTCTGGTTATACATATTGACCGAATGTTCTCTTCGGGTATTTCAAAGACAATCAGCATTTTTTTTTTTTTTTTTTTTTTACAGATAAACTGTTAACCTCAAGAAACTGTGTCAGACATCAAGATCTCAAACTCAAAACGGTGACTAAGCCACTGAGCCTCTCACACAAATCGCCCTAAGAAATGTTGTCAGGAAACAACGCAGGACAGAAGCGAGATGAGCCCTCCGCCCTCAGGTTGCCCTCAGTGCTGTGCGGTGAAAACGCGGACCCGCTGCAGGTGCACACCGGCAGAACTGTTCACGTTCTCAGAATAACGCCGCTCAGTCCGCCTGTGATGAGGAGCATCTGTGACGCGATCGAGGGGTTCTCTGGAGCACCTGAGTGGAATATTTCTACGGTCCTGGATCAACAGTGGGCTCGGTGCCTCCAGCCCTTCTGTTCCAAGCACTGCAGTGCCCGTCCCGAAATCCTATACCGTGTGAGCGGGAGCTCCCGTATATGCAGCTGCCTCGAGTTCACATGAAGTAGGAGAATCAGTCAGAGGGACACCGAAGCCCCACTTGGAGAAACCCCTCCAGGCTCCACTCACGACCTCCCTGTTTTCCTTTTCCTTTAATCGAAGTTTGATGAATCCGGCTAACTTTTCCACACCACTCGCTGCCCCTGCTCAACCCATCAACTGGGGGTGGGGAGCAATGATTCCCTCATTGCTTCTCTTCTCAAATGAGTGCAGCATTGTTCGTTACACCTGGCCAGCTGCCCTGCACGCCTCGCCCCGCACACTTCACCCTGCACACCTGGCCCTGCACGCCTCGCCCGGCATGTCTCACCCTGCACGCCTCGCCCGGCACACCTGGCCCTGCACGCCTCGCCTGGCATGTTCGCCCTGCACACCTGGCCCTGCACACTTCACCCTGCACACCTGGCCCTGCCGCCTCACCCGGCATGTCTCACCCTGCACACCTCGCCCTGCACGCCTCGCTCTGCACACCTGGCCCTGCACACTTCATCCTGCACGCCTGGCCCTGCACGCTTCACCCAGGGCATCTCAGACCTATAGAAATGGAGGGCTCCAAGGACGACCCCTTCTTTAAATCTACACGCTTGTGCACATGTCTATTTCACGCACACATGCTGCACTACAGACCGCTTCAGGACGCGTGTGCAGAGAGTCGGCCTCCCTACCACTGCATTGCTGTTGGCGCATCTGGCGCAGAGGCCCTGACGCCTCGGTCTGCAGCAGCTCTGCAATTAGCTCTGAATGGAACAGTCATAAATAGTGCCATGCCACTCCCTCGGGCATGTCCCAAAGTCTTTAGAAAATCCTCAGAGAAATCAGTGAGTTCTTGTCTAAAGGCCCACTATAGACACGCCACCCCCTCCACCATCTTTTCACGGATGCTCAGTGCGAGAGCGACACTCGGCGTGGGCCAGAGAGTGGCACATGAGGCCCAGACAGGGCCGCGAGGAGGCTGCGGGAGGGCGGGAGGGGAGGTGCTGCTTAGCCAGGTCCAGGAAGACACTGCCCAAGGCAGGGAGTGGTAGGGCTGGACTAAGGAGGATCCTGGGACAGCTCCTGCTTCGCACAGTTACCTGGGCCACACCCGACTTCGGCTACAGCTGCGGCCCGGACTGCAGGAGGGCCTCCCTGAAGTTCCCTCCACCCACTGGTGAGCTCCCTCGGCCTTCGAGCAAAGCCAGTGACCAGGGTCTCCTCCACCAGGGCCGGAGCCGGTGTGAGGTCTCTTACAGCAGGACTCAGGGCCCTGGCGGTCCTGTCTGTGCTGCTAGGGGTTTGCAACAGTGACAATGAGGCCCTGTTATTCGGCCAGTAGCCATGGTCCACGGGGGACGTGCTGATAGCCTGATGGGGTTGCCCCGCCTCACACAGCCCAGGTCTGGGTGGGCTTGCAGTGGATGTGTTGAATTCCCTGGCTCCTACTCCGTCCCTCTACCCCGTCTCACATAGATCTATGCTCACAGACCCCAGCTCAGCCTTCTCCGAGCAGCATCCAGACCCTGGTCTCACCGTCCTGAGTGCTTATTCTGAGCACGCTTGCTCAAAGATGGGCCTGGCCTTGCCGGTGGCCCGAGCAATGGCCGGCAGTGCCACAGCTGCAGGGGCGCGTTCCTGGGGCCCAGCATCTCTGTGACCCTACAGCTCACCGCATACCCCCACTTCTCCAGTTAGCCAGCCTGCAGGGCTCACGAGCCTCCGAACTAGAGTTCTGCATGGCCTTGCACACGCGCGCACACACATGCACACACACGTGCGGGCACACATATGTATGCGCACACACATGCACACACACACAGGTGTGCTCTCTGCCGTGGGCCAGAGCAGGCAACTGCATCCTGAACCCCATAGGAGCAATCTGTCCGCCGAACGTGCACTGGTGCCTGGCACCGAAGACCAGCGGCGTGTGAGGGACCTTCTCCCTGGCACGTTCCTCCCGGCCCCAACAAATGTCCAAACACGCCCATCTTCAAGGGCTTGGTCAGACTTCCACGTCTGTCCTCAGCCAACTCCTCCTCATCGGAACTCAGGGTCCTTGTCACTTAGATCGTGCCCCGCCGCCGAGCGACACCTGCTAACAGCCTCCCCGTGCCCTGACGTGACCCTAACTCACTTGGCTATTCTGTGTGTCTTGGCCCTTCAGACAGACATTACGTTTTCATCTCCTGTCTCTCCCTCGGACAGGCTACCACGGCCTACGACGCATGGCGGACACTGAGAAAACGCACGCACCCTCCGTAAGGGAAGGACTAACCCAACTTCAGTTCTGGAACAAACTGAAATCAGATAGAAACGGCTACACTTAATAATCCTGAGCAAGAATCCGGATTTCATGGTAACGGCTTGAACTTTTCATTGGCAAGTGTATGGAGAACGCCGGCTGACACCAGGACGGTGAAAGCACACAGAGAAACCTGCCGAGTCTGCGACGGGGGTTCTAGTTCCCAAGTGACCCTGCCTAAGTGAAGAGCCCGGGCAGGTCTCAGCTGCTGTAAACGGTGAGGGTTCCACACTGACCTGTGAGGTCGCTTGACACTCTGTGGGTGAGTCTGAGATTTTTAACACTGTTGTGCAAAGTTACAGGCATTGAGGATTTCCTGTTAAACATTGTCCTCCCGAGAATGGGTACTAGAATAACGCCCAACCGAGAATTCAGGGAAAGAAGGGAAATCTTAAAGAGAGAGAGTCAGAATGCGGGCAAGCATGATTTGTGGGTCTCTACTGCCCTCCTCAGAGAGAAGGCTGGCAGTGAGGCTGAGGGTCCTGCCGGAGGGCATGGAGGGAGCCAGGTCCCAGCCGCAGTGGGACTGCACTGGACAGCCTCCCAGCAAGACTTTCAAGACTTTCGAGGAACGCAGGCCTTGGTGTGGATTAACATTCCTGAGGAGAGCGAACTGAATCATCTGGATGCTTATTTAAACCAAAATTACCTTTGCAATCACTGTGCCTCAGTCAGAAGGGGAAGGACCTCTTCTCAGGGACGTTATGAAAGACCACTGCTCACTCCCAACAAGCTGCCCGCTTCCCACCTGGTGATGCTTCGAACAAGCGCTTTGCGTTTCTGATAACGCTTCAGCGGCTGCTCCCAGCTGACTGGGTGTTACAGGCCCTCCTGTAGATGGAGGCAGCCCCTTCCCTCTCCCTCCCCGGGAGGCCAGCCCTGTCCTAGCCTGCTCCTGCACCAGTGCATCCTGTCATGCCTCCCTACGCACACCCCTCTGCAGGAATGCATGCCGTTACCAGGGCCGGCCTCCAAGACCACTCAGTGAAACCTGCTCCCGCCTCCCTGTCAGAACCAACATTTGGAGACATTCCATTTAACCATGAAACACGGAGGGCTGAATATTCACGTTCACCTCACTTCCAGGTCCATACCCAAACCACATTAACACGAAATCAAGACAGAAAAGGCAGAACTCAACAGAAGAGCACAGAAGACAGCACCACCAGGCAACGCTTGTTTCCAACACGAAGAAAAAACAGCTCCGTCAGAGTTCAGAGGAAGAAATCGTGATAAAGCTGGTGTTTGAAAAGGGGGAGACTGGGGCCAGCAGGGTCATGGTGGTTATGGTTCTGGACTCCCATATGGTCGAGTTCGAGTTCCAGACTGGCAGCTTGTCATTTTCACCAATTTACACCATGTGTGCCCAAAATCTCCAGAAAGGGATAGTGGAGAAGGGATTGCAGTGTGGCCACCCCTGTAAGGGATGAGTTCTCACATTCCCTCTCTCCGTGTCTGTCTGTCTCTCTCCAGCAAGCACACACACTCTATAGCAAGAAAAATCTTAAAAAGCAGGGGGGTGGGGATGAGAACATGAGAAAAATAAACCCTAACATATTATAATAGGTGGTTTAAAATTTTTTAATTATATCATAAAATAGTTACACAGAGTTTGAGAGGTCAAAGCACATGCCCAAAAATAAACGCCTGACCAAAGTAAAAAGGCTTGGCTTAGGGAAGCAAATATTGATGTTGTTGCTTTCACTCTGCACATTTACAGGAGACTGCTTTAAACTGGCTGCCTGTCACGTCTAGGTGAGAGGAAAACAAAACTTCATTGCACAAGGCAGGTCGGACATCAGTTCCCCACTCCCCTTATTCTGAAGACCTCACCTCCCGTGTCTACCCCACTTTGTATCGCGGCTGTGTTTCCCCTCACTACGGACTGGCTCCTGTGGAGACGCGCTCACGCCCCCACACCACTGCCGGCAGCGCAAGCACACTCGATTCCGGCGTCGTCATGTTGGGAGTGTAGCTGATCCTGGAGGGGCCGTTATTCTAGGTGTCCTGCATGCATGGGGTGTTTGCACAGCCAAGAGCTGTCTGGCTCCAGACACCCTGACGTGGCAGGGAGTGTGGTAGCAGACTGAGCTGCAGTCCACATGCCCACCATGCTGAAAGGCTACAGACCTGTGAGCCCACAACTGTCACTCACACTTTAGTCTGAAGGAGTTGAGTGGCTCATTAGCTAAGGCAGTATGCGTATTTGGTTGGGACTCTGAGTAGCAAGAAAATAATGAAAGCATGGTATAATAAATCCTCCCCACCCAGAAAAGATTCTAACTCAGTAGTTCTGAGCTATGGCCATGGGATGTGCATTTGCACAAAGTTAAACAAAGTATTCTAGTGATGTTGTCAGAATAGGAAGTCACTAGAAGTTTACAATTTAATTCTAAAGGGGGGTCAGAATAGGAAATAGAATAAAGACTGAATTTAGAGATTCTAAGGAAAAACTTCTAGGGCCAGCCCATGGTGTTAATAGCTAGGGTGACTGGATTCCATATGGCTGAGGGCACAGTTCGAGTCCCAGACCCGGTGGCCAGTAAAACAGGCTGGACATGTGTGTGTGTGTATGTGCCCAACATCACCAGAGGGAGAGATGGAGAGAGAGAAATTGCAACATGACCATTCCCCATACGGGTGCTTTCTTGCTTTTCCCCTCTCTCTCTCTCTGGCAATTAAAAGAGGAGGAGGAGGAGGAAGAGAGAAAGGGGAGAGGGAGGGGGAGGAGGAAAGAAAAATTTCCATTCTATTCCATGTGTCTAGAGGTGATGTTCACTGTCATCTGAATTTTCCCAAAGATGGTTTTTCAGCTCTGTGTTTTGCTCAGTTAAACTTGCAGCTGTTGTCATTCAGGCAGGACCCACGGCAGGTCCCACAGCCTCCCTCGGCAGAGCCATATCCAACATCGACAGGACTAAACTATTGAGGCAATCAATACATCCATTTTTAAATCGCCATTAATAACACTTTTACCCTGAGCTACTGATTTTATAGACATTTGGGGACAGGGACACAGTAATTTCTTTGTAAATTCATGAACAATTATGTCCCTCTTTAAAACATCTCAGTCTGTAATGAGATGTGTCACATCCCGCCCTGAAACGTTTGCTCCAGCTGACACTTCAGCACGGCTTAGAATGACCCCAGCTCAGATGGGAGGGTCTATGTGGCATATTTTTTTCCATTTATTTATTTTTACATTTTTCCACATTTACTTTACATAGCAAAAAAATTTAACTCATACTCCATAATTCTTGACAGTTTACAAACAACTTTCAAAATTTCAAAATACTGAATTTTAAAGATAATGTTCAGAATATGTCTTATAATTTTGTATAATTTTATAACTCTATAACAACAGAAGCAGTATGGTTTTTAGAGTGCAGACACTCGGTATATATTAAGTGGGGACATACAATGCCTCTCCATAGCATGGCTTGCTTCACTCAGCAGTAAGTATGTGGCATTTTTAAATACTGTGCTGTCTGGTCACCAAAAAAGAACTGCCTGGCCAAAGACACATTGGAATACCTACTCAGTGGCTCTATTAAACAAACCAATGAAGTTAAGTCAGCAATAAAATATGTCACCTACCCTGGTTAAAGTGACCTCTAGTATCATGCATGCACACGAATGTAGACAAGAGAATTTCTTTCTTAATGGCAGAAATCTAGAAACAATCTAAAGGTCTTAAACTAGGAGCATGATTAATGACTAGACAAATCATTCAGCCATTAAACATTTTTTCAAAAACATGGGGAAATAGTCATAACATAAATGTTTAAGACAAAATACAGAAATCTCTATAGTATCAGTCACTTTCATAGAACACATAAATACACACGCACGTATTATCCATATCAGTATCACATGCATGAAGATATCTATATCACTATAGATACATATACGTACATATATATGTTATATATATATTTATGTAATATTTATATAATATATATATATATATATAAATAATATATATAAATAACATAGCATTAGAGTTGTCTTTCTGGGTGGCAAGAGTCTGAGCAGTTTTTATTTTCTCTATACCTTACCATTTTTCAAATAATGCATCATAAAAGTATGTTGTATATATTTTTTTTAATTTAAAAAAGAAACTTAAGAATGTCACCTGCTCAGTCACACTGACGACCCCATGGACAACTCTTACCAAACAAGAAAAAGCAGATGCTAACAGCAATTGCCTTGCTTCCAGAGAGACCTGAAGGTCTGACTCAATTTGAACCATTACTCTCTTTTCTTTTGGTCCCCACTGGGATGTTTTTTACATGTTGTCAGAATTGGAGGTAGAGTAAAATATACCACGTGGAATACTAAATCAAGAAGAAATAAATCTATCTTCAGAGGGCGTGTTTTGAACTTACTATTTTAAGTGAACCTACGCGCAGTGCATCAGGCGTTCGTACTAAAACATCACCCTCCACTCTCGGTGCCTCATGGTCCCCTGCTCCGCTCTCACACTTCTGAACAGGAAAATAAATCAAATTACACCAACAAAAAGCACAGTATTCTCCAAAGAGAGGCCCTGCATGCCCCCCTTTATTCCACATTGTGCTTGAAAAAAGCACATGGGACCTGTCACTGAATGGGCATAAATACAAAGCCTTAGAAATACCAGGCAGCCTCCCCTTCCCAAAATCACGTACAATTCCCATTAATGTTAATAAGAGCGACGTGGAGGGCTGAGGGAATACCACTCCCCATTATGTTTTATTACATTTTTATTTTATGAACTGGCCTCTCGGACGATAAATCAGCACTACTGCATACCCATAATTCTTTGGGGAAAACTCCATGAAATTGCCCTTCTTTGTGCTATTCTGACGCCGTCAAAAAGAAAAATCCACAAGACTGCACACAAGCCTGTGTCTGACCTGCAGGTGACGACGGCACCACGCTCGACGTCCCTGGAAAGGACACAATTAGGGACCAGAGTTCTGTTAGAAAGACCACCTGCATGAGGTGGTTGTCATAGTTTTGCATAAACAGCCGCTTAGCCGCTGGCTTAGACATCCCGGCTTGAACCACGCCCGCCGTTAGGTAAGTCTCGGGCTCCCGAACGCTTCAGAGTCACATCTGGCAGAAGTCCCGTCACCAGTTCATGGTCAGCCTTGTGGCTGGTCACACTGGATGGCCTCGCCTTGGCTCGAGTGAGGGTGCCGACATTCCCACCCCAGGTCCCCGATCAT
This sequence comes from Tupaia tana, assembly GCA_026018925.1. NCBI lineage: Eukaryota > Metazoa > Chordata > Mammalia > Scandentia > Tupaiidae > Tupaia > Tupaia tana. The sequence goes on along the minus strand of JAKSZU010000024.1, from coordinate 14,448,024 downwards.
CACCGTTTCCACGCTGCGGTGCCTACACTGAGACGCGTCCTGTTCTGTACACTCTGGTTTTCAGGATGCCCTAGCCTCCACACCTCTGCGTAGGACTCTAACTCAACATGTCTCCCTTTCATCCTCCATGAACTCTTTCCCACAAAGATTCTGGCTCACATTATTCTCTCTCCTCTCTCCACCTTTTTGTAAGATAAACTATTCTTTAGAGCAGTTCTACAGCCAGAGAAAAATTCATCAGAAAGTAGGGTTCCCATGTACCCCTCTGCCCTCACACATTCCCCTTCCCCTGCAGCTGACACCCAGCACGACCATGACACCCTGTTCTCCCCTGAAGTCTATGATCTGCATTTAGGTTCACCCTGGGGTTGCACGTCCCATGGGCTTTGACGAATGTGTGATGACGTGCATCCACGATAGCAGTACCACCAACAATTTCCCGGTGCTCTGCCCTCGAACCTCCACGCCCCAATCAGTGACAACCACGGATCCTTCTACTGTGTCTACACCTGGGCCTCTTCCAGAGTCATCACGTGGAATGACACAGCACGCAGCCTTTCAGATGGGTCTCTCTTTCACATGGTGTCTTTACTTAGGAACAGGCATGTGCATCCTCCCCGGGTCCTTTCACAGCTTGAAGCTCTTGCCTCCTTAGTGCTAAGTACTCTGTAAGGATGAACCACAATCTACTCATTCACCCACGGAAAAAGAGCCGGTGGCTTCCAAGTGTGGGCAACTATGAATACAACTGCTATAATACCCATACGAGGGCTTTTGCATGGACCTAAATGTTCAATTCCTTGGTAGATGCCAAAGGGCACAATTGCTAAGAGTATGTTTAGCTTTGTAAGAAACTGTCAAACTCTTCTGAAGCAATGGCACTGTCATCAGTGAGTTGCCATTCCTATCATTTCAAAGCCTCATCAGCATTTGGTGTTGTCAGTGTTTTGGATTTTGGCTATTCTGACAGGTACGGAGTAGAATCCCATTGCTGTTTTAAATCACAATTCCCTAATGTGGTGTTGGACTTCATTTTATATGCTTATTTATCATCCATATATAAATTCTTTGGTACGGTATATGTTAAATTTTTGGCCATTTTTTAATCAGGTTGTTCCTTCTCTTATTGTTGAATATTAAGAGTTCTTTGCATATCTTGGACAACAAGCCTTTGCCAAATGTGCTTTTTCCAAACATTTTTCTCCCAGTTTGACGCATTTTTATCCAAGAGAAGACCTTCTTACTCTGTTGACATTGTCTTCTGCTGAGTGAAAGTTTTTCATCTTAATGAAGTCCAGGTTACCAATTATTGCCTTCATGTATTATGCCTGTTGTTTTTTTTTTAAACTTTTTCTTTCTTTTGAGGCACTAAAGGGCATGTGAGCTCACTAGAAAGAGACAGAGAAAGAGGGAAAGTGAGAAATCACCCCCACCCCCTAGAGCAATGACCATGCTGCAATCCTTTCTCCTCCATTCTCCTCTTGGGGTTTTAGACACACCTGCATGCACACCTGCCCAGCATGATTTTTAAGCCACCGGGTCTGGAACTTGAACCGTGCAGTCAGCTCTGTAGAATCCTGTATCTTAACATCCACGCCACCTGCTGACCCATGTACCTAATTTTTTTTTTAGCAGACTTTACCATATCCAGGGTCATCTAGGTTTTCTTCTACATTATCTTCTAGGATTTTTATAGTTTTGTGTGAAAAATGTAGTTCTACGGCTCATGTTAATTTTTGTGAAGGGCCCAAAGCTTCTGTCTAAACTTGGGGATTTTTTTTCTTTTTTTCTTTTTGGCTTATGGATGTCCAAGCACCATTTGTTGAAAGAACTGTCTTCCTTTACTGAATTATTTTGTCCCCTTATCAAAGATCAATTAGTTGCATTTTTATATAAGCCTACTCCTGGCCTTCCATTGTGTTCCATTGATATATTTATCCATTCTGTTGCCAGTACCACCCTGTACTGATTACTACAGCTTTATAAAAGTCTTGAGGTTGAGTGGTGTCAAGATTTCTGACTTGGTTCTTCTTTAATGTGGTCTGTGTTCTGGGTTACGTGCCTCTCAAAATCAACATTAGAATCAATTTGTCGATTGCCAAAGAATAAATTGTTGGGATTATAATTGATATTGTGTGCCATTAATAAATCAAATTGGGATAAAATGACACTTTGACAATATTGAGGCTTCCTATCCATGAATATGGAATATCTCTCGCTATATGCACTTCTTCACACTAGGTAATGGTGTGTAATTCCTTTTATACATTGTTTCATTTGATTTGCTAGTATATGGATACATATTTTTGAATTTATGTTTATGAGAGAAACTGATCTTTTGTTTTGTCTTTGGGTTTAGTATTGGAATAATACTAACCTCATAGAATGAGTCAAGAAGCATTCCTTTTGTCTACCTTCTGAAAGAGATTATAGAATATTAGTACAATTTCTTCCTTAACTGTTCAGTAGAATTCACTAGTGAACCAATCTAGCCTGGAGCTTTCTGTTTTGGGAGGTTATTAACTATTGACTCAGTTAATTTAATAGCCACACACCAAACTGGCTATTTCTTCTCATCTGAATTTTGGCAGATTGTGTTTTTTTTTTTTTAAAGAAATTATCTACTTTATCAGGGTTATATTTGTAGGCATAGTATTCATAATATGTGTAGTTCATAACATTCTATTAGTATCCTTTTGGTGTCCATGAGATTTGTAGTGATGTACTGCTTTCATTTCTGACACTAGTAATTTGTGCCCTCTCTCCTTTTTTCTTTGCCTGGTTAGAGGTTTATCAATTTTATTGATCTTTTCAAATCTTTTAGGTTTTGTCAATTTTCTCTACTGGTTTCTTGTTTTCAGTTTTATTAGATTCTGCTCGAATTTTTATTATTTCTTTTCCACTGCTTACTTGGGATGTAATTCGTTCATTTTTTAGGCCCCTAAGTTGGAAACTCTGATTATTAACTTTAGACCTTTCTTCCTAATGCCTACGTGTCTGCTCCTGGATTCCTACTATTACTACAATCATTTTGCCTACGTGTTTGCTCCAGTAAGTCGTGATTCTCTGTATCTATCCAGTTACTTTTCCAATTTCTGGAGCAGCTGTTTGCCCTGTGACATCACTCCCCTGACCAGTCTAGGAAGAGTTGTTTATTATTTAGTTGGTTTAGCTTTAGACTTGTTGGTAGGACAGAGTGGAGATTAAGCTTCTTAAATGCCAGGGTGGAAATGTTTTCACATTTATATTAAGCTTTTAAATACCATACCATTTATATTGACTGTAAATTTTAGAATACTAATCTCTAAGTTGTTTATGTTTGACAGGTAGATGTCAAACTCTCTTTGTTGAGGAAAAATGTCTTACGTAGTCTATTCCACTGTCCCCACAATGCTCAGTTCTGTTCAATAAGTGTCCAATAAATGATCAATAATTAATGTTTGTGAGTAGTTTCTAATCTATAAGCACTTCAGCACATGAAAGTCACATGACTTTCTCTCCAATTGTAAGCGCATGTTGAATAGCTATGATTATAATAATATACAGTGGGTTTTAAAAATCTACTAGAAATAGTAATGCACTTAAAGAATATGCATGCTATTAACCCAAACAGCATTAAAATAGTACATGGGTTCACGACATACAGATTTGTTTTCTTTATAACTAGACTTTTGAGCAAATTAGTAATTTAGAGGACTTCTCACAAAAACCTCACAGGACCTAACATCCCTCTTTCCCGGCACTCACTTAAGACCACGTGGAGTTTCCTTCTTGGTGCTGTCACTTACTGGTGACGAGATTAGCAAGGGCAGAGAGTAAGTGGCAGTTAATTTAACCTCCCAGAGGCTCATTCTCTTCATGTGTTCAACTGTGATTTTACTCACCTTGTGAGGTGTTTTTGAAAATTAATAAAATGGCATAGGTAGGCCAACCAATATAACCCCAGAAAGAAGGTGCTCTGAAAATGTGGGTTCCCATCCTGCCTTTCTCATATCTTCTACTTTGAATTCACCTCCATGAAAATAAATGGTCTCTGCATATGAACCTATAGGTTCTCTTGGTTAAAAATCATACTGTGTGACGTGATGTAATTTTCTTCTTACCTTCAGTTATCAATAAGCTCTAAACCAAGCACCTTGCTTGAGTATCTTCATCTACTCCATTTTTAAATTCCTACAAGGGTCCACTTTCTTCTGCATTTTTAAATGGATAAGGAAATTATTTCAATGAAATAATCTTGAGCTGTTAACAAATATCTACATCAATTTGCTATATAGCACGTGCACTCACCAGACAGAAAGCGAGAAATCACCTCCCAGAGGGGATGGCCACACCGCAATCCCTTCTCCTCCATTCTCCTCTCGGGATCTTGGGCATGCATGCACACGCGCCCGGCATGAGTTTAAGCCACCAGGTCCGGGACTCAAACCATGGTCGACTACGTGGGAGTCCAGTGACATAGCCATTATGCTAACTGCTGGCCCCATCAATTTAAGTTTAAGTCATATATAGTGAGGAAAGCACAGCATAAGAAAACCTGAGATTTTCTCCCCAGTTCTTGTACTAACTAGCTTATATGCTTAGGCACATAATTTAACTGGCCTCAGTAAAATGAAATGATTTTTGAGACTATTTTAAATTATGATATGCATCTATTCCAATCTTTAAGTAGGGTCACATTTAAAATAGACACTATGCTCTATATAACTTTCTTACTATGTCACATTTTGATGACAGAAACTTAATGTACATCTCAAGAAAATGTCTAATATTTCTCTCTTAAGCATGCTTACAGATAGCTAAAACTAAAGTAGAAAAAAAGGTTACATCCTCATAGCAAATAGGACTATTTTTTGTATAGAAAACTCATTTTTAAAAGCCTCTTAAGGAAACATGAACTTTATTTGGCCCTCCCCAAACCTGCGTTTTTGCAAAAACACTGTCTAGTAGAAGGAACACTGGATTAGAGGACAATAGAAAAGTATACTGGGTAATGTTTGTCGTTAGAATGAAGAATGGCTGGACCTGAGGTATTATTTTGCTAGGTTCTTGTGTACACTGCCGAATAGTTTTACATACTTAGATTTTTAAAAATATTTTAAAAACCACACTATTTAAATATCAAACTATTATACTATTTTCAGTTATTTTATAAAATGAAAACTGTTTCATGAAAAATGATGAGTTAAATATCCATCCCCACACGCGTTGGGATCAGTGATGAATTTTTGATCGCGTATAAGCTTCTCCATGTAAGTGACGAATATATGCTGTTCTGACTTAGTGCACGTAGACGTATACTAGCCCATCTTGCTCATAGCTATTTATTTGACTTCGCATGGAGCTCTTCAGTCATTTTCCTTTCTTGTGATTATAAATTAGGTGGGCAAAATGGAGTCAATGTATCAGAATAAAAATGCATTTACTCAATTCCCAGTGGCAGCTCCCCTATCTTACTAAGAAATGCAAGCATTGCCAAGTATTATACCTTAAACTTAAGATTTTTATTTGTTTTTAGCCTAAAAGTGTCTACTCTGAGCCAGTGCAATGCTCGATACCCGCCCACCTTTTCTTCCCTTTAAGCCAAGCCCAATACTTGCTAGCCCTCTAAGCAGGCCGTCCATCTGATGACCTGACACTCGGGCCCCTTCCAGTACACAGCATTCCGGCTAGATTACCAAAGGCATCCATCCATGCCTACAGCACGTTTTTGCTTACTAGAACCTACTCATTCACTAGGTGGCCACTTGCAGGAAATGAAATATGCCCCAAAACCAGAGAACCCTCACAAATGCTTATGGCCAATAGCTTTGTAACATACTGCCATTAACTATGGAACTTCATCTTTTTTCGATTTTTGTACTTATTTCTCTAAATGACCTCAATATCTTGATCTATTTTTATTTCACATCTTTAGACATCGTTTCTCTGTATCATGAGTCTCCTACCTCAGCCTCCCAGCTGGAACCACACACGTGAACATCATCATGCCTGACTCTCGCTGACAGGTGCTCGTGGTATTGTCCACATTGGCCCAAACTCACGATCCTCCACTCAGCCTCCCAAGCAGCTGGACCATGGGAACATGCACCACACTCGACCGTGAGGTGAGCCAGATATCGGACCTGGGCCTTCCGCGTGACCTCAGCCTGTCGGGCTGCAGCATGAGCCAGTTACCCTGCTACGGCTGGGCCAACCCCGTGTCTCTAAAGAAGGCAGGACTAGTTAACAGGAGTTATAAACACAGGGGAAACGAGACAGTACATCGTGCTTCCCCAGAGTAAGTATTAATTTCAGATGTGACTCTCTTGAAGTAAAAAAGTGAAAGGAAAAGGAAGCGGGGGGGGGGGGGGGGGGTATTTTAAAAGCACGACCATTTTTCTCATGTACATATTATGCAGGCAATATTTTAAGACACATGAAATGTTCCAGATGCAAATGAAGCACTGGAAATGTTAAAGTATGTAAATGAAGGACTAAAAAGCCAGGGTTAATTCATCACCCACCCTAAAGTCATGCTTTCCAAGGTCCCATATGCTACTTCCCAGGCTAACCCTCTCCCTGTACATGTGCCAACATGTGGCACTCATTTGGGGGAGCAAATGCAAGAAGCACTTCTCAGCATCTTATCTGATATCTGTGAGTTAGGAAGAGCATATTGGAGAGTGTTGGCTTCGAGAGCCAGAGCGCAACTCTACCCCTGACTCTGGCATTAACTAGCTGTCTAACGTTAACACACCACCTCACTTTTCTGTATAATGATAACTGACTCAATGTTCCACGTTTATAAAATGTAATCTTTACGTGAAAAAAGTAAATGGCAAAATGGACAGTTTCTTCCAGATAAGAAAGAGAAGCTCTAATAAAGGCTCCTTCGGTTACATAATTTTTTGGAAGGCTAAAGGGTTTCAACAGGAAGGGAAGACAATCCTAAACAAATTCTCAGCAGCATTTTCAGCACAGATGGTAAGCCACGAGAACCTAGGCCGACAGACGTCTTACATGAGAACCTCAGAGCTGAGCATTTCCCTCACGCTGATCTTCCCGGACCAGTCTGCAGGACGAAATGGTCTGTTTTTTATAAAGTTCAGAAACTTTAGAATCTGAAAGTTATTGGGAAGTTACTGAAAAAGGGTTATGAGAAGGATAAACAATTGTCTTTTTTCCCCCTGACTTTCCTGGGTTTTGGACTGAAAATACTGACATTTGGGGAATCTGACAGCCTTCTGGTTTTTATACTTTGCTCTGTAAACCTGACGGGATCATCTTCTGCTCCATGTAAATTGTGCTGTTAGACTTGCATATCAATATCTGATCACGTGCATTATCATCAGATAATGGGATCTGATATAACTCCTGTCAGGCTCAATGCTTCATGTTCTGCCATTAACAACACCCCGCTCCCTCTACTACACACACACCCACAACACAAACACAGACACAAAACCCAGCATGTGCACTCCTAGTGAGGCATGGATATTCAAAATGACCAGGAACTGGGCAAGGTGGTGGTACAAGATTAATTCACTTGAAATACAATGGAAAGTCCTAGGTTCATGTCCCAGGATCTCCCTGGACACTCTGGGTACACATGTGCTCATGATCTGGACCAGGGCTAGGAGGGATCATGGCATGAAGACTATGGGTGGATCATGGCATGAAGACTAGGGGTGGATTGTGGTATGAAGACTAGGGGTGGATTGTGGTATGAAGACTAGGGGTGGATCATGGCGTGAAGACTAGGGGTGGATCGTGGTATGAAGACTATGGGTGGATCATGGTGTGAAGACTAGGGGTGGATTGTGGTATGAAGACTAGGGGTGGATCATGGTGTGAAGACTAGGGGTGGATTGTGGTATGAAGACTAGGGGTGGATCATGGTGTGAAGACTGGGTTTATCATGGTGTGAAGACTAGAGGTGGATCATGGTATGAAGACTAGGGGTGGATCGTGGCGTGAAGACTAGGGGTGGATCGTGGCGTGAAGACTAGGGGTGGATCGTGGCGTGAAGACTAGGGGTGGAGATCGTGGCGTGAAGACTAGGGGTGGATCGTGGCGTGAAGACTAGGGTGGATCAGGATATAATGACTTAGGATGGGTCATCGAATGAAGACTTGGGGTGGATCATGTCATGGAGAGTAGGGGTGGATCATGTCATGAAGAGTAGGGGTGAATCAGGGTGTGGAGACTTCAGGTGCATCATATCATGAAGAGTAGAGGTGGATCATGGCATGGAGAGTAGGGGTGCATCATGTCATGAAGAGTAGGGGTACATCATGTCATGAAGAGTAGGAGTGGATCATGACATGGAGAGTAGGGGTGGATCATGGCATGGAGAGTAGGGGTGGATCATGGCATGGAGAGTAGGGGTGGATCATGTCATGAAGAGTAGGGGTGGATCATGTCATGAAGAGTAGGGGTGGATCATGGCATGGAGAGTAGGGGTGGATCATGGCATGGAGAGTAGGGGTGGATCATGGCATGGAGCGTAGGGGTGGATCATGGCATGGAGAGTAGGGGTGAATCAGGGTGTGAAGACTTAGGGGTACATCATGTCATGAAGAGTAGGGGTGGATCATGACATGGAGAGTAGGGGTGGATCATGTCATGAAGAGTAGGGGTGAATCAGGGTGTGAAGACTAGGGGTACATCATGTCATGAAGAGTAGGGGTGAATCATGGCATGGAGAGTAGGGGTGGATCATGGCATGGAGAGTAGGGGTGGATCATGGCATGGAGAGTAGGGGTGAATCAGGGTGTGGAGACTTCAGGTGCATCATATCGTGAAGAGTAGGGGTGGATCATGGCACGGAGACTAGGAGTGGATTGTGGCATGTAGACACTATTAAGGGTGTATCTCACTGTGTCATAGAAGAACTTAAAAAACTAAAAGAAAAGGCAGGAAAGAGTCTTTGTGTATGCTGTGGAGATGTACATTAATTAAATGTTAGAATAAAGAAGAAGAAAATAAAGAAAGAAAAAGCAGGAATTTTAATTAAAGAGGAAACCAGCTCGATGACTGGATTTGCTGAACCTAATTTTCAATATTAGGTAACAATGAAGTTAGAAACAATGTAGAGACAGTATTCCTTAGTTTTTTAAAGTCTAGTCCATTTTGAAATGAAAAGAAATTAGAATCTGAGAACAGAACAAAACTGGGGACTCTACAGAAGATGAAGAAAGGAAACAGCCAAGTTCCACGACTCCAGTTTTAGGAGCCTTCTCACAGTGGCTTACACTTCCTGTTAGAGCAAAACAAACTACGAACTAACAGCCCTGAGAACAGAGCGAGAACCGGAACCATTGGTGAGTAGGCTGGTTACTGCCCTCCCCTTCCATATCCAGTTCTGCAGCCTTGCATTACTACTGAAAATGCCCCGTGTTACTACAGTAATTGATTTACAAAACAGCTTTTATGTAGCACACACAAACACACTCTTTGGCCAAATAAGAAAGATTTCCAAGTGCAACAGTTATGTAGAGCAGAGAGCTTGCTGAGCTGGAAAGCACATACAGCGATCTGATTAATTGATTCTGACCTCATAAATATGATACTTCAGGGGTCCCTAATGGAACTTCCTGAGGGTAAATTGTGTGGTTCACCTCGTTCATTTATATCTCTGGTTGACAGATGTACATTATGAAATGTCACTGAATATGCAGGCAATAAATGAGGTATAACATTAGCATCTTGATTCTGTGGTGAGATTTTTATGGAACACTTTGGTTAAATGATTCCAAGAGTAGTAAAAAATATTACAATATTATTCACTGGACGTAGTCCCGTCTATTTTAATCAGTCTCCCAGCAATTCACAATGATCTTCTTTACTTAGAAGTCAAATTTCAGAAGGTATAAAGCAGGATTTTCTTTGGATATATGTGCTCTCTCCTAAGTAATTAGCAATCACTGAATCTTGTTAGCAAGAAACTCTGGGCCTTCTCATTGTCATGCTATCTCTATCTATCTCTATCTCTCTCTCTCTCTCTCTCTCTCTCTCTCTCTCTCTCTCTCTCTCTCTCTCTCACAAATGAAGAACAGGAGGAAAAACTTCAAACTTTGTGAAGCAAAACTCAAGAAATATATCACAAATTGATAGCCTTGCATAGAATTTAGAATTTCAACCTCATGATAATTATAAAGTTATCATTTCATTCCATTCAAAGAAACATTTACGAATGTTAAAAATCCAGAGGTTAAAAGCAAAAACAAATCAACTGTCCAAAATAATCTAACACCGTATTTTTATCACAGTAGTATGTTTTGTGTTATTGTACTAACATCTCCCTAGGAAAAAAATGCATTTTACATGTACTATGATGGTATAAGATATGCACATTTTAGTGAACTATAATCTTGCCACTGAAAGGTGTTTTGTTTTTTTTTTTTTGAGAGGTTTTCGCTATAGGGCGCGTGCGCTCGCCAGACAGACAGAGAGAGACATAGAGACAGAAAGCGAGAAATCACCCCCCAGGGGGGGATGGTCACGCCGCTATCCCTTCTCCTCCATTCTCCTCTCAGGATCTTGGATGGGCACGCACGCACACACGCCCGGCGTGAGTTTAAGCCACCGGGTCCGGGACGCGAACCGTGGTTGACTACGTGGGAGTCCAGCGACATAGCCATTACGCTAACTGCTGGTTCCCAAAGGTTGATTATTTTAAAGACAACTTAGCTTCAAGAAAATGTTTTCTAAAAGGAGAACCAGCCTATCTGCCAAATGGAGCAATTTAATAACAGACTTGAGGTGCCATTCTTTTTTATTTTTGGGGGGTGGGGGGTTCTGAAACTCAGGGAAGTAAACTAAAATTCATTTTCTGAAAGTTAAACAGAAAAGACACTCAACTCTTTGGATGATTAAAAGATTGGAGAATTTGAGGACTACAGACAAAATGTCTTATTAGTAACATAGTTGGCAACACTTTTATAAATTTCTTGATTTTCGTCATGATTGCTTACATGCTATTTAATGACCTTTACAAATTTGGAAGAGAAAACATGTTTAACCTGTTTTTCAAATGAGAAGCAGGAGCACAGACAAAAGACAAAGGTCGATACAGTTTTAAGAAACCAGTGGTCAAGCTGTTACCATACTTCAGTCCCTTGAATGTGCTCAGTCTGCCTTTTCACATTAACCAAAGCCCAGCTAAATAAACAACTGCAATACTCTGAAAAATATTTAAGCTAGAATAGAGATGATTTCTAGTATAACTAGTGAATTTACATGTTAAGTTCCTGGGTAAAGACCAGCAGTTAGCGTAATGGCTATGTCGCTGGACTCCCACGTAGTCGACCACGGTTCGAGTTCCAGACCCAGTAGCTTAAACTCTCACCAGGCGCGTGCACGTGCGTGCCCAAAATCCCCAGAGGAGAATGGAGGAGACGGGACTGCAGCGTGGCCATCCCCCCGGGGAGTGATTTCTCACTTTCTGTCTCTCTGTCTCTCTCTGTCTGGCGAGCGCACACGCCCTATAGCAAAAACCTCTCCAAAAAAAAATTTAAAAAGTAAATTAAACCAAAAAAGCGTATGTCTTTGGCCATAATGGAAAGAACTATATTTGTTATAAATAGAAATAAATGTGCCAGGGAAGTTCTGAGACCCTGCTAATGTAAGTGATAAAAATGCAACCGAAATGTATGCCCTGGTTGTATCTCCACACTGCCTCGGTTCACTGGGACACATCTTCAGACCTCCACTCTGTCCCCATGCAGAAAAGCGTTCTTCAAACCTTCCCCTTCGTACCTTTTGTTTGTTTCTTCCATTCATACTCGCGTGTGCATGAGCCTGATTATATGATTAAGACATGCCTCTGCCTCTAGACTACCCGTGCTATGAAGGAAGAAATGAAGTCCATTTATTGGATCCTCAGAGTGCTAGGTTAATCTGTTAAAATTTTTAATTTACTTCCCATATAAGTAATTTTTTTATTTCTTTAAATATAAATCCTGTGCTCTATAATTTTACTAAATTTTAATTTATAAGAAATACTTTAAATATTTTTATTTCCTATAAGTGTTGAAGTTTAGGTGGGAAAAATAATACTAGGTTTGGGAAATTTATATTTTTTATGACATTCTGTTGGTCAATCTTCCTGTATTCTATGACCCTTTATCTTATAGCATATTCTTTAATTCTATAAATGTTTTAAAAATGTGTATTTTAACATATTTTTCTTAATGCATGTAGAGGAAAAAAACTCAAGTATTGGGGACCAGCAGGTAGCATGGTGGTTAAGGTGCTGGACACTCCCACGTGGCTAAACCACGGTTCAAGTCCTGGCCCTAAGGGCTTGCTTTCTCACTTTCCCTCTTTTTCTATTTCTGTGTGTGTGTAGTCAAATTAAAAGAAATTAATGAATAAATAAAATAATTATTAAAAAAATCTCAAGTATTATGTTTGATAAAAATCAGTAAACAGATAATTCGGCAATTTGATTTTCAGTAAATTGATTGGCGAGGTTGTCTGTGTGCACGTCCTAGCCAGTCCCTTAGAGGATGAACCCCCACTGCTTCCGTACCCTCCGTGGTCCCGCCAAGTGCTCACTGAATCGAGTTGAATCGAATCTCAGTGTCGTGGGGAGCACTTAGCTCAGATGACATGGTTTTCCAAACTTTCTCTTAGAGTTAAAACGCAAAGGCCTTTTTACGTTCATTTTACCCCATTTATCAATACAGTTGCTTTGGGATAACAGGAGACCCTCACCACTCAAGCTTGGATGCATTTTAGAACTATGTTGGAAACTTTACCCAGACCCCGTGGCTTAATAGTCATGCTGGGCACGTGTGCATGCATGTGCACGTGTGTGTGCATGCCCAAAATGTCTTCTGAAGAGGAGAATGGAGAAGGGATTACAGGGTGGCCACCTCCCCTGGAGATGATTTCTCACTTTCCCACCTTCCCTTTCTCTGTCTCTTTCTCTCTCAAGTGAGTTCATGTACCCTGTGGCAAAAACCTAAAAAAAAAAAAAAAATAAATTTAAAGATAAGGTGATACCCAGCCCAGGCCCCAGAAAGCACCCAACAGAATATATTAGTCTGGGCTGGGGTTGGGAAAATAGCATTGGCTTGTTTCTTTGTTTTTTCTTTTATGGTTTTGGTTTTTGGGGTTTTTTTTTTTTGACATTCCACTCATTATTTTGATGTTCAGCCAGCGCTGGATCACTGGTGTAGCCCCACCGCACTGGTCTGATGGAAGACGAATCTCTGAGCATCACTCATCTCTGCTTCATGTACACTGGGGGCCAAGGTCTCTAACCTCACTCAGGGAATGACTCCGAGCCTCCCAGCAGAGCAGGCGGGGTGGAGAGCCCACAGGCTGGGCTGACGCTCAGTAATTCTTAGGCTTTGTAGCCAAGGACAGATTTCCCCCAGACGTGGAGATCACCTTAGAAACCACAGTAGAGGCGGAGGGACTGTCCCTTTCGGCCGAGCAGAGATGAGCAGTGTGGTGGAAAGGGTTTGGGTCTGAGGCTACACTCACAGAACAGAATTCGAATGCTAGCCTGCTGCTCATCTCGCTGGGAGCCACGAGCCTTCACTTCTCGTGCAGGAAATAACACTCACTGACAGAGAACGGCTCCGGTAACCACGTAAGGTGCCTGATCTGGCTGCCGGCGTCCACCACTCCTGTCCCGGGGCCGCACTTCTGCAACCACAGCCTTTCCAGCCCTAAGGCTCGGCAGACGATCCTTAAGAAATACATCGACTCGGGCTGCAGAGAAGCCTGCTGACCCACGAAGGCCGCCAGTCGTGGCTTGCTGTTCATGAATGTCACCCTTGAATTCCACTTGTGTCTGTTTGCCAGAAACGCTTATGTTTATAGATTGCCCTTTCAGAGACACAGAATTACTCATGTCCTTAAAAATCCTGGACTCGCATCAGCCAGAAACGTGGAGACTCGGCCCTTCCCGCCCCCACCGCCGTCTCCGGCACAGCCTTTCATCCTTTACCCGTGACACCTCTGGCAGGGCACCTGGACTGAAATCACGGCCCGTAAAGCCGACCTGCCCCGGGACTCTAGACAAACAGGCTTAATGGAGCCCAGAGACGCCGCGGGGGAACTTGGAGCGGGAGGCAGGCTGGGCTGACAGGCCACCCCGAGAAGCATCACCCCAGCTGGGTCCGGCGTCCAGCACAGACGCTCACGCCGAGGGGGGCCAGCCCGCTGCCGTGCACCCCGTTAACTGGGAGATAGCTGACAGCATTCCGGTCTAGGGCTCCCAGGGACTCGGCGCAGCCAGGGGGTGCACACGCTCCCACACGCTCCATCCCGGGAGTGTGCGACTCGTGGGAAGGTCGTGTACTGGGACCAGTCTTCCCCAGGGAGATCAGAAACACACAGCACCTTCAGGGACACGCGAGCCTTAGCCCCCCACCTACACTGCTCGGTAGTGCGCGCGGTCGTGTGAGTGCGCGCGGTCGTACGTGTGAGTGCGCGCGGTCGTGAGTGCGCGCGGTCGTGCGTGTGAGTGCGCGCGGTCGTACGTGTGAGTACGCGTGGTCGTGCGTGTGAGTGCGCGCGGTCGTATTTAGCACAGAATAGAGGGAAGCAGGTTTTGTCACAAACATTTTGTTCCGTAACCCGTTCCTGCTGCCCAAGTGACCACGTCTGAAATGGAACATGAGAAAATCTCAGCGAAGCCGCCGTGTGCTGTGACCCCGGCTGGCCCGCTCCCGTCCTCCTCACTCGGCACACCTGCACTCACCCCAGCGTGGGAGGGGAGCCCCCACAGCAAGGGCCACCCGGGCACTTTCCTTCCTGGTTTAACAGCCAGCACCAGCGTCTGAGGACCGGCACCGCCGTGCTGTGCCTACACATTGACGCGGTTCGGTAGATGGTTGCGTTTTCCTGGACCCCCTCTGGCCCTGACTGCTCCCCGGGCAGCGGTGAAGCGACACAGGAGGCACAACCGCCTTGGCGTTGAGAGGACGTCCTGTCCTGCCGCGGGGCCAGAGGAAGGAAGGGACACGCAGCTGTGCCCGCTGCTGTGAACTACGTCACGTATCGGTGTAAGAACCCCAACCCTCTCAGACAGGGTTAGCTGTCCGAGGTTTTAACTGCGGAGTATAACGGTTAGAAGAGGTGGAGGAAAGCCCCCCCCCCCCGTCCTCTCATTAAACAAGTGCTGTGCAGTCCCAGCTGTGTGCGAGGATTCTGCCAGATGTTCACAGGAGATCCAGAACAGACTCCCGGAGAGCCCGCAGTTCAGGTGGGAGCGCAGACGTTATGCAAGTCACTTTAACATCCGTGCTATTTCTATAGTGCGATGAACAATTGCACCAGGACCACCGTGCAGTCGGGGACAATGCGAGTCCAGCACAGACCCGAGCACTTTGGCTATAAAGGTGCGTTTGATGGGACCTGAGCTATACATGAAATAAAGCAGGAGTTTGCCGGACAGAACCTGGAGCAGGCTCTGGGGCCCAGGGAAGAGGATGGGAAGGAGGCGAGCAGCGTCGGCAGGAGGACGCCTGAGGGTTAGGGCCGCAGTGAGGGCGGACGAGGGCCAGTGTTTGGAGCAGGAAGTGATGAAGTCCGCTTCGAGGCTGAGAGGCCATTCGGAAGCGGAAGCAGGTGTAGACTGGAGTAAAAACCGGAGGCAGGAAGGCTGCTGCAGTGGCCCGCCGGGGAGGTGAGGGGTGTGACCCAGGGGAGCAGAGGAGGCGGCAGGATGCAAGAGCATTGTGACCACGTGGGCACCAGTGTCAGCCCCTCAGGCAAACCCAAGAGGGATCTCGTGTGCTGGGTTCCAGGAGCGTCCGGTTCACCTGTTCACTAGAACCAACTTCAAGAGTACAAAATCGCCTACGGGTGACACTCCTACACTGTAGTAGTGGGGGGCGTGTGTGTGCTTGTGTGTGCATGTGTGTGTATACATACGTGTCTTTACTCCAAATGGGAAAGAACTCCAGAGGGCACCCGGGTTGAAGAGAACATAGAAAAGGGAGGTACAGAATGCACGGATGGTTTGACTCCCTCCTTTTCCCTGCAGCTTCTGCTGCTCTTTCTTAGGGAAAAGGTTCATAGCTGGGGAGATACGTCAGGAAACCAGGGTCAAAGCCATCACCTGTACCGAGCGACCCTCTTCGTCCTGACCCCCATTTCAGAACTGAGAGCTAAGTGTACAAGTCTCGCCTTGGAGGCAGAAATGGTCGTAAAGGAGTGCCAGATGGAATTGACAGGTGTCACTGGGCCCCCATGAGCCAGTCCCCTTCCAGCCCTGTGTGTAGAAAGATAACTAGTGCTGGGACCAGCGATTGGCATAATGGTTATGTCGCTGGACACCCATGTAGTCGACCTCAGTTCAAGTCCCAGACCCAGTGGCTTAAACTCACACCGGGTGCATGTGTGCCCAAGATCCCGAGAGGAGAATGGAGGAGAAGGGATTGCAGCATGGCCATCCCCCCTGAGGGGCAATTTCTCACTTTGTCTTTCTGGCAAGCGCGTGCACCATCTAGCAAAATTCTCTAAAAAAAATTTAAAAGAACGAAAGATAGCTAGTGTTAAACAATCAAAGGAAAAACACTAGAATTCTCAGAAAAGAACAGCACTTTCTGGAGAATTTCCCCAGGAACTGAGGATTAAAACTGTCCCCCACTGGGGATGGCACTTTGTCAAGCCAAGGAGTCTCACCCACAGCCTCCCCACTGACGCGATGTCCCATGCCCAGGATGGCCATCATTGTCCCTGGAGTCTAAAATAGACTCACTCCTGTAACCTCACTCCTCCACGCCACATTCTTCTTCTTGCAACCTCCATTTTCTTTTTGCTCAAAACATGGTCAGCAAGGTCTGCCCACACGATCAGCATGAGACATTAATGCCTACTGAAAGTCACCAAGAACACGCTCACGCGCACACACAGTGGGAAACAGGTAAGTATTTACGTATGGCGAACACGCGAATAGCAACCAGTTCAATCCATACTCACGGCACCGACATTGCACATCGGGGCAAAGTCATCCCTGGTTCGAACTGAAACGTAAAGCTGCTTTCGGGGCTTGGCTTTGTTTTTGTCCCTTTTCTCCTTGCATGTGTCCCTGCCTCCTGAGCCCGTGCTAGCCTTTAAGCTCCTGCTAGCCCCTAACTGTGAAACTTCCACTGCTTCCTGCCCCGCCCTGAGCAAGGAGCCGTGATCCTGGCCCCGGAACAGAGGCACGGAGTAATAGACACCCTGCGATGCTGGAAGCCACAGGGGAGGCCGGGTTTGGTTCCCTAGTCGCCTTGTGCCCACGGCAGGAGGGGGTAAGGTGCTTGTCTGTTTCTCTCACTGTCTTTAAAAATATAATATCAAAGAGGGAGGGACATTCCCTCATGGCTACCTACCCCATAAGCTCAGGTTTCTCGGCTCTCAACATTCAATAAGTCTTCAGCCCCCACTGACTCGCTCCCACTCTTTCCCTCCTTCCCTATGGACTGGAAATCAGCCCCATTTAGTCCTAGCTCTGCGTCCACCACCAGACGTGCCATCAGTTTTATAAAACGAAGGTTAACAGAGCAGTGTGTGCATGTGAGGAGGAGCTGGGAATGGGTAGCCGATAAACGAGGGGCAGGTGGCGGGCCTGACTCTCCCGTCATGAGTGGGTGAGCACGGAGTTCAGCACCACGGCCTGTCCGTGCCCTTCACCGGAGCTGACCCCTGGGGACGCCCAACCGTGCCCTTCACCGGAGCTGACCTCAACTGGCATCAATTACTAGTCGTCCAGGGAACCCGAGGTCTGTGACCTCCCATGCTTACACTTGTTGACCGTGGATGTCTGCTTACTAAGGGCTTTCAAGACACAATGGGGGACCAGCAGTTAGCGTAATGGCTATGTCACTGGACTCCCACGTAGCCGACCGCAGTTCGCATCCCGGATCCGGTGGCTTAAAACTCACACCGGGCACGTGTGCGTGCGTGCCCAAGATCCCGAGAGGAGAATGGAGGAGAAGGGATTGCGGTGTGGCCATCCCCCCTGGGGGGTGATTTATCGCTTTCTATCTCTCTGTCTCTGTCTTTCTGGCAAGCGCACGTGCCCTATAGTGAAAACCTCTCCAAAAAATAAAAATAAAAAAATAAAAAAAGACACAATGGTATTCCCATGACTGGTATGGGCACCACTGGGAATGGTGATAATACTGGGTTGTCGAAAAAGCAGTGATTATTTTTTCTACGCAAAAGTTTGTCAAGGCTTTTCTGACAACCCAATATTTGCATCATGCTTCAGTTTCGAGACCTACTTATCACCATCTGTTAATCTGGCCTTTACAACGTGAGGTGAGAGACATCACATACCTTGCCTAAGACACTGGGATTTGGGCCTGATCACTGAGCTTGGAGGTGCAAAGCTGGAGGTAAATTCTAGGAGCCCTGACACCCCCTCTCACTCCTCCAGCCACGGCGTCTACACAGACTATTCATAAAGCTCACGGTGAACAGTACCTGCTCAGCGTCTACCCCAGGTCCTAAATCATCCATCCCTTACCATTACCGATGGTATTCTAGTACATGCATCTCTTTTACACATTGTAATGTTAAGGTATGTATCTATCGCCTTCTAATCTTTCATTTAATTTATAGTATAGATTTTTCCATAGTGTTTTCTACATACTATTCATAGTTGTCATTTTTATTTCTCCCTATTATGGAGCTAGATTATTTTTGCATATTTCCTTATCGTTAGATATTACGGCTACTTCTATTCAGTACAACTTTTAAGAAAATTCAACAGCTTTGGTGAAGAGTTTCATAAATAGCACTCTTTTATTCTTGTTTATTATTTCCTAAGGACAGATATCCAGGAGTTGAATTTTAATAACTCAAAAGAGCACATGTAATTTATAGCTTTTGTCTTCATTTCCAAATATCTTTCCAAAAGTATTGAACCAATTTATATTACTAACAGCAGTAAATGAAAATAGTAAATTTATTATTCATTTTGCGTGCCTTTCTTCCATAACCCAATAGACAAAAATAAACTTAATTCATCAAACATTTATTGAAAACCAACTATCAGCCAAGTGTTCTGTAGACTCTGGAAATGCAAAGGTGACTATCAAAGGCACGAAGCCTACTCACGAGACGCTCTGATAGTCTTAGCACAGACGACTCCGGAGGCTCAGCAGCAGGACAGGCGTGCGCTCAGTGCCCAGGCTACCCTAGTAGGACCGAGCGGCGACGTGTCCCCAGCTCCGTGTGACTCTGCCTCGAGCGGGTCATCTTACTCAGCTGTCAGCCCTGCCCTGGACAGGCCACTCTCATCTCTTCACGTCCACATCAAACCCTCCCGGCACACGCAGACCGGCCAGGTCTCTGCGTCCATCCCAGATGGACCCATTCATGTCTCACGTTTTCAGGTAAAGGACGTCAGCAATCTCCCGTGGTTCCGTGTAGGCACCATACCCTGCGCCCATGAGGGAGGAGCCCAGAGCACGGTCAGACACGTGCTCTAGTCCGGTGTCTGCCATCACGCGTGACCATGGCAACGCATCTACGTGGTTCGTGTCTCCAGGATAAAGTGGATAAGAGTACGTCCCCTGTCTGCTCAGTGACGCTCCTGATCTGACTCCCAGCACAAGTTCGCTCCCCGCTGGAAGTAGATTCATGTCTCAGACCCTTCCACGGCTCCTTGCTTAACAGAGGCTGGACCCCGATTTTGGAGCTCCAGGTCCTTAGTCAAAGTCTCCATGGCTGACACCACTTCCAACAAGTCTGCCTACGATTCCAGCCAGCATCGGTTTCTTTCTCCTTCCGGCCTATTGATAACGTTGACTTCAGTAGTTCACTGTGACTCTAAATCATCCCCAAATTGTTAGTTTCATATCTGTCCTCCCTTCGCTTCTCCGCTAACTTCACCCCCAAAGATGTACAAGAAAATACAAGCCCGTGTAACTCTACAAAGGCCTGTCACGCACCAGGAACAGAGGAGATATTCAAAGAACGTTAGCTAAAAAGGGACTAAAAGCAACCAGAGGAGTCAGAGGGACAGGACGCCACAGGCCAGCCGCAGTGCTCTGTGAGGCCGAGCCCAGCTGGGAGGCCCTGGGTGGGCATCCCCACTCTCCTGGACACGCAGGGCCCTGGGGGCCGTGATTCTGCCCGGCTAGGCTAGGGACAGGTCAGGGCGTGAAGACCCTGCTGGGGGTGACTGTCTCTCAAAGGGAGAGAAGGAGGATATTAAAAAAAAACAGATTGAGCATATCTCATCTGAAATGCTCCAGAATCTGAAACTTTTTAAGTGCTGACGCAACACCACATGTGAAAAATTCCACCCCTAACCACATGTGACGGGTCGTGGTCAAAATACTGCACTACAGAGATACTGAATCAAGTGACCTCGGGCTGGGTGTAGACGATGCAGGAACATACAGGAATTTCATGTTCAGATGTGGGTCACATTCCCAAGATATTATATATTTGCAAATACCCCCAAACCTGAAAACACCCCAAACCCGGAACACTTCTGGCCCCAAGCATTTAGAATAGGAGATACCCAAATACATAGTATTCGTGGGCATATTGATCTTAGTGACTGTTTGGATTCTCTCGGCTCGTTCATCCAGCAGTTAACCGAGCGTCTGCCACGGATCAGATTCCGGGTATGGAACACGGAACAGAAACGACAGATTTCCTCCTCTCAGGGAGCTATCAATCTGGAGGAGGAGGAAGTAAGAAAGGTGAGTTTGGAGCCGACAAATAGGAGTGTGAACGGGAAAAAAGAAAAAGAAAAACCCTAAAGGCCTACTTTAATGAGGGTGCCCAGGAAATACCTCTCCGCAGAGGCAGCCTAAAAGACAAGACACAACCAGCAGCACGAAGACTTGGAGAAAGCGCTCCTCGAAGCGCAGCCAGGCCAGCGTCCCAGCGTTACCACACCCACATGCGTAGGCTTTTCGCTGCCAAAGCTTGCCGCCAAACGCCGACCCACCTGGCTTCTTTAGGAGGAGGCTTTATTATGGGTGACACCATCTAGGAGGCAGCTAGGTTTAGAAAGAACACCTTTCCACATTTTCCACCAGGCCCTTGTATGCAAACGAGGAATTGAACTCGTGCAGCTCCGATTGGTTTGATTGGTTAGCTAAAGCGCAGTCCCATTAGTCCACTTTGGGAACAGGTACTGCTCTGATTGGTTGCTCTGAGCAGCCCACATCCACAGTCCCTCCCTGCCATGGGGGTCTAGCCCAGGTCTGTGTCTTCCTGGAGCTTACACCCACCAAGGAAACCCACAAACCGGTCCACACCAGGTCCCCGCCATCCAGGCTGGTTCTGACGTGATACCGGAAGGTGGGTCAAAGCGAGGAGTTCTACATTCATGCGCAAGGAATGCCCTTTAGTACTGACATCCTTAAAATAAGGCTTGTGGATTACACTGACAGCATCTTCTGTGCGTGCTCTGACTTGAAAGCCGGCCTTGAGTATGATTAGCGATTCTCAGCCTCTGCCATCTCGTGACCAATCTCTCTGGCCCTGGGCGCTCACACTTCACTTGGTCCTGAGGTTCGCCAGGCCCGCTGGCCCAAAGAGACCCTGTAACAGCACCTGCTGGGGAGGGAGAGGGCATGTCTCTCGAGGTAAATCTCCACTTAAGCAGGTTATAAACGCAACATCTTTCATCATACACACACTACCCCTGAACCTGCTTTTCAACATTTGAGATCAGCCTCACGGATCTTGTTAAAATGCAAATTCTGCTCCAGGAGGCCTGGGAGAGCCTGAGATACTGCACTTCTGACAGGTTCCCAGGGGATGCCTGTGCTGCTTGGTCCCCGAACCACACATGGAATAATGAGACCTCAGAAGGGGTCGGACGAACGAAAACATCTCTGTCTTCCAGTGATACAGAAGAGCCTATAGGTTTTACAGCCTGTCAGAATGGGACTCTGGGCAATGGGACAGATGGTCTCCTCCTTACTCTGGCTCTGGCTCTGATCATTAAGTTAAATAACATATGTGAAAACACTTTACACATATTAAGTGCACAATTAATATTATTTTTATCTAGTGGAAAGTTAACTGCCTCAAATAAAATGGAATTACTCATCATGGCACTATGAAAATCGTGCCTTAGTAAAGTGAGTTCTTGTGCTCACTGGACTTCACGTGCGTTTATGTATAAAATGGGATCGGTTAACATATGGTGCACTTTCTTCACGTTCGGCGTTACGCTGAGCACTCGGGGAATGGAAACAGCTATGCGGCGGAGTCTCTGCCCTCAAGATCTCCAATACAGTTGAAGGAGTGAGAAAAACAATTAAAGAGAAAACGTAATTAGCTGCTAATTAGTGTAACAGCACATGAATTCGTCCAGGGGATCGGATTCATGCAAGATCAGTGGGGTCTGGGGTCGAGTGCCCGTTCTGCACCCACCACGGGCAGGTCCCGGGAGGGCGAGGAGGCCGATCTAAGCCCCTGGCTCCTGGACGCTCCAGTCCCAGGCTGACCACAGGGTAGGAAGGTGCCCTCTCATCTTTTCCCAGGGTGCTACTTCCTGTCTGCAGAAACGCCTGGGGCCTAGGTGAGGCCACGTGCGCTTCATCAACCACACAGCCCTGTCCGAAATAGTGGAAGAAGCTACAGAACCACGGTCTCTCCTTCTCTGACACACATGCTTGGGGGTAGAGCTCCGGATTCTAAACTCCTATGCTTTTGTCTTTTGTTCCTTTCCTGTCTTCACCCAGGTCCCCACTCAAGACTGGTCATGTGGACACTTTCAGTGCTTTATATTCCAATTATCCTTTTTAGTTAAAGAGAGAGAGAGAAAAGGTTATCCAAGTCTGCCTTGTCTGGCAAGGATTCAGATCATCTTCATTTCATGATTATTCAGATACTAAGTGGCTTCCTTCCAAATGTGAGTAAATTGTCATGCTGCTAAAATCATGCAAAAACAGTGTATTTACTGTTCACTCATTGGTCAGGATGAAACCTGCATTTCTAATATTCTTTCCCTCTCGTGGTGCACGTGTGCATGCACAGAACAGCAGGAGAGCTCGGGCAGAAAAGGACGTCTACCAAATGCAGATCGTACACGCAGAGATGAAATACCAAACCAGGTTTAATAGTATAAATGAGGTCACAGAGGAGAAGAGCTTAGCTGAAGCAATGGATGAACTTGAAGCAGGAAAAAAATACCCTCCGTGTTTGTTTTCATGACATAAACAACATTATGGAAACAGAAACCTTAGGGCCAGCAGGTGGCGTGGTGGTAAAGGTGCTGGACTCCCGTATGGTTGACCTCAGTTCACATCCTAGACCTGGTAGCTTGAAAATCATGCCCTGCATGGGTGCCCAAGACCCCCGGGGAAGAACGGGGAAGGGCTGTGGCACGGCCATGACCCCTGGGGTGGGTGATTTCTCCCTTTCTCTCACTGTCTCTCTCTAGCGAGCACATATGCCCTATGCCAAAAACTAAAGAAAAAGAAACCTTAATTTATAGGAACTTAAGTGTATTGAGATAACTTAGTCATAACCTGGGCCCAGAGCAGGATTAACACTAGATCAGGAGACAAAGAAGGACGCCATCACGCAGTTCGCAGCCAGCATGCTACGTTGCCACGTGGATGTTTGCCGCTCAAGGGTACCCAGCGGCCCGTGGGTGCCTACTTTTCCATCACTCCAGAGTGAAATACATTCACGAGTTGCTCATGTCTTCTTAGACAACCTACACGTGTGCCCAGGCCTCTGGGATGAGAATGTCACAGAAGTGTCAGTTCCCAAGGACCCCAGACCGAGCCTGTGTTGAGGGGAGTCAGTAGTCAAGTAGCCAGAGTCTCTGAAGCCCTAGAAATAAAACCTGGAAGATAACATATTGTCGACACCTTTGACTACACATCCTCCCCAGCCCCTTGTTGGCAGATTCTGCAGGAGTCGTGTGTGTGTGTGTGTGTGTGCGCACACGCGCACTACGAATGGAAGACATCTCTGGTTTAATACAGTCTTCAGAAGCATGTTTTCATTTCCCCATTTACCTGCCAAGGGCAAATGGTGACTCCGATAGATAGGTGATTGAGCAGACCTAATTTCACATCTGGAAAACCTAACCTAGCCCTTCCCTCGCCATCCATCACCAGAACCCCTCCACACTCTCCCTTCCAAATGGCATCGAAGAACTTTCATCATCGGCGCCCTGTCTAATCTCTTGAACTCGAACCTCAGCGCGTCCTAAACTTCTCTTACACCACCACCACCACCGGTGCACTGCGATTCGCGAGTCCGACGGGCCTCCTGCTCTGCTCGCTCATTTGCTTGGCCTCGCCTTCCCTGTCGGCCTCTCTAGCTCCCGTCAAGCAATCCGTCTCTCCTAAGGTAAAAGGCACCCCTGTTGGTATCTATTCTCTACCAAGTTCCTCTGTACCAACACGTCACTCAGGAGTCTCCTTAGCCCTGACCTACCCCACTAGGTTCCAGTTTTCGGCTAGAAGTTGCACGCCCACGTGCGTGCCCTCATGCTCTCTGTCTCCCGGAACACGTGTAACAACTGCAACTGCCTATCCGTGCGTTTCCCCACTGTACGTTCTTTAAGGGAAAGGCTTGCATTTCTAGCACATCACCCCGGCTGGGAAACAGTGAGCACTCGGTAAGCATTTGCCGACTGAATTACTGAACGCGCGCTCTCATTATCACTAACATTGCTACCGCCGTAAATACAAATGGCAATCCAATCAAGTCTCCCGAGTCAAAATTCAGAACAATCTCATACTGAAGTTTCATTACTTCTTATAACACCTTGATAGGTGCACTATAAACTTCCAGTAGAAGTTCTATTTTCGGGGGTCTCAGAAAAAAACTTTGTAGGTATTGTAATCAAGCATAAATTTCCCCAGAAAACTTTCCAATAATCTATAAACTACCCCTAAAAAGCACCTCAGAAAAACTAGGAACTGTAGATAACTAGATGGACATGACAGTGACACATTTCTGAAGGTACCAGGCAACACAGTGTCACGGCTCAATCTCCATACACCTGCCTTGATGACAATTCTCATTCTGAAAACACTGGGTCGTCAGGAAAATCATGATAAATTTTGCATAGAAAAACAGAAAAATACATCATGACTTTCCCAACAACCCAATACTAACTAAATAGAATCAGCACCAAGTACTTAACTTTTCTCTCAGTTTTCTTCTTCTAAAATAGAAGAACTACAGTACCTAACCCTTGGCGTGGTTATGACTCGATGTGTAATACCTACTCAAAGCATTTGGGTTCGCGCATGACCAAGAGGAATTATCCAGCCAACATTGTGAGAACATGGTAGCACTAGCAAGAGTGTCATTCCTTGTGCTGAAAAAGTATTTTGTGCGCCAGCAGATGGCATGGCAGTTACGTCACTGGACTCCCACATGGCCAGCCATGGTTCAAGTCCCATAACTGGTGGCTTGAAACTTACATTGTGTGGTTGTATGTGCACACCCAAGGTCCCTGGAGGAGAAGGGATTGTGATCTGGCCACCCCCCAGGGGGTGATTTCTCACTTTCCCTCCGTCTCTGTCTCTCTCTCTCTCTCTACTAAATGCACATACCCTAAGACAAAAATCTCTTAAAAAAAGATTTTTAACAGTATTTTGAAAACCCAACAATTTAGCAATACACGCCGGGCTCCAGGTTCAAAACTGAATGATGTTTAAGCCATTGGTAGACAATTCTTTCAAGATCCTTCAGGAGATACCCCTGTGTTATAGGTAAGTGTTAAATGAGAGGCAAGCAAGCAGTCCAACAGCAATGTATTTGTAAAGCACCTATTGGTTATAAGATACAGCAAAAATGTTTAACTACGGTCTTAAATGCTGAGTCATTTTTGAAGTCTGGTGCAAGAAAAAGAGAATTATCCTGATTCGACAATATCTCACAGTAAATCAACACGGTAACAAGCTACAACAGATTTTCAGAACGACTGTGAAATGGAGCAGCGAGAAGAGGACAGGTACGAACAAACCATCAACAAGACTTCTCCAGAATCTCCCTCACATCTCCCTCCAGTCACCGGAACGCCCACTCCACCTGGCTTTGGGGTGCCGAGCAGTCCCTCCCCACCCAGCATTCCCCGCGAGCCGTGCCCTGTGCCCGGCTCCCAGCTCCGCCAAGGAGGGGCCGAGCCTAGGCCACACCGATTTTGCTCAATTCTTGCACCAAATGATGATCTGAGGGTAAGGCCCTCTTCTTATTTTCCCGACAATTACAAAAAAAAGTTTCAAATTGTCTTATCTATTTATACTTAAGCTTTCACACCTGTTACCCTATTTTGATGATAACATTTATTTGGTTTGGTGGTATGGTCCTATCAGCACGTATTAACTGTGAAAAAAATATATTGATCTTTGTGCTGTAAATCATCATTTCTGCTCTTAAGGTTCTTAAAATAATCGAGAAGACAGACCTGTGTGGATAGAATTTTACATGTTCATGTAGACATGCTGGATGTGTGATGGTCACTTGTGAGTCACTGATTTGTCTGACAAACCTTAGACCACGCGGCCACTCTGGGAGTTAACAGTGACGAGCAGGACCCCGTCTTTGTGGGACACACTGCCTAGTGGGGACCCGAATGTCCCACCGAGAGGCTAGAACGAAGCCTGGAACGCAGCACAGCAGGAGGGGACATGCGGCACAGGGCACAGAGAGGCACGGCCAGCCAAGCCCACAGGTTCCAGGACAAGTCCTGCTTCGCTTGAGGTTAGCTTTGTGCAAGCAACAGCGAGTCAAGATAATAGCGGTGTGAGCCCTGGAGAGCCGTCCTTCCGTCCTAACGCACCTGAAGCTGGCCGGCCGTGCAGCGAGGCCCCGACGCGGGGCAGACTCACACTGCCTCCTCAGGTGGCTGCACCACCTGAGCGCCATTTCCAGGACCAAGATGGCTGCTGAGGGCCCAGCAGTTATTTCCACACGTCAGCCTGTGGGGAGACGAAGGGACTGGACGCTTCCTGGAAGTCACTCGACACGCCTACTCACTTCCCATTGCTCGGTTACGCGGCCTTCGCCAACCTGGAATTCAGAATGCGGCACCGTAACTGTGTCGGACACACGCAACGTCTCACTGCAGAGTGGCAGATGCCGGTCCAGGTGCTGAGCTAATCAATTCCGGAGTCTCTGAGACGGGAAGCAAAGGCATTGCACACACGCATTACTCTAGTTAATACGTGTCCCGGCAGGTTAGCGGTGGCGACGTCACCACACGTCTGACATTACCCCACAAACTGAACGCTTTAGCACGTCATGTCAGCTGGTGCAAACCAGCTTCTCACTGTCAGAAGGCGAGGTCCCAGAGACAGGGGAGGGACAATGGAGTGACACATGGGGTGAGAAGTTAGAATGGGGAACGGCAGTGTGAACTCACATTTAGCTTAACATAGACACAGATGGTTGCACATGGAAATACTTATAGATATGTGTGCATGCACACACACACTCACACACACACACACCCCTTCCTGGTTTTATCAACCGAGACGGCCCGGAAGCAATGAAACCCAGTTCCCAGGCGCGTAGCCAGCACCTGATTCTTGGTTTCGGATTCTGTTCTCCAATAAATAGGACGAACAGTTGATCCTAGAGCCACCCGAGGACTGGGGCGAGAAATATTTAAGATGAACCTCAAGCACTGGGCCAGAAATAAGAAAGTGCTCAAAAACAAGAGCAAAGCAAAATACATACGGATGAAGCAAATCATGGAAGCCAGTGGTTACAGGAGCCAGCTGAAAGCGCTCTCAGTGACACTACTGAAGAGTCTGAGCAGCAGGATGTAGAGCACTATGGCGTTAGAGCCCACAGTCTGATACATTGTGATACAGGAAATGAAGTCATGTGTAAGTGCATCAACAGATGGGAGAAGGGACAACTCTCCCGCAGGAGACTCCCCGACCACTTATGCAGGTTCTCAAGGAGGGGGAACTTAATCCTCGCAGACTGCCTCCCAGAGTACCTTCTGGGAAAAAGAAGAAAACTGAGTAACCGTGCAGTAAAAAGTGGACAAAATGACCTCAGCTGGGTGACCAAGGCTGCCAGTGACAGTGCTGCAACAGCAGACAGTGAGGCTGACAGATGCACCCTAGCAGGTGCTAATGAGAGTGACAGCTCATCTCCCAAACTCAACCATAACCCATCTAATCATGAGGAAAACGCCAGGCCACTTAGTCCAGGGGCAGTCTGCAGAAAACCTGATCAGAGCTTCTCAAGCCTGTACAGCCATGACAAACGAGAACTGAGAACCGCAGCGAAGCGTTCACTAAGGACGTAGGCCGCCCAAATGGAAGCAGGTCGCTTGGCTGGGTTCCTGGAACATCTGAACACCTGAATAAAGTATGGTACTATATAACAATAACGTATCAAGATGTGTTTCTCAATTTTGCAAATGTATCAAACTAATGCAAGATAATCGCGAGTGAGACTGCACGTGGTGTACACAGCACTTCCTGCACCAGTTACCACTGCTATATAAATGTGAAACAGTTTAAGAGAATCTTTACTACAAGGTGCATGCATTCACCAGAGAGACAGAGAGACAGAGAGGCAGCAAGTGAGAAATCATCCCCCTCGGGGGACAGGCCATGCTGCAATCTCTTCTTCTTCAATCTCCTCCAGGGATTTTGGGGGTGCATGCACACACACACAGATGCACGCACACACACCTGACATGTGTGTCAAGTCAAATTCACCAGGTCTTGGGACCAGCAGTTGGTATAATGGCTATGTCACTGGATTCCCATGTAGTTGACCGTGGTTCGAGTCCTGGACCCAGTGGCTTAAACTCACACTGGGCGCATGTGCGTGTGTGCCCAAGATCCTGAGAGAAGAATGGAGGAGAAGGGATTGAGGCATGGCCATCCCCCCTGGGGGGTGATTTCTCGCTTTCTGTCTCTCTTTCTGGTGAGCGCACACACCCTACAGCAAAAACCTCTCACAAAACACACACACACACACACACATACACATTCACCAGGTCTTTGACTCTAACTGCAGTCAACCATGTGGGAGTCCAGCACCTTAACCACTGTACCACCTGCTGGCCCCAAATTTAAAACAATTTTAAGATTAAAAGTTTAAATAAAAATTGACAGCTTTAAATTATCTACAACTTTTTAAAAATTGAATATTTAGAGCACTAGCAATGAAACATTTTTGTCTTCTCTATGTCCATGACTTCAATTAAAGTCTCAAAAATGTCCAAGATGGTGTTATAATATCTATTGTTCTCTTAAATTTTATTCAAGAAACTATTAGTAAATGAGGTTAACAATGACAGCAGTGATATATTACTGAAATGGGAGAATTTGGCCAAGAAGGTTTAATATTTGCTTGATGGGTCAGGAGGTGGCGTAGTGGTTAAAGTGTTGGACTCCCATATGGTCAACTGTGGTTCAAATCTTGGGCCCAGTGTCTTGAAAAATCACACCAGGCACATGTGCGTGAGTGCCCAAAACTCTGAGAGAAGAAGGGATTGTGGTGTGACCCTTCTCCCCAGGGGTGATTCCTCACTTTCCCTTTCTCTGAATCCATCTCTCTCCTTTCTGAGCACATGTGCCCTATGACAAAAACCTAAAAGAAATAAAAAGATTTGCTTCATGAGTGACTATGATGTGTGACATTTACCTCAGGGTGTGTAATGGTTTCTGCTATCTCTGGTTGAGGTGTGAATGCTTGTATAGCCATACTGAGATATTTTATTGCAGCCCATAATGGAAACATATTTTTTTTATAATTGAAACTGTGTGTGTGTGTGTGTGTGTGTGTGTGAATCATATACAGCAGAGGAACTGAATATTTCAAGAACATAATAAAAGCTCAGCTTAAGCTTTTACAAGAGACCCACAGTGCAGTCCTGAAAGGGAAGCGTGCGAACTGGGAGGATGAATTGCCAGCTGGCGTCCCTCCTGGTGTCACGGGAGACAGCACGCTGAGGAAGCTCGGTGGTACTCTGGCCAAAGAACCTCGTGTCTCAGAGGAATGATGCTCTGTGGGATCTGCTTCAATGAGAGAGGTCGAAATACACTAGCTTAAAGCACACACGTGTTTGTGCGACGTGAGGGGCAGGGGCTGGGATGGAAGCACACACATGTATGTGCGACATGAGGGGAGGTGCTGGGATGGAAGCACACACTCAACAACCCCTTTCAAGATATTCTTCCCCATGAGGCCCAGAACGTAAAATGCTCCTATATAAGAATGTGGTTTTTTAAGAGAATGTGGTTTTTTAAGAGACATTTTTGCTATAGTGCACGTATCCTCACCAGAGAGAGACAGAAAGCAAGAAATCACCCCCCGGGGGGATGGCCACACTGCAATCCCTTCTCTTCCATTCTCCTCTCAGGATTTTGGGCACGCACGCACACACATCCAGCACATGTTTTAAGATGTCAGATCTGGGACTCGAACGGTGGTTGACTACATGAGAGTCCAGCAATGTAACCATTATGCCACCTGCTGGCCCCAAGATTAGGATTTTAATACATATGATACATATGCCCTAATGAGATTTACGTTAGTCCTTCATTGTGTGCCAAATAGGCAAACCTTCACAAAAATTTGCATCTTAGATCATTTTAAATGTAAGAGTCATAGTGTCAGATAAATTGTGGACCTCCCTTGGAGATACTGATTTAAAGACCTGGAATTCTTTGAAGCGATTGGTACACTCAGGTAAATGTTTGGTTACATTAAGTCTGAATTCAAGGAGGGCCGAACTTGGGTTGGGTTATGGGAAAGGCACGGATGATTAGGGGGCGCCACATGAAGGTATCGGGTGAAATCTGGGGCTGGGAGTGACAACTGAGGGCTGAATCAAAGCTCAAGGAAAGCCAGGAATTTTTAGGAAAATCCATCTTCACATGACGGAAAAAATAAAGAAAGAAAGAGCAACTTGGAGAGTCAAGGCTGAACCAGATTCAAGGCTCTGTTCTGCTACTTTCCAGGTATGGACATTAACCCTTCAAAGCTGTTTGTTCATCTGGAAACTAGAGAAATTCATTTTCATCTCACCAGGTCAAAGAAATTAGGAATACAGTGTATGTACTATGAAACATGTAACTTGGACGGACACCCCCAACTGCTGGTTTATTCCCTCAAGATCTTGTACTCTTTCTAAGAGCAAAGTGGACTGTGGAAATACAAAATTTCAAAAAAGTCATTGAATAATAGTGAAACTCAAGGAAACGGCATTGATCTTTCAATAAAACACAGTCTTTCCCTGGCGCATTCCATACTGAGCCAACTTTACTCATAGCCAATCAATTCTGACTATCTCCCAATTTTGCTCAGAGCTGGCTTGGACCTCACTGAAGGAGTCATATTTAATGCAGGGAGCGTGACCGTAAACAGGGAGAGGATGTTAGGCCTCAGATTCAGAAGTTCCTCCGTGTGCCATCCTTGTCGCCAGCTACCTGTGGCCATCATCTTACTCTCTCTTGGAAATACTCATCCAAACCTAAAACTCGGCACACACAACTTGGAAAATCCAAATATATTAAAAGGATCAAACTAAAGGAACTGGAAAAGAAGTTAAGTAATACAATATGTCTGTGTAAAGGATATAAAAATTCAGCTGTTCTTAGATTGGTTCAATTCCTGTTTTCCTTTTAAAATGCTTTTGGGAAAAGGCAAGACCCAAAAGGTGTTTTACTAAGCACTTTTTCCGTTCATGTAGAAATGTCCCAGAGGAAATTTAATCTCCATGTTTCTGATACTTTCACACTTCACATCAAAGAACTGTTTTGTAAGGGTTATTTGATATATTAAGAGGGTTTGGAGCCTTTTTCCAAGGCTTTCAAATTGTTTTTCTTGGGAAAAAATGTACTCCCATATAACCCAGGGGAAACTAATTCTTAGACCACTAAGTTCAAATTCAGTTCAAAATTCTGTTGCTGGATTATTCAAAGAGAGGCTTTTCCTGGTTAAGAAAAATAACACTTTCTCTGTTACAACATTTCAGCCAATCCCAAATCTCACAAAAGATACACATAAGGCTCTTTATTACACACTAATTTTATGTGTATCACTGTATGAAGAAGTGCCCCTTATATGATGGAAATGAGAACATTGCACATCCTGGTATACCGCTATCATGAATGAAACACGTGGGAGTGACATCACAATTTTGCAAGAGAATCTGAAAAAGGAAGGAAAGCGAGTAGGAACCATATTGTCCTTACCGTGCTAAAAACACTGGAAGTCGGTCAACTTTTCTCCACTAGGGCCTTTAATCTTCATCTTTAAATATCATCATAGCCTTTAGTTTGTCCATCTTTTTTTTTTTTTTTTTGCCATAGGGCGAGTACACTCACCAAAGAGAGACAGAGAGAGACAGTGAGAGGGAAAGTGAGAAATCACCCCCACACACACCGGGTGACAGACACGCCACAACCCCTTCTCCTCCATTCTCCACTCGGGATTTGGGGCACATATACACACACATTGGCATGATTTTCAAACTACCAGGTCCAGGATGCAAACCATGATTGGCCACAAAGGAGACCAGAGGCTTACCCACATCACCTGCTGGCCCTGGGCTTGTGTATCGTTAACCCAGAAATAGCCGATCACAGTCACCAGTCTACAAAAAAACCTACTAGTGGGACCCCCTACAGTATACTCTTCTTTTCTTCAATCTATTTCTCATGGAGCAAACAGACCTCTGACCTCCTTCCGACATTCAGTCCAGTCTTCACAGAACAGCCAGCCGTGTTTCCCTACAATTAACTCCCAAACCTGTCCCTGATGCACTTGAACATCATCAGCGACTGTCCATTTCCAGGGAAAACAAAGACACACACCGATTTCTTATGTCGCCGTTCCTCAGTGACAGCTTTGAGCCTGCCGCCTTCTCCAGGACTGCCCGTGAGAACAGCCGTGTCCAGAACCGACACCTTCGCGCTTGCTTTCCCCTCCGCCCAAGTCGGGCCACGGCGACCCCTTGGCCCACTTAACTCCACTTACTGTTTGCGCGCGTCAGCCACCGCTGTGGAGCGGCCGTCCCTTGCTGCTCGGTCGCTGCCATGGTCACTGAGTATCTTTACTCCATTCTTGGAAAACCTGTCAATCAAATATGGAACATTATTCTAAAGAACTATTTACTATTTATTATTTTTATTATTAATTTGCTATAGGGCATGTACACTCACGAGAAAGAGAAAATTAGAGCGACAGAAAGCCACCAGGTCTAGGACTTGAACCACCATCAACCATGTGGGAGTCCAGTGCCTTAACTACCACACCACCTGCTACTCCAAATACGGAACTTTGAAATGTTTGAATAACTGAATTGAACTTGACTCTGGAGCCTCACTCTAATTTAGACTAGTAACATCCCAATAAACTGGAGTTATTTCCAACCTTAGTGATTTCCAAATAAATTAAACCGTGTCTTTATACCTTTCAATAAATCCTGAGTCCTGTCACTCTTGGTCCTCCATCCCCTGTGCCTGTGATCTAACCTCCAAGGCTCTTCTCCTGTGTTCAGGGACCGACGCAGAGTGCTGCCCCACCATCCTGAGGGCTAATCCATGGCCTGGGTACCTTCCTCAGCAGTTATCAATCCCCCATATCTGCTGCCATTCCCTGCACTCACAAAATGTGCCCTCCGTGTGGTCCCTATGACTAAACATCTGGACAAGTCCCTCAGCTTGACAGGATCTGCCTCTCAAAAATACAAGAAATTGTAAATATTGCCGGGGTTACTGATGTGTACCCAGAAGGGCGTGTCCCAGCATATCCGTCCAACACCACCAAAGCCCTTTCTGCTCTTCCACTTTGCCTCAAGGGGAGGTGAACTCGCTTTGTAGACTCTAACTTACTCGGGCTATAGCTTAGATGTCCCCCAAAGTCCACATGCTGGGACCTGGTTGTATAAAGGCGTTAAGTAAAAATTTAACCCCTTCAACGTGTCCCAGGGTGGGCCCCTCTGACTGAGTTTTTAAGAGGGGACAGGAGACCAGAGTAGGCAGATCAGTGTCTCTCAGTGTCCCTGCAGCTAAGTCTTCAAAAGATCGTTCCACTATTTTGTCAAGAAAGCTGATAAATGGTAGGGAATGCGGTAAAAGAAGTGAATTTGACGAGCCTGGTTTTACTCCCTTACTTTATTTGCTTGAAAGGAATTTCTTGGTCAGAAGGAATAGTTTAGGGAATACAGTGATGGCGGATAAGGCATTTTATAAATTAAAACTGTTATCAAATGTTGCGAATATTTGCTGAACATCCAAATAGGACTCAATTATCTTCAGTCTATGCTCATTTGGAGAGGTCTATCCACACGTCTCTTTCTCAGACACCTGTGCCACTAATTTTTCAATCATGTTCTTTCCAAGTTCCTGAGCACCATGTTGGACGATTAACCACAACCATGAATCAGAGTAAATCCGAGTTCACAGGAGTATGAGTCATTGGCATTTGAGCCACTTCATCATTGAACCTACGCAAGCATCTCCTGTCCCTTTTTTGGTCCTCTTCTGTCTAAATCCAGTCTCATACAAGACAGTTCTATTTCAATGTGGACAGCTAGTAATAGCTCACATAAATTTATTGCCGCAAAATTACATGGACTAGCAGATCCCCTTCATCACTGAAAATAGCATCAGTAATGTCTAATCTATTATTATTAGATAACTAATTCCAAACACCCCAGAAACAATTCACAGAAGTCATGTTTAGTATTCTGCTATTGTGAAACAACCCTTGTTGACAAAATTTTTAATCAGTTGGGGAGGGTACAATTAAAGAAGCCAGACCACTAAAACAGCTCAACTTTGAGCAATTGTGTGAGCGGGTTAGACAAGTCTCTTCAATGCTCTGTTTTTCAAGCTGAAGTCCACAAGGCAAATAAATAGACAAGGAAGGTGGAGGTAAAACAGAAGAGAACGAGGACAAGTGGAAACCTCCAAATAACAGAATCTGTATTAGCTACTTACTACCACATAGAAAACTGCCCCAAACCTACGGGCGTAGAACTAAGAGGGTATTAGCCGCTGTGACCTCACACAGTTTTCCTGGGGCAGGAACTCAGGGCCACTCAGCCATGTCTCTGGGAAGTGTGGACGGGAGTGTCCGCATCTAGAGAACCTCCTGGGGCTGGAGTGCTCTCTTCAGGAAGGCTCGCTCACGGGGCGCAGTTACAAGCAGGCGGTTAAGAGAACTCACTCTCCGACCACATGACCCTCTTCACGGGGTTGCTTGAGTGTCCCTGCAATACATCCTCTGGCTTCTTCTAGAGTGATCCGAGAGAGAAATCGAGGAAAAAGTCACGATGCCCGCTGCAGCTTACCCTCTGAGCCACGTGCCACGGATTGAATGTCTGCACCCCCACACACACACGTTCACTGCTTAAAAATCCCACCCCCCAATGTGATGGTATTTGGGGTGGGGACCTTTGAAAGTGATTGGGTGATGAGCATGGAGCTTACTTTCCTTATAAGCTCAAACTACTGCCTTTATTTAAAAAGAGAGAGGAGAGAGACCCAGACAACTCTTTTATTGCTTATTCTCTTTCTGCCGTGAGAGGATATAAGGAGAAACAGGTCATCTGGAAGCCAGAAGAACCTGAAAAAACTGGACCACGCTGGCACCCTGGTCTAAGGCAGTCGGCCTCCAAAGCTGGAAGAAATGCATTTCTGTTGTTTACAGGCACTTAGTCGGTGGTATTCTGTAGCAGCCAGAACAGACTAAACACACCAGCACCATCACTTCTTCCACATTCTGCTGGTTGTAAGAATCCAAGTCTTGTCCACACTTAAGGGAAGTGGAATTAAGTTCTTTCTTTTGAGACATATCAAATAATTGTTGGAAATGTTTTAAACCATAACATAATCCTGTCAGCAATTCCACTCTCATGTATTTAGGCAAACGTAAGAAAGCATGTGTTCGCAGAGACCTATGAGGATAATCACGGGTCTATGAAATAATCAGAACTTTGAGAATCATCATAGCAGATTTTTGCAAATGATAAAAACTGGAAATAGTTCTTCCATCCACCATTGGGAGAATGGACTAGCACACTGGTATATTCATACGATTGAATGGTACTCAGGAATAAAGAGAAGCTATTAATTAGGCAAATAAATAAGAATGCTAATAAGTATTATGCTAAGAGAAACAAGCCCTACACATTAGACTTCTATGTCTGAACCCATGCACATGAGGTTCTAGAACAGCTAAACTGCACTATGTCCGCAAAATCAGGTGTGGCCGCCCCTGGGGTTGGAAGGTGGACACACACTGTGAAGTAGACTGAGGGACATTTCTGTGGTCACAGTGATGCTCTGTAATGTGGAGGATGTGACACCAGTGTCTACACCCAAATCTCACAGAATGTTGCACTTCATATCTGTGCACCTCATTGTATATAAGTCATAACAAAATGCAAACAAGTATAGAACACTTGACAATGATGTGCATGCTCCTGTGTCTGGATTGAAATATACTGTTATCTGCAACTTACTTGGACACACAGACATGAGGCAGATGAATGGATGGATAAAGATATGGGGTTGAGTATATAACTGATAAAACAAAAGTTTCCAAGTATCAGTAGTAGAACGTAGGTCATATACACACGAGCACTCCCTGACCAATCGCTTCATCTCATCATACATGTGAAAATTTTATCTTGTCCATACATGTGAGAATGGCACCCTGTCCACACATGTAACGATGTCCCTGAGAACATGGTGGGAAGTTTGAGTGGTTTGACTTGACTTCTTGTGATTCTGCCGTCACCATGAGAAAACATGCCC
The DNA here is from genome assembly GCA_026018925.1 of Tupaia tana. Classification (NCBI taxonomy): domain Eukaryota; kingdom Metazoa; phylum Chordata; class Mammalia; order Scandentia; family Tupaiidae; genus Tupaia; species Tupaia tana. The sequence goes on along the minus strand of JAKSZU010000024.1, from coordinate 14,411,338 downwards.
TGGTCCACCTGCCACTCCAGGCGACAAGGAGCAGGTGGAACAGAACTGACCCTGACCAGTGGCTGGTGGCCAGGCCAACCAGGCCCAGGCTAGATCAGCCAACTCCTATCCTCACTGCAAATGAGAGCAAAAATGACATTGTTGTAAGACTCTGAATTACGGGGATTTGTTACATAACATCATTGTGCTAAGAGCTCAGGGAACCACTAAGGTAATTAGTGTCCCCCGTTCTGTCTCTGTAGAGAGGTGCGCATGCAGAGGGAACTAGCCTTGCTCATTACAGGACCTCACTTACTGAGGACGTACAGCGAGGGCATGGACGACTGAGTCGCGGTCCAAGCTAACAATGTAAGTACCCGGAATATAGTTCCGGGTGATGGAGCGGTCAAGGCACTTGATTGTCTTCAGAGAAAGGTCAGCATCTGTAAGATGTGATTGAAATGCAAAGTAGAGCCAGGTTTTTGGTGGTTTAGGTAAGACTAAGAGATAGCCTCCCCAGAGCCCTTCATGACTTCGTAATTCTACGGCTATGGTGTTGCTGAAGCCAGAGAACGGCTGCCCGAGGGAGCACAGTGTTAAATTATATTCAGCCACACGAACTGCAAAGGCCAGGAGTCCCAGCTGTTGAGGGGAGTCTCCAAGGAGGTTTAGAGAGAAGCAAAGAGAAAGAAAAACTCATTTTGACTCATGTCTGTCAACTCATCCAATTAGACTTAATTAGCCCTCCTAATTGATTCTGAGCAATGTTCCAATGCTTTGTACACTGCCGGCTCACTCGACATCCCTTCTTCTCTCTCCCAGGGTAGAACCATGGAAACAGACCAGGGGCTGAAGCAACTGCAGTGTTCCTCTCACGATCCCCTGAGAGCGACACTCAGCTGGAAGCCACGAAGACATCTCTGGGTCTGTGCGCAGTCGAGCTCCAGGCTCCCGGGCACCTCCAGGCGAGTCCACCTACAAGGCTCAGACTGGAAGTGTGTCCTCCAAAGCTCTGCCTGCGCGGGGAGCGTCACTCGTGGGCACTGGCAGCCTCTCGGCCACCTAGCCGGAAATGAACAGGGGCTTCTGAGCTGCTACCGTAAAGGGCGGCCTTTGCGAGGAAAGAAAACAAAGAAGCTTTTAAATCACCTCTGCTTTATGGGCCCACAATGAATTCAACGAGGGCCTCGTTAGGACAGAAGGCCATCCAGCTCATCGGTGTTTGGCCAGAGAATGAGCCAGAAACTACGAGACCAGGCAGGGCTGGGGCCCCAGCAAATACCCGAGTGGAGTCTCAGCGACCTGGTCTTGGATTCTCAGCCTCTGCTGTCCTCAGGGTCCCCTCTGCCTCGTGGTGTTCCAGTACAGCTCCATGACGACACACCTGTCTCCAGGCGTCACCAAGCCCTGCCCATGCCAGTGCTTCCTCTCCTCTCAGCGAGCGACGACACCTCATTCTGTCACCTCAGGCCAGCCCTTGTTTACTATTGAAAATGTCTGAGATGTTTACAACTATCCTGGGTTGCTTTAATTGACAATGCTGCATTTGTGTGATATGGCATCGTAAGTGTGTGTTGTCAGACTGAAAAAATTTTAAGGAGAGAAAGTAAATTTACTCAACAAAATAACTTGGAAAGTCATTTGCATAATATCCTTACTGGGGAATTCTTATTTAAGCAGGTATGCCTTTTTTTCCCCTCAGATAGATTTAAGTGAATGGAGTATTTACTTATTTTTATTCGATGATAATCAAATGTGAATAGAGATAGCTAGTTTAATGTGCACTTTGCTTAGGCTTTTAAAATTTAACTACTAAGACTACAAATTCTCAACCTGTAATTTTCACATATGAGTGACAGAAAAAAAAAACTAAGGCCATCCACAAAGACCATATATGGGTATAAGTTACTAATTAAAATACACAATTTTATTTTATCTCCAAATAAATGCATATTTATAGAACAGAGTAAAAAAATCAGACAGACTTGGGAACCAGTAGTTAACGTAATGACTATGTCGCTGGACTCCCACGTAGTCGACCGCAGTTCGCGTCCCGGACCCGGTGGCTTATAACTCATGCCGGGCGCGTGTGCGTGCGTGCCCAAGATCCCAAGAGAAGAATGGAGGAGAAGGGACTGCGGCGTGACCATCCCCCCTGGGGGGTGATTTCTCGCTGTCTCTATGTCTCTGTCTGTCTGGCGAGCGCACGCGCCCTATAGCAAAAACCTCTCCAAAAAAAAAAAAAAAATCAGATAGACTTAGGTTTAGTTTAGAAATCAGATAGACTTAGGTCTTTAGGTCTTTAGTGGTTAGTAGTTATTTTGAATAAATGTCACAACTTTTTTAACTTTGTCCAAAAAAAGGAAATATTTCCTAAGCTTATTGTGAAAATGAAGGATAATATAAGTGAAGCTCCCAATAGGACACTTACATATCTCAGAACCCGAATGTAAACTGTACACCACTTGATAACTAAGTGCTATCCAAGGTCACTTTGGGAGGACAATCTCTTTTCATTGTCTCTTTTTGTTTTAAATTTTGGTTTGGGTGCTCACCAGGGAGAGGGAGACAGAGGGAGAGCAAGACGGCACCCCACATCGGACATGGTCCTGCCGCCATCCCTTCACCATTTCACCTTCCTGTCGGGAATTTGGGCATTCACACGCACCTGGTGTGTTTCCGGGGCCCCCAGGTCCAGGACGCAAACCATGTAGTCAGCCTTGCAGGATCCAGCTGCCTAAGCTCCAGGACACAGGCTGGTCTCTCTCTCCGCATTATCTATAAACGCCCTGCAGGCTCACACACTCCTCACCACCTTATCTAATTCTGAGTCCTGCCTCTACGGAAATAACGGAGTTCACGATCTCCTGTGTCAAGTAGAGCGGACTGAGATTGGTTCAGTGTGAACTCATGGCAGTTTACACGCTCCACATTTGTAAAGTCTGCAAAAATTAGAACGCGTACCAGACTTGAAGACTTAGTGAAGTGGCCAGTTTTAAACTATTCTGTCTGAGGAATACAGGCAGGTTCAACTAAACTTCAGAGTCAGGTCCTGAGCCCAGCCCGGGGCTCTCCCGTCGGGGTGCTCTTCACCCACATTTGAATTCGCACGTATTTGTAGTCATTGCGGAGCTTCTTCATTTGTTAGTGCTTGCTACCAAGTCAGATTCTACTGTAAAGTTTTAGGCAGGGATTTTCTTTTCTCTCTCTTTTTTTAAGCTTTTACCACAGGGTACATATGCTCTCCAGAGAGACAGTGAGAGGGAAAGTGAGAAATTACCTCCTGGGGCAATGGCCACACCACAATCCTTTCTCCTCCATTCTCCTCCTGGGACCCTGGGCATGCACACACGCATGTCCAGCATGAGTTTCAAGCCTCTGGACTCGAACCATGGTCAGCCGTGTGGGAGTCCAGCAGCGTAACTACTACACCATCTGCTGGCCCCTCGTCCTATTCCTAAAGCCACCTCGCACCCACTCTAGCACAGGGCCTTGCTTACGGTTAAACAGAAACTATGGAGCAGGTGAACTGTCTCAGGAGGAGCTCTCAGAGACCCTGGTGACCAGACTTCGTGAGCTGGTGGCTCCTTCCAGGCACAGGGTGGCCACCCCACTTTTCTTCCGAAGAAAGATGACCATGAGCTTCCTCTTCTCACTCCCATTAACTTTTCATCTTTCAGTCATGATTCCCCCTTAGATAACTGACAAGTAAAAACTGCATCAATGTAAATTGTACAAATATACGGCTTGGATATATACACACATTCTCAAATGACGACTCACGGCACGTGGTGCCCCTGCGAGTCACGGTACCACACTCTTCCCTCCCTGAATGTCATGTACACAGCACAGCGTCCGCTCTGGTCACCACGCCGTGCATCAGACTTCCAGAACTCACTGCCTTCGCGTAACTGACTCCTGCCTCCTTTGACCGGTGCCTCTGCACTTCTCCAACCCTCCAGTAGCCGGCGACCACCATTCTACTTGGCTTTTCAGAGTTCAGCTTTTTTAGACTCTACTATCAGGGAAATCTTACAGTGCTAAATTTCTGTATCTGTCTCGTTTCTCTCAGTATAATGTCCTCCAGGTTCATCCATGGTGTTGTGATAACAGGATTTCCTTATTTTTATGATGAATAATATTCCACTGAATATCTGAATATATGCATATATATGAATATACGTGTGTGTGTATATGTGTGTGTGTGTGTGTGTGTGTGTGTGTATTCAAGACTCTGACTTAATTTCCTTTAGCTACACAACCAGAAGCAAGATTACTGGGTTATATGTTAGTTCCATTTTTTAATATCATGGAGGAAATTGCATACTATTTTACACAATAACTGTATTGATTTACATTCCTATCGAAGATTCCCCTTCCCCCACTTCCTCGCCAGCACTTGTCCTGTTCCTTTGGTAACAGCCATTGTAACAGGTGCAAGGTGACAGCTCTCCTAACAGTTTTGAGTTGCGTTTCCCCCAAGACTGGTGATGTCGAATACTTTTGCACATACCCATCGGGTATTTGGCATCTTCTTTGGAAAGGGACCTTCTGGTCCTTTGCACAGTGGAGTTGTTTTATCATACTGAGCTGTTTACGTTCTTTATTTATCAGATCGATAATTTTCAAATTTTTTTCATTCTATAGGTTTTTCTTCACTCTACTGATTATCCCTTTTGCTGTGGAAACATCTTTGGGTCTATTTTTGCTTTTATTGCTGTGCTTTTCTGACAAAAAAGAAGGGCTATAGCCCAGACCAATGTCAAGCCGCTTTTTCCCCCTATATTTTCTCTGAGTAGTTCCATAATTTCAAGTCTTATGTTTAAGACTGCAATCTATTTTGAATTGATTTCAGGATATGATTTGAGATGAACACCTAATCTCATTCTCTGTATGTGAATACCCAGTTTTTTCAGCAGCATTTATTGAAAAGACCATCTTTTCTCTCTGGTGTATTCTTGGTCCTCTTGTCAAAGATCAGCTGACTGAATGTGTGGATTTATTTCTGGTTTCTCTATTCTGTTCTATTGGTCTAAATGTCTGTTTTTAAGTCAATAGCATGCTGTTTTTGATTACTGCCATACTGTGACATACTTTGAAAGCAGGAACTGTGATGTCTCCAGCTTTGTTCATGCTCAACATTGCCTTGGCTATTCAGGGTGGTTTTACATAAATTTTAGAATTGTTTTTTCTACTTCTGTGAAAACTGTCGTTAGATTTTTGTTAGTGATTGTCAGCTTTAGGTAGTACATTCTGCCATTAGTTCTTCCATTCTGTGAACATAGAATATCTTTCCACTTACGAGTGTCCCCTTGAATTTCTTTCATCAGTGTTTTAAAGTAGTTTGCCTAACCCTGTCTTACATAAAATAAATCCTCTCCATAGTTCATGCTTTTCATTTTTGGATTTATACAATGTACATAATAGAAACACAATTTCAGGATTTCCTAGACCTGCTTTGAACCACTGAGTACAAAAACGAGCAATATATTCTAGTAGCGCTGTGCCATTATAAACAAATCAATCCGGTGGGGAAAAGAAAACCTCTTTAGCAAATGGTGCTGGAAAAACTGGGTACTCACCTGCAGAAAGATAAAACTGGACCCTTATCTCTTACCACTAACCACAATCAATTCAAAATGGATCAAAGATCTAACCTAAGACATCAAAGTGTAAAACCACCGGTGGAAAACACAGGGGAAATGCTTGGAGGCATTGGAGTAGGTGAAGACTTCTTAAGTAAGACCCCTAAAACACAGGCAATAATCCCCAGAATGAACACGTGGGATTATATCAGATTAAAAAGCTTCTGCGCAGCAAAAGAAACAATAATTAAAGTGAATTGAAAACCTTCAGAATGGGAGAATATATTTGCAAATGATGCCTCAGATAAGGTATTGATAACCAAAATATACAGAGAACTCAAGCAGCTCACCCCCCCTAAAAAAAAGGATCAACCCAATTAAAAGATGGGTGAATGAGCTGAACAGACAACTCTCCGAAGAAGACATATGAACAGCCAAAAAGCATGTAAAAAAAAAAATGATCAACGTCCCTTATCAAATGGGATATCTAAAGCAAAACTACAATGAGATACCACCACCTAGCCCTGGTCAGGAAGGCTAAGATTTTAAAAATGCAATGATAAGTGCTGGTGAGGCTTTGGAGAAAAGGGAACCCTCCTACACTATTGGTGGGGATGAAAATTGGTCCAGCTACTATGGAGAATAATATGGAAATTCCTCGAAAACCTACAAATAGAACTACCATGTGACCCAGCAATTTAACTCCTAGATATCTACCCAAAGGATAGGAATGCACTCAGTCAGAAAAACACCACACATCCTTATTTATTGTGGCATTATTCACAATTGCTAAGACATGGAATCAACCCAAATGTCCACAAACAGATGAATAGATTGAAAACGTGTGAAACAAATACACTACAGAATACTACTCAGCCATACAAACCCGTGAGACCCTGGCATTTGATAGGAAGTGGATGAATATAGACTTACTGCTAAGCGAAGCAAGCCAAGACTATGAAAGAGAGGCATTGTATGTCCCCTCTCAATATATACCAACGTCTGCACTCCGCGGCAGAAATGGAGAGAGTGAAAGGTGGAAAGGCATGGCGAGCCACGGTGGAAACTAGTGGCTCTCCCCTAGTGTGGGAAGAAGATAGGAAATGGGGAGGGTGAGAGGGAGGGAATTCGGGGGAAGAAAGAAGCAAAACATTTAAGGGACCAAAAGTGAAAAATGATCTGTTGATGATAATATGTATGATAATATCTTTGACTGAACCAATATATAGTGTATTCACAATGGGGAAACTCATTTGGTATACCAAAATGATACCCAGTGATGGAATGTAAAATAAATACATAAAGAAAAAAATGAAAGGAAAAAAAAAGTCAACAATTTTGAAACAAAACCACTAAAAATTAACGATTATTTATGAGTATCAGATTTCAAAGCTGGCATACTCCCCAATTACACTTTTTGGGCTCTCTCTTTTTTTCAGCTGAGGTAAAATTTATATAGCATTAAATTCTCCATTTTAGCTATTTTTAGTATGTAATAGCCATAAAGTTTTATAAGAACATTGCAATAACAGATTATTTCAAGTTCTACTTAAATTGCCAATAAAATAAATGATAGAAAGTTCACTCTCTTTCACAGTCTGACCTATATCACTTAGCATATCTTCAAAGTTCATTCATTTTGTCTCAGCTCCTGAGAGCCCATGGTTCTTTACGGCTGGCTAGTAGCCCAGTGTATATAAATACCATGTCCTATTTATCCATTCATCACTTTGGAGGCACTAAGGTTGATTCCATGCCTTAGCTATTGTGAAAAATGGTGCAATAAACGTAAATATCCCTGTTTAATAAATACCACATCCTCTCACTCATGAGCAAAAGCTAAAGAACTCATAGCAAAGTAGACTAATAATAGATGTTAGATTCTAAAGGGGGGTGAGGCGATGGAGAGAAATTGGTTAAAAGACACAGAGTCTATGTAAACATGGAGAATAGATTTTGAAACTGTATACCACAGTAGACTAACATATGCCAGTGACAACATGTACTGACAAACACGCAGAGCAATATTTGGGTGTGCACAACATAGTCTGTTGTCTACTGAGCACAGTGAAGGTGCCTACCCGTTGATTTGATTATACAACTGTCTACACTATTGAAAGGACCATACTGTACCTCACAAAGATATAAAACAATCATATGTAAACCAGAAACTACAAGTTAAAAAAAAAATGGTCCCTTAGCTGTATTGATTTTATAAGTACTAAATTAAAACTACACTATTATTTGTGCCCTATGATTATTGAGGCCATGACAAATTGACTATTATAAAGTAGAACTTAATTAAAGAGGATGAGATGAAATAGGTGAACAAATCACATTTAAGATTTACAACATAATAGATTGGTGGAATTGACCTTAGACGTACTACACAACATCTTCTGGGGAAAAATATCATGAACAGGATGATTTTCTTCTAGTGCATACTGCCTTTTTCCTCTCCTAATTACATGATAATAAAATATGAAGCATGTATAAAATATGAAATGATTAGTTTCTAACAATTAAATCTGACTGAATTTTCCATCTTCATGCCACTTTGTTACTATAAAAAGGAAACAGAAAAGTATCAAGCACATAAATATTTTTACTTTCTCTTTGTACAGATTTCACCTTCCGTTTTACTGAAAACTTAAGCGCATTAACACAAGCCATCCGAGAAATATTTTAATTTGTTTCTTTACAGTCACATATGAGTCACCTATGTATGTTTTTAATTTTAATATATTTTGAAGTCTTATTTTCCATTTAAGTTGCTCTGATACTTCTGAAAATGTTTACCTACATTTATGCACAACTTATAAATTAAAATGCTTACTTAATGCACTCTGGAGATATTTGTTTCTGATTGATAAAGAAAAAATAATGTATACAGCCACATCAATGAAACATAGTTAAAATCATAGCTAAAACAACCTCTGGGGAAGTCATGTTACCCAATTTTTTTCTCTTCATATAAAAAAAATAAAGTAATAAAATAAGCTTCAATTCGTAGACATTTGGGGAGATAAGATCAAATTTTCTAGCTATATGAGCTTAATTTTAAGTCAAGCAAACCAAATGTCTATTTTTTAAAGAATTATTTATTTATTTTTATTTATTATTATTTTTTGGTTTGCTCTAGGGCACCTGTGCTCACCAGAGAGAGGAAAGAAAGAAACCGAGCTGCCAGGTCCATTACTCGAACAACGGTCCAGTGAAAGTTCGCGCCTTCACCACGCCCCCTGCTGGTCCCCAAATGTCATTTTTGGTAACGGACTGTGTAGAAAGGAAAGAAAGAAAGAAAAGAAAAGAAAGGAAAGAAAAAAAGAAAAGGGAAGGAAGGACGGACGGACAGATAGTAAGAATGACCTTGCCCTCAAGTGTTTAGAAAGGCATAAAGAAATATGGGGAAACAGAATGCAAACACCTTCTAGCCCAGCAGTTGCACTGAACAAGAGGAGATAAAGAAGCTACATAACAAATCACAACTTTGGGAAGTAGAAGAGATGATTCTTCAGAGGTTTTTGTGTTATTATTGGCGGTGGTGTTGTTTTCACGGGGATCTTTGGAAATGTATTACACAGTATCTCACAAACAATGAATAGGTGGACCCACTATGCACGTCAATGGATGCAAGGCGCATTAAAAAAGAATAACCTTAGGGACCATGGACAGTGACAGCATGATTGCCTACGCACTGAAGGCCCTCCTGGTTGCTTACTCTGAATTATCGCAGGCTTTGCCACTTGTTTTTGTCTCTCATCCTGCTGGAAATTTCTCCTAGTGTCGAGCAGTTGTTCACCTCCGACTAACAGTCCATTTGTAATGGGCAAAAATGTAATACATTTAAAAATATGTCTGACTAATCCAGAGTCTGAATTCTGACAAAAAGAATCCATTGAAATGGTTTTGGTTTTTTCGTTATTCTTTATTTTTCAGTATGAAACTCCCCTCCCCTCGGCTCCTGCCCAACTCTGAGCATTCTGATTCAGAAAGTCCAAGATGAGGAAAAAGGATTTGCCGGTTTAATACAGCGGGTAATTTAGATATCACCCACAGCTCAGAGTTATTGCACCACTTAATTTTTTTAAACTATGCTTTTAAACAATTATACAGTATTTAAACTAAAAAGACAGGCAGCTTTCTTCTGAGAACTTCTAAATTTTCCTCCCTACTGCCCTTTAGAGACTCTGGTCCACAGAATAGCAACCCCATCGTGTGGCATTTTGCTGAAATTGCTCCTAGAGGCGGGTTAGGTTTGAACATATTTTTGCTAAGCCAAAGCAAACTTGGGAAATGTCCATTCATTTATGTATCCAGCCCATGTTTATTGAGCAGCTAACGCCTACATGAAAGGCACTGCACTAGCTCCCGACGGCAACACACACAAAACAGCTACCACCACCTACGCACACCCAGGCTGAAACGACGGGGCACCGACAGTAAGCCCACGTGACCCCGAGCTACTGATTCAAGTCACCGTGCACACTGAGCGACTGCACGGTCTGTGCTGGCCTGCCCCCCAAAGTCTGTCCCTGAGGCAGAAACAGGCTGCTGACCCCAGAAAGGATCTCCTGGAAGAATGGAAGAGCAGCAGATAGGAGCAGGCCTCCCCACCAGTACGGACTGGCTAGCCACTGTCCGAAACGTAACTATTCACTTCCGTGAGCATCACTTAAACAGCCACACAGGCAGCCATGGCCCTGCTGGTCTGGAGCCACGTGTGGTTCTCGGGTGCCGTTTTACCTTCCACGTCCTTTCATCAGGACCTTCCGTCAAGGGCCTTCTCGGCCTTCTCTTCACGACACTGATATTTTTGGAAAATACATTTGACGGGCCCTGTTATACCTGCTGCATCTCACCTTCTGGAACTCTCATTGCACCCAGCTCACAGGGCGGTGTGTGTCACTAAACGATCGACGCCGTTTCAACAAAGGGTTCCACTGCTAGGAGGCATGAGGAAATGATCAGACCACAGGTACAGATCTGGAGGTACAAAGTGTCAGCTACGATGCTATTCAGCAGAGATTACAGTGATACACTTGTTACAAACAAGGGGATTTTTTTTTAAGAGAGACTTTTGCTGTAGGGCATATGCACTCTCCAGACAGACAGACAGAGAAAAATCCCCCCCGGGAGGGGGATAGCCACATGGCACCTCCTCCCTTCTCCTCCTGAGATCGTGGGCATGCACACACATGTGCCCGGTACGAGTTTCAAGCCCCAAATTACGACAGGAGGAGAAACGGAGAAGGGATTCCCTGAGGCGACTGCTTTCTCCCTCTCCCTCTCTGTCTCTGGAGGCAAGTGAATGTACCCTCTGGCAAAACTGTTCTCAAAAACAGAGCTCACTCCCATGATAGAATATTCTATGTTCTGACTGTATGACATAATAGTACTAACTTAATAACGGATGCTCATGCACTGAAACGCAAAAATAAAATCACGCTGATGTGTTGGTGTGGTTGATATATAAATTATTTTTGAATACTGGCTTTTGGTTGTTGTTAAAACTTTCTAAAACTGAGCATGGGTTATAAGAACTGAAGAAAAAGAGACCAAGGAGGTGCGATATTTTCCAGTTTCACACATTACAGCCAATATATTTCCCATCTCCAGTCTCCTAAACTTAGAAATGTCTTAAATAGCACATAGGCGATTTATATTCATTCCTTCTCACTAATTTCCCTTCATCTCTCACCCCATTTTTCTACCAAACAAAATTATTACTGAAGAACAATTAATCACAGATAAGATCTCAAATATTTCTTTGAACACACTAAGTTTTAAAACAAATGTTTTTCATCTCTCTTATCTGGTATTAACATTTTCTGGGTTTTTCTGACTGATATATAAAAGTATCAGCTCACTAAATTTACATGTTTATCTCCAACTCTCATCTTAATCCATATTCATTTTATTTATTAATCACTGTGTACCTGATAAAATTTAATTAACATACTTAGAAATCTCCCACTGCATAAAAACAACTTACAGCTTTAGATAAGTACATAAACATAAAAATAGCAATTTAGTTGAGTAAAAATGAAAACTCAAGGTGATCAATAGTGACATTGAGAACTACATCACGACGCGGCTCAGTCGTCTCTGAGATCTGCCATAAATAAACTTATACTCCTGGTTCTTGTTTTACAATTGATTACAGTTCAAGAGTGGAATGGAAGGTTTCTGACCGGCTAGGTTACTCCTCAGTCTGCTGATGCTGGTTCTGCGTCCTTGGTCACCGTGGAAAGAATGACTGGAGCTGATCCGTGCGGTCTGGGGTACGCAAGCCCTGACCCGGACTGGCGGACTGCGACATGGGATCTGTAAATTCAGATGTTTGCCTGGAGACGAGAGTCAGCTCCCTATCACTGAACAGCGTCCACACTGCCCCACGGCGTAACTGGATAAAGGTGTATTCTCACCAGACTCCCCAGAGAAGCCTAGGAAGATCACACATTTGAGAAGGCATAGGTGTACGTGCATTTGCAAACCTGAGTTTTTCTATAATTCCTTATTCATATTTAATAATTGTACATCTTTGTGGGGGTATAATATGGATTTTTTTCAAAGTATGCATGCAGTGAACAATAATCAAATGAGGGACACCACATTTATCATTTTCAACAAGAAACCCACCATATTATGATATACACTATCAATTTTTGCTCTGCTAGTTTTGTTTGTTTTTGAGATTTGCATGTGTAAGACTGGCAGTATCTGTTTGCTGACCCTTTTCATTGTTGTGATAACAAGGGCTTTCCTATTACTCTGTGTGTATTTTTGCTCCTAAATGACATTACTTTAAAGAAAAAGTTTATGTATTCATTTCTTCCATGATTGAGAAGGAGAGACAGAGAGAGAGACCCCAGCTCTGGTCTTCATGCCACAGCCCACCCCCAGTATCAGCCACCCAGGATGATGGCTAAGCAGGGTGCCTAGTGTGTACAGGTAGGTCTCGGGAGGCAAACCGAGGACCTTACCGTATGGATCCAGTTGCATTATTATGTCACTGTCTGGCTCTTACTAAGGCCACGGCTCTTGAGCAGCTCTGGGCTTTGTGTGGCACCATCTGGCACTGAAAGGCCAGCCACAGCTCGAGCCTTGCAAAGTGAGAGGTCAAGTGGGATCATTGATGCCCATCATAATCACACCACACGCCTGCAGCCGGTGCAGCCTCTGCAGAGGAGCAGACGCACGAGTGCCCAGCGGAACTCGGATTCCGTACAGCTCCACGGTTGTAACACACCCGCATTCATATTTGTATAACCAACCCACTAATCAGAGTGCAGAGCGGCTTCAAATAAAAGCCTTCGTGCGGCTCATTCATCCACATCCTGTGGGCGTGACCTCGCTCGGCCCCCAGCTCCCTCGGATTACAGACCAGTCATGTGGGTGTGTCTACAGGTGTTTCTGTATCAGACCAGTATCTGAGTCAGGGGACACAGTGAAACCAACTGCCCTCCTTAATGCGAGTGGGCTTCATCCAATCAGCTGAAAGCCTAAACAGAACAGAAAGCCTGACCTGTTACAGCGGAATTTCCTCCTACCCGACTGCCTTCAAACCAGGACGTCATTTTCCCCTCCTTCAGACCGAACCAAATACTGGCTCCTCCAAAGTCTTGTGCAGTCGGCCTTCATGTGCGGACTGCCAGGTTGGCTTGAGGGTCTGCTTTGTAAACCTCGCAGGGTCTTAAGGTTTGATCACGCCCTGACTGACTCCCCCTACCTGACTGACTCCCCCTCTCCAACACCTTGTCCCACCACAACCTTCTCTAGTGGGAGTCCCCCTTGGCAGTATCTGACAACACCTGGTTCATTCACTTTGCTCGATTTTCTTGTTCATCACGGCAGGAAGACAAGCCTGAATGATACCACTTCGTCCAACCTGGCCAGCAGGAACCGCACTAGAAGCTATTGTTTTGTGTTAAAAAAAAAAAAAAAAAAAAAAAAAAGATAAAACAACAAAACTATAAGAAAGGCTTGAGGAATCCAAAAAAATGATACAGCTTTTAAAAAGAAAGATCTACTGAGACCAGTAGATGGCATAATGGTTATGTTGCTCGACTCCCCACAGTTGATTGTGGTTCAAGTCCCAAAGCTGGCAGCATAAAACTCACACCAGACACGTGTGCATGCATGCCCAAAATACTGTGAGGAGAGTGGAGGAGGGGACTGCAATGTGGCCATCCCCCCAGGGGGTGGTTTCTTGCTTTCTCTTTCTCTGTCTCTGTTGCTCTGGTAAGCGCACACACCCTATAGCAAAAATCTCTCTCAAAAAGCAAAGGTCTACCAATAATTTCATAACTCACAGCAAATAATTTATTCTCCTAAAAAATTAAAACTAAAAAAAATGTGTTTATTCAAATAATAGAAAACAATATGCCATTTTGCTTGTTTTGTTTTTGCGATTGAGTGCACTGCTCATTGAGGACCGGGAAGAAAAGTGAGAAACCATCCCCCAGGGATAGCCACGCCGTAATCCCTTCTCCTCCATTCTCCTCTCAAGAGATGCACAGGTGCCGGGTCCAGGACTCAAACCACAGAGTCAGCCATGTGAGATCCAGCTGCTCTAAGCATCACACCTCCTAGCTGGCCCAACAATATGCTATTTAAATTATTTTTCCAGAGTTTTCTTTGAAATATGGTACTGTATTTGCGATCCTAAAACACAAAGCCTTTGATAGTGCCGAATCCAGGGACAGGGGTCACTTCACCTTGGAGAGGCATGGCGGAGAGTCCCCTGTGGGGGCGGCGGGGCCTGGTCGTAACTGCCGTCCGGAAAACGGGCGTGTGACGCGCACATCTGCCCTCGGCTCCCAGCAGGAACAGGAATCTGAGTGACCCCCACAAATGATCTTGTTCACCTCAAGTGCCAGGGACAGATGCCACATTGGTCTAGGAATGACCACCCGAGGGCCACCACCCACCTCCCCGGTGAAGACTGGGAGGGAGGAACGGACTCTGTGACCCTTTCAGAAAATCCTTTCACCTTTTTTAAATACCCTGTCCAAGCCACTGCCCCTAAACAGATGGCATTTCACACAAACCACGAGCCTGTGTGACGGCCAGTGGGGATTGCTACCTGCTCCGGAAGACGTCTGAGCCCCTGTGTCGGCAGTGTTCTCGCTGCACCTGTTTGTGGTGTAAAATTATGAACACTCTTACAAAACGGTGACTGCCTTCTAGGCTCGCACTATCACTCCTCCTACGGTTATCCTTTCCTCATATTTCAAAAATGCATTAAAATTTAATTTTACATTTGCTAGGTCATTGTTCAAGATGACAAGCCGCTAAACCCCGCTGTTATTTATTTGTATTATGGACCTAATCTGGCTTTCCACTGGGAACACGAGTTTCTTATTCCCCTTGAGAAAATAAGGTGTCGGCGGAACCGAATGCCAGTGAAATAAGCACTGTGCTTCCCTCAGGTAAAGCAGCTCAACGAGAATTAGTACTTTATCCCCAAGTAGTTGACAACATCAGGATAGTATTCCACTGTCTCGGCGGAGTACGGCCCATTTTAAACGTCGCAGCACGAGGTGGTCAGCGCAGCCCCGTCTGGCCTACTGGGAAGCAGCGGGTGGGAAGGAGGTACCCTCAGCTCCAGGTGCTCACAGGGTCCCCCTTCAGCAGGAAGGATGTGACCCAGGGACTGGACAGCCCCCAGTGGGCACCGGGACACCTCGTGTGAAGCCAGGTGGTTACCAATACAGCAGATGGAGAAGGAGCAGACCCACAATGACCGTGACAGCAGAGGCAGGACATGTACCGACAGCCCTGATGTCCTTTGAGAAAATGCGTCACCGAGCATTACCGAGAGAAGCACAGGGACAGAGTTGGAGAGAGAAAACCTAGTTACATGAGACAGAGCCCAGAACCTGAGTTGGAACTGCTAAAAACGTACAAGGTAACTGTATATAGATGCCTACCACGGAAAGGGTAAGATTATTAACATTGTTTCCTTACAAGAGTGATACTAACAATAGAGACTGGGGCACTTAAAGGCTGGCCATCCTGCAATCATGTTACCAGAGAAAACAGACAAGTTCTAGTTTCTTACTGATACTTGTAACCAGGTTTAGAATATGTAACATCTTTTAAATAGCTCCAAGGAGTAAGCGGAAAATCGACTTCCTATAAAACAGGAGGACGCATTCCTTTCTAGGATGGCTCTTCCAGGTTGCGTTTGCATGCTACAGAGACTTTACCTGCTCACTGAGGGCTTCCCTTCAGTAAACACAGACACCTGCTTCCTCCTCCGGACACACAATGGCTTTTCCTAGGAAGAGAAATTGTGTGATGGGACCAGCAGATGGTGGTTACATTGCTGGACTCCCACATGACTGACCACAGTTCAAGTCCTGAACACGGTGGCTTGAAACATGCTGAGCACATGTGTGTGCATGCCCAAGATCCTGGAGAGAGAATGGAGGAGACAGGATTGTGACATGGCCGTCTCACTTTCCCTCTCACTGTCTCTCTTTCCAGCAAGTACATGCACCCTAAAGCAAAAACCTCTAAAAAAAAAAAAAAAAGAAAAGAAAAAGACTAAAAAGACTAAAAAGAAAATTACATGATATAAAGACAACATCAACTTTCACATGTAGAACATCTCATATGGCCCTCATAGAATGCCATAAGACTTAAATTTTTAGTATCATTGTAAGCTTTTTTGCTACTTTGCAATAAGTAGCACTCCCAACTTAGACAGAGCAAATGGAGCCTGGGGAAGGTAAGAAAAGGTGTCGACAGGCCTAACACCAACAAGATTAGCCCCAGGATCGGAACCTAACCTCACTGTTCAAGTCCAGAGCTGACAGTTTCAGTTCCTGTACGTCCCAGTCCTTTGAAACGAGTGAAACGAGGTAGAGGGTAAGTGCCGGGCACCCTACAGGAGCTACACCAGGTCTCCTGGACTACAGCCAGAACAGATCAGCTTTGCTCCGCAGGCAACTACTGAAATAATATCACGTGGTCATTAGCTAAAAGCATTTGACATACCCTGAGCCACCAGGAGCTCACTCCACCCCAGGCTGCCGAGCAGAGCTGACATGCAGCCTCTGCAGACCTCGGACTGGCCGCCATTACTTTCTAAGGTACCGAGGCTCTGCCGGAAGGCCACTGGCTGGAGCGCCACCCTGACTACCGAGCAGAGACCCAGAAAGAAACGCTCTTCCTCCCACTCCTAAGAGGTGACCCACCGTTCCGTCCCTAAAACGTGAACGTGCTTCTGTGGCAGCCACCGTGGAGCTCCTCCATCTTCAGTTCCCCACTGATGCGGAATGTCAATGCTCGGGAAAAAACGGAGAAGGAATGTAGGGACAAACAGTGACACATCCCAACCTGAGAGGGGCCCCCTCCCAGATGGTGACCACAGAAAGAGAGCCGTAGTCGTTGCAGTAACGAAGCACACCGAAAGCTGTTCTCAGACGGTCCTGCACAGCGTCAGTGCCACGAGTCCCAATTACGGACTTGGATAACGCAACTTTAAATCTAGAGAACTTCAGGACCAGCAGATGGTGTAATGGTTACCTCGCTGGACTTCCACGTAGTCAACCACAGATCAAGCCTCGGACCCGGAGGCTTAAAATTCACGCTGGGCTTGTGTGCGTGAGTGCCCGAGATCCTGAGAGGAGAACGGAGAAGGGGCTGTGCTGCAACACCCCCCTGGGGGTGATTTCTTGCTTTCTGTCTCTCTGGCAAGCACACATGCCCTGTAGCAAAATTCTCTCTTAAAAAAAAAAAATTCTAGAGTGCTTCACCTGACGGATACCTTCTGTAGACGAATTAGAGGAAGGTTTACAACTTCATCCACTGTGTGGATCTGACCAACTCGAAGCGGGGCGAGGCACAACTGCACACGGCTTACTGGTGAAGACACCTGAAACCCTCTTCCCATGCGTGTTTAAGTGAAGTGGCAGACGGTAAGGCCACAGGTGGTCTATAACAGCGGGAACAGAATTCGGAAACCAGGGGAGAAAATGCGGCAGTAAGGGGTCTTTCAAAAATCCATTTTCTATATTCAGTAAAGTGTAAAAAAAACATAATGATGGCATATTGACAGATATAAATATATTATAGCGAGACTTACATTAGAGGTAGGAAAACATATCGTTCAACACATAGATATAAACACAACATTCACTATACACAGGCATGTGTGTGTGTTACACACACACATCTGCATTCTTTAGACAGGTAGATACTAGATAACAGATAGACAAGAGCAGCAGAGCAGGCGTGATAAACGTGGGCCAGCTCCACAGTAAGTGGTAGTCTGCTCTTCTAGGAGAAGCCAGAACCCACGTGGAAACTGTGGTTCAAATCCCTCCCAGCCAGGGATAACTCTGAATAAAGGATGTTTAAGAATTCCTGGTATTATCTCTGCTACTTTTCTGAAATCATGAGTGACTCACAATTTTAAGTGTTTTTTGTTAATTATAAACTAAATTGTGGAAAGATGCTTAACAAATATTTACAGAAATATAATATGAAAAATGCCTCCCCAAAGTCAATGTATTTTAGGTGTCCAAAAATAAAATGAGATGAGAACAAAAAATTAGGATGTCAGATACTTCTCCAGTAGAAACAATCTTGGTTCAGAACAAGAAAATTATTTCCGAGACAGGAACTAGTGCTTACTCCTTATAAGAGCATGTGAAGGACTTTTATCCCATCTACCACAAAATTTAAAAGCATAAATTTAATTACTTCAAAGACAAAGGACAAAGACCCAAATAAAGCAAATTAATTATGAGGAAATGTTTGGAGAAAGACACATAAGACTTAGAGAGACCCCAAGATTTCATTGCGTGGCAAGGACCTTTAAACGGGTATGTGGTGTCACCCCAGGTCAGACTCAAAGACCTGCAGAATACACACGAGACAGTGGAGCAATCTGAAGCGTCCTGACCACAGATGCCGATGCAGTGTTCTCAGGTCAAGAATAACCATTAGCTGGAATAAGTGGACAGAGGATTAAACTTGTTTTTTCATTTAAAAACAAACAAACCAGTCTTGATTCTGAGTCATCCAGGAAGCCAAGGCTAACGTTGAGCGGAGTTTTATTAATAGCCATGCTGCCACCAGGCGTTAAACTAGCTTCTGGTACTCATTGAAATGTACAAAGGTTATCTAGTCCTTACTTTCTCTCAAGTAAAACAAGATCCTATTACCATCCAAAGTAATCTTCTACACACGCAAAGCAGTGAAGAACACCTCAACTTCCAACAGCCATTTTTGTATCTGTTTCCTGATCCTGTCACACCAAGGGCACTTCCCTCATTTAAGGAAGAGAATGGGGGAGTAACAAAGCCAAGAAAAGGTACTCGATTTTCTATTTTCTTTTCTTTTTTCAGAGAGTATTTTTTCTGCTACAGGAAGTGTGCACTCGCCAGAAAGACAGAGACAGAGAGACAGAACGTGAGAAATCACCCCCCAGGGGGAGTGGGTACACCGCAATCCCTCCTCCTCCATTCTCCTCTCGGGATCTTGAGCACGCACATACACATGCCCGGTGTGAGTCTAAGCCACCAGGTCCAGACTTAAACCACGGTCAACTGCATGGGAGTCCAGCAACATAGCCATTATGCCATCGGCTGGTCCTCGGTTTTCTATTTCCTAATGAGGATCATCTTCCATGGAATTTTTTTCTTATTTCCTGTTAAAATGAAGAGTATAGATCCTCTTTAAACGCCAAGATCAAGTCTGAGTACTAAATCCTGAGGCCCCATCATAAAAATTCCTAGACACAGAAGGTCTGACTTGGGTCCTGCCTGAGGATTGCTTCGTCCACACACACGGCCAAGTGTTGGAGGGTCAGGCTCTCGGGCAGCACTTGGGCAGGACTACAGTGACACCTGAGTACGTAACACTTTGGTGCCTTTTCTTGGGAATTTCCATGGTAAGATCCCATCGAAAGAGTGAAACACAAGTAGGTTTATGGCGGGAGCTGATGTCTTCCTGCCTTTTTTTTTCTTTTCTTTGCTATTTATTTTAGAATTGTGTTTGGCCTTTTGAAGCCTATGGAAATATACTTGGATTTAATGGGGGGAACTGGAAACATGAGTGGGTATTACCCTCAGGCAGACAGTGGGATTAGCAGGAAACTGCACGTAAGAGTCTGAACGCTTATCTGTAAAAGAGTGAAATAGCATCAGGTGGTCGGAAAAGCACGACATGGTTTTCCTACACAAAAATGCGTCGTGACTTTTCCGATGCCCCAATACTTTTTCCCATAAGGATGATATCAGGATTAAAGCACATGAATTTTTCAGGCGTCTAGAACAACGCCTGAGTAGGACTGCCAGGTCAGAAGTGAACAGGTTTAATCCGACAGTGCCGTGCAGCACCTGTCTGTGCAAGTTCGGGCTGAACCGGGGCCTTCTGAGTTCACATGGGCCCAGATGACACGGCACCCCGTGAGGCTGACCACCAGGGGCGGCCCTGGATCCGTTTCTGGAGACCTCCCTGGGCACACTCAGGGGTGCACACACCATCTCCTGACATGGAGACCTCTGGGGGAGTGCTCTCTCTCTCTCACTTACTGAAGAAAGAAAGAAACTCTTACCAAAACGTAGAAGCTAAATCCAGCAACCCTACCCTGCAGTAAGGAGGTGTCTCAGAAACACTGCTGTCCCCTCCCCTCCCACAGCCCTCGGAACTCACCTGCAGGCCCTTCCCTACTGAGCACCTGGAGAGACAAGAACCAGGAACGCCCAGCCCCACGCCCCGCAGCGGGCGGAAACGCCGAGGGATGCACGGGGTGAACGGCTGGGGAGGCCAAGAAAGCACAGGGCTACAGGTAGGGTGAAAGCACGGCGCCCACCTTAAACAGACTCCTCGCTCCCCAGGGGAAGACAGCCAACGTTCTCAGAGCGAAATGAGGAGACAGGCATGGAGACAGAAAATATGTTCATTTTCATTTACTACCTCACGGACTACGCGATCACCCCAAAAAATCTAAGACCTCAAGGAGTTAAAAATGCTGAAATAAGTCTGATAAGATATATTTGGTCACATTCACATACAATTCTGAAGGTTCCAGGGACCAGCTGGTGGCATGGTGGTTGAGGTACTACACTCCCACACGGTCGACAACGGTTCAAGTCCTGGACCTGCTGACTTACTTTCTCATTTTCCCTCTCTTTCTCTATCTCTTTTTGATGAGTGCATGTGGCCTAGAGAAAATTTAAAATAATAATAAATAAAATAAAATCTTTAAAAACAATTTTTTACAATTCTGATTGCTAATGTTCAATTTTGAAATTAAGGAATCAAAACAATTTTCCCGTTTTTGCTTTCCTGAGATGGTCAATATAGTTGGAGAATCAGTTTCACTCTTTAAGTCTAGAAAGTTCTGCTAAGTCTCGGGGGGAAAAAAATGTCTCTCCAAGATCTAAAAGTACCTATAATATAAACGGTCCAGAAAGATCTCACTGGAGCATCGTATTCTCCCTCGAAATTACCTGGCCTTACGGGGAGCAACCTCCATTTCGCAAGTCACACCTTACGGAGTCACAGCTGAGCAAAATACTTAATGACTTACTACTAAGCGATTTTTATAAAGCCCTTCAGGTCATGAAATGTCTCAACTAAGTATGAATAGCGAAGTTTTGCCGCATCGATGCCCGACTGTCTCAGCCCTCACTGTCGGCAGCACCTTCTTTACAGAGGTAAAGAGCAACGCGGGGAGAGACCCTCTCCGGCAAGGACACAGCACGGAGTTGGCCCTGGAGAACCGTGCTTCTCCCTCCACTTGGCTACCTTAGACGCGGCCCAGGCGCCAGGTACCAACGACACTAAGACACAGCCCCGTCTCCGTACGTTTATGTGTGGTATATAATTATGATGTGGGCTTTTTGTTTATTCTTATTTTGGCTGACAAACCATGAAGAAATATGATTGGGCCTATTTTATGGAAAAGAGAACAAATGTTTCCACCATGGAAAAGGTTTAGATATCATTTCCTCGAGAACTGTGCAGGAGAATAACTCCAGAAAAGGAAAAATATGCTTTAGCCTTGGAAAATGAGGCATGGGAAGGGAATGTGAGCCTACGGGTCACTCAGCTCGCAGAGAGAGCAACGCCCATCTAATCCGACCTGTCGACCCCTCCCTACTCACCCCAGCCCGAAACCTGAGCTTCACCCTAGAACCTTCGCCCAGGGCCCATGCCGCCACTGCCAGGGAACATCTCAAAGGAGCTTGCAGTACAGATTTGGCAGGTCAAGGGAAGACGAGCTGGCCTTGTGTGAGAACTAGCTGGCCTTCAGTGGACTGCACGTAAGGCCAACGCCGGGAAGACCACCGTGGTTAAACTTCCCAGACGCTAACTGACACACTGAGGGCAGCGCTCCCCTGGAGATGGAGCCAGAGTGGGACGGGCCCAGGAAAGAGCCCGAGAACCGAGCCCCATCGCGGTGTGCTCGAGCACATCTGACCTGAAGAGACTGCAACGATAACAACTTCTCTTGCCTGGAACCACCGTCTGTATGTTTTCCTTGACTCATCGGTTTTCATGAAATCCTCACTCCCACAATAGCGAGACATAACAACTTCTTGGAAATCCTCCCTCCATTGTCTTGAGCAAGATTCCAGAACAGCTGAAATGTAAAATCCTTAGATGTAAGCAAGAAAAAAAGCCTGTCCTGATGTGCCCTGGGTTATCAATCTGTTTCTCATAAACCAGCTCCTGAATTGTGCCGTGTTGTTTGAAAAAGAGAAAATAACACACACGGGCCGTGTCTGCCAGCTAAGCTGAAGAGCCCTTGTGAAGGCCAAGTTCAGGAAAAATCAGTCAAGCCAAACAAGAACACTTGACTATGGTAAAGGTTGGACCAGATGTCGGTATAGATCCAGCCCAGTCTTACGGCATAATTTAGAAACTGGCTTATATGAAACAGATGACCAAACCCTGTCCTTGTGTGCTCTGGGTTTTCTGCTTATATTCCTAAATCTGACTGTGTTTTATATTGCATTTGTTTTGTTTGGGGGATCTTTGTTGTTTTTTTAACTGACAATCATTTTAAAAGCCAAACCAGTTGTTTACGAACATAGCCTTTGGAAGAGAAGGCAAACAAAGATGCCAGGTTTGACAAAATTAGACAGCTTGAGATTTCCTCCTGGCTTTACAGTCTAGGAACCTAGAGCTTGTAAGCCCCACAGACAAACTCGGATGTTCCGAAATACCTCTGGAGGTAGACAGTGAGGTTCTGTGGCAACCTCAGTACCCCCTAGGTGTCCCCACATTTAGAAACAGCCACCTGAGAAGAAGAGAGGCCTGGAAACCACCCTACCTTGACGTGTCCTTCCCCCTCTGCATGAAATGCTCCACCAACTCCTTCCCCAGGCCACAGGGAAATTCCTCCTCACCGAGTGGCAATCCAGGACATCTCTCGGGGAGACTTATAAAGCCCTCTTTCCACTGTCTTCCTTTACTCCACACTTTCTGAAAACACCTTTTATTTTTTAATTCCCAACTCAAGAATTTCTTGTCTGCAAATCCCATCCTGACACACAACATTGGGTTAATTACCGCTTTTATTTTTTTTAACTTTGCTATGAAGCCCCTGTGTTTGCTGGGATGAGGGGGTACGAGAAGGGGGATGGCCGTACCACATCCATTCTCCTCCAGGAACACTGAGCACGCACACACACACATGCACCCAAAGCTGCCAGGTCCGTGTCTTGAACCCCGCCGTCCGCCATGTGGGATCCAACAGCCTTCACCACCACAGCACTGGCTGTTCTTGTACTGCTTCATTATGCCACTGCTATTTCTTTTCGTTTTTTGTTTCTTTTGTTTTGTCTTCCAGAGGTTTTTGCCTTAGGGCATGTGGAGAGAGAGGGAGAGGGAGAGAGAGAGGGAGAGGGGGAGAGAGGGAAAGAGGGGCAGTGAGAGGAAAATCGAGAATTCACTCCCTAGGAGGATGGCTATGCTGCAACCAACCCCTTCTCCTCTGTTCTCTTCCCAAAATCTTGGGCGTGAATGCACACACACCCACCCTGAGTTTGAAGCCACCGGGTCCGACAGGACTTGAACTGACTGCAGCTGGCCTGTGGGCGTGCAGGACCGTACCTGCTGCGCCACTGCTGGCCAGGCACTGCCGTTTCTAACAGGCCCCTTACAGCGCCGGTCACATGGCGGGGTATGATGGACCAGTAATTTTGTTTTCTCTATTTCCGTCTCTCCTGGAATGCTAGGAGTTGCTTAGAGAAAAAGTATTCTTGTTAAATCATGTCCTCAACCCTTGCTACAGGGCCTATATAAAATAAATACATAAATCAGCAGAGTTTGGCTTCTGGCTAAGACCGGCTAGTTCACTTTGGGCCAAATCCCTCTTCAAGTACTAGAAAAAGTATACCTTTTAAAAACTTACTGCTGGGAACCAGCAGTTAGCGTAATGGCTATGTGGCTGGATTTCCACGTAGTCGACCGCGGTTCGAGTCCCAGACCCAGTGGCTTAAAACTCACGCTGGGCACGTGTGCATGCGTGCCCAAGATCCCGAGAGGAGAATGGAGGAGAAGGGATTGCGGTGTGACCATCCCCCCTGGGGGGTGATTTCTCGCTTTCTGTCTCTGTCTCTGTCTGGCGAGCGCACGCGCCCTATAGCGAAACCTCTTCAAAAAAAAAAACTTACTGCTACATTTAAAAATTGCCAGCGAGTCATGTGCTTGCAGGTGGACTGAGAGAGAGAGCACCTCGGAAGGGGGACGGTGACACCGCACTCCCTTCTCCCCTACCTCTCCACCTCCTGGGGTTGGGGGCAGGTAAGCGCATACACCCGGCACGTTTCTCAAACTGCAGGGACCAGGATCCAAACTGTGCAGTTGGCCACGAGGGATACAGGTCCCTCAATCCCCAGGCCATGGGGTCAGCCATTTTCTTTCAATTTTAGAATAAAATAAAACACGACAATGAGATTTTTCAGAGTCTAAGATTCAGAAAAGGGAGAAAATCCAGAGCTAAGCCCTGCTTTAAGAAGAGCATTTACCACCCCCCCACCCCAAGGACAGAGTGTGAGGGCAGAGGAGTCTATCAGCGCCGGCGCCACCTAGAGGCTCAAAACGGACATCTGAATTCAGGGCCTCCCCGGGACAAGGTGGCCGGTCAACCGCCTCTGGTTTGGGTTGAGGTGTGGTAGGACCATATCCCAAGATTAAGGGTGACTTGAAAATGAGTAACTCTTATAAGGTCTGAAGCTCATTACAGTCATCTTATTGAATTATAATGATGTACCCAAAGCAGAGCTGTCTCTCTAAAGCAGAAGGAAATCGCCTCTTGAAGAACTTCACCTTGGAACAGCAGTTGGTGTAATGGTTATGTCGCTGGACTCCCACGTAGTCGACCGCAGTTCGAGTCCTGGACCCGATGGCTTAAACTCACACCAGGCGTGTGTGCATGCGAGCCCAAGATCCCGAGAGGAGAATGGAGGAGAAAAGATTATGGTGTGGCCATTCTCCCTGGAGGGTGATTTCTCTTTCTGTCTCTCTGTTTCTCTCTTTCTGGAGAGCACACGTGCCCTATAGCAAAAACCTCTTAAAAAAAAAAAAAGAAAGAAAGAAAGAAAGAAAGAAAGAAAGGAAGAAAGAAAGAAAATCACCTCAATTTACCTGTGTAAGCATTGTCATAAACAATACTTAGCCCTCAATCAAAAATAATCAGGTATATAAGACTTTAAAGGAAAACCAAGGGAAGGCAGGATAGGGTCAGTCTCTTAGAATGTGAATAAAATAGAGTTACCAGACAAGGAAATTAAAGTAACTGAATAGTATGTATAAGAAATTATAAAGATGAGTATTTTGGTAGACAATTTGCAAATATTAAGAGAAAGATTTTTTTATATGGAAAGATGAAAGAATTTTCGGGAGAATTATCTTGTTGGAAATGGCATAAATGTATCACTAGGTGAAAATTCAATAAACTATCTGCTTAAGATATATCCACTTTGCAGTATCCTTTGTGGGCATAAACCCAAGATAAAGATACACGTTTGCACAAAAAACTTTCAAAGTAACATTCTCAATATCAAAAAATCAAGAAACCTCCCCCCGCCCCCCCCCCCCCAAAAAAAACCAAAAAACAACAACAAAGCTGCCTCCTGTATTATGTATGTTGGAATGGGTGACTACACTGTGGTTTACAGCAGCAATGGAGTAATGCTGCAGCAGAAACCCGTCATATACTGCTTTATATGACATGCACAAATCTCCAAAGAGAACACTGAGTGGAATTCCAGATGCAGAAAAAAGTAGGTCCGGGATAAATCTACGTACCTAAAGGGAGTCCCAAGCTGGGATGGTGGTTACGTCTGGGAGGTGACAGTGATGAGAAGTATGCCCAGGCGTATTCTGGGATGCTGAAAATGTCCTGTTTCCCAGGTTGGGTGGTATGGTCCCCTGTATTTATTTTATGGTAATCACTGAGCTGTATATTTATGATTTGCGTACTTCGCACTCTGTGGGTTTTACTGCATTAAAAACTTTTGTAAAAATTATAAATAAAAATAGGAATTCGATAAATGCGGTTGAAAGAATTAGTGTAGGAATGAAGAGATCAATGAATCTTGTTTCAAGGATTTACAGCCATGGGAGAGAAAAGTCTACGAGAACAGGTACTAAGAAATGAATAACCGAACAGCTTCACCTGGGTTTCCTGGGATTTATGTCGTTGTTAAAATGAGAGGACTATTGGGCACTTAAGATAAATGTCTTTCAGGATATTACCTAATATTTGACTTAGCAATAAATTCTTTCTGATATTATGACCTGAATTACTCTTGCAGTTAACATCCTGTTTGTCTTTGGTCATATTTTATCTGTTTCTAAAAGCTGCTCTCGAGGTAGGCCACACTGAATAAACAGATCTCGACGAGGAGAGCAGTGGGAAGACCGATGGTTAAAACAACAGAAAGCCCGTAGGCTTTGTTGCACACTTCCATATTTGGAAGGAGTCCTGAAATTAACACATACAGATATCCAACGAACTCGTCCAGTTAACTGTGGTACCAACTAGTACATGGTCATTTATCAAGTGGATTTCTAAAATCTCCAGAGAGGCCAAAGGATGTTTTCCCAAAGAGCTGGATTAGTTCTTGCTAATAAACAAACAGGAGGGTCTGGCTCCATGTTTCTTTGGTGGTGTCTGACTTAGTTTGACTTGTCACTACTCTTCCAAACACTGGTTAATTTCTGGTGTTCTCTTTCAACTGTTTTATAAGCTCCCTTTATGGTTTGACGTCGCAAGCCAATACAAAGATTCCAGCTGGTGGAGTGTGCGGTAGGCCTCTGCGTTCTACAGACTTGTGAAAGATACTGCTGGGCTTAATCACCGCAGAGCCAAGTAATATACTGGGGTTTCCCACTACAAGAAAACACGTAAAATATTTTTTTTTATTTTGCCAGAGGGCATCTGTGCCTGCCAGAGAGAGAGAGAGAGAAAGCAGAAGCACACCCCACGGGCATGGCCGTGCCACGGGGGGATTTCAGGCAGCACGCACATGTGCCCAGTGCATTTTTCAAACTACTGGAGCAGGAATTTAAGCCGTATGGTCAACCAGTGGGTTCCGGCTCCTTCCTTCCAAATCACACTATCCCTTAACCACTGGCACCCCACAGCCCTCTTTTTAAAAATATGAGACAAGGAGGCCAGCAGGTGGCATAGTGGTTAAGGCACTAGACTCACATAGTCAACCACAGTTCAAGTCCTGGACCCAGTGGCTTGAATATTACGCCAGGCACATGTACGCATGTACCCAAAATCCCAAGCAGAGAATGGAGGAAAAGGGATTGCAGTACAGCCATCACCCCTGGGGAGTTGATTGCTTGCTGTCTCTCTGTCTGTCTCTCCAGTGAGTCCAAGTGGCCCCTAGGAAAAATCTCTCTTTAAAATCTCTCTTTACACACACACACACACACACACACACACACACACACACGAGTCAAGGGGGGCCAGCAGGTGGTATACTTGTTAAGATGCTGGACTCCCACTTGGCCCACCGCAGTTTGAATAGTGGACATGGTGCCTTGAAACTCATGCTGGGAGCGTGTGTGTGTGCCCAAAATCCCGAGAGGAGAATGAAGGAGAAGTATTGCAGCATGGCCATCCCGGCCTGGAGTGATTTCTCACTTTATGCTTCTCTAATGAGCACACACATCCTATAGTAAAAATCTGTCAAAACTAAAAGCAAAAGTTAAAAATAAATAAATATTTGAGGCAAGGAGATGTAACAAAAAGACTGATATTCAGAAATAAGATCTGCACTTGAACCCCCCTTTGACCACCAAGCAATTGTAGCACAGATGTCTGATCTAACCTTCGCATCTGCTTTATTATCTATCATATGCAGATAAAAGATCTGTCTTGCAGGAATATGAAACTTAAATGAGATTATGTTTTCAGGACACTAAGTATAGTAACTGCAACATAATAAGAGCTAAATAAATGAAAAACTCTCCTTTTATTCCTCTTCCTTCAGTAAAGAGCAAATCGTAAATTCTCTGGGCTTTGCAAGGTATTTTGAAGACAAGAAGCACTAGGAGACCTTATGCAAATGAATAGTATAATTGTATGTTATATTATTACATGTGATTACATCGACCGTATTGTTTATGGTTAGTGGACAGAGTTCTCACTCGGGTATGCCCCAGCCTTTTGTAATTCACTCTTCTATACCTGCCTGGCCGGAAGACCGCAGATGGTGTGAGGACGAACTCTGGGAATTTGGTCCTGCCCGTGAGTGGCTCCAGACCCATCACGTCTGTATAGTCCCACTCTCACCACCTACCTGGAGCCACCGAGGTTTCTAGTCCAGACTACGTAATGGTTCCTGCCTGGCCACTCCCTCTATACGCCTGCTCCCCCTCAACCCGTCTCTTCATAGCGTGTCAGCACAAAGGAATCGAACTCTGAAATACTGAAGAAGGGATGATCCACGCCTAAGAGGGGACCGCGGCTGGCTCGCAGCCCGGCTGAGCACCTCGGGCAACCTCGAACACACTCACCAGCTCTTACATCCTCGGGCAGGTTTTAAAGGCGGAAACTGGAAGTGGGTCAGCAGTGGGAGAAGGGAGTACACTCATCGGGGACAATCGTCCTCGGCTTCCATGCTCAGTAACAAGGGTGACACCAGGCTGAGTTGGGAGCAGCAGCCTCTGGCAGACGTCCTTGCCGAATCGGTGCTTGTGTCAGGCTGCAGGGGCCTTTGTGCAAGGCTGTGACTGACAGCGTTCTCCAGGTAACCGGTCCTGTCGCCAGGCACGCTGGCCTGAGAAAACCCTCCCCTGTGGCCTTCCCAGCTCAGCTCAGTCAGAGTTGACATAAACGCTCCATCCTGACTTTGAAAAACATTCATGAGTGCAAGTAAGAGCTCGTTTAAAACACACAAATCCTTTCTCTTCCAACTACTTAACACTGCTCTTGGGACGATGACATCTCCGGCTCCAATCCTGTGACTTCACCGCAAAGCACAGAATGTGGCCCCACCCTAGGGAGATGGCCTCAAAGAGCATTACCATCCTCCCCTCCACCTTTTCAAACGCAAGGTCTCCTCCCTCTTCACAGACCAGCACCTTCTTGGTCGCCTCACGGCCTGCGAACTTTGTTTTCCTCTCTGTACCGCTTCCCCTCCGCACGCTGAATGACGCTCGGCCTGCAGGTTCTAGAGTAAGTCCGGTCCCGGGAGCCTCTCGAACACCGTGGGCTCCCCACTGTCGGCCCTGAGCACCTTCGTCAGCATGCAGCACCGTGAGGACGCCTGTCACCTCGCCGCCGTATCCTCGGCAACTGAAGCAAGCCTGACACGTACACATCTGATGGCCACCTCTGACCCAGTCATGGCACGAGGGCACGGCGCTAACGTGCTACAGAAAACGAATCGACCAGAACAGGCAGATCCTGAACTGCTAATCCGCTCTAGGTAGACCATAGCCCAGTCCCCGCCAGGCGACACGCGCTCCCCGCCGTGCATCGGCCCTGCCCACGTTGCACCTGCACGGCCACCTGTCTGCACGGCTCTCCACCCCGTGTTCAGAGACGACAGAGCCCCCGCAGAGCAAGCTGACCTCCCAGCTCGGCCTCCTCACGCGGGAGGCCAGTGGTGACTCTGCCCTCCCGCCGCTCAGAGGGTGAGGATCAGACCCCAGCCCGCTGGTGAGGAATCCCCGGCAGCGACCACAGGCTCAGCCGTGACGAGGCCGCCCTCCGGTGTGCTTCGGGGAGCCGCCGTGGATGAGGTGGCGAAGCGTGCGCCCCGGCTCCCGGCCGCTGCCGCACCGCGAGGGCTTCTGTCCCCGCTCCGCCTCCTCCGTCTCATCACGGCTTCAAGGAGGAGCCGTCCTGGGCACGTCTGCCGCGTCCGCAAGCTGTCCCTTCCTCTCACTGACTAGGCCAGGCTATCGCATTTCATAAGGAAATACCTCCCCTTCGATGTACTGGAAGTTCTCTTCCCGAGAAGCAGCTTCCTGGGCAGCTTGTGTCCCATCAGGGTCCCTTAGAGGCCAGCGTGGTGTCTAGCGGAGCTGTGGGACACGTACTGAAAGCCGGCCACACTCCTAACCGACGTGGCGCTCTGGGCAGCGGCTCAGGTGCTCACCATTCTCCGTTCAGAGGCAGGAGGCGGGCGGCACTCCAGGCACCCCCGTTGAGCTACTGTCCTCACTGTATTTCCAGGTGCCCTGTTTCTGCACGATGCGATGTGCAGCTTCGGTGTCTCCTGGCTGTGAATAAGAGCACAAGGCCACCGCGCCCCATGGGCAGCGGCTTCCAGAGACCTGTGATTCGGCACCGGACGATTTCAGTGTCGTCGGTCAGCAGGGCACAGTTCGTAGGGCCGACGCTGACAAAGCACCAAGGAGGTTTTGCACGAATGCTGCCATCTGCACCTCTCCTGGCGAGAAAAAGGAGGAGCTCTTTCTACACACATCCAAGACTCTGCCTGATCCTAACACGCAAGATGGAGTCCTCCCCCAAATGTACCTGGAATTATACAGAATGACTTCCCTCTTCCGTAACAGACACCGAATGTAACCATTGAATTTGAGAACTCACGTTTTAACTGAGTTCTTTGAAATGAGTACCTTAACCAAGAACAGAAACTACACAGCAGAAGGATCTGATGTAGAACCTAGTGTCTTAACTCCTAATTAACTCTTTACCCCCGAATCACTGGTTTACTGAAGGAATTAGTGAATTAACAGATTTATTCTTCAGTGTGGGCAGTAGCACCAGAAGTGCCAAACTAAAGGACCTAAAAATGTTCTCACTTTTCAATCATGGGGGCAGCAGATGGCATAATGATTACATTGTGGACTCCCATGTAGTTGACCACAGTTCGAGTCCCAGACCCAGTGGCCTAAAACTCACACCAGGTGCATGTGCATGCATGCGTGCCCAAAATCCTGAGAGAAGAATGGGAAAGGGACTGTGGCGTGGCCATCCCCTGTGGGGGGTGATTTCTCACTTTATCTCTCTCTGCCTCTCTGGCAAGTGCATGCACCCTGTAGCAAAGATCCCTCAAAAAAATAAATAAAGCTTTTCCATAATGGTAGACTTTTGTGTACGATTCATACTCTGATTGCTTTTGCTGGCCTTACAATCTCTATCTGTAAATCTGTTATTTTCAGTATTACCATTTTAAAGGCTTGTTTTTCCTGTCTTTACAGATAAACATTTATAATGATATGTATTTACATAGTGAAAACTTTCAGTGAACTGCACGATGATTATCTGGGAATTACAGCTAATTTTTAGACCCAGATTCATAACCACCTGTCACCAGGCTACCTCCTCAGCTGCTACAATTTGGATTATGTACGTGCGCAGATAACAGCCTTTTAAACACAGTTGTAAGCAAAATATATTCGTACCCTCCATGCGGTATGTCTTCATTAATATTGCAGCTCTTCCCGTGGAGGAGATAAGATACTCTAAAAGCCTGCTGTAATTAACTTCAACTCTCCCCTGCTCTGGGTGGCTTCTGCCACCAACACTTTCCAAAAAGCAGAAGAGGATGCTGCGATTCCTTCCAGGGTACAGGACGGTGTACAGAGCATCTGTAATTGACAACGCAGATATGACAGACAGGGCTCATCACCCTTCACGCACATTCAGAAGCCAATGTTGTGTTTCAGCTGTTTTCGACACACTGACCAAGCTTAGCGACAGCGCGTCTTAACTAAACCCATGGCCGCCAATTGCAGAAGAACCAGAGGACCACTGATGTGAGGTGAGATCTCGTGGAAGCTTGGTTAAGTGCATCGAGTCAGCACCCAGGTTACGGAGCCAGATCTTACACCCAGTGGGGCTGCGACAATGAGCACTGTCATTAAATGGCAGTACGAAACTGCTCGTCATCAAGTAACTCTAAGATGTAGGTACTATTACCAGATGGACAGAATGTTTGACTACGTGAGAGGGAGATATCCACAGCATCTAGAACATGGTATTTCAAGAAGTCTCGGGTTTTATCAGAATGAGGCCTATAAATCACCTTCACTCTCTCTCAATGAAGGAACGGCATCGGAAATCTCCCCAGGAGACAGCCACCCAGGGCCAGGCATCTCTGGCTTGGCAGACTTGCTGTTCTAAAACTCTTCTATTCCTTCACAACTTGAGGTGCAGAAGGGTCAGTGTCCCGCTGTGTTAATACCAGCTTCCTCCACTCCACCTTCGCCCTAATTGTGGGAAACATACATAAATCCACCTGCAGCCCTTCAAATATCAAGAGCATGCATCCTATCCCCTGCCCCAAATTACCACTGAATTAAGATCACTTAAAAACTGTCTCTCTTCACGCGTGATCGAGTGTGTGAGCACACGTGAGCGAGGCAGCGGGGTGCCCTCCAGAGTCTGGGCAGGCTGTGAGCTCTCTGCTCCAGCCCACCAGGTCCCGGGCTTCCGGCCGACGGTGGCCACGTGGGACCCAGCATCACTGCGCCCGGGCCAGCCTTCTCCACGCCACCCTTACCTCACTATTGACACTCACGATTAAGTGATGGGATTCATCACAACGCATGTTTCAGGCTGGAAGGTATTTTATGTTCTAAAATAAAGCTAAGTAAATTTTAGAAATTCTGTTTACACCAACTACTCGTTTCCACTGACAGGGAGTGGGGAAAAGTAATCTGGAGGTAAGGCAGCTACGCTGTGGCTAGGTCGACACCCTCTCACCTTCTGTTCACAACTTGGTCGTGTTGTTTGGATTTGCTTCCGAAGTGAGACTGTCGTGGCATGTACGTGCAGGCCATCACACAATGACGAATCTACGTTGTGTAGGTATGCCATCTAGCTTCTCTAACTTGTACACAATTAAAGATATATATTTTTTCTATTTTGCTTTCTTTCGATAATTCTGATCAAGACTTTCTTGTACTTTGTACGAATCTGACAGAGTCTGAGGTAACAGCTTATTTAACCATAATGACATTTTCCTTTACAATTGTTATTCCCTTCAATATACTGTTGAAAATAATTTTTTTTTCACTTTTTTTAAGGGTTTGTCATAGGGTGTGTTTTCTTAACTTTTTTTTTTTTTAAGGTTTTTGTCGCAGGGTGATTGCACTCACCAGAAAGAAAGAGAGAGGGAAAGGTGAGCGCCCGCCTCCCAGTATTGGCCTCAGGGCACCCACAAGCAGAGCTCTACTCTTTTCCCTCGCCCTCTGACCGTGGTGTATTACAGATAGCAACTGCCGCTCCTTGCCGTTCTCTGGAAAACCTCTGCCAGATCCTCAGATTTCCCCTTGCATGAAAATGACGCTTAAAGATTTATTCTTTCTAGTCTAAGAACGAGAGCAAGCGTTCTGTGCTCTGGGAGGAAGTCAGATTTATCACAGATGCTGCTGTCCTGGGCCCTGCATCGTGGCTATGGGAGGGAGGCCCCTGGCTCCGGCTATCAGTCATGTGCGGTGTGAGCTCAGCCCCTCGCTCTGCTGGGTCTGGCCATATTTCCCACAGTGTGAAATTTATTCACGTCGGCCTGCATCCCAGCAGCAGCAGTTTATCTCGTTGATAGCTTATTGGCTTCCAGAAGCCTGACACTTTTCCCTGTGTGGTTTTAATACATACTGATGCATTTCCTGAACTATTACATACTCCTGAAAACCCTGATAATATCCCAAAGGCATCTCACCTTATTTATTCGTTCTTAATAGGGGGTCTCTGGGCCACTAGATATTTTTCAGGCCACCAAAAGAGTTAAGGGTTCTTTTTCTAAATCCAAAAGGCTTAGGAGAAATGGTACTTTTAGCAAGGCTGAAGCTGTAGAGTCTCCGCATAGCATTAAGTTTCTTTGATTGTATTAAGATTACATTAACATGCTCTGATAACCTGGTTAATTAACATGTATTGGACTCTCTGGTTAACAGCTGTAAATAGCATTGATTGCTAAATATAAAACACCAATCAATTACTACTTTGTAAGAACAGTTCAATTGACAAAATCTTAAACGTCAGATTCCAGAAGGAAAAAAGTCAAAAGGTAACTTAATGACTCTTTGGGACTGACAAAGTAGAGCATCAACTGTTTTATGACGAATGGTAACTATTATCATCCGCATATTGCAGTAATGTAATCAGCTACTATTAATTGCCTACTGTAAGTCACATAATGTATTGGGTGTCTTAATGTACTAGCTTTGAAAAACATGTAATGTACAAAATAGATAAGATCATCTTCTTTTCATAGAGAGGCAAAGTAAGTTAAAAATAATCCTAACCCACAATTTCACCCCTAGTAAATCCTGCTTTGTATTTCCCTATGGAGACCTCTAAAGAGAAGTATCTATTTAAGAGTAGAGAGAGGCAGAATGAGTTCATCTTAAGAAATTATCCGCTTTAAGAATTTACCTAATTAACTTAATTAAGTACTAGATTTCCTAATGACCTGATAAAGCAAAGCATGTGATTGCTATTCACGCTCTGTGCTGTGCAGACATGGAGCACATGCAGGGTAAGGAAATCCTCATTTCTCTCCGTCCAAGCCAGTTTTCACATTTTTTATTATACTGAAGAGACAAAGCGATGACGAAGACACTTCTTCCTGAGCCACAGAAATATTGCCACCCCCGAGCGATCGGGGAAGACACTTGAGTCTAAGGAGTATCATTCGGGTAACTGACCTCCCGAAGGAGAGTGGGTCCTCCACTCTACGCATCAGCCTGGCCATACGGTGCTCACCAAACGGGACACCGCTTCCGAAGTTTCTTCTCCTTCCTCGTACTTCTCTCACTTCCTCTGCTGTTTGTGTATGTGCCCTTCTTGACAACAACCTCATTCTCCAGTAGTTTCCCAACCCTAAAATTTGACTTTTAGGGATACAGCTTTAATCTTACTCACTGAACATGGTATGTTTTATTATATAATTTCCAATGACTACATCATTTTCTTAATGACAAAGAATTTCATAGAATTTCTCTTCTAATTGTCTCTATTCTTTCACTGGCTTAGTATCAATAAAGTCTTAAAGTTTTTCCCAGATTTGCCACTGTCACCTAATCATCCTGTCGAAACATTTGCCATCTCCAAGTAAGTTCATAAGTACTAATATTTACACGAAAAACCCCTGTCACAGAGGGGGTTCACAATGAGAGGCTAAGAGTGAGTTTGTCACGTAATTTATTACTCCTTAATGCATATGTTTTTAACTAGAGTTGATCTTCCAGAGTATACTTTGTAAAGTCTGGGTCCAATGTGAAGAAAAAGGGCAGAAACGGTCACCAAGATGACAGAAGAGCATTTAACAATCTACACTGTGAAACAGAAGAGTCTAGAGAAGCTTGGGGCTTTCCAAGTTCTCCCCCAAATCAGACGAGTTGCTCCAAGTTGGAATCCAACCCTGGGTTTGTGCTGGCTCTGTTTCAACATCCCACATCAAGACTTTGAGCAATTTCACCAGCGTAATTTAAAATCATACAACATGAATGACGAAATGTGATTATTAAAGATGGGGACATAAAAACCAATCATTCTACACACCCAAAGTAATGTGATTTGAATGAAAAAAAAAAAACAATAATTCATCAGACCTAGACAAGAAAAGAAAACAAGAGCATCGTACTTGAACAACATCTATTCCAAAAACAGGCCGACTGAGAGGGCGGCAGGGAAGCTTAACCAGGCTCTCCTTTGCGGGCTCACTGGAAGAACCCAACAATATGGCCACACTCCAACTGCTGGGCAGTTTAGTCCGATTAATTTTTCTAACGAAATGTAACTTATGTGTAGACTTGCAAAGCATTTATTTCATATTTTGTTTTTCATCATAAGTACACAGTGGTTGGTTTGGGTTGTGTGTCTTTGTTTTGTATTTTTTTTTAACTCCCACAGAAGAGGAGGAGGGGTGGGGAAGCGCCCCTGCAGGGTCTTGTCACAGCATAGCCCCTTCTCCTCCCGCCTGCAGCTGAGCACCCACTCACTTGCCGAGAACGTCTCTAAGCCAACCAGGGCCCCGCAGCGGCTGTCACCACAGAGCTTCCAGTACCTCAGAGCACACGTCAGAATGCTGTGCCCTGCAGCCAGGCGCCTTCACCTGACAGTAGTGTACAAAGTGTGCAGCGAGTCTAATGCTTGCAGCTTCTCCTCAGGAATCATGAACAAATACGTGCACCAGCTTTGCCTTTTTACGTAAAATCTTTAGATAGCAATTGATTCTTTAACACAAAGAATTCAGCATTTCTGAACCTCTTGCTATCTGGTTATTTTCATATCCATGGTTTTCATAAGATTAGATTTTATTTTATTTTTATGTTTTTGGAGAGCTTTTTTTGTTTGTTTTGGTTTTTTTTTGTTTGTTTTTTTTTTTGTTTTTTGGTTTTTTTTTTTCGCTATAGGGCACGTGTGCTTGCCAGAAAGACAGAGAGAAACAGAGACAGAGAGAAATCAGCCCCCGGGGGGATGACCACACCACCATCCCTTCTCCTCCATTCTCCTCTTGGGATCTTGAGCACGCACACACACGCACCCGGCATGAGTTTAAGCCACCGAGTCCGGGACTTGAACCACGGTCAACTACATGGGAGTCTAGCAACATAGCTATTATGCCAACTGCTGGTCCCAAAGTTAGATTTTAATATGAACTTGTAATTATGTATGATACTTCGATGGTCTAATCATACTTTCAACCACTGTTGAAACCACTGTTTGGCATTTGTATCTAACAGGCAGATGGCACAGTAACCATAAATCCTTTCGAAGAGCATTTTCTCACTTCTGCTTCATGGCATCTGTTGATAAGCTGATGTGTCATCACAGGCTAAATGATGGGGTCGTGTCTGGGACACAGCCATGGAGAATGTCGATTTATTCACCTTCAAACCTGAAGGTGACACCTATGTTCAACTGTCAGGTCACACTTTCCCTCAGATCACTGCCACATTTGTCTACCAGTGTACTGGAGTTTCACAAAACTGCACAGACCACGGAGCCATGCTGACTCCTCACTGCTATGGTGGCTTATACTTGCCTGAAGCCACGTGGGATCTTCAGCTTTGCATTCGGTAACTCTATTGCTACGTCCAAATGTTTACCAACTTGTGTCAATGTTTAAAATTCAGATGCTCCATAATTTAACTCAATGTGATACTGATTATTGCTCTCTATACGCAAACGTATGTTTTAAGTATATTTTTATTTCCCTGTCAATATATTAGATCTTCAGAAAAGTCATGACACATTTTTGTATAGAAAAATATACAAATGCAAAATACAATATACCGTTGTTTTGTAGCTTATGAAAGCTATCTCAGACTCAAAAAATATTTGCTACACATACAAATTTGCCAGCGTAAGAACTCCAGATTCCCGAGCTGCCGGGGTGAGGATCCCAGCCCTGCCGGCCACGTGGGATCCATCCTCCCATGTCCTGTGCTTAAGCAACGCACTTGGAAGCAGCCCAGTTGCACATTCCAACATCAGAATTTGTATTTGGTTATCTGTTGTTGCTTCTGGTATCTTCTACTTGTTGAGACATCATTCTCATCCTTTAACTCTTCAGACATGGCTTACTTTAGTTCTGTGAACATATTCATAAGAGATGATTTTAAAACTTTGTCTAGTTAGTCCAAGGTCTGAGCTTCCTGGGAAAAGCCTGTGTCTAGAGCTTTGTTCTCCCTAACAGCCACTTGGTCCTCCATGCATCTTGTTTCTTGTTGAAAATGATATGTTTTGAATAATGTAACACGGGAGCTGGGGAAATTAGAATCCCTTTCTATCTAGAGTTTGTTAGAGGTAGTGTGGTTGGTAGAGGTAATGGTGATAGAGGCATTTATGTGCTATAACTTACATATAATTTATAGTCTGCCTTCTTTCTCACTGAAGTCTTTTTTGGTCAGCTTAGTGAACAGTTAATGTTGGGAATGAAATGGTTTTTGGTTGGTTGTTTGCTAAATGGCACATACATGTACCAGAATGAGAGAAGAGAGGGAGAGAGAGGGACGGAGGGAGAGAAGGAGGGACAGAAGGAGGGGGGAAAGGGGGGGGGAGAGAGAGCACCTCCCAGGGAATGACCACATCACAATGTCTTCTCCCCCTAAGATTGTGGATATGCACACACATGTGCCCGGTCTGCTTTTCAAGCCGCTGGCTCCAGGACTCAAACCACTCCGTTGGCTATGTGAAATCCAGACTCCTTAACCACCAAGCCACCACCTGGCTGGACTAAGACAGAAATATTCTTATGATTCTTGAACCAATAAATCTTTTTCTTCTGTGTTTTTCATTGTTTTGTCTGCTTATATTTTATTCTGAGTATTTTCCGAAACTTTCCTTTGTTTTTGTGAATAATCTCTTTCATTGTGTTCAGTCTGATGTTAAAATCATCCATTATACTTTTAATTTTACTACTGAATTTTTAGCTCTAGAAGTTTAACACTGCTTTTATTGAAATATATTTTGCCTTTTAAGATGGCATTTCCCTGCTATTACATACTCCTTCATCTTATCTGTGTCTTCCTCTAGCTCTGGGAAGCTATGGAAACTGTCCAATTCCCCTAGCACACAACGACTTCTGTGATTGGTCAGCTGTCCTAGTGAAAACACAGCTCCGAGTATGGTACTCAAACTCCTGAGCTGCCTCTTAAGCTTAGCCTATTAACTCTTCCTTCAAGAGCTATATGATTTTAATATCTGATAATTATGCTCTGGTTATCTACCCCAAAATATTACCTAGATATGGACAGATTTAAACACAAAGATGTTCAGTGCAGAGAAATTTGTAACAAAGTGAAGAAAATCTTAATGTTCAAAATCAGCGAAGTATGCAATCGTTAGTTGGAATAACATACAATCATGGTTAATATTTTCAAGTGATTTTTATAACCTAAGAAAGTGTTTGCAATTTAATATTAAGTAACGTTTCAGAATAAATAGGGTGTATTTAATTACTTCCTGAAGTTATTTATTCATAACACTGGGCCGTTGGGAAAGTCGTGATGTATTTTTGCATGAAAAAATACGTTGTGACTTTTCCAATGACTCAATGTGTTACGAAATAGAAAAAAAAATGTGGTAGTTGAGGTGATTTCAATTTTCTTGTTCATACTTTGCTAAAATTTCTGACCTAAAAATCTAGTAAGGAAATCAATCAAGTTTCAAACATAAAAGTGAATTTAAACTAAAAGGTAGCTCTGTTCATTGGGTGTGTGTCGGGGCAAGAACGCCCATGTCCCTGCCCCACCCTCCACCACAGCTGGGATGCTGTCTCCCCTCTGCTCCCACCTGACTGCTGACAGATTTGCACAGCTGTCAGACCATCCCACTGCCTTTTGAGAGGCTGGGTTTTACATATTATTATATCTCTGAACACAACCAAGAGGGTGAATTCATGATGAATATTTAAGTTCTTGGAAAGGTTACAAGCATCTCAACTCTGGGTCATGACAATTGGCAGCCCCCACCGTATTCTGACAAAGGTGAAGACAAGTGTGTAGAATACTTTCAGTGTAGACGTAGTCTTCTGACATCATTTTCATATACTAATGATATCTGAATAGGAGTTCTTTCCAGAATTACTACAAATAGCAGCTGGGTAATGAGATGAAACCAACTTTAAAAAAAATTCTATCTGGGTAACATCCATAAGTTATCACCATTCATCTCTATTATATTCTGGTGTTTTGGCCAAATCACTTATTATTCTTTCCTACAGAAGTGATTTTTATTACATTAAAAATGTGACTTCTCATTGGCAAGCCAAATAGCTAATCCTCCTTGGGTAGATCTGGCTTCATTTATACATGCTAATCTTTTTGCACTTTTGAAATAGGCAGTGAGACATCACCTAGCGGATAATTAGTAATTAGCTTCAGCAGCTCCACATTACACCTCGCGAATGACGAGAAAACATCGACTTCTGTGCCAGCCACAGAGCATCGCTCCCGGGCTGTGATGGAGAGACATCACGTGAAGTCAGCTGCTAGAACCGAATCTGAGCGGAGGGGAACCAAAGCGGCTGAGGGGCTTTAGCACTAGAAGCTAAGATCTGGGAGGACGTTACGACTGGTTCTAGGATTCTTCCATTTTGAGACAAGATGAACTATTCAGTAATCAGGTCTAGGTGATAAGAAGTCTAGGTGGGACAAGCTGCACATGAGGCGAACACGTCTCCGGTTAACTGTACTTTGCCTGCGAGAAAGCTAAGACGGAGGAAGGCTGTACCAGAAGGAACGTTTCCACTGCCAAGGGTCTCACCGATGAGCTGAGCTCAACAGCACCAAACCCAGAAAAGCTGACCCAGCCAGGGCAGTGGCATTAGTGCGGCCCGATTACGGGAGCTGCAGGAAGCTGCAGAGGCTGGGACTCGGCTGAGAGGCCCGCTCACTCAGGACAGTCCTCCAGCCAGAGAGAAGTGAGCCTGGATCCAACCCTGGGTGAACGCTTACACACTGCCACGCTACGCCAGAACTAGGTGCAGAGGCGGCGAGTCGCAGCACAGCGGGAAAACTGAGGTCGCAGTACAGGGAAATCTACTACGGGCATGAACAGAGGCGGGGACTGTCCTAGCTCTACCGCCACGATACACGAGCGTCAGAGGGAAAAGCCGAGAACAGCAGGGGCGCCTGGGGCTAGCCTGCGACACACAAGTTACCCGCTGACCTCAGACCCCATTCTGGCACCTCAGCCAAGGTGAGCAGGGACGGATTATACTGAGCGTTAGGAAGAGACAGAAAAAGCCAGCCGCAGTTCCGTGGTTTGGAACAGGATGTTGGGAGGTGATGAGGCCTAGTGGCCTGTGAGTGGATCGTGATCGCATCATGGAGGCGGTGCTCAGGATGCAGTAATGATGCCTTGCCGGACCCAGGGGGTTCCGTAATCGTTCTCGCTGGGAAGCGCAGTTCTCCCGAGAGCTGGCTGTATTAAAAGTGCTGCCTGCATCTGTTCCCCCCACTCCCTGCTCTCTGTACACACCCTCCATTCCCTCGGCCATGTTGGAGGCTGACCTGGTGCCAGGTCAGTGCCTTCGGGCCTTCTAAGACACCTGAATTGTGAGTCAATAAATGCATACATCCTTATAAATCGCCCAGTCTCAGGTGTCTGTTAGCAATGCAGTCACAGACTATGACGACAGAGGAAGCAAGGAGAGAGCAAACTACTAGGACCCGACTTCAGCGCTCCCTGCTCTGCACATTGGAGACGTGGCTCTGCGACGTGACACGGGTGTCACCCGGGTACAGGCTAACGGTTATGACTCTAAGCTGAGAAGCAGTGCAATTACCTTTGTTGGAAACGAAAGCTTTCCCCTTCGAAGCCTTTCACATCCTACACACGGATGGCCACCTCTCCCAGGTAGGCCTGCAGGTGGCACACCGCTGTGAGCAGAGGAGCTCGCACACTCCCGCTCGACTGGCTTAGTCTTCAAACCGCCCACCTACAGAAGGCTGCAGCCTCTGCCCGTACTGGGATGGCGGGCCCAGGAATCGGGGGGAGCAAGGGGAGCTCCTCTCGGCATCACAGGAGGACCCACTCCCCGGGTTTTGGATCCTTCTCCCCAGAATGTCCAGCTGTTCTGATTTAGACACCCATTCCCCCCACACAGCAAGGCTGCCCTTAGGTGACAGCACTAAGATTTCCAAACTGAGGAGCAGGGGTTCTCCCTGGCCGTTTGGGTTCCACATGCAACTGAATCTAGAGTTAGATGACGTGTCTGGACAGGACGGTGTGCCGTGACACCAATGAAACCAGGTGGCTGCTGCTGTCCAGCAGGGCCATGTGCTACACGCGGAAGTCGTGGTCCCGACAAGGGTAATCCTGATACTCCACGTCAGAGGAGAGTGCGTGAAAGTGACCACGAATCCCTCTTTTCAAACTCAGCACCTTCAGAAATAAAGTTTGAGTCCCTCAGATGATCTGAGGCCTTTGGCTGAAGCAAAGGAAACAGAACAGGTAGTGCAAGAAATGATAATCACATCCCGGGGTCTTGGGGTGCAGCTCGGATGGAGCTGCGGCCGCTCTGCGTGGTTTAGCGCATTCCTACACCTGCAGCTCCTCACGGCCCCATTAGTCACTGCCGGACTGTCCAGTGAGTTCCGAATTCTTCCCCTGTTTAACGCTCAGGGTTCCTCTCATCACTCCCTATTATAAATACTGCGGTGCTAAATACACCTGTGTGTAAA
Source organism: Tupaia tana (assembly GCA_026018925.1). Lineage (NCBI taxonomy): Eukaryota > Metazoa > Chordata > Mammalia > Scandentia > Tupaiidae > Tupaia > Tupaia tana. The sequence goes on along the minus strand of JAKSZU010000024.1, from coordinate 14,369,165 downwards.
TCTGGCCATATTCGCAGGTATGTCTGGCATGGGCCAAAACTTACATAAAATTACTGGATATAAAACACAGCTATTTAAAAGGTTTTCTTAAATGTTATAGGAATTCACATTCACCCAGAGCTACTGATCCCACCCCATCTTTGTCCAAATGGAGTCATCTCTTTTATTACACATATCATAAACTATACAGAGCCCAGCCATAGCGGGACACTGGTAACGCAACCCTCTGCAATGGGCCACCCACACCAGGAGTCCCAGCTCGGCACCCTGACATCCCCTGTACACACCAAGTATGTGTGCACACCCACGATGCAGAGCGGCCAAGGCTCAGGGTGGATCATGGTAAGCCACGCTACTCTTTCTCTCTCTGAAGAAATAAACTAAAGAAAAAAAACTGACTTCATACACAAAAAGTTGTATTCATTGCTGTATTAATAAGCTGAATTTTGTAGACTAAATTTTATTAGTAAGATTTTGTTTCCATCTTTAGTTGAACTGCAATGCATTTAGTGTTTTGTATCTGTAAAAAGAAATTTTATATATTATTGCTATAAACCCATTTATATTGATTCGTGGCAATTAGTTTCCCAATTTATTATTTGTCTTCTATTTTTTGTTATTTGATGCATAAATGTTTCTATTTTAAGCAGTAAAATCTATTGTATTTGTCTTTCCTTTTAGAATTTTTTTTTCGCATCCAAGAAGTGATAGCCTGACTCCTTCCACAAGTCAGAGTTAGGCCAGTTGAGAAGAGCTGGCATTTCTTTCTCCCTCGTGTGGCAGATGTGCCATCAAACCATCTCACACGTGCACACGTCTTCCTTGCCTGCAGCCGGACGACCTTGGGCTGAGCCTATGCTCCATTCATTTCTAAATATCCCCAAAACATGTATCTAAAGGGCACAATATTGTGTTAAATGGAAAAATAAATGAATTAATAAATACATGTACTTTATCAAATTTAGAAAGGCTTTTCGAAAACGCTCAAGGCCCTGCACATTTATCACCTCTAGTAATTTCTTTCTTACGTGTTTACATTTGGATAACAAAATTCTATTTCTTGTACACACCACAAAAAGATAATAATTTTAAGCTAAGAACTCCCATTCTATCTAGGTGTTTAAGGCCATTTCTTGCTAAAGACATCTACTGTAACGTATTGTCACATGAATGGGTGATTTATGATCTGTAAGACAGCACATAACAATTTCATGAGACAACTGTATTCTGTGTACTCCCCACATGTTATTGAAATATTCCACAAAATAAACCCAGGGTTCCCCAGACTGCAGACGGTGAGGCGGCACTTCGAGGACGACAGCAATGACAACTGTTCTCTTCCCTTTCTGAAATTCACCTTGGAGTGCTATTCAGGATGCATGGAGGGTAGAGGAAGACCCGTCCGATAATTGCATTCGTTTGCAGTCTGTGTGGCTCGTCTTATCAGTTATGCTAAGCTTATTCTAAACTTGGGTGAGAATCAGATCTTCTGCTCGATTAGGTGACTTGTCTGGAGATAAGAAAATGCGACAATTTTCACTGGTTGAATCTTGATGCCCTTCTCAGTGCAGGTCACTATACTCATTACAGGTTCCTGCTCCGAGCCATCGCGTCCTCCGATTATGCCTTCCTGCGGGGTTTCTCCCCAGCTCCCACGGAGATGCTCGTGAAAACGCACAGAAACAAGAGGACTTACTGAACACAAAGAGGAATAAAGATTACAATTTCAAAACCAAACAAGGCCGGACAGAAAGAAACCTACCCAAAATAAGTCACACGGCCTGCTCATGTGAGTCTCTGCGAGGGCCTCTGAGAGGTAGGGAGACTAGTTGAGACAGCGGGGATCCAGACAGAGCAGAAAGCCTGTCTGAACTTTCAAAGAGATCCATAAATACGGACCGGAAATTCTTACTCCAGATAATCAGCTCCTAGACACATGCTTGAAAGTGCCTGGATACAGAGCAAGCACCGAACGCAGTCAGACAAACAGAAACGAAAGTGCCTGAGATGCCGGGACAATCCTCCTGCCTTTCGAAGGACTGGGATGAAGAACTGTACCTCCAGACGATGTGAAGGTGACAGAAGGTGTTTGCAAGATGCAACAAATATTCGCCTGTGGAAACTTTCCAACAGAATCAGTGCTCTGCCACCGCACGGAAACATCTGTACGTGAGAAGACGAGTTAGAGCGCGAAAGGACACAGACCACGAAGCCTTAGACACTGGATTAAATCAGGACAGCTCCTCTGAGCTGGTGGCTAACTGGAGTAAGAATGTCAAAAAGGACTTCGGAAAGAGAGAAATTAAGTACAATATTTAACCTAAGAGTTACAATCTGAATCTTAAATTCAGATTCTTTTTTGGAGAGATTTTTGCTATAGGTCATGTGCGCTTGCCAGAGAGAGAGAGACAGAGACAGAGACAGAAAGCAAGAAATCACCTCCCAGGGGGGATGGCCATGCCACAATCCCTTCTCCTCCATTCTCCTCTCAGGATCTTGGGCATTCATGCACACGCATGAGTTTAAGCCACCGAGCCCCCGACTCGAACCGCAGTTGACTACATGGGAGCCCAGAGACATAGCCATTACACCAGCTGCTGCTCAGACTCTAAATGAAACCAAACCATAGGCATGAAAAGGAAGAAGTACACTATTTTTTTTTTTTTTGCTTTAGAAGACTCAAAAGTATGTATTTTTAGTTTTGACTGGCAATGAGAAAAATGAAGTTTAAAGGAGGATTTTACGGAGTTGATCGGGATGTCATAAAGATGTCTGACCTCCAGACAGACAGACGTCTGCACCCCTACAGACGGCACTGTTCACCGCAGCTGAGACAGGACTCAGCCTGTGTCCTGACAGCGGAAAAAGAAAACGTGATACGGTTACACAGTGGAATATTACCCGGTCATTAAAAAGGACAAGACCTGAGATTTGACTTTCAAGAGGTATCGAAAGCAGAGATCACGTTAAGTGCGATGAGCCAGGCCAGAACGAGAAACAGCACACGTCTCCCCCTTGGATGTGAAACCGGAAGTGACGTCCCAGAGGCAGAGGGAGGAAGGAGGATGGCTGCAGGCTGGGGGGGCAGAGGGGTGTTGCATGGAGATGAAGCTGCAGGTGGAGAGGAGGGGTGCTTCACTCTGCTGTAAACACTACGGGAGGGAAACACAGACGGCAACCACTTGCCGTGGATCTCAAAGTAATCAAAAGGAGAAAATGGAGAATGTTCCCCATACAAGGAATGCCAATGACTGAGAGGCCAGAGATGCTAGTTACCCAATTTAATCTTGCACATTGTATTCTCTTTTTAAAAAAAATTATTCATTTATTCTGTGGTAGAGACAAGCGAGGGACAGAGGAAGAGCTATGACAGCCCGAGCGGAGGCCCAACACAGCAGCCACTCCCGCCAGTTCACATCTGGGCACACACGTGCCAGCTACACTCAGGAAGGGCCCTGGCCGTGAGTCGTTAACCCATGCGGTTGGTCTCCCAGCAACTTCTCTGTATCTTACCTCTTTATCACTGCACCACCACCCGGACCCACGAATAACAACTGTATCAAAAATCACACCGTACCCCACACATAAGTACAATCATTATGTTAATAACTATTCTTTAAAAAGTAATCACAAAGGGAGCTTTTAGGGATAGCGTACAGATATTCTAAAATATTAAGAAAAAGCAGAAAATATGGTTGGTTCAAGAAAGACTAATAAATGATAAACTGTCATTGAGACCACATGCAGAAATATAAAATATAAACATAAAAGAACTTATAAATTATTAAAATATAAAAATTGAACGTGAATTTTTAATCTGGCGAGATTTTGAAAACACAACAACAAAGTCCTCAGCTGACTCTGACTCACAACTACGAGACTCATTACGGCCAAGTCCTTGCTAAGTCTAGACGCGGTGGTGACCACAATAACAACTTTTCAAATATGGAGTTTGACATAATTCTGTATATACTGTTTACATTAATTCATGCCGGTTTAATTCCTCTGGAGATTTCTGAATCAGAATGGAAAGGAGGTAAATTAACAGCAATACCAAATCACAAAAATACTGAATCAAAATAAACATATGCATACAAGTGGTTTAAGTTTACAAGTGAAATTTAAAAGCTCTTTGGGAACTAGAAGTCCACTTAGGACTTCTGAACCGGACTGAGCATTCAGAGAATGGACGGAAGATTTAGTAAGATGTTAAAAGTTTTCTCCATGAGGAAATGTTTTCTCCAACAGCCCAGAGAGTCGCTAACATGGACAAATAGGATATTCTCAGAGAAAAAGGAAAATGGGGATTTTTCCGGAAAGTAAAAAGCGTGTAGACCTTTCATAAGGGGCCATGTGAGTTGTAAGCATGTTGGTGCTTACTGTGGTCAGACACGAGGTCTAAAGCTGTGCAGCGTCCTCTCGTCCAACCTTCGCTGCCCTGATAAAGCCACAATGTCAGCCTTCAGAGTTGTCGACCTCAGATTTTCAAGAGAGACAAATACCGTCTAGTTGATGGCTGTCTTTTGAAAATACTATTATGTTCTTTTTGCAAAGGGAGAAAGCAATTCTGAATGTTGTCATTCAGCCAATTGTACTTAGCCTTGTGAGCTGGGCTAGAATATTAAGAAGACAATAGTTCCTATCATGCAGGTCTCAGCCCCACGTGCCACCCGTCAGCAGCAGTTACCCTGACAGCACCCCGGGCAGCACGCACACGGTACCTGTCGGGGACACAGGCAAGCTCGTCTTTAACGAAATCGTAAGGAAGCACTTACCGGCATTCTGAGGGCTAGGCCCTAACAGCCTGGAAAACACGGTAACTGTTTTGTAGAAACAAGTTCGAGCTAATGAAACTTTTTAGACTCTTTAATTAACGCTCATTAAGATAGCTGAAAGGATTATACTAGATTTTATTTGATTGGTGTGTCTTAATTAGTCCTCACTACACTAAGAGATGAATTATCTTCAGTTTTTATTAAAGCTTAGAAAAATAAAGTTTCCCAAAGTCACACAGCTAGCAAATCAGTAAGTCAAGACGGGGCCAGGAGGGTAAGTAGATAGATAGATAGATATCTCAAGTCTGACCCCAAAAGCTGTAACCTTAGCAATAGTGCTGGCTTTTCATCAATGCCAAGATATGCAATCACCCTACGTGTCCATTAGTGACGAAGGATAAAGAAAATCAGGTGTATACAAGGGATCTGCAAAATGGTCTTTGAAGACTCATCATGAGCATAATATGCAAAGATTTCACTTTTTTGTACCAATGTAAATTTGTACTATAATTCCATTTGAAGTAGTAGTCTCCTCTATACAGTGGAATATCATTCGGCTGTTAAAAAGAATGGAGTACTGTCATTCGAGGCCACATGGGCAAGTGTGGAGGACACGGTGTTAAGTGCCATGACCCAGCCAGAGAGACAGACAGAGCACTTTGCCTGTCACAGGTGGAAACTAAAAAGCCATCCTTGCAGAAGCAGGGAAGCACGGCGGTCAGTAGAACCAGGGCATGGGGAGAGGAGTGAGGAGAGTTGGTTGGCACATGCAAAGTTACAGTTAGACAAGAGAATCACCCGAGGGCTGCAGTGGTCGTAAGGTCACTGTAGATAACAATAATCTACTAGGTATTAATCGATCTGATCATTAGCCTGTCATCAAAAGAGCACTTTGCCTAAAAGCTAGGACTAGCTGCAGTGTTTACAATCGTCTGTGGAACAGTAGATGATTAATTTGTATCTGTAGGTTATTGTCATAAAGATAACCCATATCTTTGATACATGTGAAATTGTAACTGAAGTTTATTTTGCCGATGTTTTCTAAATGACCGAAATAAGGTTTTTATTGGGGGGGAAAAAGTTACTATATATTTCAAGAGATGAGAGAGGATTTTGAACGATCCCAATGCAAAGTAATGATGTTTACGATGACTATCACCTGACTGACCATCACACAGTGTGCCCATCTACTGAGCAGCCACGCCATGCCCCGTGAGTTTACGATGTTTGAGACGACCATCACCCCGACTGTTACACAGCGTGCCCATCTACTGAGCAGCCACGCCATGCCCCGTGAGTTTACGATGTTTGAGACGACCATCACCCTGACTGTTACACAGCGTGCCCATCTACTGAGCAGCCACGCCGTGCCCCGTGAGTTTACGATGTTTGAGACGACCATCACCCCGACTGTTACACAGCATGCCCATCTACTGAGCAGCCACACTGTGCCCGGGAGTTTACGATGTTTGAGACGACCATCACCCCGACTGACCATCACAGTGTGCCCATCTACTGAGCAGCCATGCCATGCCCCGTGAGTTTACGATGTTTGAGACAACTATCACCCTGACTGACCATCACAGTGTGCCCATCTACTGAGCAGCCACGCCGTGCCCCGTGAGTTTACGATGTTTGAGACGACCATCACCCCGACTGACCATCACAGTGTGCCCATCTACTGAGCAGCCACGCCATGCCCCGTGAGTTTACGATGTTTGAGACGACCATCACCCCGACTGTTACACAGCGTGCCCATCTACTGAGCAGCCACGCCATGCCCCGTGAATTTACGATGTTTGAGACGACCATCACCCTGACTGACCATCACAGTGTGCCCATCTACTCAGCAGCCACGCCGTGCCCCGTGAGTTTACGATGTTTGAGACGACCACCACCCCGACTGACCATCACACAGTGTGCCCATCTACTGAGCAGCCACGCCGTGCCCCGTGAATTTACGATGTTTGAGACGACCATCACCCTGACTGACCATCACAGTGTGCCCATCTACTCAGCAGCCACGCCGTGCCCCGTGAGTTTACGATGTTTGAGACGACCACCACCCCGACTGACCATCACACAGTGTGCCCATCTACTGAGCAGCCACACCGTGCCCCGTGAGTTTACGATGTTTGAGACGACCATCACCCTGACTGTTACACAGCGTGCCCATCTACTGAGCAGCCACGCCGTGCCCGGGAGTGCACCATCATTATGCATCAATCAGAAATAAGAAAACACATTGATAAGGGAGTTTTTACCTCGATTTTGCCTCTACTGTGCTGGGTAGCTGTGAAATAGGCAAGGGACTTGTAGACTGAACTTATTGTTCCTTTTCAGGATAAAACGCCCTGGGCCCAACAACCCGGAATTGGCGACCCACTCAGCACACGCTCGGAAGCTCACAATGGCTGCCCGAATGCAGCCTGGGGACAGGGACACACATCCGGCATCGCCACCCCTCGCGCGGTGAAGGCGGCCGTTTCCGCTGTGGGTGCACTGGTCTGAGGACTTCAGGTCAGGAAGAACAGCACTGAGCCTGCGGCCTCCCCCACGGCGTCTGTGAAGCACATGGTGTGGACCCTCTTCTCCGCAGTGTGGTGTCTCACGGTGGACTTCGAAAGCCCTGTGGTCTGCTGTTGTGTCAGCTCTACTGGTTTTCAGAAAATAAAGTTATCTTTTCACTGCACGATTTTAGAATGAGAATTTTCTTCATCCCTAACTATGATGCGGAAATGATCGTTCTACATCTCAGTCACGTTGCTGGGCCAGGAAGGGGCACGTCCCTGTCTCAAACCCTCCGTCCTGCACTAAATGATCTTGCACGCCGCCTGGCTGACACACGCTATTCTTGCTGACTCTCGTTTTACCCCTCGCTATCCAGAAAGCAGCTCCTGCTAGTCCCGATTTTCCTCTTACTTCTACTTCTGATTTCAAACGACTGGGCACCTGACCTTGGCAAAAACACAGAAAACGGAGTCTAGCAACGAGAGGTTTGCATTAGGGCCCACAATGAATATCCACTTATCCCAGACTCTGTTTAGAACGACAATATTTTCACTGGACTAACACAGTGTATTCATGCTGGGAAGATTCATTTTGCATGCTGTAATGATATACACTAATTGAATGTATAAAATATAATAATAAATAAAAGAATATCCTTTCGGATCTTCAATTATTTCCCAAGGAGGTCTATATGAATGAAATTAGTCATGGCCAAGTACAGTGGTGTAGGCAGGAGGACACAGCTGAACCAGGCTGGAGCCGGACTGAGGGCCCGGGCTTGGCTCCCAGGACCATCTGGACATGCTGGGCACATCAGAGTGACCCGTGACCTGGGTGCATCAGAGTGACCTGTGACCTGGGCGCATCAGAGTGACCTGTGACCTGGGCGCATCAGAATTACCTGTGACCTGGGCGCATCAGAGTGACCCGTGACCTGGGCGCATCAGAGTGACCCGTGACCTGGGCGCATCAGAGTGACCCGTGACCTGGGCGCATCAGAATTACCTGTGACCTGGCTGGCTGGGAGGCGAAGGTCGGGGGTAGGGGGCGGGTCGAGGCACGGCAAAGGGGATCGCTCTCTCATTCAAAGGAAATAGCTGAGATTAAACTAGTACTTGAAAAGGAAATTAGTAGTGACCCGTCAATAAATAAAACCAGAGTCGGACTCTGTGCTGATGAGGAAACAGACAAAGAAGGGCGGTGACGAGTGTGTTAGAAACGGAGAAGCCCTTCCAGACGAGCAGTGAGCTCACGAAGCACCAGTGCCCTCGACTGCATTTCCCAGGTTACGGAAGAAATGACTACCAGACGTAGAGTCTGCTTCGAAGGCTGTGGTTTCAAGTGTTTCCTTTACGGTCCTTCCCTCTGCTCCGTCACTCCGGTCACCCAGGCTCAGGAGTGAGAAGACACTGGCGGCAGACCTCTGCGACACGGGTCTCCCTGACATGACACCAGCCCTGGGCTCAGCCTGCTCCCAGGTTACAACACTCTTCGGTGGAATCCCCGGAGACAGGGAAGATAAATTAAAATGAAGTAATAATCTTTTAACTCATGCTAGGGAAGAAGACCCCTTCTTGAAATTCTAGAGGCAGAAAATAGTAAAATAATGTGCTTCCTACATTAGAGGTTAACACTGTCGACCAACCACAGGCCGGAAACGGGAGTGTGTAGTTTTGTCCTCATGTGTTAGTCTCTTGTTTTGTTTTAAACTGTCAAGGTATGTATTTGCCTTCTGGGCAGGAGAAGAATTGGTCTGAAACTTAACAAAGAAATGTGTCTACAAATAAGGAGTCTTGCAGATCTGACAACCTAAGATGTCTTTAAAAAGACAAGAGAGAAACTTCCCTGAGAGACTTGCTCAGTTACCCAACTGCAGTTGACAAGTGAGGGACGCCTTGGTCACCGAGCCCCGAGGCATCTTCCCTTGCTCCTGCCCCTCAGGCCTTGTCCCTGATGCCACATGGAAGGCCTCGGGGAGCACAGCCTTCGAGAGGCCGGGTCTCAGAGCCGACCACGGGGCACAGCCCAGCCAGGCACAGAGGCTGCAGCTCCGTGGAGCCGTTCTGAGTCTACGAACATGGAACTCAAGCATCTCCCCTGGGTCGTAAACTCATCACAGGTGCCAGACTCAGTGGTCACCCGGATGGAAATCTGATGGGAGGGCTTTGAAGTCAAACCCATGTAGGAGGGCCAGATGGTGGCCTAGCGGAAGAACACAGCTCTCTGCCGGGCACCCCAGGAAGGTCCCCTTTGTGTGCTACCCTCTGAGGCTGGCTGGGCAGGTCACCGCGTCGAGACCAGTGGAGTGCTGTCTCTCTCTCTCTCTCTTGCCCCATTTTGCTCATGGAAAAAATAATTTTTTTAAGTGATAAGAAAACTCTCCGACCAGCAAAACAGAGTATGAAATATTAGATTAAATCTCTAATGGCAGGGGCCACACAATGGCGGTTAAGGTGCTGGATTCCCACATGACTGACCTTGGTTCAAGTCCCAGACCTGGCAGCTTACACTCTCACTTACTTTCTCTCTCTCTGATAAGTGCACGTGCCCTATACCACATTTAAAAAATAATAAATAATTTTAAATAATTCAATTTTATTTATTATTAGTAGCAGTAGTAGCAGTATTTAATTTGCTACAGGGCACATGCACGAGAGAGAGAGAGAGAGAGAAAGTGAGAAAGCAAGCTGCCAGGACCAGGACTCAAACAGTGGTAGGCCACGTGGGAGTTCAGTAACTTCACCACCACGTCACCTGCTGGCCCAAATTAAATAATATTTTTTAAAAAAAAAAACCTCTAATGGCAGATAGATAAGAGACTACACAGGAAGTTGATGGGATGAAAGTGTAAAGGGTTCTCAGATTTTAGAAGTTAAAGTTTCACTTACACTTGAGAGACCTTCAGCCACGTCTGGCTTAGAATGCATTGCACATGCAGCCAAATACTCTTCCTGGTAGTTAGAAGCAGCCTAATCTTTCTCCAGAAACAGTTCCTTTCTGCGGACTCTTTATTAGTTGACTTAAAACCACCAGGCAATTTGCAGTGGAGAAAATAAACTCAGCACTGAAGGGACGCACCAGGGCCTCCCTTCCTCACAGCTTGCTCTCCCATCAGACATTATCGCCCGCATTATTCTGGGATTCTATCTCAGATAATATCTGATTGATGTTGCTCTTTTTACTGAAACAGGGAGCACTGATTATAATATACAGATCTCTAAAACCACCCAGGTAATTACAGGCCTGCATAACAAACTCTGTTCTTTATCCTCTCAAAAGGAAGTTTCATTATCCCTGCATTATCTTGCACACAGAAAGAATTTCCTGAAGGTGACCTTTTTATAGGTGGTAACCATAGCAACAGATTTCCAGCCGCTAACACTCTGACACCACTTGTGCACTGCAAATGCTGAGGGGATGCTGAGGACTGGTGTTCTGGGTTGCCCTCCGAGACAGAAGCTGCATAAATACTTAGCAATTTGAGAGCTTGATGTTAAAAGAAATTTAAAGCAATATTCCCTGCTCCCTAGCTAATCAGAATCTTTTTACCACTGAGATCTTGGCAATTCCGTCACATTGAGACTATCAAAGTAAAAATAAAAGGTGTGGATCTTTAAGAGATACTTGGAAAAAGAAACGTGTTCCTTATATTACTCTTAAATAGGACGTTCAGTGGATCCCAGGGTGAGAAACAAATACTCCTGTGGGAGGGCATTCTTTGCTGTAAAGTCCCTCTGCAGCCCCTGTGAGCTAGAATGGGAGTCTGAAGCTCTCATCCATGGTCTTGGCTGTTTATCTCTAAAAAGAAAAAAGAAAAAAAAAAACTGTAGCTTCAGCACTTTATTCAGAAAAACTTAGAGAATATTCAAGGTAGTAGGAAAATTAGAAAGTAGGTCTACCTCCTAAAAGTGAACCCTGAAAATATTAGAGATTTCTCCATTTTCTTTCTTTCTCTTTTTTTATTTTCCTTTTTGAGAAAGAGATTTTTGCTTATAGGGCATATGTGCTCACTGGAGAGACAGGGAAAGGGAAAGTGAGAAATCGCCTTCCAGGGCGATGGCCACACAGCATCCCTTCTCCTGCATTCCTCCTACTGGGATTTGGGGCATGTATGCATATGCACACACACCCAGCATCAGTTTCAAGGCACCAGGCCTAGATTCCAAACCAGTCAGCCACATGGGAGTCCAACACCTTAACTAAAAAAAAAATAGACTACATTCTTTATAAGAACAGATATAAATCCTTAACAACTACAAAAGTATCAACTAGAATTCAGCAGTATATGTATTTAAAAAAAGAAAAATGCACTACGGCTAAGTAGGGTTTATACCAGAGATGCAGGGTTAAGAGCTGAAGTATCAATTTAATTCATTCTAGTAACAAAATAAAGAAAAAAATTATAAGATTAATCAACACAGAAAAACCACTTAACAACATTCAGTACCCATTAATGATTTTTTAAAAGTACACAATAAACCTGAAATAGTAGGGAATTCCCACAATTTAATAAAGATTATTTATTTAAAAGAAAACTAATGGTTAACATTATTCTTTTTCCTCTTTAAATAATTATTATAATTTATGATTTATATATGATCATTACTCATCTTTGTAGGATACAGAATGGTCTTTAAAAGTATGTATATGGTGTGTAATACACAAATTGAGGATATAAACATATTGTCCACCTTCAACATTTAACATTACATTGTGAGCATTTGAAACCCACTCCAATGGTTGTTCTGCAAGTATTTACTGAGTTATCCATGACACTATTTACTGTGAGGTACAGTCTAAAGAAAAATATATTGATTAAAAATTAGGCAACAATCCTATAAATTAACATAATCTTAGCATAGCCAATGAAAGAAAAATTTGTAATTTCCATGTAAAGGTCTGTGGGAGATCAGAGTTTATAATCTGAAAAAAAAATCTGTGGGTATCAATCATTGGCCCAGTTAGAGAAAGGTAAAATTGTATGTAACAATAGCTCATTAGGAAGAGACAGAAAAAGAATACTTTTACTCACACACTGAGTTCTTGTAAGACCATAGTATCATTACTGTACATAAAGAAATAAGTCCTCAAAAAAGCAAAGGTCAAACGAATTTGGAAAAAGATGCTTAAAAGTGAAGACATGGTAAAGCCAGTGATTTGGTGATTTATAGGCTTTACAAAGTTCTTGATTTTAGCCTTTTTTAAAATTCATTCCAAAAAAAGGCTCAGCTATAACATTTTAGACTTTTCCTCTAATTATCTAGTTTTATACAATAAGTAATGGTCATAATAAATATGTGATTCTAAAAATAGAAAGAGAAATACCAAGTTATTTACAAAGGTTATACCATTAGACTAACATCAGATCCCTCATCTGAAATAATGCAGGCAAAGAAAGAATGGAAAGACATATTTAAAACTCTGAAAGAAAAGCTATTTCAGCTGAGAGTACTATACCCAGCAAGATTGTCTTTGCTCTTTACCAGTTTGGCTATGATATTATATATATTTGGTGTTCTTTCTATCTCCTGGATATGGGTGTCAATATCTCTCTCTGAATTAGAAAAATTTTTATTTTCTATGAAGCATCTTTCATAGAAAGATGTTTTCCATGCCTTTACCTATATCTTCAATTTTTGGAATATCTATTATGTGGATATCGAGCTGTTTAATGGTGTCTAGGATTTCCCATATATTGTCCTCATTTTTAATAGAATAACCTATTTTTAGTTGTTTGGACCAAATCAGAGCTTTTTTCTTCAAGGTCAGAGATTCTTTCTTCTGGGTGGCCTCATCAGCTGTTGATACTTTTGAGAGAGGTTTTGATTTCCTGCAACATATTCTTTATCTCCTTAAGTTCTGTTTGATTATTTTCAGTGTGTCTATCTCTTTATGGAGTTCTTCCTTCATATCATGGAAGGATTTTCTCATCTCTTGCAATTGGTTCTCTGTTTTCTCTCGCATCTTGTTGAGTATCGTTCATAGGAAAAACTGAATACATCTCCCCAAAATTGAAAACAAGGCAAGAATGCCCATTCTCACTACATTTATTCAACAGTGCTGGAAGCTCTAGCTAGTGCAATAATGCAAGGAGAGGTATACAAATTGGAAAAAAAAAATGGTTATATTTGCAGATGCCATCATTTCCTACAAAAATGTTTCCAAAATGCATAAATAAGTTCAGCAAAATGACAAGATATAATATACAAAAGTCAACTATTTTATGCTGGTGCATGCATCCATAATCCTGACTTTCTGGGAAGGCTTCTTGAGGGTTGCAGTATGGGATCCTATTAGGGTTGCCTTTCTCCCTCAACTCTTGTAAAAGAAGTAAAGTCTTCTTTAAATCAATTGTATTGCAATATGCTAGTAATACAAATATGGGGATGAAAATTCAAAATATAATACTATTTGTAATCATTCAAAAGATTATTTAGGCCTAAATCTAACAAAAATGTACACAATTTGTGTAACTATATATAGCATTGATGAAATAAAGATCATGTCTAAATAAAGAGAAAGATATACCATGTTCATGGACAGAAAGACTTCACAGAAAAGATATTTCCCCATTGACATACAATTTTAGTGAAATTTCTATCTGAATGGCAGTAATATTTTGTGGATTCAGAAAAAAATTAAAATGTATATAAAAAATCAGAGGAACTAGAATAGCTAAAACAATTTTGAAAAAGAATAAAGTGAGAATAATCAGTTCATTCAATCTAAAGATTTACTACATCATCATAGTAATTAAAAAACTATGTGATATTAGCAGAGGGATACACACATAGAACAATGGATCAGAATAGAAACCCAAAAATATATTCATGGGACCAACAGTTGGTATAATGGCTATGTCACTGGACTCCCATGTAGTTGATCACATTTGAAGTCCCGGACCCAGTGGCTTAAACTCATGCTGGGTGCATGTGTGTACATGCCCAAGATCCCAAGACGAGAATGGAGAAGAAATGGTAGCATGGCCATCCCCCCTGGCGGGGGGGTGATTTCTCACTCTCTGTCTCTTGTCTCTCTCTTTCTGGTGAGTGCATGCGCCCTGTAGCAAAACTTCTTAGAAAACATATATTCACACTATCATGTACAACTTATTTTTGACAAATACACAAAATCAATTCGAGGCAAGAAAGATAAGCCTTTCAACAGATGATGCTATAGCAATTGGATATCCATGGACCCCCCCCCCCCAAAAAATCTACAACTAAATTTTGCATCTCATACTAAAATGAACAAAATGGAACACAAACTTAAATATAAAATTATAAAACTTTTAGAAAAAATACATGATCTAGGGTTAGACAGAGTTCCTAGATTCTGTTGACAGCAAAATAATGATTAAAGAAAAAATTAAATTGGACTTCATCAAAATGAAAAACTTTTCTTCTGAATAAGTCCTTATTAAGAGGATAAAAAAGAAAAACTATAGACCAGAAGAGAATATTTTCAAACCTTATATTTGATAAAGGATTAGTCTGGAGTACATAAGGCACTCTCAAAACTCAGTAATTAAAAAAAATCCAGTTGGAACCTGGACAAAAGATAAAAATTTATCAAAGAACATATACAGATGGAAAATAATCACACTAAAAGATTTTTATTATTTGCTATTAGAGAAATGCAAATTTTATTTCATTTTTTTGTTAACTACAATTTGATACTACCACATACTATCAGATTAGATAAAATGAAAAGTAATGACAGTACCAAATGCTTCCAAGGTCACAGAGACATTCATACATTGTTAGTGGAAACGTGGGATGGTACACACACTCCGAAAAACAATTTGGCAGTCTCAGAAATCTAAACATACAACCGCCACACAACCTAGCTATTACACTCCTGTGCATTTATCCCAGAAAAATGAAGACTTATGTTCACACAAAAATCTGGACACCAAAGTTTTTATCACCTTTATTTGTAATAGCCAAAATCTGAAAATGGCTCAGATGTTCTTCCATGGGTAAACTGACAATACCCTCAGCAATAAAAAAGAACAAATTATTAACACATATAATAACCTAAATGAATCTCTGAAGAATTATGCTGAGTGAAAAACACACCAATCTCAAAAGTTACATACTATGTGATTTTTGAATAATATATAAGACTTACAAAACATTCTTGACATGTTTAATTTATAAAAATGAATAACATTATTGGTTGCCAGTGGTTAAGGAAGGATTAGGTATGGAAAGAAAGTAGATGCAGCCATAAAAGAGCAACATGAACGAGGCCAGCAAGTGGCATAGTGGTTAAGGTGCTGGACTTTTGCATGGCCAACCACAGTTCGAGTCCCAACTGCATCTTAGAAATCACACCCATACATGTGTATGTGCATGTATTCCCAAAACCCCAAGAAGAGAAGAGAAGAGTTTGTGGCATGGCCATTCCCCTGGGGGGAATTTCTCACTTTCCGGCTCTCTTTCTAGTAAGTGCATGAGCCCTATGGCAAAAACCTTAAAGCCAAACAAACAGAGCAATGAGCAAAGAAAATAGAGCTACGTGAAGAATTGTGTGATAGGACTATTCATGTCAAT
The DNA here is from genome assembly GCA_026018925.1 of Tupaia tana. Taxonomy (NCBI): domain Eukaryota; kingdom Metazoa; phylum Chordata; class Mammalia; order Scandentia; family Tupaiidae; genus Tupaia; species Tupaia tana. Next base: position 14,353,321 of record JAKSZU010000024.1, on the reverse strand, counting down.
ATCCCAGTTGTGATACTACAGTGTTTTTGCAGGATGTCACCCTTAGAAAAACTGGCTAAAGCGCATAGAGGATCTCTGTGCTGTTTCTTACCATTGCATGTAAATTAACAAGTGCCCTGGGAAAAGTTAACAAAAAAAAAAAAAAAGAAAGAAAGAAATTCACCTATCTAAAAATAAATCATTTCTATTCAAAATGATAAATATTTTATGCATAAAATGAATATATTAATTTCACACTGTGGAGATACAGGAGTTCATTCATGTAAGTTTTCCCCCAAATCATCTAAATGCCCACTCCCGAAAGTATCGACCTAGACAGAATGTGTGTTTGCAGCAGCATGACAGGTACTCAGAAGTCTCCCTGGTTTAAACAGAAAAGAAGATTTTTGCTTTATAGTTTTCAATTTTAAATACTCAAAAACAAAGAATTCTTTCCTGATACCCACACTGAACAGCTCTACAGTGTTCTGTTTACTGTTCCTGATAAAGGTATACGGTCTTATCTAAAACAGTTATTATAAAGTCAAAACATTCAATTAAAAAATCTTTTAAAAGATGCTTTCTCTTTTTCTAACTGTGAAATATTTTTAAAAACACCTGTAAATCTAGTATTTCAAGTAGAGAGACAATCCTATTTTGTGATTTATGCAAAGATAAAAGGCTTCTCCCAAGCCCAAAACAAAACTATGCTGTTATGTAACTGTCCCAAAACACCTTTTTCATTTTGTCCTTCATTATCTGACTTTTCCCTTTTAATGCTTTGGTAAGACACATTTATCTGAGACCATTTGTCTACTCATAGGGAGATTTTTAAAAAGAAAGTCTTCAAAAAAATTAAACAGAAAAAAGAAAGAAAGAGAAGAAAGAATCTAAATAATTCGGTATCATATCTTCAACCCCCCGCACGGGCTTTTTCACAAAGCTTATTAGCTTGTTATCTTTCATGAAAGCTGAAAGAACATTAGGAGCTGTCGGCTGTCAGTCAAGCATTTCCAGCACATTTTAACTTCGGAGGCCTAAGAGTTACCATAGTTACTAATGAACTCCTGCATCCTGAACGCATTAGACTCCACAGCAGAGAAACTGTTTACCTTACGTCGAATGCCTTTCTTCTAAATAAATTAAGAGCATATACAAGATGCCTTAAGTCTTACTGCAAAATAGCACTAGCTCACTTCTCATTAAGTTCTTTATTGAACCTTTTGAATCTAATCCCTAAAATGAGCACAGTCCTGACCTTCAGCTCTGACTAGCTTAGCCTAAAATACTGCCTGTCTTTAAACTATGTCAAATGGGTTGTCATAAACACAACCGTATTTTACTGAATCCAGAGTCATGCCCCTAGATGATTAAGTATCAGTGTACTTACTGTTTTAAAATATTTAAATGCAAATATTTCTAACTTATTTTTGAAACTATTTAAAAACATATAAAAAATTACAATAATACAAATGATTTTTAAGGAAATAACTAGCAGTCTCTAATTGTCTATACAGTATTTGAAATAATACAAAGTAATCAATGAAGCTTATCTTTTTTTTCTAGTCTCTATCAAATATACTGAATTTTGACATCAGTTCATCTGAAATGATAGTTTGTGTTTTGAGTATATTTTGTATCAATAGACACTTTAAGTGTCCATATTTACAGTATAAAAATGGCTGCTAAAAATCTTTTATCCTTACAATAGTTATTTCACTTTAAAAAAATTACTTAACTTTGTTTATTTTAATTTGACCAGACAGGAACAAAGTAAGAGAAAAAGAAAAAGAGAGGAAAAGTGAGAAAACAAGTGGCCACGTCTGGAACTCAAACTGCAGTTGGCCACAGGGGAGTCCAGCACCATTAACCACTAAACTACCTGCCAGCCCCTTATTTCACTTTTAATACATGAAAAATACCCTAAATACCAACATACAACTTACTGATGAGGAACTAACGCTCATATACATATAAGGGTGTTATTTCAATCTCACTAATAAAAAACAAAAAAACTGTATGGGACTACATAGATAAATTATAATAAAAAGAATTAGAGAATGCTTAATTGCATAGGGGAAATACCATTAATAGTAAATGAAAACAAAACAGGATATCAAACTTGATGTCTAATTTTCTTTTTAAATAATAAATGCAGCAGTATTTAAAAGGCTGAAAGAAAATATATCAAAAGGCTACATGATAATAAATATGGTCATATCTTTGATTGAACCAATACACAGTGTATTCTGGATGAGAAAACTTATTTTGTATGCTGTAACGATATATAGTGATTGATTATAAGTAAAATTAAAAATTTAAATAAAAAAGCTACAGTGACTGTCTCTAAATAACAAGGTTGAGTAAATTGTATTTTTTCTTGTTATAGTATACAATGATCATGGCTTAGGTTTAAGAGTAAAAGATGCTATATTTCAAAGTAAATTAAATGAATTAGCCAATTGCCTCCCCCCATCTATCCATACATCCTTCATTGGAAAAGGTCACATGAGTGGTTCTGTGCCGACAGAGTGCTAGCTGCACCTTGTCCCTGCCCCACATCACTGAAATGAGCAGCGCCAGGGCCATCAATCCTGATTATCAGTCAGAGAAAGGCTGACTTCAGACAATGTGGTTTAGAAATTGGACACAGGATAACAGAGCGTCGCGAGCTCCCGTAAACAAATGCACATCACCCTGAAAGCCGGACCAGAGAGGCAGCTTTGTGGCTGCGCCAATGACCGTCACAACACACGACACCCATCACAGCCAGGTCATCCTGACATTTTACTTATCACTGAAAAAAGTCACTTTCAAAGAGCCACTGAAAAGTCACAGAAAACTTTAATAAATTCTATGTAAAACCAATTCTCCTTAACTCATATTGATTTTTTTCTCTTTTACCTTATTTTTCTTGGGAACATTTTGAGACAGAGGTTGGTATATTTAGAGCATTGATCTTGAGGAAGAACTTTCTCCATTTGGTATCTGGAGCCCCCAAGCTGTAAAAGGAGGTTAACATCCCATCCTGCTATCTTACTGATAGAATTGGAAAGATTCTTGGATTGTAAAGTTAATGAGCTACAGGTAAGATCTGTCAGGTGATGCCTCACGAGCGTTTCATTGACTACCGACACAAGCAGGTACCTGAAGAAGAGGAGGTAGGGTTGTTAGACCACACAGAGCATCACCCCAGAGTGCCCAAGAACTGTTCACCTAAGAACGTACTTTTCGAAATGTTGCCAGAAGGCAGATGCTCTCACTGGGAAGAGATACAGAGACAGGAGAAGTCACCCCATGGGGAGTGATCATGCCTCAACCCCTTCTCCATCTCTGTTTCTGGATTTGGGGCACAGATCCGTACTCAGTGTTTCTCAAGCCACCAGGGACAGGATTCGAACTGTGGGGTTGGCCATGTCCAATCTAGCTGCCTTCACCACCACACCACAGGCTGGCCCAATCTGAGAATGGATCTTTCAAAGTACTGAACTTCCGACTTTGAACACTCGGATACAAAGAGGTTTGAAGAACTATCACAACTCGGAGTGGAACCGTCGGTACCTGCTCACGGTCCACAGCCCGGTGCACCCATCTCGGAGAAGAGCTGGAAACCCACGTGCAGAAGGACACGTTGCTATAGAGCAGCAGAGAAGGTGGGTGCTACCGACGGGTCCATCACCAGCCCACTGTCATAAAGACCAGGCGCCAGGGACCAAAAGCAAACCTCTCCTCCTGGGGCAGTAACCTCCAAGCCAGTTTCTTTACTACGCTCGCCTAGAGGTGGAGAAGTCACTCTCCCCGTCTTGGCACCGTTCATAAACTGAATTCCTTGGGCCTCTTAGCACCTTACCACGTACAGACAGCGGAAAGGGTTTTTATTATTCCCCTGGACACCATTTTCTTTTGCTAGTCGTCATTTGCAGAGGTAGGACACTGATCCACAGTGTCTGAAGGAAGAAAACTGCATACCACCATAGCTCTCCTGTCTACGATCAATGAACCTCACAGATCTTTGAGCCGACTTCCAGACTGAAGTGTTCCATTTCGCAGGAGGTCACTCCCAGAAGGGGCATCAGGGCAGCTCCTGTGAAAGCCCACATAGCCCAGGAGCAGCTCGCTCCTCCGTCGCGTGGAGCACTGCAGGGCTGGCCACGGCACTGGCAGAGCCGACACACACACCGGCCTGGGACCTGGGTCTTCCAGGAAGGGGAGAGGGTAAACTAAGAGACGCGATAGTGCAAGGCGCAGAGCCGAAGGCTCCCTCACCTGCTTGCTGGGCGGCTCACAGCTGTACAGAGCCGGCTCTGCTAGTCCCGCTCCCCTGGGTAGGTGCAGGAGAGACTGTTAATGCTGTCGGCACTCAATGGGGAATCGTGTGGAACAGCAAAGTCCATCTCACAAAGCCCTCTGAGGTCTCAGAATAGGAAGGTCGCAGTACTCCGACAAGCAGGACAGTCAGGAAGGTACAGGAGGAGGAAGCATGTGGTTCCCTTCTGCTGAGAATGTTCTGTGAGCCGAGACTTTAAACAGAGACAAAGGGTGAGCTTTTGTGGGGAATAAACCAAAAGTAGAGGTAATGGATTTTTTTTTTTAAAGAGATTTTTTTCTATAGTGCACGTGTGCTCACTAGAGAGACAGAGACACAGAAAGCGAGAAATCACCCCCCAGGGGGGATGGCCACACTGCAATCCCTTCTCCTCCATTTTCCTCTCAAGATTTTGGGCACACACACACAGGTGCCCAGTGAGTTTTGAAGTGCCTGGTCCAGGACTCAAACCACGGTCAACTACTGGGGAGTCCAGCAACGTAACCATTATGCCATTTGCTGGTCCCAAGGCAATGGGTTTTAATTTCATTATCACAAATGAGCCATAAGCAGAGCTGTAGGTACCAGACGCGAGTAGAGGAAACCAAACATTGCAAAAGTCGCTAGGAAACTCCAAGTCCCTCACGTAGGGGTGCAAGATGGTATTGATTTTTGTGCTTTAAGAAGCTTTTTTCATTGAAGAAAATAGTTCTCCAAGGGCAAAAATTTGCTTTCTTGTCTATACATACTCCCTCCAACTGAAACAGACTTTTCCCCCCATATGATATGTGGACTTCATCCTAGAAATGTGGATATCGGCTACGTTCCTGTTTAAAGTGTGTTCGGGGCCCAGCCTCTATGGGTGCAGAGCTGGAAGCTACAGGCCAACAGCAGCTGGAGCCCCCAGCCCAGCCGGTCCAGAAAGAACCAGGTGCACACACGCACGCCCGGGATCCCAGCCTGCTGGAGGGCCGAGGAAGGGACGGTAGTGACAGCCCCGTGGAGGTGTGTCCTCCCCTGTATGTGCTCCATATGAATTGTTTTTATCAGAAAAAAATGTCTTTAAATGTTCAGAGTCACAGTCCTGACATGAGACATGACAATCCCTGCCGTGTCAGCCTCCTCCTCCCGCACCCCGGTAGTCATTACTGCACAGTCAGAAATCCATGGTCAGCCGGCCACTGTCGGAAGTCTGGACTGGCCCGGGACCCATTTCCACCATAGTCCATCTCACTGTGGTAAGACGAGCCCTGCGTGTTAGGTCAGGGGTCCGAGTTCCAGCGCTGACCGTGTTATAGCTGTGAGCCACAGCGCCTCCCCTCCCTACCCTACAAACACGGTGGTCTGACGGGGTAACCCCCAGGCTACGACCACGCCCGGGATCTGTGACCCTGCTCTCTCTGCACAGGTGTTCTTAGATCTCTCTGCCAGAGAACCCACCACCTTCACCGACACGTGCACGCACATTAATGTGTCATTCCACAACGACAATCTCAGGTTTTTGTCCTGTGCAACACCACCCCCTCCCCAACACAGAACCCTTTCAGAGAGGTAAACGTTAAGATTAATTGGTCATGTATGACACCAATTTGACTGAGTTTGTTAGGTTCCTTCTCGTTAAAGAGCACGTCTAGAATGCTCTTCTGCACTTTCCCTTTTTATATGTTTTTACTAACTAAAAACGTAATTAAGCGAATTAATTCCTTCAGTCAGGAAATCAGAAATTACTACGCATTTACGGCAGTCCCGTCATTGTGGAGATTTCCCTGACAGTTCTGAAAGCTTTGTGTTCTAATGGCTCTTTTCTGCCCATAGTTGTCTACTTCTCCCGCCTCTCTGAAAGTAACGGTTATTGGCTGGAGAGGAGGCGAGAGCCCAAGCCCAGCAGCCCTCGGGGTTCGATTCTGTTCCGGTGGTAGAATACTCCCTGTCTACGACTGCTCTCTCTCTCCATGGAGCGACGGGAAGAAATCAGATTTTATATTACATGAGTGAGTAAGGCACAGCACACTGGAGAAAGATGGCCATTCCAGATTTCAAAGAAATATCAGTCTGGGGGGAAATCCAGAAAAACACCTATGACCACCGGTTCGAGCCTCAGAAATGCATTGATCGAGAAGATGAAATCCTAGCCCTGGTTGCTCGGCCACACCTTCAGTAGAGAATCATGTAGGAATGAGGAAATTCGTCTTCGCTGCACGACGTCGGGCAGTCTGACCACTGAAGCCTGCGGGATGCTTTGGGAATAGGGAAAGGCTCCCGTCCTGTAACTTACAGAGGTCTGCATACGAGCGTGTGAATAGGCAAGGCTGCACTTCCTGTCCTATAACTACCGACAGCCGGAGATCCGCCAGGCCGACCTTGGCTCAGGGCTGGGAAAGCAGACGGCACCCAGTTTAGCCGTCTGCTAAGACACGCCACCCCTTCACGGCAAGGGGAGGACAGGAACAATTTTCTACTGTTTATAAATGCTGTGAGAGTTGTCGTTCGATCAGTGTCCTAGGGCTGCCATGACAAACCTTGTGGTCATAACAGAAACCTCGTCTCGCATGGCTCTGGAGGTGAAAAGTCTGAAATTCCGAGTCAGCATGGGTGTTTTCTTCACGGGGCTGAGAGGAAGCACCTGCCCCAGACCTCCCTCCTGGCTTCTGGTGTTTGTTGGCAGTCCTTGGCGTTCCTTGGTTAATGGACATGTGACTCCCGTCGCTAGCTCTGCTGTCAATGCTGTTCTTTCTTTTTTTTAGTGTTATTTCCATAGGGTGAAAGAGACAGACCCAGGGAGGGAAAGTGAGACATCACCCCCCATGGGGATGGCATGCCACATTCCATTTTCCTCCATTCTTTCCTGGAATTGTGGGCACATGGCCACCCACACCTGACATGATTTCAAGCTGCCGGGTCTAGGACTCGAACCATGGTCAGCCCTGTGGAAGTCCAGTGCTTTAACTACCATGCCGCTTGCTAGCCCTTGTCACCTGGTATCCTTATGAGTTATTTTAGTATGTCTATAGTAATATTCTATATCCAGATTAGACAATTAATCTACGATCATATAGCTAATACTTGGGGAGCTTGGACTCACTCAAATCTGTCCAACGAAGGCCAGCTCTGTGGCACCACATCTGCATTCCTCAGGACAAGCTGGTCCTGCATAGTCACGGTCTAAGCTCTGGGGCCAGCGACCCTGAAGATTCCAGGCACAGGTGCAAGTGCCCCAGAGCAGACAGGCTGAAGAATGTAGAAAGGGGTCACTGCGAGGGCAGGCCCCATGAAGGTGCTCATCTCTTACACAGTCACGTGTGAGTACCACGTGCTGTCACCAATACAGGGGGAAAGACTGCCAAGTTCGCGTGTTAGCATCACCACAAGACACAGGTCGTACTTAACCAGCCCTTTACGATGCCAAGAATAGCCGAAAACGGAGAGAGTAGAGTATGTTGGGATTTGGAAGAGCAATTTTAGCCAATTGCAAAGTAATTCTTTTGCAGCAATGTAGATTCAATTAAAATATACTCCAAGTGCTCCTATAGGAAACATTAAACCAGAAAATGGACTACAGATAGTTACTAACACAACAAAACCTACAAGACCACGTGTACACAATTAGCCCAGAGCGGACTCCAGGCCCCATGCGTACACAGGACTGCAGCTGGTTACTTTACCACACTTTCTGGCCCCGTGCTGGCGCTGCACCTTCAGGTCTGCCACACACCGGCTAACATACCTGGCACTGCGGGAAACTCGGGAAGGGCCAGCCACTGTAACACACACTTTCCTGACGGCATTTCATCTCTGCATGAAGGCTCGGAGGGCTGTGACCCCCTTTTGTACATTAGGGGACTGAGAAAGGAGAATCAGGTTCGAGGTTATAAAGCTTGCGAGCAGGGCCACAAGAACGCCAAATCCTCGCCTAGTGAATTACTAACGTCCACACTTCGGATGACCCAGGGCGACATACTTTCACCAGCTGGGCAGACGCGCCTCTGTCATCCGTGTGTTCAAGTCCTCGCAGACCTGGCAGTCCTGGGCATAGCAGCAACCACCGACAGCTGCCCGAGTCGTCATGGAAAATGGGCGAGTGGAAGGCTAATGATTTTGGACCTAGGCGTTTCTCCAGCGTCATCAGCCCAGCAAGCAACCCATTAAGCCAGACGCTACTGGGCATAAGGATTTCGAGTTCCTAAGAGCACAATCACCAAAAAATTATTTAAATAAATAAATAAATAAATAAATAATGTAGATCATGCTTGATCAATAACACTTAGTTGCCAAGTTACACGGTTACATCTTGTCACTTTACTGTGTGTATGGCATGGCTTTCTAAGCCAACCGCTCACCACTTCCAGGATGCATGCCCTAAATGAGGCTGATGACATCAGAACAACAACAATCGGTAACATCAGTGATCCTGAGGATCACACGCAGACGGCGGCCTCTGAACAGAGACAGGCAGAACGGCACGCCATGTGTCCCCCAGGTCACCGTAAATGGAGCAGAACTAGCTACTGCAGGAAGGTGGGCAATGTGACCACAAGCATGGCCAGAGCGGCATCAAATTCCCCAGCTCTTCGTTCACTTTCAGCTATCGAAGCCACAGCACTTGGGCTGTGGCAGGGATGAGCACATCCGTTCTGTTCTGCAGATCCACTGCTAATGTGTGCTCCCTCTGGGTATCACTGTATCTGTACAGGAAGTACAGGATCGTCACAGAGTAGCTGAAATGTTTAAGTGCTTACTGAGCACTACAGGAAATACAGGGTCTCACAAAGTAGCTGAAATGTTTCAAGTGCTTACTGAGCACTACAGGAAATACAGGGTCTCACAAAGTAGCTGAAATGTTTCAAGTGCTTACTGAGCACTACAGGAAATACAGGGTCTCACAAAGTAGCTGAAATGTTTCAAGTGCTTACTGAGCACTACAGGAAATACAGAGTCATCACAAAGTAGCTGAAATGTTTCAAGTGCTTACTGAGCACTACAGGAAATACAGGGTCTCACAAAGCAGCTGAAATGTTTCAAGTGCTTACTGAGCACCAACCACTGGGCTGTGCACAATGCTGTGAACTGTGGGAAAAGCCTGGCATGCATCATCCCACTTAGCCTTCAGACCAACAGGGTGATACTGATACAATCAGTCTCTGAGATTACAAGGGGTGAAAGTGGAGGTTGCACTGGTTCAATTACTAGCACAAAAATTTCAGGAAGGGTGAAAATGCAGATCGCTTTGGTAAAACCACGTGCACAGAATCAAACCCCAGTTCCTCTGACTCGCCTCTGTCCGCTCTGAAATGCTACCCTATGCTGTGTGTGCCAGGCAGGACTACTCGGTAACCAATCACGCTAGAATCGCAGAGGGGTGGCACGCGGCAAGTTCTGAATCCCTGACATCACACGACCCTTGTACCAGAGCTAGTGACAGGAAACAGTGCTCAGCTCAAGTGAAGTGACTTGAGTGAAGAGTGTTTGCAGAGGGGCTGCCAGGGTTCACGCAGGGGGGAGGGCGTGCTCCCAGAGGCCGGCAGCACAGGAGAACCGCGGCCAGACAAGCAAGAGGGACAGCATGGCTGGGACCAACGGGAACAGAAGCACGGGCCCCAATGGGGACTGTATCTGGAAACAGTCAAGGCACCGGGACGGGAGAGAGCAGGGACAAAACACCCTTCTCTCTCTGCGATTGTCTCTGTTTCTGTCTCTGACCTCTCTCTCTTCCTCTTCCCAGTCGTTTCCAGCAGTCAATTGGCAGACCCGGTTGAAAGATGCGGTCTCTAGCCATGGAGCTCCCTGGGAAGGCAGCAGGCGGCAGAGGGCAGCAGGGACCCTTGGAGGCACACAGCGCACTCGTACCTGTCGGGCCCAGGAGGGCACACTCCTCCCTCTCTGCTGGGACAACGCCAAGGCTGAAGCTCAGCGCACAGGAACTCCAGAGCAATCATCACTACGCAGTCTGTGCTCTCTACAAACTCCCCTCCCCGGCCAGCAAGTGGTGTGGAGGTTAAGGCAGCCGGATTGCACGTGGCTCAGTCCGCAGTCTGAGTCCCAGACCTTGCAGCTTGAAAATCACGCCGGGTGTGAGAGCCTAAAATCCCAAAAGGAGAACGGAGGAGAAGGGACTGGGTGTGGCTATTCTCCCTGGGGGCGATTTCTCACTTTCTTTTTCTCTGTCTGTCTCTGCCTCTCTCCAGCGAGTACAAGTGGGGCTGCACGGAAGCAGAGCCTGGTCTAAGTGGGTGTGACGTGGTCAAAGTCGAGCAGAGGAATCATGTTATAAGGAGATGAAGGAGGTGATGTTTATCCAGAGTGACTGACCAAACGCAGGCCCCGCTCAGCCCGACGGTGACAAGAGGACACGTGAGATCATTCCACCAAGTTTCAAGTCGGTTAAGACTAAAGGTGCTCCTGTTTTCAGGAAATTTCAAACTAGTTCAGATGAGTATTAACCTGTTTGCTTCGTGGTTCTGACACGTCAAGGTAACAGAAGCAGTAAATCAGTCCCCGGGACAGGCGGCAGATACGTGCTGTGTTTCCAGAAAATCGCCAACAGTGATAGGTTAAGGGAAATAACGTCACCTTCTTGGATCATGTGAGGCTTTTCTTAATCTGGAGTTTTCATTGGTAAATGAAAATGCAGTACATAAAGCAACAAAATTGGGCAAATAAACAAAGCAAAGTAAATTGCTATTTGTAATATAACCTACGTCATTATTCCAACACCTTTAGGGAGACACGAAGATCCAGGACTGAAATCACACATGCCAATTCGGGTGTTTTCTATGGCCCACTGGGCTCGTCACGGTATGACCCTTTCTGAGTGCTCCTGTGATCAGCCTCCATAAACCCCATGAAACGGATCCTGTTTTATAAAGTCGATTTGCAGATGTAAAAACCAAGGCACAGAGAGGCTGAGAAGCACGCTGTAAGTTACAAAGCTAATAGGAGGTGATGGTGGGATTTGAACTTGGGCGATTTGACTCCAGACCCTGAGCTGGTGAGCAGCGAGACTGTTCTGTGCTACGGCAGAGCGTGTCCTTGTGGAAGGGCTCCCATCAGGTGGGGTCCACCAGGCTGGAGTCTATGACCTTGAGCGACCACAAGCCCTCACTGGGACTGTGCCTTGGCTTGGGGCAAAGACTAAAATTGTAGCAGACCCTGGGATTTTTCAGATGAACGACTGGCTGTTTTGAACACGCGAATAGACCTAACCAATCTACTCACCAAGTTAAGTTTCTTTTTTCTAACTTTCTCCCGTGGGAAAGTTGCCATTGATAATTTAGTATGTGCACTCTATAGGTTGTTGTTATTCCTGTTGTAGTGCCAGCTTTTTTCTCCTGGTAGAGACAACAGGTACCAGGTGAGTGACAGGGTCCCTTAAAGAAATAAATTAGCATTTGCTGCAATAGATAAAAAGAAAACCCTCTGTGCTCTTATATTTCAATCTGATGAGAAACAAATACCTTGCAGCACCCCGTACAACTGGGGTGACATTCCCACATCTGCCTACCGGACTGAGAACTCCTGGTTCCCAGCAGAAGCCACGCCGATCTGATCTGGCCCACGTGACTCAGTTCATCCCGTGTTCGTGACCTTCCTCTGGTCATGCCATCAGCATGGCTGGATGGATCCCCAGGAGCAGCGCATGGTATCAACTCCATGCATCTTCCCTGAAGGAAAGCAGGGAGCATTTGAGGCGACGTGTTTGGTTGGAGCACTGTGAATTCTTTTGGGTGAGGCCTAAGATGAAATATTGCCATGGGGGTTCTTCTCTGACATATTAAACATAACTGTGACAGGAGGAGGGCGGAGCTGTCTCATTATGGGATGTGTAGCATAAGTCGCGAGTGGTCTCTGAGTGAAAGAGCACCCCGGCTCAGCCTGATGCCAGTGGGGGCTGCTTAATTGTAGAAGGCCACGGCACAAAGGTGTGGGAATGGTTTGAGAATCCACTTCTTTCTACAGCTTTCAAAGCTGCTCCTGGGGGAGTGAGGTTCAGTACCCAGGCCCACCCACTGTGATCTGGAAGGCAGAGCAGAGGGTCCCGGCATGAGATCCGTCGGGGCTGCTTGACTATGTCTCTGTCTCCCTCTCTTTCTCTCTCAGGAAATAAACTTTTAAGACAATGATGAAAATAATAATACATTTCTGGGACCAGCAGAGTGTGTAATGGTTACACTGCTGGACTCCGACATGGCTGACTGTGGTCTGAGCCCTGGACCCAGAGGCTGGAAACTCATGCTCGGCGCTTGCGTGTGCATGCCCAAAATCCCCAGGGGAGAAACGGAGGAGAAGGGATTGCAATGTGGCCATCTTCCTGGGGGTGATTTCTCACTTTCTGTTTGTCTGTCTCTCTGGTGAGTGCACGTGTGCTATACAAAATCTCTCAAGAAAAAAAAAAGCTCAAACCCAAATAAAGCAGCATTAGTTACCCTTAACAATAAATTTCTAGGAAATTATACAGGGAAGCACTGACGCAGAGTGGCCTCCTCCCTGGAAGCTGGGCTCTACAGCTCGATGCCAAGGGCTATCAAGGCTGCTGCCCCAGTCTGCGGCTTCCTGCTGCCCCCAGCCCTTGCCACATTTGCACCACAAAAATGCTTTTAAAAAATAAAGATGACAAACATCATTTCATTTGGATCTCAAATCTATTGGGGGACTTTCAGGGATTTAGATGCTATAGCCTGCAGTAGACAAGATAAGCGATGACTCAGTAAAGATGTACTCTCGAAGGTCCGTTTCTCCTTCACTGGGAAAAAGGATTATGTGAAACAGTATCTAAAATGATCTTAGAAAATTCTAATATGCAAAGGCAGATGCATATAAACAGATGACCTCGTTTTTAAACAAAGGCTATAATTAGAAATCTTATCAGAGCAGCCACCTCTTTCTGCACTTGTCATGGAAGGGAACGGCTGAGGTGAGACCCCTCCTTCATCCCTTAGTCCTTCACTCACCTCCCGACGAACCCCGAGCAAGGCGATCGGCCCTTCGAACCTGAACTTGTCCTTTCTTATGAGTAGCATGCAGAACAGGGAATTGTTGCAAGAATTAAATTAGATAACGTGGAACCGACTGACTCCGTATTTAATGCAGAGGAGGTAGCAGTAGGTAAAAGGGCCTCTTATTTCTTTTCTCTATTTATTAAAATCAGTCTTGAGTCTGGGGGTTACTACACGCCTGCAGCCTGCTCTTGCGTCTCAGAAGTGTAGAAAGGACCCACTGTATCTTGTACCCTGTCCTCAACTAAAAGTTTCAAATTACAGTTTTTAGTACATGAACATGGAATTATCTGGGAGGGCTGATCACTTCTACTGAGCCCAAAGTCTAACAAAAATGCCAGGATTTATTTGTAACCACTAAGATTATTTCCGTTTGGTAGTAAAAGGACAGAGGTGGTAAGAAGCAAGCCCAGGAGAGGGGATGAAAGGCGAGGGCAGCTGGCTCCAGTCTGAGTGTCTGTGCCCAGATTTCCCTCCCACAGGACACCAGCCACACCGTGCCCGCTCCTGCCTAACCACCTGGATCTAATCAGTCAGCCCCATGCAGGCAGGCTTCACACAGTCACGTGCTGAGGTCTTGGGGCTAGGGCGTCGACACATGAAGTTGGTAGGGATGGGGTGGCAGGGACACAACTCAGCCCATTAAACCCTGTGTAAATATATTTACTTAATTTGCTCAATACTGTCATGTGTCACTCAGCAACAGGAGGGATAGTTCTGAGAAATGCAGCGTTGGCATCATGCAAATGTCACAGCATGTGCTTACACGTCTGGGGGGTACAGGCTCTGACACACCACAGCCAGGCGGGGTACAGGCTCCGACACGCCACAGCCAGGGGGGTACAGCCTCCGACGCCACAGCCATGGTGGTACAGCCTCCGACACGCCACGGCCATGGGATAGAGCTTGTTAGAATCTTACAGAATTGCCATCCTGTTCGAGGTCCACCACGGCCCAATATGCTGTGATGTGGTGTGAGAAGGGACTGGTGGTGAGCCTGGAAACGTGCAAGCCTGCACACACGCAGTGATTCCATGCTATGATCGGTGTGCACATGGCCTGGGGCCCCATAGGACCGTCTAGCCTGGCACCCGGGCAGGTCATGGAAGGGAACGGGGAGGCAATTAAGCTGCTCCTTTAAACATGAGGGTGAGCAGATTGGACGTGCCTCAATTAGTTTAAAATATCTTGGGCAACATGTGCTCATGGGTAGTTTCAGACAGGGAGGGTCCCTGGCTTTTATTATTACTAAAGCATGCAAGTTTTTTCCTGAAGATTTTGGAAGTCACTAAAAAATTCGTATGCAGGAGTGTGATCATCACATGCATTTTAGAAATAATCATCACTCAAAATAAAATAGAAGGTAAATTACTGTGTGGAGGACCTGCAGCAAACCAGGACAGGCTGAGCTTTAGAGTCAAAGGCAAAAGGCAGCTCAGGAGGGCCAGAATTAAGCCAGTAGCGTCAATACATGACATCATTTTTTTAAAATACACACTCAATCATTATACGTCATTTCGTTTATAAAGAGATTTCACCCAACATGATCTACGCCATACAGCAGGCGAGCTGAGAATACTATACATGAGAGCGTTTACTATTGGTTCACATGAATGCTGTCATTTCATTTACAAATATGTGGGTGCATATGAGGATGCATAAAATAGGTTTTATAATAATTAATTTATACTCAAACAAGTTGAGAATTCTGTCCATGAAACCAGATGTCAGAAAACAGAGGGTTCTATAGAAGCAGACTGAAAAGAAATACCTGTGTGACTTCCCCTAGACCCCACTCTGCAATGAATTATTTTGTACCACAAACTCAAGGCCGCACACTGTCAGTGTAGGCAGAGCAGACAAATAAGACGTCTGGCGTGATCAAATGCAGCCGTGTGTTCCTTTCTTCCACCCAGACAAGAAATGGGAATAACTGTCTTCAAAGTTTATCAATGTTAACAGCCACCCTCAAATTGCGCACACACGTTTTTAAACTAAAATACTGACTTATTTGTTCCTTTTAACCCCTTAGTTTTCTCTGATATTTGAAATAAATATTACATGATATAAACCTTAAACTTTAAGGTATGTAATAAAAAATTACCTTGATGGTTTTATAAAGTTTGAAAAAAAAATGGAGCCATAACATTTTTCAAGACCCACTGTAAACATCTTTCATAATATGCTTTCAATTATGTGCTGCTATGTACTCTGTCTTAAGTGTTTAGAGCTTTTTCTATTTCCTGAGCTGACAATATATTTACATAAACCTCCTTTAAATCGACTTAGTCTGGCATATAAAGAAGTGACCTGCCTTCCTGGACTTTATTTCAGTGCATAAAACTACATGTGACATGCAGGTAGGTAAAGTAGAATTTTTCTTCCTATTCATTTATTCTCAGGTGTCTTAAATGTCAACTGCCAGCACCCCCGAACTCCACCAAACTGGCCGTTTGCCAAGCAGATCCAAGCTGAGGAGCCCTACTGCCGTTAGGAAGAGCCCGGCTTTATGAAGACGGTCCCAGGGCAGAGCAGACAGCTGTACAGTGTGTGGATCTGGGCTCACGTGGTTTCGAGCACGTCTTGCAGTGTGCGCTTCTGATGGGGACTCAGTTAAATTCATGATGCAGTCACTTGGAAGTGGTGGACACGGTGAGGGGAGGGTCTCTGAACAAGCACTCATATGCCAACATCTGCGTGCTAAGTGAGCTGTTTGCCCAGGGGAGCAACCTAGTATCTTGGGTATGGGCTGTTTACCCAGGTAAGCAAAATATTTGTTCAGATAAATTGGTTTCTAGGACTTTCCTGAAGCGTACAGTAAAAGTGGTTATTGGGTTATCCTTTTCTTCGTTGGTAAAAATGTTTTGAAAAACATACTAAAGTCATACTGAAAAAACAGGGCTATTTTTATAAACCCACAGATGTGCACATTTCTGGGTTGCTTTTGGGCAAGGGAGAGACATATCTCTTCGGAGTTCTTCGAAGCTCTCTGTACCTCAGGACGTGGAACAGAACCACGCGTGCCTCTGCCCCGGTCAGCTCCTTCGTCACACCCACACCGCAGACCCCATGCGCGGTGTTAGATACTCAGTGCTCAGAACATCAAGCACAAAATGAACACACAAAAACAACTCGAGGGACCAGCAGTTAGCGTAATGGCTATGTCGCTGGACTCCCATGTAGTCAACCGCAGTTCGAGTCCTGGACCCGGCGGCTTAAACTCACGCCGGGCACGTGTGCGTGCGTGCCCAGAATCCCAAGAGGAGAATGGAAGAGAAGGGATTGCGGCGTGGCCATCCCCCCTGGGGGGTGATTTCTCGCTTTCTATCTGTCTCTGTCTTTCTGGCAAGCACACACACCCTATAGCAAAAACCTCTCAAAAAAAAAAAAAAAACTGGGATCTCCCACCTGCCTAGCACGCCATCATGTCTCCGGTTTGAGCTGTAAATGTGAACGCACCTCCCCAACCCTCCCACTCTCAGCCGCACAGCTCAGTTTTGGTTACCTCCCTCAGGAGCATCTTCCCACCCTCACATCTCTGTCACAGAGTCCGGAAACAGAGCCTGCTAACTCCATCTCTAACGGGATTTGGAATGCCTCTAGGAGAGGCTGTGTCCTTTTCATCATTAATTTTCCAGAACCCACCACAATGCTCATTGTTTAATAGACATTTGTTGAATAAACGCATGAGTGAAGCTTACGCACAGAGGAATGGGTAGATGGGCATGTGGGAGGATAGACGGTTGGATGAGTTGAGGTAAAGTCTGCAGAAACCATTTTTTTTCTTCTTGGAAGAGTAGCTGAGAGATGAGGTTTTCAAAACCTTATGGCTAACCGTATATGTAGGTTCTTTCTGCAGCCATATTTCATTCAACAAAGAATGTCAGTGATCTACCATACTGAAGAAGCTACGTTCCATGGGACCAGCAGTTAGCGTAATGGCTATGTCGCTGGACTCCCACATAGTCGACCGCGGTTCGAGTCCCGGACCCGGTGGCTTAAACTCACGCCGGGCGCGTGTGCGTGCATGCCCAAGATCCCGAGAGGAGAATGGAGGAGAAGGGATTGCAGCGTGGCCATCCCCCCGGGGGGTGATTTCCTGCTTTTTGTCTCTCTGTCTCTCTCTCTCTGTCTGGCTAGCACTCGCGCCCTATAGCAAAAACCTCTCCAAAAAAAGAAAAAAAAAAAAAAGAAGCTACATTCCTTCTGCAGCTCCCTGTCCTATCTACGTCATCGCCACCAAAGCCACCTACATAATACCAACCCTACCATCATCTCCACAACCACCAGGGTATGTGCCACCATCCCAACCACTGTGAGTAAAACAGCATCTTGCACAAAGCCCAGGAAAATATTTCAAGGTAGGACCTGAAATTCCACATTGTCAAGCAGCCGTAATACCACGCTGATATCATTGGTGTGGGAACCAAATTTTAAGCAGGAAGAGCATATATAAAAGTCCAGAGCTTCAGAGCGTGTCAGGGAAGTTCTCTAGAGCAGACTGAAAGCTTCAACGGCTTATACAATCAGGAACAGGGATAGAACTGGAGAAGAAAGTACTCGGAATTTCAGGTGAAGTTCAGACTCCTGAGGACGTGAATGGGACTTTTCTTATTGTAAAACTCCACTGTTAACCCTAAAATGAGATTATCAGGCCATTGGCAAGAGATGCAATGTCAATTTTTTTTTTCATAAACAAACATACTTTGCATTCAGTGGACCTATGGAGGAAGAGCAAAATATAATTCTGACTTTAATATTCAAGTATGGAAGTATGTACTCTTGTTTAAGGAAATAACTCTGTTTCCAGAACCAAATACAGATGGTGGGCCTCTGTAGAAAGTGTGGTCTGCTATCTATTTTAATGTGTTCCAACACTTCTTTACATGGGATTCAGAAAGCAGCGTATTAGAATGATTTCACTCCCATCCCCTTAGTTTCCGATTTTCTCACTGCCATTGCTTCCATAGTTACACCGTGAACAATGTCAGATTTTACCCTTCTCACTGTCACCTGCAGTCCAACCTTCCGTGTGTGATGGTGATTGAGAAAAATCACGTATCTCACATCACTGATAGTCAAAGGGCAGTGACTATTGCAATTCTGTTAACAACTTTGTATACGACTTATTTCTAGAACCTGCACATTTGGGAAACTCCTGAGGTGCCTATGTTCCCCCACCAGGCCTATGAACCAGGAAAACAGATAAATGAACAAGGGCAGGTCAACAGGTCATAAATCAGCCTAATTTGTACTCAACATAAGATACCATGTTGTGGGACCAGCAGTTAGCGTAATGGCTATGTCGCTGGACTCCCACGTAGTCGACCGCGGTTCGAGTCCCGGACCCGGTGGCTTAAACTCACGCCGGGCGCGTGTGCGTGCGTGCCCAAGATCCCGAGAGGAGAATGGAGGAGAAGGGATTGCGGCGTGGCCATCCCCCCTGGGGGGTGATTTCCTGCTTTCTGTCTCTCTGTCTCTCTCTGTCTGTCTGGCGAGCGCACGCGCCCTATAGCGAAAACCTCTCCAAAAAAAGAAAAAAAAAAAAAAAAAAAAGATACCATGTTGTGACAAACTTGGCAAGTGCCACCCATATTAGTTTTCTATGGCTTCTGAAATTGTCACAAACCTAGTAGCTTAAAGTAACATAAACACACTATCTTACGTTGTTATAATCAAGAAACAGGAAATGGGCCTCACTCAGCTAAAACCAAGCTGTCAGCCAGGCTGAGCTCCTTCCAGAACTCACTCACCTGTCCTTTCTACTCCTGGGAGTTGCCCACATGCCTTGGCTGGTGGCTCTGTTTCTCCATCCTCAAAGCCAGCAATGGTGGGTCCACGTCTCCTGTCACGTCCCTCTGACCTTGTTTTCTACCCCCTCTTCTACATCATTTTAGGACCATTGTGATCACATTGTTCCCATCTGAATATCCAAAATCGGCTCCCTGTTTCAGTCACCAGTGACCAGCCTTGATCCTGTCTGTCCCTGGATCCCCTTTGCCACGTGATGCAAACAGTTTTCACATTAGAACATGGACATCTCTGGAGAGTCATTACTCTCCCTACCACAATCTACCCTCTGGCCCCCGAAATTCATAAACAAAATACATTCTCCCTATCTCGACATCCCCAAAGCCTCTATCCCTTAACAAGCAATATAACTAACTTATTTTGTGACAAAACTTAGTAAAAACTGCCTCCTCCATCATTTTAATTGAAATTCAGTTTAATGTGGATTCTTTCTCTACAGCAAACAAAATCGGACTCTCAAAGAATGGAAGATGAGACAGGATTGAAAAGGAAAGCAAATGTCTTGGATTTGGTGTTCAGATTTCTCAAAAGATCATGAACTAAAACCGTGTCCAATTTTCTTCCCAGTATTGAAATATTTTACAAGAGCTATTTTTCTTTAAGTTCAAAAATATGCAGCCCTTGGCCTGTGACCAGCCCCCCCCCCCCCCCTGCACAGGGATCAGTGTGAGTCCTTCTAAATCTATAGGAGCCACGCGGTTAAGAACTCAGCATTGCCTAATCATCTCCCCAGCACATGCTTCAAAATTCAAAGAAAAAGCACAGCTCGCCTAGCGTTTAGTTGATTATACTTCCATCTAGTGTTAATTTTAGATCAAATTTTGTAATCAGACTTTTGTGTTTGTATTCCCTCTCCTTAAACTCTCCTCTTATTTCCCCACTCTCACATTATACAGTACCCCTACTTGTCTTTTAGTTCTAATTCTCCTTCAGTCTCTCTGGCCCCTTATTCATTTAACAGGTTACCATATCAGTTTTCATTAACAAATAAGTTTGTAAGCTTTTTAGATCTCAGCAAATAACTCTTCTAATCTAGTGACAAAGGAAAATACTGGTAAAGGTAGGAAAGATGTTAAGTAAAATAGCTCTTCCCTGGGAAATATTGGCAGAGAGCAAGTATTTCTGCACTTGTGTCTAATACCAATAGCACTTACGTAAGCATGATACGACAGGAGTCTCCACACTCCAGGCAGTTACTGGTTAGTGGCCTGGCAGGAATGGGGCCACACAGCAGGAAGTGAGTGGTGGGCAATCCAGTGAGGCTGCATCTGTGTTTACAGTCACTCCCCATTGCTCGCATTACCACCCAAGCTCCGCCTCCTGCCAGATCAGTAGGAGCACTAGGTTTACCTAGGAGCACAGACCCTGCAGTGAACTGCGTGTGCAAGGAATCCATTAGGTTGCATGCTCCAATACTGTATTATGGTGAGTTGTATAATTATTTTATTGTACATTACAATGTAATAATAATTGAAATAAAGTGCACAAGGAATGTAATGTACTTGGGCCATCGTAATGTACTTGGGCCATCCCAAAATGATCTTCCTGTCCACCCCAGTTCATGGAAAAATTTCTTTCATGAAATCAGTTCCTGGTGCCAAAAAAGGTTGGGGACCACTGCTAGATTAAAACCTGCAGAGGTTGGTTCGAGTCAAAGTACACAGGGTATGAAATCCCAATTGAGCCAGGTTTATAGTAGCAATGCTAAGTGCCCAAACACACCCAGAAAGTCTTATCATTATTGTAAAATAGTTTACACTTCTAACGCACTGTGCACTTACAAAGTGGTGGGCATGACTGCACCCTGGCCCTAGTTCCCTCTGGACATGTCAGGTGCAAACCTGCTGGCTTTTCTTGGGTAGGACTTTTCCCCCTTCCAGGATTCATCCTTACTGGACAGTCCTTAGAAAAGGATCGCTTGACTACATTGATGATTCCTTCCCTCAATGGTTGCTTAAAACTCACCTAAGTGCCTGGGTTTTTTGGCCCCCTGTAGACGCTTTCTGTTGAGATGACTTTCTCCTCTTTTTCGGAAGGATTCCTTTTAAAATGACCCCAGACCAGTTCCCATCCACACGGCCCCCCTCCTATCAGTAGAGGTGCACATTTATTCTTTTCTCTGTTCTGTCATCTCAAGCCCAAGTTCCACGCAAATAGCATGCGCTTTGCGTGGTCCCCTTGGAACTGCTCTTAATTCCACTGGTCGGAAAAAAAATGCTATGGTGGAAAAAATGTCTTTTCCAATCCTACACCTTAAATTTCCTTTGCACTTCGCACTCTTTCCTCCATCACTGAATATATACACTGCCATTTATAGAAAGAACTGCATGATGGAAGAAACCTAAATTCCTAAACCTGAATTCAGCACTTGGAGAAGCAGCAGCCATGATAACCAGACCACTGTGAATGTGCACCCTGGACTCGGCTTGAGTGAGAGACGCATCTTATTCTCTGTTCGAACAGTTCGTCTACCCAGATTGATACAGGCCTGCTACCGGAAATGGAGTAATGCTGTATTAAAAGCCTATAACACATGGCTTTGAATTATTAGGTGGAAGGAAAACAAGACAATCGATACTGGAGATTATAAAGTGATGACCTGGGTTATGACAAAGCAGCTGGCCAAGTGTAACTACATCGCTCATCACAACTAGGAGGGCACACTCGCACTCAGGCGCCCACTGAACCGCACCTCTCAGCCAAGAGGATGAATACGAGAAAATTCGATGCATGTTCTAGTTGGCCTTGGCTGTGCATAGCAAACTTCATGAAAAAGGTACGTCCTGTTTTAAATTTTTTGTGTCAGAAATAGAGATGTTTGCATGATTTTTAAAAATCTAATTCTGAGCCTCAAACAACAAGAGATGAAATTTTATAAAGCTTTCGGTGAAAAGTCTCCATGAGACTTTTCAGAGTGATTCAGTAGAACAGTAAAACCAGATGAAGAATAAGATCTTCCCACACATTATTTAGATAGTCTCGTGGTAGCTGCCATTAGGTGAGAGAGACGTGAGGGAAAGGAAGCGAGGAGGTGAAATAAGCTGGAGAACTCACTTTGGGCATGGCCTTGAGCACGCGGAACTGAACGGACACGAGATCGGTGCTGGGAGAGAGAAAGAGGAAGTGAGAGCAGGCCGCCAGGTCTGAGCCGCAGACTGCAGCTGGCCACAGGGAGCCCAACGCCCTTAACCACCGCGCCACCTGCTGGCCCCTCTTCCACCTCTTGAAAGACATTACAAAGAACTGATGCTATTACTTAGGAAAATTACTTAGAATTTGCCAGTGAAACCATCTTTCCATGATTTTTTTTTCAGAAAGCTTAAGGCTGAGCAGTGATTATATAGTTACCAAACCAGTTTCTCTGCTTCACTAGGAGTCTGGTTAGTCTGGCCCATCACTCTGAAGTTGAATCTGTGTGTGCCTAGCTGTCCACGGCCGTCTCCCCTTTACCTCTCAGTATCCGCAATGTCCAGCGATACCCGCTCACTTCCCATGTTGGCCACAGTGTCTTCTATTTCTCCATGTCGGTCTTCCCACTGGCTTGTCCATTTTATTAATCTTTCAAAGACACAAATTATCCTTTAAAAGACTGCTATGTTTCATAATTTTTGCTTTTATTTTTATTTCCTCCCCTTTGCTTGTCTTGGGCTTATTTCGTGATGGAAGTACGTATTGCCATACACTCCCTACAAGCAATCCCTTAGCTGCAGCCTACATGTTTTGGTATGTGCGCATTTTTATTTTTAATCAAATAAAAGTATTTTCTACTTTTCCTCCACTTTTCGACTTGTGCATTTTGAACTGTTATTTCATTTCTAAGTGTTCTGAGATCTTCCTATTATGTTATCAGCTTCTGGCTTAATTCCTTTATCTAAACGTAAATTTTGTCTGACCTCTACTTTAAATTCCATCGGGTTCCTTCTACGACTCAAGGTATTGATGAATCCCACTGCACTTGGAAAGAATGTCTGCTCTGCTGCAGGGCAGTGGTCTGTATTTGCCATTTAGATGAAACTGTTCGATGGTGGTGTTCAGTCCTCCCAATCAAGGAGGGTTGATTTTTCCTAGGTTTATCCAATTTTTAGAGAATAGTAGTGCCCAAATATGATTTGGAATGTATTCCTTTCTTCTCTTTTCAATTCTATCAGTCTTTGAGTCATGTATTTTGATTCCATTAGATATATACACACTTAGGATTAGGTGTTCTTGGCACATTGGTTCTTTTATCATTATATACTGGCCTTTTTTAACAATGGCCATTTTCTTTCCACTGAAATCAACTCTGCATAATACCAAAATAATTACAGCGCCTTTCTTAAGACTGTTTTTTCCTTGATACTTTTTGGCTTAATCTGTATCATTATACCTGAAGTGAGCTTCTTGTAAATAGCATATAATTGACAATGCCTAGTGTGTTTAAACTATTTACATTCCATGTAATTATTGATATGTTTGGACTAAGACTAGCATTTATTTCCTGTTTCTCTCCTCTGTTTAACAGGTAAGCGTTTAGATTACATCATTTCTGTCTTCAAAGTCACTGATACCTTTGTCATCTCCATTTTGCTGTTTAGCAAATCTAGTGAGTTTGTATTTTAATTACTGCAGTTTTTGAGATCTAAAATTTGCATTTGATTATTCTTTATCATCTTTCTTCTAAGCCTTTCTATTTTCTGTTTCAAGAATATTTGCTTATTAGAGCACTTACATAGTAGCCAAAAAGCATTTGTCACATAATTTTAACATCTCATACTATTACTGGCATCTACTGATTTTTTTTAGATTTCGTTGCTTCTACATAAGCTGAATACTTTTATTCAATGAATGTTTTCAATATTCCCATTTAAAACAAAAGAAAACTATTTGTTGTGACTTTTCTAGGTGCTAGGTGCTAGGTCTGGAACCTGAAGAATGATTGGCCGTGTGGGAATCCAGTACCTTAATTACCATGCCGCCTGCTGGCCCTTCACTCATTATTTCTTTTTCCAGTTTGCTTTTTCCTTTTTTTTTTTTTTTAACATTCAATCACTGTGCATCATTACAGCATACCAACTAAATTTTGTCATCATGAATACACTGTATATTGGTTCAAAGATATTAGCATACATACTATCAACAGATACATTTTCACTTTCATGTCCCTTAAATGTTTTACTTTGTTCTTTTCCTCTTAATTTTTATCTTATTTATTTTTGAGAGATTTTTGCTGCAGAGTGTGTATACCTGCCAGAGAGAAGAAATAGAGACAGAAAGTGAGAAATCCCCCCCCCCCCCACAGAGGGATGGCCACACCTCAATCTCTTCTCCATTCTCTCCTCAGATTTTGCTAGAGGAGTGTGTGCTCACCAGAGAGAGTATGAGAGAAGAATGCAAAGCACTCCCCTGAGAGACGGCCACAGTGCAATCCCTAGTCCTCCACTTTCCCTGTCAGGATTTGGGGCACGCACACACATGCACCAGGCATGTTTTTCAGGCCAGCAGGTCTGGGATTAGAGCCACACAGTTGATCATGTGGGATCTGGCCGCTTTGACCACTATACCACAAGCCGGCCGAATACCAGAGTGTGACAGCCGATCATTTATTGTCATTGCTGAGTGCCCTCCACTGTATGACTATCACCCAGGCTGGCTACCCATCCTCCTGTTCTGATATTTGATTCATTTTCAAAACTGGGCCATTACTTACCATCTTTCCTGTATGAGCCTTTTGGAGTATATGCATTTTCCTTTATGCTGTGTATATACTAAAATGCATCATTACCAGAGCATAGATAGGAACATATTTAACAAAACATGGCCAAGTAATTTTCTAAAATTGTGAGACTATTTTATGTTCCTATCAAGATGTAAATTTCATTTCTTTGTCCTCATTTATTGTATTTAATCTTTAGTTTCAGCCATTTTAGTAAATGTGAAGTGAAATCTCATTATGGTTTTAATTTGTACTTTCCTGATGAGCAATGATATAGAGCACCTCAAGTGATTATTAAAATTTTTTACCCAATATGACATATGCAGGATCTCTTGTTTTTAATACACTTTGTAATCTCTATCCTTTAATTGGTGAATTTAGACCAATCACATTTAAAGAGCTTATTGGGACAATTGGATATGAAGTTACCATTTTTGCAGCTCTTTTCTATTTACTGCATTTGTTCATTGTTCATCATGTAAAATGTTCATCTAGACATTTTCCTCTTATTTGTAGAATTTTTAAAAGTCTATTATTTCATGAGAGAGAGAGAATAAAGAGAAGAAATAAAAAGAAGCTCCTTCAACAGGGTTTTATAACAATCTTTTCCCTAGCCTTTTCCAACTGTCCAGGATCATAATTTGTACAGCTTAACCCAGGAACCAAACTCCAATCTTCCGTATGGCCTACGGGATTGCAGAGTATTGCTCTAAAATCTTATTTCACTTTTTATTAATTTATCACTTTCTTGAGATTTCCCCCTATGTATTCCTTCCCTCATTGTGTTTACCTTTTTCTTCAAGCCCTTGAGCATGTCTATAGTCACTGTTTTAAAGCCTTTCTGATAAGTCCAACATCTGGGTTGATTTCTCTTGACTGCTTTTTAGTTGTGGGTCCATTTTTCTGCTTTTTCACATATTTAGTACATTGACTTATATTCTGACATTGTAAATTGACAGGAATGTCATCATGCTGTCTTACTTGACAGGATATCCTTCCAGGCAGAGAAACTACCTGCCTATCTTTGTGATTTTGTAAGGTCTAGGTTTTACACACCCCTAGGGTGTGCCTACTTTGGGTTTTCCTTAGTTCTTTGGCACTGCACTAACACTATTCATAGAGAATATAGATATGATTTTCTCACATCTTTACAGTAAAAGGATTATTAAATCTTTTTGTAAATTCTTTACATAACTAAAGAATTTCACAAAGAACTCATAATAGAAATAAAAAGGGACGTTTCAAACCACCAAGTTTATGGTCATTATGGAACAATAGAGAACTAATATTGATATGAAGGGTCTTCAAAGAGTTCAGAAAGTGAGTTACAAAAGTGCATTGATTTCTAAATATTTTTGCACCAAAATAAACCCATATATCTGTTAGACATGTCTGAACACAGAGTCCAATCTGAGGCTGAGCCATCAGTCTGAGAAGAATCCCTGTCAGGGCAACATAAGTTCTGCTGAGAATTGAAGAACAAATAAAGAATTTATGGCGAAGCTTGGGTGGAAGAACTGGTGAAATAACTGATGCTTTACAAAAATTTATGGAGACAATGCCCCCCCCCCAAAATCAGAGGTTTATGAATGGGTAATTTTTAAGAAATTATTTAACTTTATTTTAATTTGACCAGAGAGAGAGAGAGAAGAGGGGGAAGCAATCCACCAGGTCCGGTACTCGAACCACAGTCAGCCATGTGGGAGTCCAGCACCCTTAGTTACCAGGCCACCTGCCAGCCCCATGAATGGATAATTTTAATAAGGGACAAGACTATGTTGAAGAAGTACCCGAAGCAACAGACCATCCACATCAGCTTGCAAATAGTTAATCTTGTTTATGCACTAATTAAAGAGGATGATTGACATTAAAAACAACAGCCAACACCACAGGTTGTCCATTGGTTCAGCTGCCACAACTCTATAAAGGCATGCAAACTTTCTGCTTGATAGGGGTCAAAACTATCGTGAAGCACCTGTCTGGGTAACTGAAACAGGAGACAGAGCAAGGCTTTACCAGGACCATCCTGAAAACGACGCAGCGGCTACAAGAGGCAGAAGTGATATGAAGTCAGAGAAAAAGCAGACAAGGCAAGGGCAGAGGTCACAGTCCCAACTTTTCTGCAGACACGTGAGGCATTTTGCTTGCTGACTTTCTGAAAGTCACAAAGTAAAAAAATAAATAACTACTTATTACAAGAGTGTTGAGAAAATTGGCCAAAGCTTTAGCAGAAGAACACGCAGGAAAACTTGAGAGTGTGCTTCTACCATGAGAGTGTCCCCACTCTTCCTCTCAACAGAGGGGTGACTCACGAATTCCGACAGGAAATCACTAAGCATCCGCCTCATAGTCCTTACTTGGCTCCTCCCTTTTTTCTCTATCTTAAAAAAAAATCTTTAAAGGGTACCCATTATTCTCCAGCACATAATGTAAAGAAGACTGCCTCAACACAGCTAACCCTTAAGAAGCCTTAGTTCTTCAAGGATGGACCAAGCAGCTGCTACCATCACTTGATGAAAGTATCTTAAAATTAACAGAGCTTACATTAAGAAACAGTTTGTATTTTTTACTTTTACTCTGTTTTTTGTGATCTTTCTGAAATCTCCCCATATTGGGTCATTGGCAAAGTCATGACACATTTTTGCACAGAAAAGCAGAAAAAATATGTCATGACTTTTCCAGCAACCCAGTTATATGTAGTATACTATATGCCATGCATATATTTATACAAAACTTTTATATGTACAAAGGGACAAGAACTTATTCTCTGGTGTTTAACAAGGAAGGTGTTTCTGAAGTAGGTCTGTGAAACCAAGACTTCCAAGGATAATCACGTACTTACAGACAGCCTCCAACCTGAAAGACAGACGAAGGCAAATAAACTAAATAAAAGCAACGCGAAGACACAGAGCGGGAAAGAAGAGCAGGAAACGCCAAACTCAATTACAGTTCCACGGATGATGTCCTGCATCAAGGAAATAACTGAAAAGCCCAATCACGGGGCCAGCAAGTGGCTCAGAGGCTAGGGAGCCCACATGGCTGGATCCCACATGGCTGTGCAGTTCGAGTCCCAGCCCTGACAGCTTGAAAACATGCTAGGTGTGTGTGTGTGTGCGTGTGTGTGTGCATGTGCGTGTATGCCCAAAATCCTGAGAGGAGAAGGGAGGAAAGAGGGACTGCGTCTGGCCATCCCCTCTGGAGGGGACTTTTTCACTTTCCCTCTCTCTCTCCCTCTAGCAAGTACAACATGCCCTATAGTGAACTAAAAGAACAAACAACAACAACAAAAAAACACAATAAAAAAGTTTCGAAATAAAATGGAAACTAATGGAAAGCCTCAATAGAAAGTTGGTAAAAATAAAATAAAGACATCTAGACACAAAAACTAAAAAAAAGGAGAATAAGTACATCAATAGAGAAGACTGAATACCTGTCCATTGGATATTCCACAGAGGACCAAATACAGATGTGACAAACAAACAGCTTCCAGGAACTAAGCACACAGATCTCAGATTAAGACATTCTATTAGGGGGTCAGAAGGCGGCATGGTGGTTGAGGGCCTAGAGTCCCACATGGTCGACTATGATTCAAGTTCTAGACCTGGCGGCTTGCTTTCCCACTTTCCTGCTCTGTCTCTCCATCAAATTAAAAAAAAATAATAATAAATAAAATAAATCATTCTTTTTAAAAGATTTTTTTAAAAAGACATTCTATTGGGAGCAGAGCACACTGAGTTGAAAAGAATTCACAGCATGGTGTATCACCTCCAGTCTACACCAGCACTTCTGTGTGGTGTAGTCCTTCAGCGCCCACCAACCTGACACTGCTTCCCTTATTTACAAGAATATTCTCGATCTTCCTAACTAAAGTGCCTGTCCATGATGCTCGGCAGGATTCCTGGTTTAAACAAAAGATCCATCTTTCTAACGGTCCCGGCTATTTCTTATACGTGTCCCAACTGCCTCAACGGTCTTGATCCATTCCCTTTGTATCTAATATTTGAGTATTTGCAACATAACAGTCTTTAATGTCCTATGAACTTTAAGAGATTTTTATTATGCGAATCAATCTCTGTGCCCTGAATTTCTCAAGAGGCTCTCCAAGTCTCAGGTGCATAGATATCTGACTTCATGTGGCTGTTCGCCAAATTTAAGAAGCAGGGTACTGCGGTTTCCAGGAATAAATTCCCATGCTCCTCCCGCCACGGCTGACTGCGAGGAAGGGTTCTCTGCTCGCAGCACATCTCCCCAGGGACATGGAGTATTTCACATGAACGGACAAGGACGAGAACAGAGGCCAGCTCTCCTGCCTTGTGAGGCAGGCACCCTGCAACGCCCACTCGGGGAGCCCCGTAGTCCAGTTCTGTGACGTGGCTCTGAAGAAACGGTTCTAACGGGCCATGCAGCCTCTTACTCCTCAGAAGACAAGGAATGACTCCGGAGCCCAATTTCATTTCTGCTTGTTCCTTCTGGCCTGTCCCAGTCTCAAAAACAATGTCTTTCGTGCAGAGAACAGGACACAATGCCACTGCAGCCCTGTTCGTCTTTCAACAACACAGTGGAGGGTGAGTGGGTATGGCTTTTCAGAACACAGTGTACAGAACAGTCAGCTTACAAATGACCGAGGTATCATAAAGATGGAAAATTACAAGAAAAGAGAACGCTTTTAACTAAAGGATTCTGAGATAAAGATGGCAATTCTCCTGGAATTTAATGTATCGGGTTCATCGCCGACTCCTCGGGAAGGTCAGGTCCCACTCGTGTGGAGAGGGTGGACACGCTCACGCTGGTTAGCGGCTTACCCCAGGGTCTGCCGTGTTCCTCCGTGTCCGTGGACATAGGATGTATGCCAACGTGCACACGGGCCTTCATCTGCTACTCCGCTCCGCTCCCGCCATTCCATCTGAAGCCTGACAACTGACACGGGGTGGCCAACGTTCATCTTTAGCAGAGGTCCTGCATCAATTCACACGAATGTGAGTCAGCCAAAGACCCACGACGACGAGAAAACTTGAAAATCAGACTTAACATTTCCTCTTGAAGAGTGCTCAGTAAGAACAGTTCAGGGAGTCCTTTGGGCACAGAGAAGGTTGAAATGAGATCAACTACCCATTGCGTGTTTGCAGACAGCCGTCAGCGTCTCACCGTGGGACCACAATACTAACCACAGCACGAGTAGATGTCCCAGCAGCTGGGCCCAGTCAGCCGGCAATGGAGCCTCACACGAACTTCCGCCTGTGAGATCACCCCCCACCCCATTTCTCATCCTCTCTCCTAACCTTTTCTTTCATTCTCCGAAGCTTTCCTAGTGAAGATTTTACAAGAACGATACGGATGTCATAGAGAAACGGAACGTCTAAAACGCATTTTCAAAGACAGCTCCACATGCCGGGACAGTTGCCATACAAACACCTGCCGCCGTTGTCGCTACACATATAACCGGGGCTTGGTCCTCCACTTCCGCTCTGCCTTGAGAGGGGTGAGAGTCAGGTTGCCCAGGTATTCGCCATTGTCCCATAATGGCAGAGCTAACTAAAACTGGGGCCTGCTCACAGATAAACCACGTGTTGTAGCACAGGGGACACAGAGGGAAGAAGCTGAGGAAGGGAACACCTGCCGGCCAGCTCCAGAGCACAGAAATGAAGTCACTAAGGAGATGCACTCGGCGACCAGAGGCCTCCACGTCCAAGGTAAACAGCCCTGAAGCAGCGCGCCGGGGTCCAGCAGAACAACATTATGTCTGAAGAACTAAATGTACTATCCCTGTGCGAGCTCCACCGGTCACACATTCCCAGGGACAGGTTGTGGCTTGTGAGTGGTCATCCAAATGGGGTGAGGTCTCTGCGGGTTAACAAGCGCGTTATTTAGGAGCACTCTGATGAAGAACAGACCTAAACCCAGAACAAAGCAAAAAACAAACAACGCTATAGACAACAAACAGAAAAGCAATGTCCTTCTTCCTTATTCTTGAATGATAATCCCAGAAGTCTAGAATGAAAAAGCTTATCTTTGGAAAGCACAGTCGACTCCAGGATCTTCGTGTCCTAGCCTACAGGTCATGTCTTCTACCACAGCATGCAGACTCTGCTGGGTTAGAAATGGCATTAGTCCCGCCTCCGTGCCTGCCTTACAGACATGCTGAGGCACCCCAGCTACGGAGAAGCAATCTAATTCCCCAACGATGGAAATCTTCAAACCTCCTACACCAACAGTCTCCAGGACCCTGGGATTCAAAATTATTAAACAACATAAGACGACTTCTGGTGGCTGGGAAGGCCTCCCACAGAAATAATGTAAGATTTGCCAAAGCAAAATACCTACCCACCCTTCCACTCTCCTTTCTCAAAGGACAGAGACGTCTGATTAACAGTCACAGTAATCGCTTTCTAGGTTTGTGTAGCCTCCTTTGTACCCCTTAATAACAAAAACTTTAAGACATTTTAAAATGCATCACATGAACTCCTTGCGATTGCCATTCACCTGGGATTTCTGAACGAGCAGTCATCTGTGTGCACTCGAACATCAGATGGCTCAATTTCTCGGGACTGTACAAGGCCGTACATGCCTGAGGCCCCCTGTGCTTATACACTCTCCCAGCCCTCCTTCCAATATTGAAATGATCTCGATTCATGGTCCCTGCTTGCCAGAGCATGATGTGTCTACACATGCCCAGCTGTGCCAGAATACCTGTCTGGTTTCTCAATTTCAGGAGCCCGGCCATGCCTCTCCATGTCATCTTTGTGACACTTAGACATGATCCCACACATGTCTCCCCCCCCCCCCCCCCCCCCCCCCCGGTGACTCCTGCACTTAGTTTAAGCATTCAGGACGTAGCTCTATTGCTATTGTGGTTCTTATTAGTCCAGATGTTTTCTGTTTTACCTATTGGACAACGCTTCTCTTTCCTAGAAAATACCCCTAAAAAGGGGTACTAACAAGTCTCTTGAAGCTCTATGTACCCCGAAGTGACTGGATGCTATAGACCAAACGTTTGTGTCCTTACACAATTCCAGTATTGAAAATCTAACCTTTGAGGGATAGAAGAAACCACAGGAAAACAAAGGCTGCCCAGGCTGAGCTGATCAGCAAGGACCCCTGCCCAGACTGCAATGGGGTAAGGGAGGCTGCTCCAGCCTCTAACAACCATCACCCGGTCCCTACAGTCCCAAAGGTGGGAGCTGCTGCCCCACCTGGGCTGACACCATTCTTCCTTTCACTCATAGGAGCAGTAGTGAAGCAAAGGACACTCAGCCTGAGCTGATCAGCAGGGACCCCCACCCAGCCTGCAGTGGGGGAGGAAGGCTGCTCCAGCCGCACATTGCATGGGTGCATGAATTAGACTACCACCTTACATTCTACCTGTCCCTCCAACCACACAGGGAGCAAGGAGGTTTGCAGACCTCCCCAGCAGTAAAGGAAACTTCCCTCTGAAAACCTGAACCCAAAACTCCCACTGTGGATTTCACACTTCTACCCACAGTAGAAAAGGGAAACTGGCACAGAGCTGACCCTACGGGATAAGGAAGTGCCAGAGTGCACCTCAAACATACTCCAGAGGAGGAGGAAATGAGTGTAACAACAGATGACTAAAAATCAATGCAGAGTCTCAAGAAATAGAAAGCCGGGAAATACATTCTCCCCCAAAACAACATAATAACTTCTTACCAACAATGGGTGGAACACTAGAGATCATAGAATTATCAAAAAAAAAAATTCAGAATATTTATCTTAACAAAACTTAGAGACGCAAGAGAAAACAGTTGAGCAGTTCCAAGAGATGAGACATTCCTTCCTTGATCTAAAGGAGGAACTCCAAAAGAGACAGATACCCTGAAAAAGAATCAAACAGAGCTTCTAGAATAAAGAATACAAAGCAGGAAGTCAAAACCTCCCTCAGAAGTATCAACAGCAGATCAGACCACTTGAAGATAATACACTGATTTAGTCCAAGCAACCAAAATAAACAAACAAACATGAAGAATCAGGACAACATACAGGAAATCCTAGATACCATTAAATGACAGAATAGCCACTTAATAGGTATTCCAGAAGGCAAAGAGACAGGTAAAGGCTTAGAAAATCTCTTTCATGATATATTAGCTGAAAACTTTCCAAATTTAGGGAGGCACACAGAAATCCAAATCCAGGAAATACAAAAGACACCACATAGATTTAATATAAGAAGATCTTTTCCAAGGCTTTTCATAACCAAATAGATAAAAATCAAAGACAATATTCTGAAAATAGCAAGAGAGGACCTCCAAGTTACCCTATTAAAATAACATTGGACCTCTCAACAGAAACAATGAAGGCAACTTACTTAGAATTCTGAAAGAAAAACAATTCCAACCAAGGATATAATCTCCCACAAGACTATCCTTCAAATGGCTAGTAGAAACAAAATCATTCCCAGATAAACAAATGCTAAAAGAATCTACCAAAACTAAACCAGCTCTTCAAGAAATTCTGGAGGGAATACTATACCAGGAAAACTAAAGGGAGATAAATAGAAGATAACATGAAACAATTTTTTAAAAAAGAAAAAGAGTAACAAAATGGCAAGTTTATATATGTTGATAACATTAAACCCTCCAACTAAAAGGCTAAAAATTCGGATCCAACTATTTTACACACAAGCTGGTTTAAGTAAAAATACACCAATTATTTGACAGTTGTCTTTGTAAGTTTCTTATTACATTTAGATATTTATTATTATAACCATTATCCATTGTATAAAAGTAGATAACAGAGGAAAAGTCCAAAATGTTAGAAGTAGCTTAGTCTTTCTTTGGAAGAAATTTAAAGGCAGCTAAAAATCAAGAATTTTGTAAAGCCCATAAATCACCAAATCACTGAGTTTACTCAGTCTTCACTTTGAAACATCTCTTTGCAATTTTGTTACATTTTTGCTTTTTTGAGATCTTCACAAACTGCATTGTACCATGGTCTTAAAAGAACTCATAGTACAATGAATACAAGTGAGTGAATACAAGTTTTCTTTTTCCATCTCTTCATAATTGGCTATTGTTATGTACAATTTTACCTATCTCTAAGTGGACCACAGATCTTCTCAGGTTATAAGCTCTTATCTCCTATAATCCTTCACAGGAAAATTACAAATTCTTCTTTCATTGGCTATGTTAAGAATATCTTTGTTTTCAAAAAGTCATCCTCATTAATTTATGAGACTGTTGTCTGAAATTTAATCACTTTATTTTCTTTAGAACTGTATTTCACAGTAAAGAACATCATTAACAATTCAACATATACTTGCAGAATAAGCAGTAGAGTGAACTTCAAATATACACAACATAATGTTAAAGGTTGAAGGTGGTGAATATGTTCATATATCCTCAATTTGTTTATTACACACCATGTACGTACGTTTAAAACCCATAATGTACCTTACAAAGGTGTACAATATTTATGTGTAAATCATAAATTAAACAAACTTAAATTTAGAAAAAGAAAATCTGACACACAATGTGATAGTGTTAATAGATGGAACTGTTGGTAGATGATTGGTCATGAGGTCAGAGCCTGCATGAATGGGATCGGTGTCCTTATAAAGGGACTCCAGGGGGTCCCCTTGACCTTCCTGCCACAGGAGGACACAAGAAGACAGTTATCCGTGAGCCAGGAGGAGGCCAGTCCCTTGACCTTGGGCCTGCCAGACTCCAGAACTGTGAGAAGCATGTCCTGTTGTCTGTACACTATCCAGCTAAAGCATGCTGCTATGGTGGCCTGAGTGCACAAACACACTGGAAGAAATGTTGAAAAACACAAGACAAACAACAGAAAACCTTGCATTATGAACTCAAAAAAGAAAAGAGTTTAGAGAAAAGAGTTTGAGGTGAGACTGCTGAAGTTAGAAGGAAAAAGAAAAGAAAAAAAAAATAAAACCAACAGAAACCAAGTGGGCCCACTTGAGAAAGGTCCCAGGTTCACAACCTGAGACCACCCCGAGCACACGGGGCATCAAGAACATGCCTATGATCTGGAGTGGGAGACTGGGAGCGGGTCATGGCATGAAGACACTGTTGGATGTGTGTGCGTGTGTTTATCTAATGGATGAAATAAACCTGTAACATTAAAACAAGAGAGAAGCTGGTATATATCTCAAGAGGCCAAGAGATCAGAGAGAGGAACCTCCTGACTTGGAGTCTTAATCTCGAATACCCATAAGCAGACGGGGCTGTGTTTCAGATAGAGAAAGCCGGTGTTCATCTCTATCTCGTGAGCTCTTCGGCTGCCTACCCCCTACCACCACCACCACCAGCTTCTGATCTGTTGAAATACAACCTGCACCTCGATCCAGCCGTACCGCATCTGAGGATGGCAACTTTCTGACCTCTGACACAGGGCCTAGGAAAGTAGGGTCCAAGACACATGCTCAACTCCACCTACAGAAACAGTTCGGTGGGCAGCAGGGAGTGTGGTGGTGAAGGCACTGGGCTTCCACATGGCCAGCCGTGGTTTGAGTCCCAGACCCAGCTGCTCAAAAATCATGCCAGACACATGTGCCGATAATCACAAGGGAATGGAGGAGAGGGGATTGCAGTGTGGCCACTGCCCTGGGCAGGGGTGGGGGGGATTTCTTACTTTCCCTCTCATTGTCTCTGTCTGGTGAATGCTATGGTGAAATCTGACAAAAAGAATAGTAATATGGCAAAAATCTTACAAAAAATAACAATAATAATAAAACATAGCTTATGTACCTAGAGCATAAAAATTAGCTAGTTGTCACATGGTGCCAAGGTGATGACGTAAACAAAGGTGGGAAAACCCTTTGGCTTGCAGACACCGGCCGCAGCGGATGGCCAAGGCTGAAGATGCAGTGGACAGGGGCCTGTCTCAGTGAACATCTGAGGAGGGTCTCCTTGCGTACCGAAGGATCGGGATGGCTGTGTTCATATCACCCACTGGCACTGGGGTGAGTAACGGCATTTTCTTCTTTAATCTCTCTGGTGTGTGAAATACGGACTTTGTTTATGTTGATCTCTGTACTAAGACTGTGCTCTACCCTCTCTCCTTCCTGTCATTAACAGGCCGCTCTGAGCCCTACGCATTAAAGGGTATTACACAGCAAAGGAGGCAGAAGAGAACGTGGCTGCTTCCCCATCCCCCTTAGAAGCTCAGCATAGCAAATGGACCATTTCACTAAAAGGGCAGTCACTAGAAACATGAGACGGGAGGTACCTAATGGCACAGAATAGTTCACAGCAAAGGCAAAATAACTGAATTTTTTCCTAACAACTTCAAGATCATAAATTGGATATAAAGAGACACAAGACAAAAATGTGAGTTTTTCAGATCTAACACCAAAGAAGGAAAAAAAAAAAAAAAAAAAAAAACTAAGCCAGTCCTAAAAACTGACACTCAGCCAAAATCTAGGACCCTGGAATTAAGACATTTCTAGGACAAATGCGTAGGGTGGGAATGGTAGCCATGCATACATTTGAAATAGCTTCCGTTTCAGGATTTAAACATGTCACTTTGGCATGCTGGCTTCTAGCTCCTACCCACAGGAACCCAGGTTAACTGCTGTGTGTGTTATTTTAACTTGCATTTCCCTCTAGATTTATTATCAGACATCATTCCACTCCTGAATTGCTTTAAGTCTTGTCTTAATGGCTGTAAAACAATTCAATCATACCGATGCAATTCCTACAGCCACGGTAGCAGTGAGGCATCTTTTGCATCCCAAATGGTTGCTCACCTCTTGGAAAGAGCAAAACATTGGGCTTGCTTCAGAGAATATGGGGTTCAAGCTTGGAGGGGAAGAAACAGGTTTTCTTAGAGGCCAGAGCAAACTTCACTGAACAACACTTTTTAACAGAAGAGCTGGACATATTTGTGAGAGTACAGTGTCACTTTTCAGTAAAAGTATATAATATCGTGACTAAATCAAGGTAACGAGAATACCCATCATCTTGACCCTTTTTATTAGGAAAATTCAAAAATCTGCTTTTTGTTACTATAAGATATATTGTAAGCTATTAAGTATACTCACCCTTCTGCATTTAAAACAGATAAAAGGAACAATTTCTAATAGATCTTAAAGAGGTTCTAAGAACTGTCGAGAGTTTGCATTCCATCTGCGCCTCTGCAACTCAGCTTTCTCTGGGAAGAAATGTGGCTCGACCTGCTTGTAGTAACCTGGTACTCCTATAAGAGATTAAAATGCTAAGGAATTAAAGATAAATAGATAGGACAGGTTTCAGATGATCTCACACTGAGGCCTCAACGGCTATGTTCCAGCACGCCACTGACCACACCTGTAATGCTGTATGTCACTGTGTTTCAAATATATTTCAAATGCCTACTTTCGACAGTGTGGAATGCTGCATTTATTCTTTTTCAGCCTTAGTGGAAGCCTTGAACTAGATGGATTATGAGTTTAGGGAGGAAAATTTAATTGCTTGAAATATTTTAAAAATTTTTTAAAGAATCATTTTATTTATTCTAATTATTTTTCAATTTTCACCAGAGAGGGAGGGAGAGAGAGAGAGAGAGGGAAAGTGAGAAAGCAAGCCACCATATCTGGGACTTGAACCATAGTCAGCTGTATGGGAGTCCAGCATCTTAACCCCCACACCACCTGCTAGCCCAAACATTTTTTTAAATTAGGTATTTTAAGATATATCCTACTTAACCAGTGACCTGTTTTTTTTTTTGTTTGTTTTTTTTTTTTTTTTGTACTATAGTGTATGTGCACTCACCAGAGAAAGAGAGAGAGAGAGAGAAAGAGACAGAAGGAATGTAAGAAATCACCCCAGGAGGGATGACCATGCCTCAATCCCTTCTCCTCCTGTCCTCTCTTGTGATTGTGGGCACACACAGCATGATTTTCAAGTCACTGGATCTGGGACTTGAACGTGTAGCTCGCTGTGTGGATCCAGCACCGTAACCTCCCCACCGCCTGCTGACCCTCACCTGTGACCTTCTAATGCATGTGTCTCATTCTAGGTTTTTGTAGAAAAAGTAGTAAATAGTTAATAGTATAGAAGAATCTTGTACATAAGTAGAAATTATGTACCTAAGACGGCGACTTCATATAGTGAGAGGAACACAGAGCCCTGGGATTGATATTCTGGTTCTACCACTAAGGCCTTAAGATCTCAAGGAATTTGCTTCATTTCTTTCTTTTTTTCTTTTTTTTGGGGGGGAGTGGGGTGGGGGAGGTTTTTGCTATAGGGCCCGTGTGCTCGCCAGAAAGACAGAGAGAAAGAAAGCGAGAAATCACACCCTCTAGGGCGGATGGCCATGCTGCAATCCCTTCTCCTCCATTCTCCTCTTGGGATCTTGGGCACGCATGCACATGCACCTGGCATGAGTTTAAGCCACTGGGTCCAGGACTCAAACCAGGTCAACTACATGGGAGTCCAGCGACATAGTCATTATGCCATCTGCTAGTCCCATAGAATTTGCTTAATTTGAGAGTCTGTTTCTTCATCAATAATATAAGGATGATATTCTGCTTCATAAAATTAGTATGAACATCTCAAGAAAATATCAGATAATAAATCTGAAATGTATAGCTATTAAATCATTTAGATACTCGATTGAAATAATTAAACCTTTGAGCATTATAAAACAAGAATTATTCACCTTCATTATGACAGCGTCATCTTCCTTTTCTCAGCAATGGTTGAGCAATAAGTATACATAACATACTGTAAGAAACTAAGAGCACAGACCGTCGACGTCATTCTCAAATTTATGTGTACATATATTCCTGTATATACAAAGCCTTGCTCTCTAGGTTGCTAAGATCTTAGAGATTTTCAGCTAGTAAGTTGAAAATCGAATGGTAAAAGTTGGAGTACAAGAACGTATTGTCACGGTACGGGTTAGATTGTCTCCCTCTCTAAACACATGTCTACATCTTAACCCCTGGAGCCTGTTACCTTATTTGGAAGTCTTTGGAGATTTCATGAAGCTAAGGAGCTCAAGAAGTGTTATACTGGATTTCGGGTAGACTCTAAATGCAATTTCAGTGTCCTTGCAGAAAAAGGCAGGACGAGAGTTCAGGCAGAGAAAGGGGAGAAGACGAGATGGAGAGAGGCGGAGGCTGGAGCTATGCTATCACGAACGAGGAGCGTGTGGAGCCACCGGAAGCTGGGAGGGTTTCCTCCGCCCTCCTTCAGAGGGAGCGTGGCTCGCACACACCTTCACTTTGAACTTCCAAATTCCAGAATTGTAAGAGAATAAAGTTTTAAGGCACTAAAGCCGTAGCAATTTGCTACGCAGGCTTAGAAAGTAATACACATGAGGTAGTTATTTTTTTCATAATAAATATTAGTTTGAAATAGCTACATTTAAAAGTGTAAGGTAAGAGAAGCACTAAAAGAAGAAATATGTCATCCGTGTGACAAACGAGTATTTCTTATCACAAAACACTCTGCCTCGGGTCAGAACTGGAAAAATGGCAGCTGAAGGCATAGAGGAAGGATGAGTGGGGTCTTAGAGAAAACATGTTCAAAGAAAGGAACATTAAAATTAAGACTTTTTAAGAATTTTAAGACAAAAAGTCATAAAACTTTGATCAAGCAAAGAAGAAAGCAGGTGGATACACGTTCACAACAGATTTCGGTGTTATTAGAGTAATGGTGATAGTGTCAGAATTTGAATATGTATAAGCCCATTTTTAGAATTTTAAAGAGATTCTTTTCAGCAAATGAACAGTTTTAAATATAAAAGAATTTTTTGGCATAGTCACACAAGAACTCTTTTCCTTTCAATCGTGTTAAACATAAGCACGATTTTTGGTGAGAAAAAAAATAACCTAAAGTAAGAAAAGAGCATGAAGATTGAAAAAGCATTATTACAAAAACCAAATTTTATTTGAAATCAGTCAGAGACAAAAAATAGAACCTAAGTATCTACCTAATGATGTCAAAGAACAGGAAGCGCATTGAGTAGACAGACAGCGCACAGCCTTGAGAGCGAGCCCAGCTCCCAGCCCCTCTCACGCTCAGCAGAATCTGGCCTACCCGCCCTTGCAACAACCTCGGTTTTTGAGGTTTTTTTCTCTTTAAGAAGTTTTTGCCTTAGGGCGCATGCACTCACCAGAGAGAGAGAAACAGAGAGTGAGAGAAAAAGTGAGCAATCACCCCGCGGGGTGTGGAGGGGGGTGGCCACGTCACAATCCCTACTCCATTCTCCTTCTGGGACCCTAGGCACACACACACCTGGCATGGTCCTCAAGCTGCCAGGTCCAGGACTTGAACCGTGGTCGGCCACGTGGAAGTCCAGTCACATAACCGCTACGCCACCTGCTGATCCATGGTGTGGGTTTTAAGGTCCTTCTTCTCACATGCGGGTTGATGCAAAGAAAAGCCAAGCACAGGAGGGGACCTAGCCTGACACACCCAGGGTGATGTGAACTCCGGCACAAGCAGAAAAGGGAAACAGCTGTGTTTACGTCAAGGCTTCCAGGGCCACAAAAAGGCACTGCTACACAGTGATGTGGCTGGTCACCTCCTTGTCAGTGAAGAAAAACACTGGTTAGATAAATATCACGAAGATTGCCTGCCACAGACAGACCACAGCATGGATTTATTGAGTTAAATCTGCATCCCTTTTAAAAGTCACAATGAGAGAGAAAGAAATTAGAATACGGGTCACTGAAAAGTTACCGCCGAAGAAAGGTGAAGAGGGATGGCTACAGAGGAAGGAAACGAGAATGAACGGAGCAGGAAGACGGGGGTGCAAAACGGAGAGAGATGAGGTGCGTAACTGAAGGTCTGAGCACAGAGCTTCATGTTTTTATTCATAAATCAAAGAGAAATGTCGCTTGGTTGGAAATATAATTTCTTGAGGGGCAACGTGAAATATTAAAAGGTTTTCCCATTGCAAATAAGGCAATTAAAACTATTCAATTTGACAAAGCACTGGACCCAGTTGAATTACACCATAATTCAGGAGGAAGAAAAAAAAAGAGTAGCGAGGGAAACAGAAGCCTTTGGCAAAACTCTGATAGCTCAATAAGGAAAAAATAAAGGGGGCGATCATATTTGAGTCCCTAATAAGCATTCTTAGATTTGGCAAAAGAAAATCATTGAAAGAACTGGTTTTCACAACTTCAATTATGAAGAAAAGGAATCAAGATTCCTTCGAATTTATGCATTTGCCATTTATCTAAGAGAACTGGTCTGAATTTAGGAATTTAACATTTACTTTGATTCAGATTTCAGGAAACACTCAATTGTACAAGCCAGTCAACTAGCAAGAACAGAACTCACTAATGAATGATGCTCCCCAAGGCGCCCTGGACATAAGAACTAATGATACCAACTTTCACAAACCGATAAACAACCAGCAAACAGAGACAGCATTTCCTAAAAACTACATCTCCTTCTACAGGAACACTCAATTATTAATGTGATTAGTATGTTTTCCCAGGAGTACAAGGAGAGCAAACTCCTGCACCCACTCCACACTCCCTGTTCGCCCTCGATCCACTGCTCCTGGTAAGCACCCGGGGGACCCTGTGTCACCTTCTGTGACCACAGCCCCAGCCCACCATCGCTGGGATCAAGTCAGTTCAATTACCACCGACTCCACTCAGGCACTCAGAGCAAAGTGGCCCTTTGTCTTTGCTTTTCTTCTGCCATGTGGCTGTGCACCCTTGAAGTCCGCCTGCTCCCTGAGGTGGAGTGAGCACGTAGAAAGCTTGACTGTGCAACTCCTGCATTCTCGTGGGAATTCGAGACTTCAATGAAGGCAGAATGTCCTTGAGTGAAGCCTAGGCCACCACAGGAAGCCAGGACTAGCCCATCCTAGACCACTGTACCCAGCAGCTTGAAAAACATACCAAGCACATGTGCCCAAAATACCAAGGGGAGAATGGAGGAGAAAGGGTTGTGGTGTGTGGCCACCCCCCCTTTTTTTCTTGCTGTCTCACTCACTCGAGAGAGCACGCATGCCCTATAACAAAAAATAGAAACAACCAAAACCAAAAATAAAACAGAAAAATAAAATAAAAATTCGACATTCCTTTAAGATAAAAACTCCCAACAAATTAGTTATAGAAGGAACGTACCTCAAAACAGTAAAAGCCTTTATTACAAGCCCACAATCAACAACATAGTGAATGCAAAGGTGTTTAAAGCTTTTCCTGTAAGACCTGTAGCAAGTCAAAAATGCCCACTTTCGCCACTTTTGTTCAACACAGTACTAGCAGCCAGAGTAATTAGGTAAGAAAAAGGAAATAAAAGCCTTCTGAATCAGAAAAGAGGAATTCCAATGGTCAATTTGCAGGTGATATTATCTTGTATATAGAAAACCCAAAAGATGCCACCAAAGAAACATCATAATAAATTCAGTCAAGTTCAAGGTGCAGAATACAAAATCAACATGTAAAAAAGAGTGTTTTTCTATGTCAGTAGTAAATGATCTGAAAAGAAATTTTCAAAAATTCCATTTACAATAGGTGCAAAATAGTAAAGAGATACCTAGTGATAAACTTAAGTAGGAAGGTAAAAGTTCTCTACAATGATTAAAGAAATTTAGAAGAAATAAATCAAAGATATTCCATACATACGGATGGGAGAATTGATAGTGTTAAAATGTATATACTACCCAAACAAATCTGCAGATGCAACATAAACCCATCAATGTATCCATCACACTCTTCACAGAAATGGAAATAAGAAATCCTAACATGTGTAAAGAATCATAAAAAAAAAAACGAATAACCAAAGTAATTCTGAGCAAAAATAATAAAGCTGGAGACATCACAGCACTTGACTTCAAAATATAATTGCGAAGTTATAGTAACCAAACAGCATGGTACTAACCATAGCAGCAGACACGTAAACCAAGGAAACAGAGAACTCAGAAATAAATCCGCATGCTCACAGCAACTGATTTTCAATACAGAGGCCAAAAACAT
This sequence comes from Tupaia tana, assembly GCA_026018925.1. Taxonomy (NCBI): domain Eukaryota; kingdom Metazoa; phylum Chordata; class Mammalia; order Scandentia; family Tupaiidae; genus Tupaia; species Tupaia tana. Next base: position 14,310,644 of record JAKSZU010000024.1, on the reverse strand, counting down.
AATATGGAAAGATCCGTCTCTTCAATGAACAGGCTGGCAAAACGAGATATCCACAAGCAGGAAAGTTCAGTTAAACTCTTATCTCTCCCCATGTATGAAAATCAACCCTCCCAAATGAAGACATCAAGTGCCCAAAATATAAAATTATTAGAAGAAAACAGGGAAAAACGCTTCATGACACTGATCTAGGCAAGAATTTTTTTTTTGCATGCGACATCACAGACAAGGTGCACCTACAGCAGTGCAAATGGGGGACACTGAAGTGTGAAGACTGAGCCTGTCGGAGACGCCCAGGTTCAGTTCCCAAGTGCCTGGGGTCCTAGCTGACTGGGAGGCTGGGGCAAGACGGACCCTGACAGGGCAAGAACTTATTAAAAGAAAAAGATTCACTCTATTTCCCACCTCCTACATCATTAAAGAAAGGGGGGGGGATCTCAGGCAACAAAAGAAAAAAATAGGCAAATGGATTATATCAAACTATTGTAAAAAGCTTCCGTACAGCAATGCGCAAGAGCGGATGTAACTAACTTTGAGAACCCACAAGATAGGAGATGATATTTGCAAACTGTACATCTGGCAAAGGGTCATTCTTCAGAACACATAAGGAACTCAAATAAGCACTGATTAAATAAGTGGGCCAAAAAACCTGAATAAACATTTCACAAATCCTGCAAATGACCAACAGGTACATGAAAAAAATAATCATTAGTCATCAAAGTAATACAAGCCAAAACCATCTCAATTAAAATAACTATTATCCAAAAGACAAGAAGGAACAAATGCTCTCATGGCTGTAAAGAGAGGGAACGTTTATGCATTGTTGATGAAATGTAAATTAGTACATCATTATGGGAATCAGTCTGAGGTTCTTAAGTAAATTAAAACTAGGACTGCGCAGGAGCCGGCTAGCCCCCTGCAGGGCAGATCCAGAGGAAATGAAGCCAGCGTGTCCGCGAGGTACACTACGCCCATGCTTTCTGAAGCACTATTCTCAGTAGCCAAGACTTGGAATCCACTTTGATGTCCACCAGTCGATGAAAGGATAAAGAAAATGTGGTGTGGATACACAGCGAAATACTGCTCAGCCTTCAAAAAAGAAAATCCTGTCTTTTGTGACAGCATGCGTGAACCGCGAGGCATTATGTGAAATGAAACACCCAGGCTCAGAAAGACAAATCCTGCACAATCTAACTCATACGTGGAATCTAAAAATATTGGACTTCTACAAGTAGGGAGAAGGATGCTGCTTACCAGAGGCCTGGAACGGGCGGATGGAGAGTGGGGGAGGGGAGGTTTGTCCACAGGTACTGAGTTAGGGTCAACCAGGAGGAACAAGTTCCAGGGCGCTATTGCACAGGACGGTGACCATAGTTAACAATACCGTGTTGCATACCGCCACATTGCTATAAGAGGATTGTGAATATTCCCACCATAAAGAAATGATACATGTTTAAGAAGACAGATATGTTAAATACTCTGATTAGATCATTACCCATGTATTCACGTATCCAAACATGACACTGTACCTCGTAAATATGTATAACTAGCATGCGTTAATTAAAAGTAAGAAATTTAGAGCCACATCTACCAGATCATTTAATGAAGAAGTGAAACAACCCCAAAAGATGAATGTTTTTCATATTTCCTCCCTTCAAAGTGATTACCTTAAACATGGTGCCTTCTGCAGTGAGCCAAGGGTGCACAACCCTTTGTGAAAAGCAGGGGGTGGGGGGCATGGGGGTCCTAAAACTTGGCTGATAAAGGCTTCTTCTACTCTGAGACTCAGAGTTTCTTTCATCTTGTTATTCAACCCCGGGGTTAAGAACTACATGTGAATAATTACTGCGCTACCTACTGGTTCCTTGGGAAAGTCAAGACACATTTTTTGCATAGAGACACACATCATGACTTTTCTTTTTTTTTTTTTTGTTTTTTTTTGTTTTTTTTTGTTTGTTTGTTTGTTTGTTTTTTGTTTTTGGAGAGGTTTTTTGCTATAGGGCGCGTGCGCTCGCCAGACAGACAGAGAGAGACATAGAGACAGAAAGCGAGAAATCACCCCCCAGGGGGGATGGTCACGCCGCAATCCCTTCTCCTCCATTCTCCTCTTGGGATCTTGGGCACGCACGCACACGTGCCCGGCGTGAGTTGTAAGCCACCGGGTCCGAGACGCGAACCGCGGTCGACTACGTGGGAGTCCAGCGACATAGCCATTACGCTAACTGCTGGTTCCAACACACATCATGACTTTTCCAACGACCTAGTACTTCAAGTGTCCTTGCCAATAACCTAACAGGATGGTTAAAGCTCCTCCAGAGAGGTCTATCTTCCTTTCCTTCGACATTTAGAAACTTCGTGTGAAAGGGCAGAGGGCTGAGTCGCCTGCAAGGTGTGAAGCAGACTCGCTGTGCCCGGTTACATTTAACCCTCTGCATGTTGGGCTGAACTCTTAGTGCCTGTCCAAGTCCGGAGGCACAGAACACTCGTGCACACGCACACGGTCCGTAAAGTCAGCTCATCACTTCATAGGCAGCACGAAACAAGCTTAGGATCCAGGGCAAGCCAGGCTCCAGAAGCTGCCCAGACGAGGTGCAACCTTTTCCCCACTCACACTGCAGCTGCGTGAACACAGAAACCAGCCACTTGGGGATTTTGTCCCCTGGGGGATGTTACGATATGCTGGGCTGAGGCACTGAAGGAAATCCTGTTACAGCAGGGACTGGGAGAGAGCCCAGACTGTGTCAGCCGGCTCCCCTTATCTCGGGATATTGCATTTTTAGCACGTTCTACAATTATTCCTGAGAACTACAATAAATGGAGGCAAACTGGGTCAGCCCCAGACCACCTGGAAAACAATCTCATAGGAAGGACTGCACAAAATACCATAGCATTTATTAATTATCAAGAGCCACTCCAGGAGGATCTAACACTTCTTGACAATATATCATTGTACTGCTACATTTATAAATATGCAATTCCCCCTGAATTGGTACCAATGGTAAACTAAGCTTTTTTTTTCTCCCCCCAATTTGAGTCAAGCAAGGAAAAAAAGTGTGTTAAGTCTGTGGATTAAATTATGCTACATGAACAAACGACCTTAAAATCTCAGCAATTTAAGAAGGATTTGTTTGCCACGCACACAGGGTTCTGTAGTGATGGGTCACTTTTCCGACGACAGTTGCCCATGCAGTAACTCAGATTTAGGATGAAGTCCCTCTCCACCCATCTAAAGAGAGCGACACTATCAGTTTACAAGTAGCCTTTCTTCTATGGAAAATTATGAGACTTTTTAGTAGGGAAGATTGAACTATTAAAAACTCAGAAGTATGTGCAAACATAGCCCTTGGCTGAATGTGGAACCATTATCTGAAACATTGCAGAAGCTACAGAGATAGCTTCAGCAGCCACTTTTTTCTTTACCTAAATAGAATATTCACTACTAAAGACAGGATTCCCATTAGACTTATACCTCTGCCAACATTGATTTACTCTCTTTTGCTAGGGGCATTAATATATTGACATTTTAAATGGAAGAGGAAAAGAACTACCCAAGCCGGTGTGATCAGGCCCCTGGTTACCAACTCCACATTCGAAATCCGATATGTGCTATCCTGTGCAGTAACTTTAATCCTGAGAGGGCCTCTCCATGACAGGGAGGGGACAGCAGCGCCCTGGCCCCGGGGATAACCACATCCTAAGACTTCCGGGCGGGGCCGGTAGCCATTTTACTGCAACTGCCCGTCAGAGCCTTTGCCCATGAAAAAGAACATCAAAACCACTCAGCAGAGCATGGAATACAAAGGAGGGTGGGGTTCTCACAACTTTCAAAACTGGGTCAGACATCTGGAACGTCAGTGAACCTACTCCTTCCCCCCCTTTCTAAGAAGCAAAATAAAGAAAAGCAAAATATTCACCATCTGGGAAACAAATTCCTAGCAAGACACATGCCACGGATCAGTGTTGGAAGGGACCACGTATTTTAATTATATACACCAATGACTCCGTACCGAGAGCAAGATTTGCAGATTATGTTAAACGGGAAGGCAGAGCACGGTAAATAAGGTGGCACCCGGATGTCAGGCGGCAGCAGAGGGCTTACATCAGCACGTGCTGCGCGTGAGCTGAGGAGATGGAAAGTGCAGACGTGTGCAAATAAATGCCAAAGGATGCCCCCGTGCCCAAGAACTGCGGAGAGCGAGTGTGAGGTGGGGGGTGGGGGCGCTGCTGCAGCACGGTGAGGGCGAGGACGAGGGGGTGAGGGCGAGGACGAAGGGGTGAGGGCGAGGACGAGGGGGTGAGGGCGAGGACGAGGGGGTGAGGGCGAGGACGAGGGGGTGAGGGCGAGGACGAGGGGGTGAGGGCGAGGACGAGGGGGTGAGGGCGAGGACGAGGGGGTGAGGGTGAGGACGAGGGGCTGAGGGCCGAGTGCAGGCTGGGTGCGCCCAGGATGACTGCTGGAAAGTCAAGAGACGTTTCTGTGAAGGTGAGGATGGGAGGGGAGGTCCGGGGAACCCAGCACCCAGCAGGGCTGCACGCTTCTCAGGCGCCATGCACGCCCTCTCCACCTCACGCACCTTGCCGTGTGGGCACTAGCCAGCCGGCATGAAGGAGACGCAGGTTCTGGGGCCGGGTTTGGTTCTAGCGCTGTCCCTGGCCAGCTGGTCAACCTTGCCAGGTCTCTCCCACCTCGGCCACCGTGACAGCCCTCGCACCTGCTGGAGGGCCGCTCAGGCAGCCAGGAGGACAAACGGTCACAGGTAGCTCAGGGCCAAACCCCGTCTTTGCCATGGTGGCCTCGGCACATGCTTGCGCACGTGGTATTCACACGAGTGTCACACAGAGGCATTTGTTTCATATCTTTGAATCCTCTGCAACACGTTTACTTTCAGGATCCTGCTCATTCCTTATGGAGATTTCTTTTCAAAGAACGTCAATTCAGTTGCAAATATGTGCTTTCAAACTGAAATCCGGAAGTGGAGACAAAACATGAATTTCAGATAGAAATTTTTTTTACCTTCACTGCCTGGGTGTTTCTCACCCAAATATGTCAGAGTTCAGGATCATTTCAAATCCATTCAATGGACCAGCCTGTGACCTGTGGTTAAGGTAGTCTGAATTGCATAGGGCCAGTCGTGGTTCAAATCTCAGTCCTGGCTGCTTGAAATGCAATCCAGGTGCGTGTGCATGCTTGCCCCAAATCCCAACAGGACGGGGAAGGAATCGTGGGGGTGGCCATGCCATAATCTTCTCTCCTACAGTCTCCTCTCAGGATCTGGGGTACACATGGACCCGGCACGAGTGTCAAGCTGCCACGTCCAGAGCACGATCACCGGTCAGCACATGGAAATCGAAGCCACCTACTGGCCCCCCATCTCAATTATTTAACCAAGAAGAATTCGGTAAATTTCCTCAACCTCATTTGCCTTGTATTTCAACAGGGAACGGATTCAGGTACACTGGGCCTCGTGCAGGGAAATGCGTGCTCAACCCATGAACTCTGCTAAGAGCTCGCACTGTAAGAACACTGTCCGCCCACGGGTTCTCCCTTAGCTCATGTCCGGTTAGCACTTCTATCAGCTCTGGATGTGCAAGAACACGAAATCGGGACTGGCGACCTGAAACGCGGCGTCAGGAGCCCCTCCAGGACTCACGAGCAGAGATGTGACCAGCCGTGGTCAAGCACCTGGTGACAGGCACGGTCTGGCCCAGCGCCCAGGTCATCACCTGCGGGCCTGACTCCCCAACATCCTCCGTCCACGTGGAACTATGTCCACGTACCCAGCGGAAATTGCCCACTCTGTGTTCACGGGAGAAAGGATACAGGTTTCCGCAGGTACATAAAACAAGGTACTGAAACCGGGAATAGTTCAACAAATCATCAAGGCGGCTTCAATTTGCTGTTCCAACAGAAACAATGTTCAAAAAATGAATTCCAGGGAACCAGCAGTTAGCGTAATGGCTATGTCGCTGGACTCCCATGTAGTCGACCGCGGTTCGCCTCCCAGACCCGGTGGCTTAAAACTCACGCAGGGCGCGTGTGCGTGCGTGCCCAAGATCCCGAGAGGAGAATGGAGGAGAGGGGATTGCGGCGTGACCATCGCCCCTGGGGAGTGATTTCTCGCTTTCTGTCTCTCTGTCTGTCTGTCTGGCGAGCACACGTGCCCTAAAGTGAAAACTTCTCAAAAAAAAAAAAAAAAAAAAAAAAAAAAAAAAAAAAAGAATTCCACAGCCCCTCATACTGCTGTCTGCACCCGTAACGACTGCCACCTTGTCTGAAGGGCACAAGTATCCATCACGGTATTCAGTCACCAAGAGAGAGTCGTGGAAAGAGTATTGCCTCATATTACAATTACATTTTACTGAAAGGCAAGGTAATATGACTTGCATGATCTTGGTTGTTTTTTTTTTACTTTTCATTATGAAGGCAAGGATCCCAAATCCCCTTTTCATGAACTCTTCAAATAATGACAGCTCACAGGCAGACAGACAAGCCAAAGTAGACAGAGTTGAGATTCATGGCTATCAGGGTCTAGGGAAGGACTGGGGCTTCTAGTAATGAGGACCAGTTTTGTTTAAAAAAAAAAAAAAAAAAAAAAAAAAGACAGTGACCTGGAAGGGAGAGAGAGACCAAGACCCAAGAGCCCAAGCGTAAAGCACCTTCCTGTGGATACCAGAGGCCACCCCACCGCAGTCTGCCGTCCTGCTCAGAGGGAAGGTACACTTGGCATTTAAGGAGCAAGCCCATTTCTGAAGCGTGAGCAGCAATTAATTACCAGTTCTAGGAAGGTCACTTTGGCATCTCGTCTTCCTCAAAAGAACCTGCCTTAACAGCTTCCAAATCCTCCACCCGAGGCTACTGTTCAACCGCAGGAAGAGATCTGAGCACCGAGAGCCACATCAGGCCCATTAAACGGGAGCCAGTGTCTTTTCTGTACTGATAGCGCACCACATCGGAGCTGTGGCCCTGGTCACCCAAATTCACCTCTTCATCACAGAAGATGAAAATCTTACGGAATGAAGGACATATGATGACAAGGAACAGTAACTGCAAGCTACACAAGTTTTATGACTGGGTAGCATAAAAATTCAAAGAAATAGACATAAAGAAGTATTTTACACATAAAAAAAGAAAGTCTGTAATTGCATTCTGTCCAAGATTGTTCAAGGCAGAAACTGAGGCCATTTACAAAGCAATTAGGTGTTTTCCTGGGGAAAACATAACATTAAAAAGAAGATTACAGTCCATCGTTCAAAGTCTTTTCCTGTGCCCTGTGGGGTCCTATGCTTTCAATGTGCAGTTGAGGAGCTGACCTGGGGGGCTATCTGACGAGGGCCGGCCAGCCAGCGCTGCCGGCAGAGGGTAGCTTCATTGTAGTGAGGTAACGCCCGGCTCCACTGCTCATTACAGACCCGAAGTGCCCCAACTATAATTGCTTATGTTTCCCCATCTGAATTCCATCCTGCCAGTCATTGACAAGTGACAAATGGAGGACAAACGCGGCATGGCGCAGAAATCCCAAGGACACAAGAACTACAGCGGAGAGAGCAGACAGATCTGAGGGTGGAGGAGCGAAGGAGAAGATGGACAGCAGACCACCTCCCTGATCACCTCCACCTCGCAATCGCCTCTGTCGTGTTCCATGGACAGTCTTCCTTATCAGAAGCTGCCTCTCGTCATTTTCTCACGTTTGAGCTATCAAATTAAACTCGGGGTCTAGTGGTTCAGAGTAAGTATAATGAGGCTCACAGGGAACTGGACAGCAACGCCCCGTCACGAATTTCACGCCTTCTAACGAGGATGCCATGTGGTGTCCACACTCCCTGGACCATGGATCGGCATCTCTCCTCCTACTCTGCCCCATCCCCGAGCTCCCGAGTCCCCTGGACTGCGGTTTCCTCCCCTGCTAGGTTCTCCACTCATCTGCTGAGTCCACACGCAGAATAAAGCGTGTTCCCGGCGTTTGTCCTGAACGCAGAGCCGACATGGAGGTCTGTGCGCTGGTCCCTCACTCATCTGCTGAGTCCACACACAGAATAAAGCGTGTTCCCGGCGTTTGTCCTGAACGCAGAGCCGACATGGAAGTCTGTGGGCTGGTCCCTCACTCATCTGCTGAGTCCACACACAGAATAAAGTGTGTTCACGGCGTTTGTCCTGAACGCAGAGCCGACATGGAAGTCTGTGCACTGGTCCCTCACTCATCTGCTGAGTCCACACACAGAATAAAGCGTGTTCACGGCGTTTGTCCTGAACGCAGAGCCGACATGGAAGTCTGTGGGCTGGTCCCTCACTCATCTGCTGAGTCCACACGCAGAATAAAGCGTGTTCACGGCGTTTGTCACGAACACAGAGCCGACATGGAAGTCTGTGCGCTGGTCCCTCACTCATCTGCTGAGTCCACACACAGAATAAAGCGTGTTCCCGGCGTTTGTCACGAACACAGAGCCGACATGGAAGTCTGTGGGCTGGTCCCTCACTCATCTGCTGAGTCCACAGACAGAATAATGCGTGTTCACGGCGTTTGTCCTGAACGCAGAGCCGACATGGAGGTCTGTGGGCTGGTCTCTCACTCATCTGCTGAGTTCACACACAGAATAAAGCGTGTTCACGGCATTTGTCCTGAACGCAGAGCCGACATGGAAGTCTGTGGGCTGGTTCCTCACTCATCTGCTGAGTCCACACACAGAATAAAGCGTGTTCACGGCGTTTGTCCTGAACACAGAGCCGACATGGAGGTCTGTGGGCTGGTCTCTCACTCATCTGCTGAGTTCACACACAGAATAAAGCGTGTTCACGGCGTTTGTCCTGAACGCAGAGCCGACATGGAAGTCTGTGGGCTGGTTCCTTGCTAAGGTGATTCAGCCCCAGCTCGGGGCAGGTTCATTTGAGGTGCTCTCAGTACGAGTGGAAAGCAACACTAATGGAGTCCAGAACATAATTATCCACTTTAGATTCGGCTTGGAAAGGTCGGTGTAGAGGGGAGTGGTCAGCACAGGCTTTATTAGGAGCTTTAGCTGTGCCAGGACGACTCAGGAATGGAACTTTACAGAACAAGGACAGAGATCAAACACTGGGCTACTCGGATTTGAATCCCATCTAGTTTTTCCAGCGAGGTGACCTTTGGCCAGTTCCCAGCTCTGAAAGTCCCACTCTGAAATGGGTACAATAGTATGTGTCAGTAATAACAGAAACACTCTCTCAAGAATTTAGCACTGTGGGGACCAGCAGATGGCATAATGGTTGCATCGCTGGACTCCCACGTAGTCGACCACAGTTCAAGTCCTGGATCAAGTGGCTTAAAACACCCCAGCAAGTGTGCATGTATGCTTGCCCAAAATCCTGAGAGAAGGATGGAGGAGAAGGGATTGCAGCATAGTCATCTCTTTCTCTCCAGCAAGTGCACACTCCCTATGGGGGGGGGGGGGGGAACTCTGAAAAAAAGAACTTAGCACTATGTAAAATACAAGTTCCCAGGTGAAGCTAGTGGCCTGGGGACTACACGTGAACACCTGCTACTCTGGCCGAAGGAAAGCCAGCAGGTAACCCGCACCCAAGGCCAGCCCTCTGTGTGCCTCGGGTCCTCACCTCACTGGGAAGCACTGCGCTTGCTCTCCAGATACAAAAGTCGTATTTTTACGTCGGTCATGAATATCTCCTCTTAGCTCTAAAAGGCTGGCAAGGATTGAGCTATTCTGGGCAAGAAATTATTTGCACTTACATGCCTGCGATTTGAATCAATTCTGCTCAGTCACTGTACCTGGTAAGCAAATGCTTTTGTCTATTATTATGTTCTGGAGGGTGAATAATGTACTCTGCCCTATCCTCCAAGATTCATATGCCAAAGGATTTGTCATACCCAAATGAAAAAGGAACACAGGGCAGAGAAAGAAATGACGGGTCAGGAAATAATCAAAGTATCATTTCTCAGCATTGTCTATTCCGGCATGAATCCTGTTGCAGATATCAGTAATAGTTGCCAGCAAATTTTAATAAGAATTTTATCATTTAGTTTCCCTTTCCAATCATTAGCACTGTTTTGAAAGGTACAAACTACATAACAGCATAACACCACAACATAAACCGGGGTTTTAAATGTGTTAAAATTTTTCCTTAAGTACCTGGGGGAGTGCAAGTTGGAAAGCAAAAGGTGGGGAGGCCAGGTTTAAAATGAGAATGGGATAAAGGCTTTTAAAACTTCATGTTCAAGATGAAGAATGAAGAATTTCTAGCCACTTCTCCCTGTTGTTTGAAATATTATTCAGAGCATAATCTTTGGAGCCAGTCAAATCAATAAACGCTGCATGCGAGCCGGGTGCAGGGCCAGAGTGGCCTGACCTGCGTGGACTCTAGGTGTTTAGGAACACGCTCTCACTGAACAGGACGTCGTAAGACACATGAAATGCGGCACAGGAGTGTGCGATTCTACTTGGTTAGACTGCATATTTCTTCACCATAGTTAATTTGAGCGTCACAGCAGTAACGAAGGAAGCAGATTTTAAAATAAATGGCTAACAGGCTTTTATTTGGTAAACTTCGGGATCTTGTCTCCCATCCCCAGTACACAACTTCCGGCACCAAGCTTCTCAGCAAATGCTCGTCTCGCCCCTGTTCACAGAATAAGCCAACCGCATGTTCCTGCTAAGTGCTGGCTTCTAAGTCTACAGGAGTTCCCCACCCTTCTTCAATCTTCAACTTGGATTTTTAATCTTCATGACTTTTAGCCACAAACATGTTCGAGGAATTCTAAACTCACCAAAAAATGCAGAATCTGACTTAAGAGTAAAGCATTTCACCCCGTTTTGTTTCGTTTTAAACAAATTCCTTTTAGAAAATGAATCGAGATGTTTTAAAAAAAAAAAATTGGAAAGTTTTTTGTTGGTAGTAGATTGGGTATTTTTCTCTGAGCAAAGCACAAGTTAGAGCTGGTTTTAGCCCATAGAAATAGACAGGTCATTTTATAGCGTAAAGTCGTGTCATGAAATGCGTTGGTTGGCCAGGTTATCCCGTTCAGTCTTTCACACACACATCCTGAACATTGAGACTGTCAGGAAAGGAACAGAGCGGGGTCAGTGAAGCTTTGCCGACATGAGGAGAAGCCCAGGTGCATCTGAGCGTCCACTCTCCCACAGTTATGGGGACCGGCTCTACAGCAGGGCTCTCTCCGTGCTGTGTGATTACTGACCACCGGACACCGAGTGTGAGCCGACCTCGGTAAGGAACACCCAAGGCCAAAGTAATAGCAAAAATACAGGAACTTCTTAATCAAGAAAAAGAGTATACACTCAGTCTTAAAGAAGCAAAAATTGGAAAAACTATGACTCCAAAAGCATGTTGTTGATTACTTGTAAGACACGCAACAGAACAGTCAAATGTCACGGTAAAGACGGGAGCTTTCTATCGGCACTAAGAGCAGCCCTGCCACTCCTACAAGTGAGCTCGGTCTGGAGGCGGCAGAGAGAACGGAGTCCTGGCAACCTGAAACATGGCATGTCTGGTTTCACAGGCAAGAGCCCAGCACCGACGTCCAGAACACCTACCTCTGGACAGGCCATGCTCAGTGCTCCTCAAAGGACGTGAGCGAAGCAAACACTTCTCTCAGCTACCAACGGTGCTTAGTCGGAGTGAAGCCCAAAGGACTCCGAAGGTGCACTGGAGACACAGCTTCCCTGTGAAGGGTGGACTTTAAAAGTAAGTACTGTGTACTATAATTTCTGAAACAAAAGTCAGCGGAATATTTTTTATTTGTTCCTTGAATACATGGAAATCAAGTTTAAGAACAAAAATAAATAAAATAAAAACAAACCAATGGAGAGAGTGAGACTTTAGAACGACCTAGCAGAGCTGAGAGGAAGAGCACTAGGGCGCACGGAGATTGGAACTAGCATTGGAGCCAGGTCACAAAGGAACTTGTCAAGAGGGAGAAGAAGGATCATTCCACCTACACACATGGTCTTCACAACCGGGGCTTTCACAACAACTACTCAACAGCCAACGTCCTTTAAAACACACCCGGAAATTAATTCCTTCTCCCGTCCCAACCACAATCTGTTAGAAACACAAAAACTTGACTAGTTTGAGTAACGTCAACACACGTCTCTCTGCCACGACTGTGGGCATGTTTCTGACAAATCCGTTCACACTTACTCTTTGTAAGCACTACAACAAATGATCCACGTTATTGTCACAGAACAAACTGAAGCCTAGCATGGAAGGCAGAAAAGGAGGGGACGGCTCCGTCCTTTAATTCACCTTGACAGCAAACTCTAGGGTCCCAGCGCTCTCGCTTCTACCTGCCAGAGTGCTGGGTACAGTACACACCATGTCAGGAAAAGACACGGACAGTAGGGACATGTGGCTTCAGTGTTTCTGGACCAAAAACTGCGTCCTAAATTTCCTGAGGGTAGTGACCACGGCTGTAAAGACAAATCCCCCCACGCCATTAGTACTAAGTAGGGTCTAAAGCAAAGACTCAAAAATGTATGAGGGGTTCAGACTGCAAGTTAAAAAAAAAAAAAAAAAGAAAAGGTACAAAAACCAAGCCTCAGTCCAGCTGCTAGTGAATTGCAGAAGGCTGTCCTCACGATTGAGATACAGAGGAGGCGGCAGCCCTGTCCTCCCAGGGAGCCCACAGCCTGAAGATGCTTCAAAGCATCTCCCCATACCCTGTCTCTTATACGGCACCCCTGAAAGGGGAGGAAAGGAGCCCTCTCCTGCTCTTTATACGTTTTTGCAGGATTTTGGCAACGGTATGGGAAGTGACTCACAGATGAAAAGCCATGTGCGGCGTCACCGGATTATTAACGGCCCCCACTCCCAGCAGGCATATTTGTAACAATATACCTGCGAGTTCTGCCTTGCGAGCTGCATGCTCCTAACAGCCGGCAGTCCACAGCTGACTCCGGGCCCAGGGTTCAGAGTGGATCACACGACTAAATCATCTCTCGTTCCAGCCGCTCATTCCGAACGCACTCGTTTTACAGTGTGGCAGGCACAGCCTTCCAGCGAAGCAGGATCACTTGGAGGGCGATGTCTCATCACAGCGTCTAGAGTGTGGCAGTTGACACGAATTGCATTGAATGCTGCTTGAGATTTAATGCTACCGCCAGGAGAATCTTTTTGCAATGGTTACTGAGGTATAACAAAATAAAACATGCACCAAAAATCAAACCCTCGATCAGCATTTCTATTTAGTTGAAGATCCTAGTTATATCGCTTTCCTCCAATGAAGGCTATTAACTATAAACACGGTAAACAAAATCTGTATTTCTAATATCAAAAGCCCTTGGTGTGATAATATGGGAGAAAAAACTTTCTATTGTATAACAACTTTTGATCCCAAAATAGATATGTTGAAAAGTTCACGCCAAAAATTCTATCCATTTTTTTCACATCTCAACCTATACTAAACCTACCTGTTAACTGTGGCACTCAAAAATAAATATGGTGATGTGCTTGTTCTCTGTGTTCTACATCGATGGGGAAGGAAGGGGCAGCATGGGAAAGAGTCGCTTTCTATACAGAGGATAACCGAGTATTTTAAGAAATGAATTTGTGGGACCAGCAGTTAGCATAATGGCTATGTTGCTAAACTCCCATGTAGTCAACCACGGTTCGAGTCCCGGACCTGGTGGCTTAAACTCACGCCAGGCGCACGTGTATGTGTGTGTGTGCGCCCAGGATCCCGAGAGGAGAATGGAAGAGAAGAGATTGTGCCATGGCCATCCCCCTGGGGTGTGATTTCTCACTTTCTGTCTTTCTGTCTCTGTCTCTCAGGAGAGCACATGCACCCTGTAGCAAAAACCTCTCAAAAAAAAAAAAAAAAAAAAAAACGAATTTGCGTAGCAGAACACTGTACTTCCGTGCCCTAGAAGCACACTCTGCTAGCGTCACAAATTTTAAGCTGTACAATTACATTTCCTAGCAAGCAATACAATTTGGCCTTCTGTGGATCCAGGTACTCTTCGGCTCACCATAAATTAAATGGCCCTGCACATCCCCACGTACGAGATCACCCACATAGTATGCATATTTTCCTATTCATTACTTCTCCAGAGCTAATGTAATTAAGAACTGGCCCTAGCATGTCGTCTTATTTTAATCATAGCTCCACTTCCCGTAATAATGTTAAAGAAAGTCCTTCTGTGCTCACCTGGCTGCACGCTCAGAATGTGCCACCCCTTTTCCGTGATCCCCGCGTTTACTGGCCTGCTCTTCACAAGTCTGCTTCAGAAGTGGTGACCGAGTGGGGATCCCCCTGGAGACCTCACTCGCTTTCGGTCCGATTTACTGTTTGCCAAGCTGATGGCTGTGGAGAACACAAATGCCACTGGAGGCCGACAAAGACCTGAGGGCTGCACTTGCTCCCCTGAAATGTCCGCTCCGCTGTGTTGGCCACTTGTTCTCTGCAGTCCCTTAATTACACGTGCACATGCAGACGTCTTCCAAGATGTGCTACCTGGGCCAGGAAATCAACGCACCCTAACGGCTTAGAGCTTAAATCTACGGCCAAGACTCAGTGAGGGCCAGCAGGTGGTGTGGCGGGTAAGGCACCGGACTCCCACGTGGCTCACCAGGGTTTGCATGCTTTCATGTTTGACAGGCATGCCAGGCACATGTGTGTGCATGCCCAAAATCTAAAGAAGAGAATGGTAAGGAGAGGACTGTCATCCCCCGGAGGGAGGAGGATTTCTCACTTGCCCTTCTCTGTCTCTCTCTCTGGTGAGTGCACATGCCCTAGGGCAAAACCTTAAAAAAAAAATCATCACAGTGGGGCCAGACAGGGCCCAGCAGTGAAAGTGTGGTATTCTGCAAAACTGACCCATGTGGAGAGGTTCTGGGTTCTCACCCCGAGAGCCCCCCGAGGACTCAGGCACACACGTGCCCTGTTCTGGGCCTGCCGGAAGCTGACGATGTGTCACAGCCTCGAGACCCTGTTGTGGGTGCCGTTGCTCCCTACTCAGAGGAAATAATTTTTAAAATAAATAAATAATTAAGAAGGTGTTCTGGCCCCTGTGCACTGCTGACCATCCTGCAGGTGAGGAGCAATCAGTGACCGGAAGGGAAAGGGCTGTCCAGGCTCGCTCTAGGTGCAAGCTCGTCCGTGCGTTTCCTTCACACTTGTTTCTCCAGGTGGCCTTCAATGGCCACGTATTACTTTATATTCAGAAAACAAAGTTGTGCAAAGAAGAAAAACACAATACCTGGTTTGTGGAATCCCATAGACAGAACAACGGGAGGCCCAAGATGCTCGACAAGCTCCTCGGGGCCTCCCGCCCTGCCTGCCGTGGGGGAGGAGGGGCTGTTCCAGCTCGCCCTGTGTGGAGCGCCACACTAAGAGGCCTGCCAGCCACACCTACCCGCCCAGCTCCGCCTCATCGCACTGGGAGCAGAGGGGTTTGCGTGTACAGAAATCAAACGCCGGGAGACAGGAGACTCTGCAGGACTCGTCTCTCCACAACCCCTCTAACAGTAAAAGGAGAGAAAGCTCTTCTGAAAACCAGGACCCAGAACTCCCGCTGTGGGTTCCTCACTCCACCCACAGAGAAGGGAAACTAGCCCAGAGCTAACACACGCCACGGACGGCCATGAGCGGCAGCTAGAAAGAACTGGGCATATGACCAGATGACTAGAAGTCACAGCAGAGCCTCGCAAAAGAAGAAAACCAGGAAATACCTCTCCCACTAAGGAGCAGAGTAACTCCTCACCAACAATGGATAAACCACAAGAGCTCAAAAATGTCAGAAAAACAATTCAGAATACTCATCGTAACCAACTCAGTGTGATGCAGAGAAAACAACCAATTCTAGGAGTTGAGAAAACACTTGTACAACCGGAGAGAGGATCTCCATAAAGAAACAGACACCCTGAAAAAGAATCAAACAGAACTTTGAAAATAAAAACTGCGTTGCAGGAAGTCCCCGGGGGGATAGCTATGTGGCATTCCTTTCTCCTCCACTCTCCTCTCGGGAGCTTGGGCACACATGCACACGGCCAGGTCTGGGACTTGAACTGTGGTCAACTACGTGGGAGAGTCCAGCGACATAACCACTACGGCATCTGCTGGTTCCTGGAGGACTTACTTCTTCATGCGTTGTACAGTACAATGATGGTAGAAGAACTCCCGGTGAGCAGAAGTTTTCTTTCTCTCTTCTTAACAAGCTGTTATGTACAATTTTATCCATCTCTAACTAGACCAATGATAAACTTTGCAAATGATAAACCCCTATCTCCCACAGTCCTACACATGAAATAAATTCTTCTTCCTTTGGCCATGTTAAAAGTATCTTTTTTTTTCAAAAATTCAACCTCATTCATTTTTGAAGCTTTTTGTCATCTGATTTCTAAGCAATTTTTATTTGGAATCGTGTCTCATGGTAAAGAATGTCACAGACAATTCTGTACATACTTCTAGAAAAACCAGGGGAGGTTCCAAATGTATACCACATAATGTTGATGGTAATAGATAAGTTAGTATCCCTGATCTGATTATACTGTACACATGCTTTTAAGGACCCTCTGGCTGAGCAGTATTCTGTAGTGTATATGCGCCACACTTTTTCAATCCACTCCTGTTCGTGGACAGGTGGGTATGATCATTTCTCTGACTGAACCAGTGTACAGTGTATTTGTGATGGGAAAGCTCCTTTGGAATGCTGCAATGATACGCTGTGGTTGAATGTAAATTAATTAAAATAATAAAAAGACCATTCTACTCTACAAAGAGGAGTATTACATGTACATTTTCATTGCAATCAATATTTTTTAAGTAAAAAATATTACTATTATCTTTAACTTGGAAGATGAGTGGAAGAAAGCAGAACACTGCCATGCTGACAGTTTGAGGAACCTGGTCAGCCCAAGGAAACCGGTCACTACCACCCGCCAAGAGGGGACCTTCTCCCGGAGAAAACTGTTCATTGTACAATTTTTTTTCCTAATTTGGTCTAGAACCTAATTCTGAGCCCAGAACCTCAGTTTAATTTCTAATCTCAATCATGATATGAAGAACATCAATAGTCTTATAAAATAGGGATATTCAAAACAGGTAGCTGGGCCAGCAGGTGGTTCGAGAGGTTAAGGTGCTAGACTCTCATATGCCCTAGTGCAGTTCAAGACCCAGTTCAGTCCCAGTTCTCACACTTTCCTTCTGTCTCTCTCTGGTGAATTAAAATAATTAGCAAATAAATAAAATTTACATTTAAAAAATAGGTGCATTTTCCCAAATGAACAGGGCAATGTTCTAATTACTAATTCGCTGCTAATGAGAGCAGAGGACAGAGAAATGGCAGACTTTTCTGTGATAATAAAGGAAGGGCTTTTTCTCTTTCTCCTCCATGTGGGGAAAATAAATTAATGAGAAATAACCAGTTTAAAGAGAGATAAATCAAGGATAGAATAAATTATTTTCCTGCCAAATGAAAAAAAGCACATTCATATTTTGAATGCTCGCCTGCCACTGCACACTTATCACAAGCGTTTTTATTTTAATATGTTTTAGGCTGGTAGGTAATTATCTTCCTCCTCCTCTCTGAATGAAATAACATCCGACGGGTCAATATGGAAAAGAATTCCTGCGGCTTCTTACCTACGGCCCTCCTCTCAGACTTGGCTCGGCTCGTCACTGCTCAGGGAGCAACCGCTTAGCCCAACAGGGAGATGGCCTTGCTCCCGAAATTGGATGTTGTCTTGTACCACGTCTCCCATTTCATCATTACATTTCCTATCCTATTCGTCACAGACCCACCGGCTAGACTTCTCCCCAACGAGGCGAGCTGATTTGCCAAACTACTCCATGGGAACCGAGAGCCTAAGATGAACTGCGATGATTCCGGAGCGCCTTGCTACGTTTGGACTTTCAGACAGGATTCTGGCATCCAAGCCTAACTTGACAGCGTGATTTGTTAACTCTGAGTCCAGTATGACCCTGGACCCATGTGGAGCTCAGCGATGCAAAGGTGACCAAGAGGGACACACTGCCCTCTTCAAGTGGGTGTGCCAACTCATCACTGGGTTCCTGAGAAAACTGGCATGGCGATATTCTTGAAGGATTCTCATAGATTGTTTTGCTCTCTTGCAAATACCAGCTCTGGTCAGGCATTGGCAGCCGTGTGATCAAGACAAATTTAACACTACAGAAAACCCTACTGAAGGCACATCCTTGAAGTGGGCCATCAGTTGATTACACTTTAAAAATTGACCATGAATGGGACCAGCAGTTAGCGTAAAGGCTATGTCACTGAACTCATGTGTAGCCTACCCCAATTCGAGTCCCGGACCCAGTGGCTTAAACTCACACTGAGCACGTGTGTGTGCATGCCCATGATCCCGAGAGAATGGAGAAAAAGGGACTGTGGCATGCACTCGCCAGAAAGAGAGAGAGAGATAGAAAGTGAGAAATCACCTCCCGGGGGGATGGCCTTCCAAGGTGGCAGTCACCGGCCTGCTGGGCTCAGTCTACATGGAGTCATGGAAAGTATTAAAGGGCCACCTGGGGACCAGCAGTGGCGTAATGGCTATGTTGCTGGAATCCCACGTAGTCGACCGCGGTTCAAGTCCCAGACCCCGTGGCTTAAACTCATGCTGGGTGCATGTGCGTGCCCAAGATCCCGAGAGGAGAATGGAGGAGAAGGGATTGTGGCGTGGCCATCCCCCTGGGGGTTGATTTCTGGCTTTCTGTCTCTCTCTGGCGAGTACACGCACCCTACAGCAAAACCCTCTCGAAGAAAGAAAGGGAGAAAGAGAAAAAGAGAGAGAAAGAAAAAAAGAGAAAGAAAGAGAAAGAGAGAGAGAGAGAGAGGGAGGGAGGGAGGGAGGGAGGGAGGGAGGGAGGGGAAGGAAGGAAGGAAGGAAGGAAGGAAGGAAGGAAGGAAGGAAGGAAGGAATTAAAACTCTCATGAAAGAGAAACTATCACCCTAAGGGATGGCGAGAGGTTTCCTGGGCTCCACTTCAGCAGGGCTCCAGACACGGGAAGTGTCTCTCTGTCCTGTATTTTCGCTCAGGCTGGGTCACGAGGGGCTGCCACAGAGCCCCTAGGTCTCCCTCCCTCCGTGCTTATTCGAGAAAGCACAGGCAGCCCCCTAAGGGTGGAGCGAGAACGTGAGGGTGCACAGCACCACGGCTGCAGATTCCTCCAGCCGAGCTGAAGCCAGGGCCTTGTCTAGGAGAGCTTTCCGTGTAATTACAGTAAAACGGGTCCTAGAAGAAAATACGTCTCCCCAGCGAGGACTGCGTCCAGCTTGTTCTCTGCGACTTTGCCCGTCACACGGCTGGCTGTCGCTTTTCCACCACTCTTAAATGGTGTGTAAATTGACCAGCTCTGTTGCCAAGGAAACGGACAGGACAATGCTAATAGGAGCTACTTAGGACACACTGAGCAGCTTTGAAATGAAATTGTTTGACAGGAGAGGCACCGTGTCAGCAGCCAGTGGCTCTGTCAGCCACACCAAGCACGCCGTTAGGGGTCTCCTGACGGTCTCCCTCCAAACCCCCTCCAGAAAACGAACTCTGCCCTGGGAAGCCGCACAGCTTCTGTCAGAACCGCTGTCTAATTCAAAGCGCAAGAAAGTCTTTCAGTTGTGGTTTCAACGTGCCCAGAACAGACTGATTTTTAGCCATGAAAATAAGCTGCCTTGCCCCCATTCTTTCCAGCAACAAAGTCACTTCCTCTCATGAATAAATTGCAAATATTCCTCTGAATTTTCTAAGATTGTTAATTAAAATCCACTTGATTTCAGCTGCTTCTCCCGTTTTGCTTTTACAAACCATAAATTACGGAGGAGGTCAAAGAATGAATGGCAATTTGACACGAAGAGGTTGATTTATTGCTTTAGAAGGAGCTTTATGCCAGGTGTGGCAGGAGTCATAAATTAAATGCTAAATGTTATGTATTATTATGCTTCCAGGAATATAAATGTGTCTAAGATGCTATGCAGGTGGAATGACAAAAATACGAATCTACTCTCCTGGCAATTTTAAAAGGCTCTTTGAAGCTGTCAGAGAGAATAGGCTGGAAAACACCCTGGAAACGGCCCCTCGATGCTTCCCCAGCTGCCCCCGCTGCCAGAACCAAGCCCCTCCGACAGCATGCTGGGCACCAGCTCGCAGGGGCTGGGGTGAGAAGGGAAGAACTCTCTCATCTGGAGAGAAGGAGAAAGCAGACACGGAGCTCAGTGCTGCGGCGACACGGGGACGTGCACCCAGGTCGTTATTGCTCGCCACTCCTCCACAGAGGGACGTCATGCAAGTCATCAGGCTCGTCGGAGAGCAACCTGGACAGGACGAACCTCGCCCAACTTCACTCACAGCTGCAGGCTGTCACTACTGAGCCGGAGACAGAAGTGGGACCCGGTCGTGCTGTGTGGGGGCACGGAGCTGGGAGTAGGCAGGAGGAGGTTCCCTGGGGCAGAAGCCCTAAGGGGCAGGGCTCAGTGTGAGGCCAAGTCCCTAGGGAGGTCACAGCGGTGGCAGGAGTGAAGGCACGGCTGGTCGGCAGTGCCCACCTGGCTGCAGCCCTGCAGGCACGACGGTGGGACAGCCGGCTGGCTCCCCTCCCACAGCCCTCCTCCCACCGTCCCGCCCTGCCGGTCCAGACACCACCGCCCCCCTCACTCAGGTCGGCACGGGAATATTCCACGCGGGCCTAATTCCCCAGGCTGGAAGTCGCCGCTCCAGTGTGCGCCAGCCCCACGAGTGTGGCAGGCAACCGCGCCCACCAGCTCCCTGCAGGGGCTCCACGCGGCCCCTGGGTACCACGCCCACTGCATGACAGACGCCCCCGCGACACCAGTGACACGGCAGGCTGCTGGCCCGAGCCCCTCTTACGTCGCCCACCGCAGTTCTCACTGGATGTGCTGGCTGCACCCTGCAGGGCTCTGGCCTCAGGACACACGGGAGGCTGCAAGGTGTCCACGCACAGGGCGCACGCGCAGACCGACACTCGGAGGGAAAGCAAGGGTCTCGAGCTTTGGTGCTGAAAGATCACCAGTTTTAGCAAATTAAAACACAAGACAGCAGTTGACTCAAGTAAGCAATGAATTTAACACGCTAAGTACGAGATGTGCCATGCAATACCCTAGGCATAGAGAGTACTCTCCTTGGAGCCAGCAGATGGCACGGTGGCCAAGGTGCTAGACTCCCCCACGGCCAACTGCAGTTCAAGTTCCAGCAATCTAAAATCACATGGGGCGTATTGTGCACACGTGCTCAAAATTTCAAGAGGAGAATGAAGAAGAGGAGATTGCGGGGCCGCCATTCCCCTGGGGAGCGAGTTCTCACTTTCCCTCTCTCTCTCTCTCTGGCAAGCACACACGCCCTGTGGCAAAAACCTTATTTGGAAAAAAAAAAATCTCCTTTGCCCAAATACAAATCGAACGAGATATTCTGTATTTTATCTGGCAATACCAAAAAACTGACGGCAATTGCTCATTACTGCAGCAGTGGCAGAGTCTTCTAAAGGAGGTCTCTGCCCAAGCTGCCATGTGGCCTTCACTCTCACATCTGGCTTCTGGTAATTCCAGCGACTCCCGCCTCCGAGGCCACGGGGCCAGGTGGAAGTGTGTGGGGGAAACTCAGTCTCTAAGTGAGATAATGTTCTAAGGGACTGGGAGGGAAGAAGAGTTACTTACTCTGCCAAGTTTCCATGTGCCCAGACAACACGGCAGCAGGGACAGCACCACGGTATATATTTATGCATATATGTATATACATGTGTATAGGTATGTGTGTGCATATATATGCATGTGCATGCGCATGTGTGTATATGTATCTGTACATGTGTGTGTGTGTTTATATGAATATGGTTTTCCCCAACCCCTTTCCTATTCCATTCCTAACTAATGGTTAGGATGAGTGACACAGATTTACATTTGTGTGTAGATAAATGCAAAGTGTCATGTGTTCTCTCTCCCATGAGGTATTTGGAGTTTTCTTTCCACAGAATGACTAGTAGAGACTTATGCAATAGTGGGTAACAATCTTGTGATAGTAGTGCATGTAAGTTATTTCACTATAAAGGACAGAAGCACAGGAAAACAGTAAAACTCCGGTCCACGGACAAGCACAGCTAACTGCTCAGTCCAGGTTTCACATGTACACTGTCTTTTACTGTAGTGTGAAGCCCTAAGGTGAGTGTCCTCACTCACTCCTTGTCGCTACCTTGGCACTCTCAGACACACAGCCAGTTCCTCCTTCCATCCCATTTACCCAGTCTTAATACCTAACTCCTAAAGATGTCGAACAGTTCCCCGTGACTTTATAATTTAATCGTATGCTATGGCTATTGCCACTATCACAACCTTGCAAGTTATAGTCCTCAGAATGCTTAGAGTTTTAAAAGTGGGCTAACTCTGACAGAGAGGTAACCTGCTGCTCCCCTCAGCCCAGATCCCACATGACAACTGTGGTTTGAATCCCCTGGCCAGTCAGCCTAAAACATGGCAAGCCCACATATGAGAGTCTGGGATCTGATGGGATGAAAGACTGAAAGAGGGTCATGGTGAGACCAGGCCCTGTGGAGGGTGCTCATCTCTCATCTCTCATCTCTCCACACTCCATGACTAAAAATGGGGGATGGGGACGGACTGCTTTTATGATATATTGGGTTGTTGTAAAAGCTATGACATATTTTCTCTATGTTTTCTCTATGAAAAAATGTGTAGTGATGCTTCTGACAACCCAGTAGAAAAATCTGTTATCAGAATCCTGTTTGAAGAGGTAAACACATGCATTTAATGCTTCTGTCTGCCAAATTACACTAAAGTAACAGTAAAGATATTTTAAAAAGTAAATGTATATAATACATGATCACCCATGAGCAGTTTTACTATAGTCATAAATACAGAACTTTGATCTGTGATTAGAACTCGCCGGGGGATGAGGTGGGAAAGGTGCATAAACAGTACTAGCAACGGGCACGTGTGGGAGAAAACCACGCTACCTTCCGGAGTGCAAGGTCAGCCCGTAGTGCTCAGAAAGAAAAAGGCAAGCAGCAATAACGCCGAGTTAATAGAGCTGCGGAAATGGAGGCAACACGTGCTTTCCTCTGGGAAGGTGAGAAAGGACAGGGAACGTGACAGGGATAGGTTGGTTACACTAAAAAACATGTAAAATCATGTGACTCTTCTAACTACATGCGTGCACGTAGCTATGATAAAAAAAAATAAACTCAAAGAAACCTCAGAAGAATACAAACCTGTTACTTAGAGACAGGTGATACCCAAAGACTCCACTAACGGAGCTGCAGTCATTCTCAGGGGAGTGAAGTTTAGTCCAAGTCCGGCTTTGATATAAATAACTAAAACTAGTGGAAATACTAATGAGTCCTTCTGCAGAACCCTTGCTTTGACCAAGTGAAAATGAATCTGATCGGGAGAAAAGAGGTTCTACCTTATTTCAATGAAATGGCTCAGGCTAATCACTCCTACAAGCGAAGTAAGGTTTTCCCCTTCAGGGAGAGCCTTGTTATTTCAATTAGACATTCACTAACAGGCCCATAAACATTTCTAGTTAGGCTGGTTTGCTTCCATTTTACCAGACGACTTTCAAATCAGCACCCACATTCTGCAGAAAGGGAAGGCGTCTTGGATGGTTGTAATTTCCCTCTCGAGGAAGGAAGGGCAACAGGTCACACGTCCAAGGAGAATACTAGGCTCGAGCCGCGTACAGTACCTGCTCTTTAGCACGGCATGCTGTCAGCCTCAGAGAGGGGCCTGAACGTGAGGAGCAGTCGCCACCAATTGTTTCCATGTCCTCGAGCAGCCATGACAGAAGGGCGTAGGCAGGGCACTAGGGAGAAATAGCATGCTGCCCACCGCCACGCTTCCCCAGCCTGGACTCCCAGCTGGTCTCCCCTGTTGAAGACCCACCACTGGGGGCCCGGCCAGGAGCTGAGAGTCCTGCGCCCAGCAATCAGATTCAGAAGTGGGCCAGATCGCCCACAGGAGGCGGGGAAGCTTGCTACAAGCGTGTGCTGTGTTGTTATTATTTCTATGCTGCAAATAAGGAAGTACAGTGTTTCCTAAAACATTAGCTAAGCAACACAGCTCAAGAACCAGAAGGCACCAGGCCAAGGGAGAAGCAGGTGAAGAATGCGTCAAGAAGAAAATCCTCCAACCAGCAGACAGGGCTGCCAACGCAGAGCGGGGCGGAGAGCCCAGGGAGAGACGGTAAGGACGCGAGTGGTAACAGCCAGCAGGGGTGCGCCCAGGTGCCTGTCTGCACGAAGACCCTCTGTGCATTATCACGTCACTCCTTTCAAGACCATGAGGTCATTATTATCAAGGGATCTCACACACCAGAATACAGAGGCCTGGGGAAGCTAAATGGTTATGCAGGCCCATGGCCACCGGGCGGCAGAGCCAGGATTAGACACCAGGCCCGTCAGCCCAAGCGTCACCACGTGAGTCACCTTACTGCCACAGACCGTGATAAAGTCGAGGCACATCGGCACATGCCAGGCTTGACAGGAACAGACATGTCAAAGGACACGTGTGCACCCGCCTTCTCCGGGTCAGAGCTCAGGGCTGCCGAGCGTCTCCACGTTAAACGCAGTAGCCACGGGGCCACTCGCACCTCGCTGGGGCTGGTTCAAAGTGACTGTTGACGGGGAAGGGTCACCATTCTGGGGGGTAACAATATCATTCTCATAGTCACCGGATACAGTATTTTTTTTTTTTTTTTACACCTAACAATACAGAGATCTGTAGAAATTGGGTGATTCATTCAAACGGCAAAGTCAGCCAGGATTTAAACTCAGGCCTTTGTAAAATATGCACTTTCCGGGAGGTGAGGAGGGCCCACCGGAGGTATATGGCACTTTGAGAAATCAAAACCACCAACCTTTGCCTGGCTTTACCTGAAAAGTCTAACAAATATGTCAGGTACCTCTTGAATTTTAATTTTTATCTTCGTATCATTACCTGGTTATTGACCAATTTCATGTAAAGCCAAACTTAACCCAAAGAGATGGCCCGTCTAAAGCCCCCAGAAACAAAGCGGGTTCTCCAACTCCAGCCCCAGGGCTGCGCGGTCAGGACGCACTGAGCTTCCAGAGGGCTGTTTCCTCACGGAGCAGAGCTGGGCAGAGGAGCCCACGTGTGTAATTACACGGGTTTCAATCTTGTGCTTCATTTTCTAGCTAAGTATCTGATAATAACTCGCTCAAACAGCAGGGCCACAGAAATGACACTTCGGCAGTGAAGTAAGGTCATCTTGCGACGAGTAGTTATCTCTCCCCTTATTTTTCTAAAAAAAAATAATGTGTCTTGTGATCTTTCACAAAAGCCACCGCTTGGATCGCATTTCTACGAATGCCACTGAATCGCACCCTCTAGGCAGGAAAATTGGTTTAGTGCCGTATGACCTAGGTCTCTTTCCAGCGTCTGTTAATTGTATGATTTCATCATTTTCTGTCTTTTCCCCATATTTCGGGGGAGATAGGAAAGGCAGGAGAGAAAGACAAGCAATACCATGATTTTCTGAGTAAATTGAACAGAGTAGTGTCACTAAACTGGGTTCCGTCCCGTGAAAGTGACTGCCAGAGCGACACACGGCCTTTCCAGACACTCGAAGGCCCCTCCACGGGGCCCCAGGGGAAGCAGGTGTGGCGGACCCTGGGCCTCGCTGCACGGCTACACGCAGCCCGGGGGACGGGGCAGCGCGGGGGCCGACGCCAGAGCCGCAGAGGCAGAGGCCCAGGCCGCGGCGTCTGTCCGTTTGCGTGGCGACCTTTATAATTCAGACTGTGCGTGCCCTCACACAGGCTCGTGGGATGCTCCATCACAGACCTCTGACGCCGTCTGGTCTGTTTTACTAACGATTCTGTACTATTAACACTTTGTAAAAGCGGGCCTTGCGAGGTGTCCACTGGTCCTTGTGAACGGCTGAAAGGACAGGCAGCACAGCCCTGTGCCCTGGACCTCCAGACCCCGTGAGCGAGTCGAGAAATGTCTGAACGGATTAATAAGGTCATGCCAGAGTGATAATCATCCGAGACCATCCGGGGCAGCTCCGAAGGGGTCTCACACACAGCCGTAACCCAGCACTGCTGCATGAACCTCGGAACGAACGTGCGTAGATCCGGGCAGACGGTGCCGGTGTCACGCCCCAGCAGTGCCACACCATGGGCGGAACGTGGCCGAGAAAACCCCGCTGTCCTGTGTCTTTCCTTTGTGCACCCACCATCAGTTTGAGATGAGAAAGGCTGCAGCGACTCTCACCTCCTCCCCACTGGACTCCTGGTCCTTTCTACGACTGAACAGTGGTGCCATGGCCCGGCATTGTCCCACAAACTCGCGTTTACTCTCTGTACCAAGGCGGTGCGTACCAATGGTCACTTCAACCCCTGACTCCAACCAGTGGATTTGGCTTGATATTCTCCAACTGATGTGAAAACTAAGCTACTGATCATCCAACTAGCTTTGCAAGACGATGGACTGATATCCACAGGCTAGAAACACTGCATCTTAAAAGTACACCCATTTGATATATTTTTCTCCTGAAAAACAGTTTGCATTGCAGTTTATAAATACCCAGGACCAGCAGTTGGTGTAGTGGCTATGTTGCTGGACTCCCACGTAGTTAACCACAGTTCAAGTCTCAGGCCCGGTGGCTTAAACTCACACCAGATGCTTGTGCATGCGTGCCCAAGATCCCGAGAGGAGAATGGAGGAGAAGGGATTGTGGTGTGGCCATCCTTCCAGGGGGGTGATTTCTCACTTTCTATCTCTCTCCGTCTTTCTGTAGAGCACGTGTACCCTATAGCAAAAACCTCTCCAAATAATAAATAAATACTCTAACAATTTACCCCTTTTATCAGAAGGTGGCATTCTTTTCCTCCTGTGGTCACCTTCTCCTTTGCAGTGACATAGAAGTAGCCTTCAAGGCTCTGCTCCAGCCACCACCCCAGCCTCACCCTCGAAGCCCACCAGGACCCCTCCCCAGATTGTCACCCACACTTCACTGTGCGTTAAAGTCATCTAAGGGTACCTGCCCCGCAGCTCAAGCACGTTAAACCTGCGTAATTTTGATCAAGTAAACTTCTGCTTCAGAAAGGTTTCCCTGCTGCTTTCTTACTTTGAAAGAGCCTGCTTACCCCCTTCAGTTTGAAGTCAAATGTCACCTTCTGGTCACGATCTGACACCCTCCACCCACACTCCCCCCCCCCCTTCTATTGCACGGTCGGGACAGGGTACAGGAGCTCACAAAGCCTGACCCAGCACCAGCAAGCTGGCACACAGAGGTCCCCAGTTATTTCTGTGAGTGCTAGGCGAGATCTCCACAGATGAGCAGCGGGCTTTGTGCTAGAGGGGTTCTGTATTGCTGCTGTTTGCTTTGTTATATTTTGGTGTAATTTTTTACCTGAAGGTTATAACGGCAGCAAGTTTTCATTTCTCTGAAGCAAATGCAGCCAGGGTATCTGAGTGAGTATTCTCTAAAGGCCAACGTCCAGGAAAGACGTGGCTGAGACGGACAGCTCTGGGAAGCTGAGGTAACCCTAGTGCCCAGAGAGAAAGCTCAGCACTCTCTCCAGGACACATTCAGAGCAGCAGAGATAAATGCCTGCTTTCAACACACATGAAAAATTAGAGCCACTATCGCTATAAATGACCTGCATATAGAAGAATACCAATTATCAGCAAAGCTTCCTCTAAAACTCCCACCACGAGTCTGTTCAGGAAGCTGAGGGGAGAGATGGAGGACAGAGGGAGGAAGCCAAGAAGGGTCTCCAGAAGGACTGTAGGAGGTAGAAGGGGCCCCAGTAAGTGAGAATCCTCCTCAGTGACACACACGATAAGGCGCCCTGGTCGGTCGGAGCACGGACTACAGGAAGGGACTGAAAACTGGATGCGATATTAAAGATTCCATCTGGAAAAAGATAGAAAAAAACATTCTGAGAAATTGAAAGAAAATAGGTGTCCATCAGAGGTGGGCCGAGGGGTAGTAAGTTACTACAGGTTCTGTTGAGACCAAAGCAGACAGACACACCAACTATATACCCTGTTGTTTCTGCCTCTGCTGCAACATTAAAGAAACTGCAATTTTCTACTCTGACAAAAGATGGCGACCTCAGACAAGAAATGTGGGAAACCACCCTATTCTGCCTAGCCAGACTATTACAACGTAAACCAGCGTACTATTCTATATGAAGCTGCTACCGAAAAATTTAGGTTTCAGCTGACACAAATTCTCCTAATCATGAAACTGAGAACATAGGTGAGGACTATTGTCAATCTACTAGTGCTATGAAAAGACGCTAAGATAGAAATACCAAAAACTAAGAAAAATGGGGAACAAAATAAGAAATGAAACAAAAACTGATCTCAGGAAAGAGACAGAAGACAGTATCCTGTCCTAAAGCTGGACTCGTGGTACCCATGTAAGATTCAAGAGAGATTTCAATGTTTAATGAGAATCATTAAAGTAGAAGAATAAAAATGTTAAAGAAAGATGAACCAGAGAGAAGTTGGTGGAAATGAGAAGTAGAGAATATCAACACAAATATAATTGGATTCCCTGAGGAAAACAATGCAATGAAACCGAATTTTAAACTGCAGTTCAAGAAAGCTTTTCAGGGGCCGGCAAGTGGCATGGTGGTTAAAGGCGCTGGACTCCCACATGGCCAACCACGGTTCAAGTCTCGGACCTGGTGGCTTGCTTTCTCACTTCCTCTCTCTCTCTCTCTCTCTCTCTCTCTGTGTCTCTGATCAAACTGGAAAATAATGATAATAATAATAAATAAAGTTAAATTAAAAAAATTTTAAAAAAAAAAGCTTTTCAGAGGTAAAAGAAAACCTGACTCTCCTATTAACAGAGACCACCACGTACTTGAGAAAATGGACCTGGGGATTACTTCTAAAACCTAACTTAGTAACACTATTTAAATTTAACATTTAAAAAATTTCTGAGAGCAAGAGAATGGGACTAGTATCATGTCTCCAACAAGCAAAGGAGAGCAACCATGAAATATCGTTTATAAGAAAATCAAGTGAAGAAAGTCCATTTTATATCCAACTATGCTATCTTTTAAGTATCGAGGATACAGAATTGGAGTTTTAAACATATAAAAACTCAGGGGATATTATATCCATGAGTCCTTCGTACAGACAGTTTTATCCAGTCAAAAATGACCAAATAAATCTAGCCCAAAGTTTCTAAATTTTTAAAGGATAAGAATAATGGATGTAGTACGTATCAGAATCTAGCCACATTTAAAGTAGTAATCAAACATTCATATCCCAGAACACTAAGTAAAAGAGGATGAAATTAATTACCTTGGTAAAGGATCATATGGATTTGGTGGAAGAGTAATACATATGTGACGTGTTCCAATAAAATAGATACAATCCAATTATTACTGCACCTCACCGAACCTCCCGCCAAGCCTTGGGCGTGTGAGCGGCAGCTACCTCGGTCTTCAGAACCTGTAAGGGAGGTGCTGCCTTTCTGGTCCTGACGTTACTCGAAGCTCCACTTACCCAAGAGCAGAGGGCAAACAGGGCCACTTGGACCTACTTCTCCATCAGAAGCCTCCTGTCAGGTCTGGGCTGTGAGGAATGGCTTCTATGGCTCGTGTGACACGCACTGTGGTCTGTGTGACACGTACTGTGTGTCACATAATGTTACATACCACCACACCATTTAGCTTCTCTACATAGCCCTCAGCTCCATTAGGGACCAGAAAGTAAAGTTCTGGCTATAGCTGGGCCAGAACACCTGAATACAGTGGGGTCCTACAGGACATTTCTCTGCACACCCACCCTAGCAAAACAACACAGGAGTTATTCTTCACAAGTCTTAGAGAAGTGGATTTTTCAGTAAGTGCCTGGAAATCACAGCAGAGACTCAAGAAACATAAGAACAGGCAATACCTCCCCCCAGAAGGAATACAATAACTCATCAATGATAGACAGAACACAAAGTACAGACGTGTCAGAAAAACAATGTTTTCATTGTACCTAAACTTAGTGGGATGCAAGAGGACAGACAACCAATTTCTGGAGATGAGAAAAATCATCTCGTGGCTTAAAGGAGGAACTCCATGAAGAGATTGGTATCCTGAAAAAGAAACAGAATTTCTACAGTTCAAAATATAATCTAGGAAATCAAAAACTTCCTGGAAAGTATTAACAGATCTGATCATGCAGAAGAAAGAATATCTGACCTTAAAGTGTCCAACTTAGTCCAAGCAACTGAGAATGACAGAAGATCTGCTAAAATGAAGGTAACAGATGGGAAGTCCTAGATACCATTAAATGCTCAAATCTTTGCATTATGGATATTTCAGAAGGTGAAGAGATGAGTAAAGGCTTTGGAAGTCTTTTTCATGATGTATTAGTTGAACACTTTCTGAACTTGGAGGGGAAGATGGAAATCCAAATACAAGCTCTAAGAATACCATACAGTTTTAACCTAAGAAGATCCTCTGTAAGGCACCGTCATAGCTAAACTAATGAAATTTCAAGACAAAGAATATTCTACACATGACAAGACAGAAACACCAGCTTCCTCGTGAGGTCTACCCCAGACTAATGACGGACCTCTCGGCCAAAACAATGGAGGCAAAGAAAAAAAAAGGGGGGGGGGGAATGACATAATTAAAGTTCTCAAAGAAAAACAATTTCAACCAAAAATACTGTATCCAGAAAAAATATTTAAATGGGAAGGAGAAATAAAATCATTCCTAAACATAAGTTGAAAGAATTTACCAAAAGTAGGCCAGCTCTTTAGAAAATATTTCAGGGAGCCTGCAGCTGGAAATACTTGCAAATTATTCTTCAGATAAGGGATTGGTATCTAGACTAAAAAGTCATGATCATATATACAGATACAGAGAAAAAAAAAATCAAAACTTTTGTATTGCCTGAGTTTGTTTACAATGGTATCTGTTAATTCACGTCATTAAGTGGAAACTTTGCCCAAAAAGGTCTGACTGGTTGCTAAATATTTACAATCTTCACGAAACTCCAGTTCATTGTTAATTTCTATCTGTAAGTTGTTAGAAATGTCACCTGTATTTTTGATACACGTGAAATTGCAAGTGAAATTTAGTTTGCCAATGTTTCCTGAATTAACTGAAGTTTTTACTGAAAAATAATGCAATTCTTTTAATGAAGGAAAAGTAGAGGAACATAGAAAATAAAATCCGCTCATTGATGCCATCAATAAGTGGTCATCAAACAATTCCATTAAAAGGAAAACTGGGTGAGCTCCACGACCTGGTGTCTAAGGCAGCTGCACCCTCCATGGCTGATCACTGTTCAAGTCCTGCCTCCAGCAGATGGAGAAGCACCCCAAGAGCATTTGTGTGTGGGCCAAAACTCCCCGGAGGAGGGAAAGCCAGACTGTAGCGGGACCACTGAAGGGCGTTCTCTTCTCCTCGTGTAGTTAGCACATGCCCCATCTAGCGAGAAAAAGGGGGAGAAAACGCAAATCACAGTCCACAAGAATAAATAAAACAAAGGACAAGAGCATTTAAAAAAAAAAGTAGGTAAAAAGATAAGCATCAGAAACGCAAATTTTCTAAATTTCCAAAGACACTAAGATGAGCACAAAAATGTGTATCAATTAAATCAGAAAAAAGACAAAAATTATGTAGCAATCAATACAAGGTGACATTACAAAGCTTGTGAAAATAGATCTGTACAAGTTTATTTTGGTAGGAAAGTTTTTAATCCATCGCTTTTAAGACACATGTTCCCATGAACTTTTTGAAGACCCCTCACAAAACATGAGTCAGTAAAATTAACTAGGCTGAACTCACGTATTAAAAGGAAAAAAAAAAAAAAAGAAAAAAAGAAAAACACAAAAAGATTTCCTACTTGACTTGCAAAGAAAACCCCAAGCTAAGCTGATGACAGGAGGCAGGTCTGAAGCAAACTCAGCGAGGCTAGATTCAAAGGGAACAGCGAAGGCATGCCACC
Source organism: Tupaia tana (assembly GCA_026018925.1). Classification (NCBI taxonomy): domain Eukaryota; kingdom Metazoa; phylum Chordata; class Mammalia; order Scandentia; family Tupaiidae; genus Tupaia; species Tupaia tana. The sequence goes on along the minus strand of JAKSZU010000024.1, from coordinate 14,278,732 downwards.
AAGGAGACGGGAAGCAGAGGCCAGGCTCCGACATCCGGGGCTCTGCAAACTTTACCATCCTCAAAGCACAGTTTCTACAGATTCTTTCTGGGGACAGACAGGGCCTTGTCATGGCACCGTCCTTGCCGCTGACCCCAGCATCCCAGCTAGCCAGGGTCAGGGCACACACAGCACATCGAGGTCCACCTGGATCCGGACACGGGCCTTCCCACACGGCTCCAGCATCGCAGGCCTGCGCCCTGGTGCTTGCAGCACCGCAGGGGCAGGGGTGCCCAGGAGGTCACTGAAGACCCAGCATCTGTGTTTGTCATGTATTTATCTGCCGACACTCCTGAAAAGCAGAAGCTGAGAGAGCTGCCAGCAGACACGGACAGAAACGAGTTAGAAGGCGCTCACGTTGTCTTCAGGACAAGGTAGATGAGGTAGACAGGTCAGGGTGCAGAAAACCGACACGACCAAAAGCACACTTATGGATATATATCGGACTTCAGACTGAGTAGAGTGCCTACTACTTAACCTTAGTGCTCATAAAGCATCCATAGAAACTCACGTTGAGAAGTCGTAAGTTCTGGTCAGTAGGTGGTATGGAGGTTAAGGCAGAGGACCTCACATGGGCGACTGCACGGTTCAAGTCCTGCACCTGGGGGCTGGAAAATCATGTCAGCAGTGTGTGCGTGCATGCCCAAGACCCCGAGAAGAAATGAAGAGAAGGGATCGAGATGGGGCCATCCCCCAGAGGGCGATTCCTTACTTTCTCTGGCGCGCGCATATGCCCTATAGCAAGACAAAATAAGGTCCATAAAGTATGTTATGAAAACCTCGCAATCAGACAATTAAAATCAGAAAACAAGTATTTAAAGGTCTGTAATCTGTATTTTTCTTTTAAACTTCTATTTTGGTGAGTTACAGAATTTTTAAATAAAGTGTTTATAGTAAGTAGAAAGGTAAAAGATTCCTAAGTTAAAAATAACACTCCAAATGGCAACCAAAGGAAACACATGAAAGTAGTCATTCAAGAGCTAGGAAATAAAATACTAACCACATTTTTTAATTAACAAAATAGACAAACCATCCGCTAACACAATACGGAGGGGTGAAAATACTCAAATTCCAAGGAAGAAATAAACAGTGAAACAAGAAAAACCTGAAAACCTAAAGGTACCGCTTTGTAGACTTCTGCGAAAATAATTCACAAAGCTCAGTACATATTCTAGAAAAATAAAGTCTATAAAAATGAATCGGGTAGGGAACCAGCAGTTAGCGTAATGGCTATGTCGCTGGACTCCCATGTAGTCGACCGCGGTTCACGTCCCGGACCCGGTGGCTTAAAACTCATGCCGGGCGCGTGTGCGTGCGTGCCCGAGATCCCGAGAGGAGAATGGAGGAGAAGGGATTGCGGCGTGGCCATCCCCCCTGGGGGGTGATTTCTCGCTTTCTGTCTCTATGTCTCTCTCTCTCTCTCTGTCTGGCGAGCACACGCGCCCTATAGCGAAAAACCTCTCCAAAAAAAAAAACAAAAATGAATCAGGTAAAACAGAGTTTAAAATTCAATTTCCATAGTAAATACCAAGAAAGTACCCCCTAATAACCACCTAGTGGATACTGCAGGGAACTCTACCGGCTTTCAAATACCCAATGCCACCTATTTTCTTAGAACATAAACTGAAAAGTAGCTTCCGAATTCTATTTATAACACAATTATAACACTGGTATCCAAACCTAATAAAGGGTACAAAATAGGAATTGTAAATATTAACACAAAAATTCTAAAGTATTAGCCAACAGAAAACGATACCAACTTAAAATAACACATCACTGGGGCCAGCAGGCGACGTGGGTGTTAAGGGTGCTGGACTACCACGTGGTTAACCACAGTTCAAGTCCAGAACCTGGCGGTTCCCTCTTTCCCCCCCTCTTACTTTGTCCCTCTCTGGTCAAATTGAAGTAAAGTTAAATTAGGAAGTAATTCTTTAAAATAAATAAATAAATAACACACCATGACCAATTAAGAATTTTCCAGAAATGGAAAGTTGACTATTTTAATCACATCACCATATTAATAGATTTAAGAAAAAAATCATAATTATCTCCACTGACGCTGAAAAAATGCCTTTGAAAAGCTGAACTGCAGACTTTGAAACATTTAAGAAGATAGAAACTGGTAGCATGTGTGAAGGTCCACAGATATGCAGATTTATAGGTCTAGATGCAGCAATAAAAATATAGACCTGAACTTGGCGGGAACAAATGAAGACACAAACATTCCTCCGTCCTAACGCCAGCATCTTACGTGACAGGTGTTGGAGCTCAGGGTCAGAGAGGCCAGAGCTGGGACCACAACCGCCCACAGGGGGCGCCAGGCTGAGGGAGGGCGCGGCGGGCTGCAGAGCACCAGCATCTTCTGTGTTGTCCAGCAGGCCTTGGTCAGCACCCGCCAGAGGCCAAGGGAGCATGCCAAAGGGGCTCTCAGGGGCAGCACCTGGGCTGAGCAGTCTGTCCTGGGGCTCACCTGGGCGGAGGCCATCCCGTGCACCCACAGCAGGAGCGGGAGGCCAGGGGCCCAGGCGCCCAGTCACACTCCTGCAGCCCACACCTCACCTCTGTGGCCGCAATCTCGCAGGCCCACCGTCACCGGGCTCCCTGAGGCCAGAAACTGAGAGGCTCTTGAGGCCTCTGCTGGTCTCCCCAGACCTCTTACTGGTTCTCTACAGCTGAGGTCCCTGTTCCTCAGTACCAGCTCACAGGGACTGTCCGAGAGTCACAGCACTCCCATGGTATCAGACCCTGTGGCCGTCACACTCAGCAGTGGCAGGAGCTCTGGGAACAGACTGTGACCAACGACAGAGGCTAAGTGACCCTCCATCCAGGAGAGCATGGCCACTGTCTCTTCTCAGCTGGAACTGCTGTACTGGAGGGACACGACATGGGGGCTGTCCAAAGGACACAGGTGCCGAGATGACCTGTGACGTGGCCAGGACTGCGAATCCGGCACACACTGCCCCAGGACTGGCAGCAACGCCGCAGCCCTCCACGGGTCAACCCCGTCCTCCGGCTCCACAGAAAAGCCCGCTCCGTCTGAGGGGCGCCCTTACTGCGGCTCCTAAGTGCTAACCGGCCCCACCTGGGTCAGGAGAGCACACCGCTGTGTCCTGAAGGGCCATTTTGTCCAATTAACCCGCTGCGTGGACTCGACCCTACGGCCACGGGGTTCCATGGAGCCTGGGGCCACCGCAGTTTCTCCCTATGGTCACGTTCGGCACAGCCCTGAGCACTGCTGCTCTTCACCTTTGCCACACAGTCCCGCCAGGCGTGTCTGGCAAGAGCTTGCACCCAACTCTCAGGCCACGTCCTTCCTCGCCACCAAGGCCCGAGGCGTCTCGGTGAAGGCTATCCCAACCCCACCTGTGTCCCTTCTTCCTAACCAAGACGGGATCTCACTGGTCAGCGGGGAAGCAAAGGGCCAGTACCCTCACGTAGAGGCCACTCCTGTCCCCATGGCTGCTGGTGGCCTGGCCCGTCTGTCCCGGCCAAAGAGCATCCCGCCCAGGCCAAGTCTGGGTCCCCTTCCGGCCCTTTGTCCAGGTGTATCTGCAGGATACCTGCTGCTTACGAGAAGTCACCAGTTAACCCGAAACCCTTAGGGTAGTGGCACTTTTCTGTGTGATGTCACGTCACAGCTCCGAGTTCGATTTAGCATACTGTGGCAGACTGAGGGGCCAGGTGGGGCCAGGCAGACACTGAGGGGTAGTACCTGCGAAGAATATGCCCCCCCCCCAGCTTATCCAGGGAGACATTGAAAGGGCATTAGCAAGATCTGAAATGCCATGAAACATGCATATTGGAGAAGAAACCAGCCACGGGCCCCAGCCGGACGCAGCACGCCCAGCCCACGGGCCCCAGTCGGAATCAGCACGCTCAGCCCACGGGCCCCAGCATTTCTCCCCGCACACCCAGCCCACGGGCCCCAGCATTTCTCCCCACACACGTGGCCTCTCCGACTCCCACATTTCCCAGCTCCTGCGGGCTCCCTGTACTGACCATCCCTCCACACCTCTACTGCCCTGGCCCTGCAATCTTCACTTCTGGCCTCTGGACTGACTGTCATCTGTTCAAGGTGGGACTGCTGAGACCACAAATGAGAACAAGACACCCATGAGGCACCGCATAGGGGTTTATGTCAGGGTAGACTCACGAGCCGGGCAGACGCACACGCCGAGACGCACCAGCCGTCCCGCACGCGGAAGGACGAAGACTCAGACGCACCAGCCGCCCCGCATGCGGAAGGACGAAGACTCAGACCGGCAGCTCCCCGTCTCTACGAGGCCAGCGGAGCTTTTCTAAGGGACCCGAAGGGGCTGCACCTGGGCTGAGCCCCGTTGCCCCGAGCTCCCAGCACCATCCATCCATCGCAACAATCCCCAGCTGGGGCCTGGGTCGAGCGAGCACCCTGAAGAGCCACGGCAGAAACAGGTGGACTGAGCACTCCGAGATGTTTTGGTGTTCAGGAAACAGCCAGTCAGCCACAGTCCTACACAGACGAACACTGGAGGTGTCCCCACTCACACCAGGGACCTCGCAGGACTGCTGCTACCACTGATCAGTTCCTTGTGACGAGTAAATGCAGCAGGAATGTGGGATCAGTTAGAGGCACAATAATTGGAAATCGAGAAATGCAATGATCTCTATGTGTAGATGATTTGAGAGTATACATAAAAAGTCCCCATCAATTATATAAGCAATAAAGGTCTTTTCAGGGGCCAGCAGGTGGCATGGTGGTTAAAGGCACTGGACTCCCACATGGCCAACCATGGTTCAAATCCTGGACCTGGTAGCTTCCTTTCTCACTTTCTCTCTCTCTTTCTCTGTCTCTCTCTCTGGTCAGGCTGGAAAATAATAATAAAGTTAAAGTAAAATAATTCTTTAAAAACTATTTCAGCATGATAAAATATTATAATCTTATATACCTAAAGAAATGAACAATTTTCACATGCATAAACAAGATCCCATTGGAGAAAATACTGATATGGAAAACCCCATCTAAACAGCAACACGGATCTACACTGAATGTTAAACTTGGCAAGAAATGTGAAAAACATATGAATAAAATGTTAAACTACTCCAAGTTTGTATAAAAGGTAGACAAAAATAAAGAACTATTCCTTACACTTGGATAACTCGGCATTACAAAGATGTGTGTTTTCCTTAAGTCAATTTATAGACTGAATACAATCCCAATACAAACATCAACGGACTTTTTAGGGACGCTAAACAGGGTGATATTGAAGGTCACCTAGTAAGCATTCAAGAAGCTCTAGAGATACGCTGAAAAACAGCCGCTCTGAGGGACAGCTCTGTGCCCTGCTGGGGCACATCGGAAGCCCTCTGTCATTAAGCATGGTGGTGTTAGCACCGAAGCAGACGGGCTGACCGGGAGCAGAACCGCTGTCACGCTGCCTGAGGGCGATACTAAAGACAGGTCCACGGGGACTTCCCCAGCGGTTCTCCAGCTGCAGTCGACGCCTGACGCTTGTTCACTTTCTCGTCCGTGTCTGGAAGCGACAGACCTGAAGTTCAGCTATTCTGGCTGTAAACAATGGCACAGCCCTGTGGCTGGAATCACAGATTCCTGATGAAAAACGCGGTTCAACACAGACGCTTGCTTGCCCTTTGAACACTCTTCTGCAAAACGTCTGCTCGAGTCCCTAAGCAACTTTTCCCTGGGCTGTCTTTTCCTACGGATGAGCAGTAACTGTCCGTGTGTCTTCCCGTAAACCTCTTGCAGCTGTTTGTTTCAGACACGTCTTCTCATTGTTTGTGACGTTCTTATTCAGTCTCTTAACAGTTTGCCTTAGTGAGCTGAATTTCTTAATTTTCATGTATCTTAATTCCCAACATGAGACAGGCAAAACTTGCCCAGAGGTTAAGTAATAGGTCCGAAATCTTTAATAACCTGATTAAATAAAGAATCCCCTACTTCCAAAGCTTTTACATGAACCCTCTTTTATTGTGCTCTTACAACTTTCTTCTCTCCTCCCATCTAATAAAACTTTTTCAGTTGCTCCTAAATTTTTCTAGTTACTCCCACAAAGAAACGATTTTACATTGTTATTGTTCAATACAGTTACTCCTAAAAACTCATCACTCTAAGGTGCTTCGGCAAATCTGGATGTCATCCTCACTGTTCTTCTCACCACTGCAATGGGAGAAATAAGGATTTCTTCCCGGGCTTGGTCCAAGAGAATGCTTGCCTCATTTGCTCAGGAAACTGCATCGACGCTTATTCACCATAGCAGAGGCAAGAATAGAGAACTTACGACTTCCTTTGGCAAACATGTTCTCAATCCATTAAAAGAAACTGGCAACTACAACACATGTATCTTTGTGTTTACCCCATGGGATTAAGGTCCAGCAAACAAGATCAGTAGATGGTAAGTGTCTCGCAGAAAGTCTAATTTCTATCTGAAACAGACAACTTATTTCACAGTTTTATTCTTCTCCTCGTAGAAACCTAGCTATTGTTAGAATGGGAATGGAAGAATTGATGCAGATGTCCGCTCAGTAAGTCCTTCATTCTCCTAAGCTTACAGGAAAAACAGCTGTTTTCTCTAAAATATCTACAGGTTATCTAGCATGTAATGAAATTTTAAATGGAAGTTATAGTAAATACTGCTATGTGTAGATCAAAATCCAATTTCCGGGAACCAGCAGTTAGCGTAATGGCTATGTCGCTGGACTCCCACGTAGTTGACCGCAGTTCGCGTCTCGGACCCCGTGGCTTACAACTCACGCCGGGCGCGTGTGCGTGCATGCCCAAGATCCCGAGAGGAGAATGGAGGAGAAGGGATTGCGGCGTGACCATCCCCCCTGGGGGGTGATTTCTCGCTTTCTGTCTCTATGTCTCTCTCTGTCTGGCGAGCGCACGCGCTATAGCAAAAAACCTCTCCAAAAAAAAAAAAAAAAATCCAATTTCCTTCTCTCCTAGCCAAACAATACGACAAAACTTACCAGGCTGTCTTATAGTTAGGTGGGAAGAGATCTACTCAGTGGGATGGGGCCAGCTGCAGACCTGGCTCACAGAGATGTCCGCCCACGACCTTCCATTCTCGCCTTCCGGTTACCGACTGCAAACAGAGGGAGACAAGATCTAAAGGTGGTTGATCCCTTATGCTGGAAGAGACCTAAGACCCAAGGTAATCGAGGGAAGTCCCACACTCCGGCCACTGTCGCTGGACTACGTTACTTTCACATATTTTATATCCATGGCACACAGGAATGTAATTGATTTTTATTGTTCTTATGTCCAAAAACTTGTTAAATTATTATTCTAATAATATTGGAAAATGTAGGGTTTTCTAGTCACAACTACATAATTCAAATAATTTCCTTTTTGCTTTCTAATCCTTAGAACATTTATTTATTTTTCTTGATTTATTGCAGTGGCTTTATTCTCTAGTAAAATGTTGAATAGAAGAAAGATAGCTGGTTTCTTTCTTTTTTTTTGATTTTTTTTTTTTTTTTGGGAGAGGTTTTTGCTATAGGGCGCGTGCGCTCACCAGACAGACAGAGAGAGACAGAGAGACAGAAAGCGAGAAATCACCCCCCAGGGGGGATGGTCACGCCGCAATCCCTTCTCCTCCATTCTCCTCTTGGGATCTTGGGCACGCACGCACATGCGCCCGGCGTGAGTTTTAAGCCCCCGGGTCCGGCACGCGAACCGCGGTCAACTACGTGGGAGTCCAGCGACATAGCCATTACGCTAACTGCTGGTTCCCATTCTTTCTTACACTCAGTGTGTAAAGGAAAATTTTCAACAACTTGCCATTAACTGTAAATATTTTCATGCATGGTTCATTACATTAAGATTTATTTATACCTTCCTAGATTTTTAATTATGAGTAGATGCTGGGTTTAATGATATACTTTAATGTGTATCTGTTTACTTGACTATATTGTTTCCTTTATTTTGCTAATAAAGGTGATTATATTGATTGATACTACTAAATAAACCTTGTATTTCTGGAATAAAACCAGCTTAGTCTATCAATTTATTTTATTTTTATGGAATATATTATTTTAATTGAAAATTATAATTGAATATATCACATATGTATAGGGTAAGGTGCTGTTTTTATGTATGTTTATAGTGTGAAATGATTAAATAAAAATAATTAACCAACCCCATCACTACACATACTCTTTTTTTTGGTTAAAATATTTAAATCTACTCTTTCAGCAAATAATATTGATTTTTGTCTTGGCTTTACTAAAAGCATTGGAGAATTTTTCTTTTCTCCTTTGCTGGAAATTTTTTCTGTTAATATGCCATAGAATTCACACTTAAAGTCATGGGAACCTAGAGTTTTCCTTAAAAGAATAGTTCTAATTACAGAGTAAGGGACCAGCCGATGGCATCATGGTTATGTCACTGAACTCTCACCTAGCTGACCACGGTTCAAGGCCGTGGGGTCCAAATAGCACCTCTGGCAGGACACAGCCTCCACTCCTTCTCCACGTTTGAGTCCGTTCACTGTAAAACAGTTGATTAGAGGCTAGGTCTGTGGGCAGTAACACACTGCTCGAGGGAAGCCAGACCCCACAAGGCAACCCCGGAGCAGATCCAGCCTAGGCAGCCTGAGACACGTCGGGCAGGCACACAGTGGCCCCGCCCAATCTGAGGAAGGGCTGCCTTCTCCACCTTCCTGGGAAGGGCCTCTCTCTCTCTCTCTCTCTCTCTCTCTCATGCACAGCTCTCTGGCAATATAAAAAAAAAAGAAGATTCTTTTCTGCCAATTTCTCACATTGAAGAAAGAACTGAAGAAATTCGTGAGGCACCATATCTTTTCCCAACACAGAAATTCCCCAAAGCATGGGTTTACTATGCTCCAGTGCTTCACACGTGGGCTTTTTAGAGCTGAGACTGCACTTCCCGTAGCAGCAATGACATCATTACAAATTAGACCCCTGAGCAAATCTGCAAAAGTCTGCCTGACTTAAATTGCTGCTGATGGTCTATAAATCAGCAATGGGACAGGATTCTGGTATGTGACTCGGAACGGAGGGGATAATGAGTGAGAAGTAATTTACGTGGAATGGCCGTGCATTGAGAATCCCAGTGTGAGAAGTATGATCAACGGCTGGACCCACAGCAGAGCGGTTAAGGATCCAGACCCCACACCCCGACCTCAGCTCAAGCCTGGCCCCACTCCGGGCACGGGCACGTGTGTGCCCAAAGTCCTACGAGAAGAAAGAACGCAGGGAAAGGGGCTGCAGCATAACCACACCCCTTGGGGGTGCTTTCTCTCACTCTCTCTCCCTCTTTGGTGAGCACACACGAACTCTGGCAATAAATAAATAAAAATAATTAAAGACTCGTTCAAAAAAATATATGTTAAGAAGAAAGATTTTTGAAAAGGGTTTCCGTGCAACTTGTAAAAATTCTGGTGGATGACAGAACAGGTTAATTGGATAAGTCTAATTTTATTTCATAAACTTTGCCCTTCCTCGGTCTTGGTGCAGCTGCAGTACTCTCTTTCTCTGGTTCATAATCGTGGGAACAGAGGTGAGTACTGGGACTCTTCCTAAGGTGTCGGTGGGGCTAAGGACCTGTGCAGCCTGCAGGGACGGTGGCAACGAGAGACATAAGGTCTAAACTAAAAGGTTCAGTGTGTGGAAATCACGCGAAGGACCTGAAACAGATGGCTGATCCCCAGCCAGACTGTCTAATCGACAGGTCTGAGTCAAGGCAGAGAATTTGCATCTGTAACAAATTCCAGGATGACATTTTCTCTAGACACAAAAGGTCGAAGCCAGAAACAAAAACTGAAACCTCGCAGCGGGCACCGCTGTCGTCTCTGCGAGACGGCAGACTGCGCTGACGCTCAGGGAGGTCACGTCACTGGCTCACAGCTCCTTACACCTGCAGGTGGGGGGAGGGCCCGTGTCAAGCAGAAGCCTTTTCCAGTGTCCTGAGGTGTCTGGAAGCGCGCCGAAGGGTTAACAGCTCCTCCCAGAGTTGGATGATCCTCCTTCCAGTATAAAAATAATTTCTGGGACTATGAGGGTAATGTCGGGAGCTGGCTCGACCCTCTCGACTTGGCAGGTGTGGTACGGACAGGTGTAACTGCTTCGCCGGCTCAGCCCAGTGGGTGCAAAGCTCTGTGACCCCAGGAGATGTGAGAGGAAGAAAACTGTTTCATCTAAAGGGAGGCCCGGTCATGTACCTGAGCAGCTAAAATGAAAGTGCTTAGAGAGTGATGCTGGTGAAACGCAATGGGAGTTTAAAGGAGGGAGAAAACCAAAAGGGGAGAAACCAAGATGACTCTGCTAGTTCTAATCTTACAATCCTAAAAGAATTCCCGAAGGTCAGCCAGTGGCGTGATAGTTAAGGCGGCTGGACCCCACATGGCCGACTGCACAGTTCAAGTCCTGGAGATGGTGGCTTGAAAACACGCCAAACGCGTGTGCGTGTGCACCCAAAATGTCAAGAAGAAAATCGAGGAGAAGGGATGGAGGCATGGCAATCCTCCCTGGGGGTACTTTCTCACTGTCTCTCTCTTGCTCCCTCTCTGTCTCTCTCTAGCAAATGCACAGCCCCATAGCAAATTTAAAAAAATAAAAAAAGGTATCCTGAGCTCTCACACTGAGTTAGACGAACGCTGAGGTGCTGGCGAGTGACAGAAGCCCAGCTGTGCCTCGCTCCACCAGGCAGTCCCATGCCTTGGACTACAGCTCATGAAGGCAGTGGTTTGCACATTTTTAATCATAATCTGCATAATTTTCTATGACAGTCTAGACGTAAAACTGAAACAAAGTGTCAAAAAGTAGCACTCAGCCTTACCATGCACAATCTGTCCTAATATTTTCTGTTTTCTGGCTACTCTGCATCACTTTAAAATATCCATACTCACTGCAGGCCCTGTCTTGACTTCCTGCCCCGCAAACGGGCTGTATCCGGGAGTTCGAGAAACACTGTCCTCAGACTGAGCAGTTACATAGGCAGTCTAGAATAAAGAGGAGCTACTTTAATCAGATGGGGTGTAAAATCTGTGTACGTTCTTCTTATTCTCCAGGATATTTTAGGTTACTTCTCACACCAAAAAAAAGGTATCTATGAACACTAAGCTTTATAATAATGTACAACACTCCAAAACAGAGAGACACATTCCACATCTGTTTAACAAGATGCTCCAAGTATTCCATACAATGTATTTATTTGTCTACCTTATGAAAACTTAGCGCTGCATAGGAAAACCCACATTTAAAGCCATAAAAGTTGAAATGGGAGAGGTTAAGCCTCAAAAATTTCAAAGGAGGGGCCACCCCGTGGCATTGGGGTCTGACTCTCTAGAAGGCTTGGAGCGCCCAAACCTAAGGGCGCCTGGCCCCTTTCCCCCTGGGAGGCCCCCTCTCCCCCGGAGGCCCCCTCTCCCTACAAACCCTCTCGTGCTCTCTCTCATGAAAGAAAGAAAACAAAGTTTGAAAACTTGTTTTTTCAGGGATTCAGAGAGCACTGCAGCGATAAAACCCAATACTCTGCCGAGCTGACCTGCCGGGAGGGCCCCGGGCTCCCACTGGAAGGTGTTTCTGAGAACACCGGCACCCACGACGCCCGGGCTAGCCGAAGCAGGGGCTGGGGGAGGTTATGCGGTTAAGGCCCTGTTGCAGGTGCTGTCTCTGTCTCTCTTGCTCGTGGAAGAAATAAATAAACTTAAAAAATAAAATAAAAACTCAGATTCCAAGTGCTTGGCACTGGAGTACCATGCCTCAGGATATTTTCCCAGTAAGCTAAACGAAGCCCCCCTGTTTTGAAGTCCTAGCATGTGTCACAGACCAGCACACATGTGCCCAGTGGGCTGGCCCACGCTTCCTCTTAAAGCCGGGCATGTAAATCACTGGCGGCATGACCTGGCTCTGCCCGGGGAGGGTGCTTATCTCAGGGGACGCATCTCTGGTCATGACTCCCCAGCTGCCTGGCTTCCCTGAGATCCGCGTTTCAGCGGGTCCTAGTGAGTCACAAGCACATTCCAGGTCCTATTACCTAGTGCCAGCCGTCCTTCCTTTGTCAAAGTCAGATAGTAACTTGGATCACCGCGCCTGCAGAACAGTAAGCTTCCGTAAAGTGGAGATAAGTAGTGGGTTTTAGTAATCATTCCCACGCTGGCGCCCCAGGGAGTCTGAAGAGAACACTACTTCCTCTTCCTGTGCTTCTTAACCGTGCATCCTACGGTCCACGAATCATGGTGCGTCTCCACTGGCATCTGATCCCTGTCCCCTGTACCTGGCCATGCATTACCTTATGTAATGGCCAGGAAAAGACGGTGTTCTCTTCCACAGAACCACGGCCCTTGCTTGTAAAATATATAGACAAGCACCTGACGGGAGCAATAAAAACACCCCATGAATCCTCGGCCACACCTGCAGCAGAGAAAGAAGACAACTGATGCCAGGAGAGCGATGAAAAAGAAACGCTCACAGCTTTCAGAACTTGGATTGCGGCCTGTGTCAGGAAATACGAGCCCATTAACGATCCTAAAGGAAGTCGATACGCAGGCACTTTTCTGGTCGCTACAAGGTGTTAGTACGCAAGTGCTGTGTAAAGATGTTAATTAGAACCCAATCTCAGTCTGTACTAAGATACTGTTCTCTTTAAGTTGTAAATAAGTGAGAATTGTTCTAACTAGATTAAGTGGATGCATTCCAAGGAAAAACAGAAACCTGGGCATGTAAATCAATGCAGTGTGAATTTGCTCTTTCAGGAAACAGAAAAAGAAAAAGAAAACAAGGTATTACTAAACATCCTTGAAATTCATAAATGACAATTTTAATTGCAATGGGCATCTTGTTCAAAAATATATGGTAAGCCTTTACTATTTGCATAATCTAAAAACACACAGTGTCCAAAGGCCCCAAAGACCTCTGAATCCAGTGGATACAATATACGTACATTTATTAAAATGCTCTGTCAGATTGTTATGTAAGAAACGGCAAGGGGCCAGCCTCAGAGCAGCAGCTAAGTCCCATGCACTGGGAGCTGGACCCTACATGGGTTGTGGTTTAAATCTCAGCCCCGGGAACTTGAACAAGCCATTCACTTGTGTACCCCAAATCCTAACAAAACGTCTTTGCACAGCACTTGGGGGGATGATTTCTCACTTTCCCTCTCACTGTCTCTGTCTCTCTCTCCAGTGAACTCACACGTACCCTAAGGCAAAAACCTCTAAAAAAAATGGCCGACAAAGGACTAGTATTTATAACATATAAAGAATTCTCAGAACACAGCAATGGGAACAATCCAATTATAAAAATGGAAAAGATATGACCATTCTAACATAGAAGGTACACAGATGGTAAATAAGCACACGAGAAGACGTTCAATATCACCGGCCGCTAACTAAACACAGGGTAGGCCACCATATGTCCCGACATACCTAATAGAGCAGCTAAAACTTAGAAAACCATGACAACACCCTCTCCTCCAACTCTTCCTCCTTTGGGATTTTGGAAATGCACCTGACATGTTTTTCAGGCCACCAAGTCCAGGACTGGACTGAAGGTGAGAAGCCTCGTGACACAAAGCTCGCAGGGACGTAGAGATGGGGTAGCGGCAGTGGCGCACCACAGGGACAGGAGGAGACAGACGAGGCGAACTTAAAGAAGACCGCCGACTCCCAGAATCGTACAGGCAGGAAACAGGCTCATAAAACACTCCATCGTGGGCAAGTCCTCTCCTCCAGTGAAAAGGGAGGACCCCCACGTGGACAGACCTAGGGCTGTGGCTTCAGACACAGAGAAGGCTTCCGTTGTCACCCTGAGCTCCCACTGACACTGCTCACATCCCTGCTGACGAGTGGCCCCAATCGCGAGCGCTCAGCTCCCACTGGCAAGGTCCCGCGTATCCTGAGCTGGCTCCACTAGTGGACAGGGCTGGGCAGTCACGGCCTCTCCAGAACCATCTAAAACAAGAGCTTAAGGAAGGTCCTTGAGGGTGGGCACAGGCGAGGCAGGGCAAGGCAGAGTTCGGCCAGGTGGACCCCAAGGGAAGGACAGTGGGACGCTGCTCAGCATCTTCCACATGTAAAAGGGGTCCACCTCACCCAAGTCCTCACCCTCTGACCCCAACACCACAGGGTGAGAGTCCATGGCGTGAGGACTGCCCCTCACTGGCTCCCTCACTCACCTCCTACAACTCTCATCTCCATCAGCACAGGAAGCACCCAGGGCGAGGTTGCTCGTGGCAGGTTGGCCCAGGTACGAAGGCACCAATTTCCCTCCAAGGGGCTTCAGGCCACAGGTGCCTTCAGTGACCAGAGACTAGGGGTGCCTACCTCCGGTGGAGGCAAAAACCAACAGATGGCTTTTGACTCCTCTCACACGCAACCACGAATAGCCTACTGCTGACCAAAAGTCTTACCAACAATCTGACTAACACATACGTTGTATGTCGCATGCAGCATATATACTCTATTCCTACAATAAAGTAAGCTATAGCATATATATAGCATTTATATAGCATATATACTATATCCCTACAATAAAGTGAGCTATAATATATATATATATATAGCATATACATATATACTATATACTCTATTCCTATAATAAAGTAAGCTATAGCTATTCCATTTATATATAAACTATATCCCTACAATAAAGTAAGCTATAGCTATATATATAGCATTTATATAGCATATATACTATATCCCTACAATAAAGTGAGCTATAATATATATATATAGCATATACATATATACTATATACTCTATTCCTATAATAAAGTAAGCTATAGCATATATATAGCATTTATATAGCATATATACTATATCCCTACAATAAAGTGAGCTATAATATATATATATATATTTATTATATAGTATATACATATATACTACATACTCTATTCCTACAATAAAATAAGCTATAGCATTTTTATAGCATTTATATAGCATATATACTATATCCCTACAATAAAGTAAGCTATAATATATATAGCATATACATATATACTATATACTATATTCCTACAATAAAGTAAGCTATAGTACATATATATAGTATATACATATAGTATATATACTCTATTCCTACAATAAAGTAAGCTATAGTATATATATAGCATATACATATATACTATTTAATCTATTCCTACAATAAAGTAAGCTATAGCTTTTTATAGCATTTATATAGCATATATACTATAACCCTACAATAAAGTAAGCTATAATATATATATATAGCATATACATATATACTATATACTATATTCCTACAATAAAGTAAGCTATAGTACATATATATATAGTATATACATATAGTATGTATACTCTATTCCTACAATAAAGTAAGCTATAGCATATATATAGCATTTATACAGCATATATACTATATCCCTACAATAAAGTGAGCTATAATATATATAGCATATACATATATACTATATACTATATTCCTACAATAAAGTAAGCTATAGTACATATATATATATAGTATATACATACAGTATATACACTCTTCCTACAATAAAGTAAGCTATAGTGTATATATATATGTATATATACATACACACACACACATACACACATATATATACTATATACCTACAATAAAGTAAGCTACAGTATATATATAGTATATATATAGCATTTATATAGCATATATACTCTATTCTTATAATAAAGTAAGCTATACTGTATATATGTAGCATTTATATAGCATATATACTATATTCCTACAATAAAGTAAGCAATAATATGTGTGTGTGTGTATATACATATATATGTGTGTGTATATATAATATATATAGTATGTATATATATAATATATAGCATGTATATAATATATATACTATATTCCTACAATAAAGTAAGCTATACGAGCATTGACTCATATCTGACTAGGACTACCTAAATAT
This sequence comes from Tupaia tana, assembly GCA_026018925.1. NCBI lineage: Eukaryota > Metazoa > Chordata > Mammalia > Scandentia > Tupaiidae > Tupaia > Tupaia tana. The sequence goes on along the minus strand of JAKSZU010000024.1, from coordinate 14,262,825 downwards.
TCCCAAAGATGTGGTCCTTTAGTCCATGCTTCGAGCCATTTGGAAAAAGCTGTGATATTACATAGTTACCGCAGTTGGACTAACTCTACAGACCAAACATACGGATATTTCATCAATTTTTTGTGAACTGGTTTGATACTTTTCAAAACACTAAAAAAAAAAAAAAAAAAAATCAATATTCTGTCTCCTGTTTCCAGAACACAGTGTTCAAATCCTGGCCATGAAACAGGGCACCGTGCCTGGCAGCATCACCTACCCGCACGCATGCTCTGCCAGGCCACAATAACTGCACTCCTTACCGCTGTGTAAAGCAGCCGCTCTCCAAACTTCCTGCTCCCTGGTAGAGAACCCTTCCTGCAGAGCTCCATTTCTCCATGAGGGCCGTGGTGGTCACAGGCACCCTGACAGTGACACATCCTCCTCTGTCCGGTCCTGACCTGGTTACAGCAGGCTTGAGTGGACCTCGGGTGGAAGATGACTAATGGATCCCCCTCTTTGGTAGCTGACACAAATAAATCAGACACCACCCCAGGAAGCGGTGAAGAGAGGATGAGGCTATGAATCAGGAGACGTGGGTCTGGTTAAACGTGTGTCTCTAACTAGCAGAGGCATCTTGCGGAAGTCTCTAGGTCTCAATGACCACCTTCTCTTTGAAACGTGATCTCATTGAACTTTACCACTCTCTGACTCCTTTTACCTCTCCCACGTCTTACCAAATTGTTAACTCGAATGAAATAGGTTTTATGTGTCATTGGCTGAAGAGTTTGGAGAACAAGTTACTCTACCCCAGTATTTGGGTATTTGATGGAAAAACAGCAAGCAAACCAATTACCTAGTTGACCCCTGAGATTAGTCTCCCTGGTAGCAACCGGAACCAGAGGGAGCCTCTCACGCTTACAGAAGCTGCTTCATGACCAAGTCTTCCATGTACTTCGTGGACGTTTTTAGAGTTTGTACATGCAACGGACAAAGCTGGACCTGAGATAAGCTGAGGAAAAAAAAAAAAGAAGCTACAGAGCACACTTAGTCATTCTAAATTGTAAAAATACACTTCCATTTCCCCTCCAAGAAAGTGAAGAATTCATTCATTAAACCATCAGACTATACTTGAAGACAGAACTGAGAATGAAAGGCAGCCTTAGTCACTCGCTCCCCAAAAATACCGTGAAGCCTTTTGAGCTGCCCAGTAATTGTGTAAGTGTAAATACACTAATCCTGTTACTGATGGTGTTTATATTTGCCACAGAGAGAGAGATGTTGGCCACCTTCAACCCAAAAAGTCTTCTCTGCTTCATTTTGTGGTCATTTCTTTCAATGCTCTCAGGCCCCTTATTGACCAAGATTATCAAGAAATTATCAACCTGTTGTGGATAATTTACTAGGGATAAAAGCCTTATACTAGCAGAAAATACTTCTGAGCATTTCAGAAATTAGACAGGGGTGGGGAAGCCCTCTGTGGGGGATGGGCGTCCTCAGAGGCCCCCAAGCCACAGGGTTTCTGACGAGCCAGCCGACCCAGGTCCTGGCACATGGGACCCCCTCCAGTGGGCGTAAGCCAGCCGGGTATCATGCTATGGCTTCCAGCAGCTTTGCCCATGAGCCCAAGGACATCTGCAGACGTCAGGCCCTGCCACCCGTTCTCAGGGTTCGAACCTGAACGCCTAAGTCTGGAACAGCTTTCTAAGCTGCCTGCAGCTGTAAGCCTGAGCCCGAGGCATGAGCGCCGCGCCAGGTTACCCTCCATGACACACGGGCAAGCTACCTGGGGAACAAAGCGTTAGGAAGGGAATCGACACTCCCTGCATCTGCCCAGCAGTGGTGGGGGGAACGGCTGGAGCACCTCTTCTCAGAGCAGGGCCGGAGATGGCCTAGTGAACCGACTCTGTCTGCACGTCCCTGCTCGGCTCCCAGCATCACCCCAGAGCCGTGAGTTTAGTGGGGATGAAGAGGAGTCGGCCAGGGCCCGAAGGCTGACCCGCCGTCAAGGCTGGGCACAGAACCGCAGCGCGGAACCAGCCCAGCTGCTCGGCCCCAGCCGCAGTCGGGGGGATGGCATGTGGGCATTCCTCGGGTCTCATCTCTGAGCTTCCTTTCACAGCCTAAGTTTAAAAAGTCACTTAGAAGTCAAGATCCGGGGGATTATCCACACTGTTCCCCGTTTTCCCGGTCTCACGCCATTTACCCCTAAATCCAAAGCAATTTCTCAGCTCTTTCCTCTCCCTCGGCAGTTTATTGGCTTCTATCCTAGGACACGTTCTACCTCGAATCCTAATTACGGATGCCTAGGTCTCGTTCCCAGGACTGTATCTGATGAGAAAACTCTAGGGGCCAGAATCTAACAATCTGTGAGCCTGCCTAATCTCTCTTAGAGCCTGGGCTATACCAGGTAACACTGGGTCGTCGGGAAAGTCTGGGTGCATTTTTGCATAGAAAAATATGTCCTGACTTTGCTGAGGACCTAGTAAATACGTCAGGATTTGATCTGGTATCATCATCCACTTATTTGATGGTCAAAGGAACTTCGAGGTCGGAAGACCGGTGAGAGCCTTGTCCAGAGTCAGCCCAGCAGGGCCGATGTCCTGCTGGAAAGAGCCAGAATGACCTCCCAGGCACCGGCACTGAAATTCGCCACGTTAGTCGGGAAGAAGCTTCCTCTCCCAAACAGTGTCTCAGTCCAGCCGTGTCGGCTCCCCTAAAGCCCCGGGCCCCCTCCTCCAGCCACCACAAAAGCGGCACGGGGGAGACGTCCCCTGGACAGCATCTGCTCGCCCCACCCTCTGGTGAATAACCCGTCCTCGGGTGTCTGACACCACCTCGGGCAGGCGGCGGTGACTTGGCGGTCCCACCAGAAACGAAGGTCCCAGGGCTTCCTCAGACCTCAGTGCTGATTTCGCAGATCACAGACCGAGTTCAGCAGAAGAGAATTCACACTGAGTTATCAGGGGGCAGACGTGAAAAGAAATAGAACCAGAACTCGATCTTAAAGGGTACAGAGGAGGTGACTAAGCAGTTATGGGAGGCCATCTGAGCATGAAAACGGAACTACAAAACAGCTCAGAGGGATTCTCCTTTTTTCCGACGTTTCTTTCTTTCTTTCATGAGAGCAGGAGGAGGGGGCGTCCAACATGAGCAGGGTCTCTTCACACTGCCACCTTCACAGCCCTCAGGATCATGGCTGCATGCGCATCTGGGTGTTTCCGTTTCAGTCGGGATCCGAACCCGTGGTCAGATATGTGACTCCCAGCACTACGGAGCAGCATGCTACCCCCTGACCAGGGCCGCTGGGCCAGCCTTCATTAGCTACGTCCGGGCTGGCTAAATAAATTGCAGTCTGGTGCGAGGAAAAAAAATATATATAGAGAGAGAGAGAGCCTGTTGCCCAGAAAGTAGGAGTAGTCCTTCTCCTCTCCTCCGTGGTCTTCCTTGCAGCCTACCCCAGCTTCCTATCCGTTCCTTTATGCTCTGCTCCCAGGTGCGAGGGATTCTCACAGATATGCCCCACCCCACCCGTGACTCGGCCCACCAGGGCCACGAACCTGGCCTGCTCGTCCAGGCATCTGTGCCAGGCCTGGGCAGGGGCAGGGAGCGAGTGGCTGGCACGCTGTCCCTCAGAGATGCAGAGGCAATGGGGGTGGGCCCACACACAACCTGAAGCTCTGAGTTCTCAGCACATCACCCATTCTCCCATCAGACTTCATTCGCAGAACACAAAATCAAAAAGAAAATTGTTAGGCATTTCAGGACGGCAACCGCAGCACATTAAGCCCACACGTGGACCAGCGTTTCAGGACAGGACTCTGTGCATCTGTGCTGCCCGCATGCCCACAGGCTGCAATACCATCTGCCTACATGCCACAGCCACGGCCACGCCGGGCAGCACCAGGACAGCATCTAGGTCCCAGGAATCAGTTACTGACAACAAATGACATGAGCCTCTGGGTCCTCCCTTCAATTTGCTTCTCAGAAACACCTGGACATGGGCCATCTGAAACCTGGGCCAACCCCCGCTGGTCTCTTCTCTCATCCTCAAGATCACTCTGTTGCAAGAAAGCATCTGATTGGCTACTAAGAGCTGAAGGAGCAGCCGATACATTCTCTCTTCCAAAGAGACACCGTGGAGAGAAATCCCCACGCCAAGCGTGTCCTGCAGCAGTGGGTGTGCAGAGCAGCTGAGGGCACATCGGCAGCAGCAGGAGGAAACTCAGAAAAGCACACACACGCGCGTGAGATCATGACCAGGACGTGACCCACCAGTCGCTCCAATTTAGTAAGGCAGGTGCCACTGCCACTCCAGCCACCTGCACCCTCTGTCCACACTCACCTCCACAGGGGAGGCGAGGCTTCAGAACCAGCCAACGGAATTGCTCAGCCACAGCATTTCAGAGCACACAAAACTGGATCTTGATCACTGGGAACCTGCCATCATCATTAGTGGAAGAAAGCAGACAGTCGTCTGCTTGCCTGGGGACACAGCGCGCATACTAATCACAGCTGCCGCCGGAGCTGGAACTGGGACACCGTGGCCTCACAGGCAGGTCGGCCAGGCTGCAGGAAGCCCAGGAGCAGGGGTCACTGCCTATGTGCCCGAGGGGGCTCTGCCTCTGGGGCGCTGAGGGGCCCTTCTCCATCACTGTCCACCGTCCTTCCACAGACCCTGGATTCCAGGAACAAACCTGGGAGCTGAGCCTGCAAGCTGATTCTTGAGCTTTGCATACCCTCCCCTGTCCCAAGACCCTCTTCTCTCCCTTTTCTACCCAAATCTTGCCCACTCGTCAAGGCCCAGCTCCAGATCCACATCATGCACTTGCTAATTTATGCATCTGCCAAAGACACGCACCTGATTGTGCAAAGCAGTCTGGCAGCCCTGTGGAATACCAATACGTGTGGGTAAACCCTTTCTTCACGATGCTTACAAGCCTAACGGGAACAGGAAGAGATGCGAGAGCAATTCCAATGTAAGGAGAAAAGAAAGGAAGAACCCGGTCGGCACCATAAGGCAGATAAGGCAGGAAGCCACGGGGTTCGAAATGAAGAGTAATGAGCTGTTTCTAAGCACATCGAAGGCTTTATTGACAAGGTGGCAATTGTGCCAGGACGAGAAGAGTGGGTGGCACGTGGAGTCAGACATGGGGGGAGGACGGAGAATCTGGGAAGCAAACAAAGGAAGGAAAGCAGCACCAGGCCAGCACACACAGCCCTGAATGCTCTGTGCAAGGGCAACCCTGCGGCGTGAGGTTAGACGGGCAGCTCGGGCCTGACGCTGCATCCCTTCTGGACAACGGCCGGGAGAGATCACCTCTCCTGACCTCTCCTCTGTGACTTTCCAGAGTGCCTCTGTTCGTACCTCCCCCTTTGTACTCTTAGTGGCAAACACTCCACAAATGTGTGTCGAATCGTGAACTGCTGTGCTACTTCTGCTAAATGGCTCTGTATACTCTTAGCCAGGGAAACTGCCAGGCGCACTCTCAGTAAACAGCTGCTTCAAAGTGAGCCTCTTCCTTCTCTGACGTCACAAAACCAATGAGCACAGGCTTGACTGTGAGAGCAGGGACAGGGAGCGCTCACAGGCTCGGGGCAGACGACGCGTGCAGACATACCTGTCCCTGGCGAATCCCAGCACTGCAGATGGAGAGAAGCGAAGGCAGGTGCGCTCGTGGGATCTGCAAGATCCGGGTTGCCCAGTCTCCTGGGTAGGTACGGCCACCCTATCACGTTGCTGGAAACGTTAGTAGAAAGGTCAGATGCACAAGCAGGAAACAGACCTGGAAAAAGAGGAAGTAAGAGAAAAGTGCCTGGGAAACTGAGAAGACCTGAGACTCCAAGCTGAAGACCCAGTCTCCGGAGAGGTTGGGGTGATGATAACGTCATTGTCGCCTGGCTGCACTGGGACAAAGCAGCTCCCCATTACAGCTAGCACGGTGGAGTCCTTTAAACCACAGACCTGTCCTGATGTAACGGCGATAACTACTCATGGTTTTCATGAGATTCTGCACAGACGCGGGCCTAGGTCCAAAAGGCAGGTGTGCTCCGGGAAGATAAGAACTTCTGCCCTGATGGTCAGATCCAGCCAACCCCGCCACAGCTGAAAACGTGAACCCTCACGGGGCCAGTGCAGCGCTGCCGAGCTCCCTCTGCAGCAGGGCTGTGAGGAGGGGGGCGAAGGAGCACTGTGCTGGTACAGCAACCAGTCCCTGCCCTTACCTGCCCTGCACAAATCTTCCTGTTCGACCAGGACTTCTGAGACAATCTTGGGACCCTAGTCTGCCATCCCAGGTCACCTTTCCTTTCTGCCAACACTTGCCTCTCAAGTACTGGCTTTGGGCCAGCAAGCAGGCAGGCGTGGGCTGGGTACCTGTTCCAGTTATGTAGGTAGTAACCGCGGTAATTTACTGAACACTCACTACGCACCTGACGTTGTGATAAATGCATTATAAACATGGTTTCCTATAACTCTCAGAACGATGTGGGTATCAGTATAAACATTTTATGGAGAAGAAATACGGGTGCAGAATGGGGAATTGACTAGGGTTAAAAGCCAGGCAGTGGCAGGGACAGGATGGAAATGCGGATCTGTTCAGTTCTCAGTCCTAATGAGACCAGCTCTGTCAAGGAAGAAATGCCGTAGCAGGAGACTGGGATGCTGGCCAGATGCACAAGGTGGATGTTAGGGCAGCCGCCATGCCTTTGCCCAGGTCATGAGTTCATGTATGTGCTGATTCGGGGACAGTCAAGGATGTGTCATGGACTTCCAAGGACAGTAAAACATACTGAGTCATCCCCACTGGAGCACCGTGTAGACGGCTGCCACCAAGGCCATTCAGGGGCTGTCACCTGACAGGTGCCTGGGTCTGTGTCCCCATGGTGCAAGTCACTTCTCTGAATCTCGCCCTCTTTTCGTTGTCGCTAAGTGTATTTGTCCCATGAATGAGGCAGGGCGAGAGAGAGGCAGCACCGCCACGGGCCCCACCCCAGCTCTGGGCCACACCTGAGGCTGTACCTCGGTCTCTTGGTATGGACTGGGATCAGGGCGCACAGCACAGGCCGCTGGGAGGAGGAGCGACTTGGTGCCGCACAGCCCGCACGTGTGGCTCCTGCAGCAGGTCCACGCTGAGCCTCCGGGCCTCGCCCTGGAACAGCGCCCGACAGCGTCTGCAGGGGGACCCTGCGGCTGACCACGCGAGTGCTGCCTCGCCCACGCCCACGGCCACACCACGGCCACACGCGTTTGCGGGCAGTCCGCCCTGCCTGCCCGTCGCCCCTAGGTGCCTGTTTGCTAAACGTCCTCCGCCTTCCTCTTCTCCCTCCGGCTTTCGCCTCACCCTTTGACCTCCTGACGTCGGGGTCGGGTCGGGTCGGCGGCATGAGGCCTGGGCTGGCGGGCGCTGGAGGAGAGAGGCGCCCGGCGGGGAGCGCGTGGCCCGGGGTGCCCTGCCGTCCTCGGGGCGGACCCGAGCCGCGCCCGACAGCACCTCGACGGGCGGTGCGTTCGCGTGCAGGCAGCGGTGAGCCTGCGCGGCCGCACGACGGGCGCAGACGGCGGCTCCCAGGCCCGAGCAGCCCCCGGGCGCTCCGAGGGCCCAGGTCCAGGCCCGGCCGAGCCGCGCGCCGCCCCAGCGCCAGGCCAGCTCCGGCAGCTGCAGGCCCAGCGTAGGCAGGCAGGGGGCGGGCTCGCCCGGGGCCACGCCCAGCCGCCGCGCTGTCAGTCACGCCGGGTGAGCCCCGCCCCCCGCCGCTCGCCGGGGCCCAGCGTGCCGCGACCGTCAGTCACGTGCAGGCGGAGCCCCGCCCACTCGCCGCTACCCGGCGCCGCGCGGACCTGGGCTGCGCGGGCACGCGGACGCCCGGCCGTCAATCACGCGCGGCGGAGCTCCGCCAGGCGGGAGCGGCGGCGGCGGCGGCGGCGGCGGCGGCGATGGGACCCCGGCGAGAGATCTGCGGCTAGGCTGGCTGCATTTGCTCCACGGGTCAGGGGATCGGAGGGGCAGGTAAAGCCACCGGGAGCCCAGGGGTGGCGGCCTTCTGGGCTCTGTCTTTCTCCGGATCTCCCTCCTCCCTCCCTCTCTCTCCTCCCTCCCTCCCATGCACAAATATTCATATTCTCTCTTTCTCGCTCTCACATACACTTCTCACTCATTCACGTCTATATTTGCTTGCATCTCTACAAAAACCACGCGTATTCAAATGCGTGAAGACATGCAAATTAGGGTCGCCAGCCCCATGCTGTGCTGGTCTGTGGTGTGTGTTATGTAAGAATTTGAGGACAGTACAGCTGAAAACTTGCGAGGTTCCCTCCCTGAGACAGGAAAGTTGAATCTTAGGTGACAGTAAAATGTATTTGGAGTTTGTAAAGCTGGCCGTTTTTTGCCAGAGATCCTCTCAGGACCCGCTTCATTGTGCGGTGAGGACGAGGAGAGGAGGTTGGGGTGGGGGTCAGATGAAGGCTGGAGACCCCGAAAACAGAGCTGGAGTTCAACAGCTCGTGCTCGCTTAATGAGATCCGGGCTCTGTGGGAGAAATGTTTTCAGGACCCTGGAGAGCTCTCCAAAGGCTCCTGGGCCAGGCCCACGACGGATGAAAGATGGTTTTATACAGGAACATTTCATTCCCGGGAGAAGGGGTGTGGCAGACTAGGAACCTGTGATTAGCTTGTTTTCTTTTGCTAGCCCGAACTAGGATCCTAATATAATTTCCTTCTTCCCCCAAACCTGCTCACAAAATTGGGGGGCAAGAAAACAGGTCTTGAAGACAGTCCACACAGACTGGCCCCAGAAATGCTAACACAGTTTGTCAGAACTCCGCTGGGATTACGCCTCAAGGCTTGGGTTCTCCTGAAAATGAGTGGGGGTCTGTTCATCAGAGAGAATTCTCAGTTACCTCTAGAGAAAACATGATCCCAGTTATGGTTTTACACCACATGACTAGAGTAATGTAGGAGACCCATAGCTCTGTAGCTGCAATGGCTTTTTAATTAAATTCTGTGCAGGCACCTGCTTTCCTTCGGCAGATGGAGAGCACAATTATCATGATAGGAGGAAAGCGGATATAGGAGTGAAATTCATCCTAATGCCTACATCGGCACTTAGCCTTACTTAGAGAGTCAAAGGCATGTGAGCATTATCAGAAAATGGGATGCCTATAAGATTTATTTTATGATATACTGGGACAAGCACCAAAAAGATCAGTTCTGGAGTGTCTAGGAAGCAAGTCACCTTTTTACTTAAAATTTGTCAAATACAAATGGGCCTGCCTAGCTCATATTAACGACATGGAATACAGTTGTATCAAACTAATAATCGTGTTTGTGTAATAGTCTACAAAGCTCTTTTGATTTATGACTTATCATTTACTCTATAAACTACAAGTCCACTAAAAAGTAGTAAAACAGCGGCCAAAAAGTGGCATGGTGGTTAAGGCATTGTTCTCCCACGTGGCTGACCTCAGTTTGAGTCCTGGACCTGGCAGCTTGAAAATCATGCCAAGTGTGTATGTATGCTCAAAATCCAGAGGGAAGAATGGAGGAGAAGGCACTGCAGCATGGCCACCCTTCTTGGGGGTGACGTTTCACTTTCCCTCTCTCTTTTTCTCTCCAATGAGTGCATGTACTCTAAATTTAAAAAAAAAAAAAAGTGGTAAAATGAAAGTTAGACTTGTTTGACAAACCAGCTATCCCTACTCCTGAACAAGATGGTCTTTGTCAGTGTTTTTGTCAACATTAAATTAACTTTTCTGTGTTGTATGCATGGCTTATGAACTTTAGCCTTTGATCTGGGTCACGTTCTGCAGAGGTTATTTTTCTTAAATAGAACTGAAGAATGTGCCGTTAGAAGGGAAGGCCAAAGAGCAAATACAACAGGAAGAAGAGGATTTCAAAGGTAAGACTCGGCTTCATCACAAATAGATTCACTAGTGCCTCATGGTCTCCATGTTGACAAATAGGAGATCAAAAGAAAATCTAGGTTCTTCTCTATGGGTTTTGGACTTTACATACTTTACTCTAAAACGTTGACAATGAGTTGGATAATTACACATTTGGTCCTTTTTGGAAATGACAGGGATGGCTACATACCCACTGACTTTGAGGGTGTGAGAAGCTGTAATACAGAGCCGTGGTCCATACCACTGGTCCAGAAACATGAGCAACTCTGAAATGATCCATGGGTGAAAACCTAGCTCAGGCTTCAAGGCCATGCTTAGAAGACTTCGGTGGCTCCTGGATCCACTGTGAGTCTGACTGAGGCTTGTGGGTGATCTGGCCTGTGACTTTGCTGTGGCTAAGTGGCAAAACTGTCTACACACCTGCACCTGGTGCCCTGCAGCACTGGCCCTGTGGGAAACTGGCTCTAAAGGGAACTTCACTCTCCATGTCTCAGAATTGCTTCATGGGCAAGAAAGGCAGTGTGAAAATGCAATGATGCTTTAAAGAGAGGAGCAGAGAGGCCTGTAGCTGACTCACACACAGCCATGGGGAAGCACGCATCCTCTCTGAGCTCTGAGCCTCAGCTCACACTTCTCTCCTCGCAGGGATACTGTGAAGACAGTATAATGTCTGTGACATCCTTAGGGTTTCACAAGGGGTAAAGGCTTATGGTTGTCTGCATGTGCGTGAACATTCTGAAGTAAAAGGAGAGGGAACTGCATACGTCAGATTGGAATTCCATTCCGGCACATTGATGCTACAGCGACCACAGTAGTGATCCCAGCATGATCACGAGAGCATGCACTTGGGTCTGTTTGCCTAATAAAGGAAGTGTGTGTGTGTGTGTGTGTGTGTGTGTGTAGGGGGGTTCTAGTACTCGTCCTCCCTCCTGTTGCAAAGGCCCCTTCTGGTGCCCATGTGGCATTTTGTTGTGTCTGCTGCTTCATGACTTTGTCTCCTTCTGATCTGAGACTCCAGTGAAAGTAGACTGTACCCCATTCTGCTCTGTGTGTGTGCCAGAAGGCGTGTATGTGCGTGAAAAGGGAAAGAGAGAGCTCACAGCATCGCCCACGGCTCGGTCCTGCTGCAGGCCCTTCCCCTCCAGTGCTCTGTCCCGCCGGACCTGGGCACCCACATGTGCACCTGCTGTGATTTTGTGCTAACAGGGTCAAGACTCAAACCCTGCTCAGTCCTGTGGGATGTGGCTTCACCTCTGCGCTAGCCCCACTCATATCTGAGACGTCACTCACGTCACTCCAGGTGCCTAGCACATAGCTAGGGCTTTAAAACCATTGAAGAAAGGGAGGAGTGAGAAAGGAAGGGCCCTTCAGACCATCCACCGCAGTGACGCCTGTAGATCGCGGTGCTGGAACGTTCCAGAGCACTGCAGAGTAAAGTGGCCAGCAGGACAGAAACAGCCCTGTCTCACGGACCGTTGGGTCCGCCATGCATGGTGTCTATCAGAACGCAGACAGATAAGCCACATGCAGAACATCGGGGTGTCACGAGGGCTATGAACAGGAGCAACCTGGACAGGGGGACAGAGTTGGGAGGCTGACGTTTGACTGAGCCGCCATAGGAAGCCTCTCTGAAGAATGTGGGATGGCCACTGCGGGAGAATGTTGTTCTTTCCCTGGTCTGTGGGACATGAGCGGGCGACGGGCTGCTAGGACTTGAGTAGCCATTGTATGTGTAAGCGCGCACATGGTCGAGAGAGTTGCTATAGGCAGGTTATAAAGAGAAGCCATGGACGTCTCCTCACCACAGTGAGAGTACCCTCTGAAAGCTACCGCCTCTGCACAGACGCCCGCACAGCGGTGGGGTGCCCAGTGGTTAGCGCGGCTGCCTTCCGCAGAGAGCCACACACCTCACAGGAACGTGGCTCGTGCTCCGTCACCACGGCCTGCTGGAGGGGAAGGTGAGCAGCTCGCTCACATGCTGGAGCAGCTTCCCTCACCCCTGCACCCCTGTACCTCCGGGGATGGGAAGGCTTTCTCCACAGGAAGGAGCCGCTAGGAGCCGTCTCGTAGGACAGCTGTAGACTTGGCGTTACTGTTCATGCTGCTGCTCCAGCCATCGCAAAGCAGGTGGGAGACTCCGGGAACCCGCTCGCCAAGCAGGTGCCGAGCCAGGCTAGCGTGCCTCTGTACACGCCCGCCTTTCCTCGCTCCGTCCTGGAGTATTTATTGTATGGAGTTTAGTCATTGCCCGGCCAGCCCAGAGCGGAGGTCAAGGTGGCCAGATCCCATGGCCAACTGCACAGCTCGAGTCTCAGACACGGCAGCTTGAAAAACATGCCGAGTGGAACTAGCAGATGACGTAATGGTTACATCACTGGACTCCCTTGTAGTTGACTACAGTTCAAATCCTGGACCCGGAGGCTTAAAACTCACACCAGGTGTGTGTGTGTGTGCATGCCCAAAATCCCAAGAGGAGAATGGAGGAGAAGGGATTGTGGCATGGTTATCCACCCGGGGAGTGATTTCGCTCTTCCTATCTCTACCTCTCTCTCTGTCTCTCGGCAAGTGCATGTATCCTATACCAAAAATCTCTAAAAAAAAAAAACAGGAAGAAAGAAAAACATGCTGGGTGTGTGTGTGCATGCCAAAACAAAACCCAAGAGGAGAGAGGAGTGGAGGAGGACTTGCAGCATGCTCGTGCCCAGTAGGGTGCTTTCTCACTTTTCCCCTCTCTCCCTCTCTGTGTTTGTCTCTCTCTGATGAGCGCTCATGCCCTCAGGCAAAATTTTTAAAAATTGCCCAGCTCCCAAAGTGACTCAATAAATCCCCTCATGTCCACTTTCACAACACTGGAGGTGGCAGTCAGCGTGCAGGTGCCAGGTAACTGTGCTAATCTCTGCATTGGGCACCTAGCTACTGGCTCTCCAATGAGGATGTAACCCTTCCGAGATCCTGCAGGTCTTCCCAATCCACAGCCGAACACACCACATTTTAGAAGCCATCTTCTTTCACGCGATCATTCTCTAAGAGTGAATCTAACAAGTGATGCACGAGGTCTTCAAAAAGTACATGGAGATGCATACTATAAAAAAGCTATTCCTGAATTTCGAATTTTCTTGCACCAAACTCTCACTTCCATTCCATTCCCCTATGAATCTGTGACGTCTGCTCCTATGTTGGGACAATGTCCAGGACCTCTGAGACTCCCAAGGATGGCTGTTTTAGGTAGCTTACATGAGGCTAAAGGACCTGGTTAAACAAACAGCTTACAGACATCCCATCCATTTACTACCGGGAAATGAGCCTCACTAGCCGTCTGCGCACCCCTTTAAACTGAAGCTTCCTACATACAAGGAAAAAGTCCAGACTTGGGACTGACAGTCAGTGAGGGTAAGGAACGGGGTGGGAAATAAGGAAGCCCCGTAGTTTGTCCAAAAAACACGAATTGACTCATTCAGCAGATTCACAGCCAAAAACTCCTGGAAAACCTCATCTGCAGGAAGTCAAGGTGAACTGGTCCGACCCCCCCTCTTCTTTTAAGGTCTTCTTTTAAGGATGTTGAAACCGTGACCCGCAGGGGTTAACGAGCTCAGGACCAGCGAACTGCGATGGAAGCAGTGGAGAGGCTGTCCCCGCCCTGTAGGGCCAGCACCGTGGCAGCCAAGTTCTTGGCCGCACTTTGCGTTCCTGGAGCAGAAAGTCAAGCTCGGTGGGATGCATTTTCTGGAATGTGCCAAACGTCACTGAAAATTCATGACCTGGAATAAGCCTCTATCGCTCAAGCTCAAGAACAGTTGTCTTGTGACACTTCCTACCTCTTTTGTGATTTTACCCAGTCATTCTTAACAAAGTCGCTATGCTGAGCCCCGTCTCGTCAAGCAGCGACATTCCGCCCAGAGCTCTGGACACGGGCCATGAGGGAGTAACAGCAATATGTCACCTGGCCCTGCTCTGCGTCAAACCCATCCCTGAGGAAGAACGTCAGCACAAGAAAAATAACTCTTCCTGTTGCTAGGAGGGATTTTTTTTATATGTATCCTGTCTATTTTTGTGCTTTTTTCCATGTTAAAGTCTCTGATGCTATATAGAAAACCTGAAAAATGTCTACTTAGACAAGTTGGTTCTGACAATGCAAGTATATGATTCAGCCCCTGCCCGTGTGTCTGGCATTAACTCATCCCTCACCTGCTCCCTGACTCACCGTGTGACCTTCAGTCGCTGACTTCTGTTTGCCTCAGTTTCCTCTGTGACAAAGCGAAGTTAGTAATATGATCCCATCTCCCCTGGATCAGAATTTGCATTAGAACATCTTCAAAGAAAATGCCTTTAGAAGTATTTTACATATGTATCACTAAAACTGGGCTCTGATTCATCAGCCACAGGGCACCAGGTTCCTGAAGAGCTCACCCTAGCAGTGAAACAGGGAAAGTAGGTCACCTGTCGTTCATCCATCAGAAAGTGCTGCTCTTAGCGGGCAAAGTACAGGCTAACATCTTGACTTGTTATGAATGGATAGTCTTCTGAATGTCTAAAAGAAGAAAGGGAAAAAAAAGAAAAGAGAAACCGAGAGAAATTCCACCTGTGCGTCCACTGCTGTCTCCTCCCGGGGTGGCTTCGCCAGCAGCTGCCCCTGGAGCAGAGAGGAGGCCTAGGCCCGCGGGTAGTACTGAGCAGCAGTTCGAATGACGCTGCTGGTCCCCAGCAATGTCACTTGCCTGCATCAGTTTTCCAAGGTCAGGGGCCTCTTTTCCTGAATCTGGCTGTTTTCTAATGAAACCCTGTTTGGCTGCGGGCACACACTTACAAGATGGTCTTACAGGTTCGCTTTGTGCCCCGGGTAAGGGCGATGCCAACTCCCCCTGGCTCCCACCCCACAGCTGCAGCCCTGTGACCCCATCTGACCAGACCCAGTGGTCACAGGGCTGTAGATAAATTCTCTCTTAGACACACGTTACTAGCAGACTTCTTGGTGAGTGACTGGGAACATTTCATATCCCTCCTAGGCCCGGGTTGTAGCTAAAGCGCTGAGAAAACCCGACCCGATGCAAACGACCTCTTGCACTGCCCTCGCTTCGTCACCTGTAGGCTGTGTCCACCCCAGGAAAACCACCTCGAGGGGAACTGAGACACACAAAGATTTCACGGTTCTACGACGCGCTTTCCTGCTCATATGGAGATCAGAACACCACGACCAAACAGGGCAACTGAGGGTTCCCTTAGCCTCCAAAATGCCTGTGCTATAGATTCCTAACCAAGTCCACATGAATACCTCCCTCTAAGGGTATCAATTAAGTCAAATTCAGTTGAAATTTCCATCCTTTTGTTGTCGTTGTTGAGATTTTTGGTATAGGGAACATGCACTCTCCAGAGAGACAGAAAGTGAGGAATCACCTCTCAGGAGGGATAGCCATGCCACAATCCCTTCTCCATTCTCCCCTCAGGATTTTGAACATGCCCGCACACACGCCCAGCGTGAGTTTTAAGCTGCCGGGTCTGGGACTCGAACCACAGCTGGCCACGTGGGAGTCCAGCGATGTCACCATTATGCTATCTGCTGGTCCCAAAAATTTCCATCTTGAAGGAGCCCAAGCAGCCCACCCAGGGCACAGTTTATATTTCTCGGTTCTCTGAGTTCTTGTTTACGTGGGACACTTCATGGGAAATAGTGAAAGGTCAAGCTTCCTTCCCTCGTTATACCCTAGCCGTCCACATGGTCAGGTGCGTCTCCAAATGATGACTGGGATATACCGTGCTCGAGTCAGCGGGGTGTGGAGGGTCAGCCACGCCACTGTGATGAGGCAGCGAGACGTGTCAGCCGCTCTGCAGCTTTTCAGTAGAGCTCTGTACAGCCGGGACACCAGTGTGAGAGGAGGCGGAGGCGCTCCGGAGGCAAACTTTCCAGCTGCTCGGAGTGACACCATGTACACGCCACAGGGGACACGGATAGAAGGCCGAGAGGGCGGTCCAGGACAGATCCCACCGTAGCCAAGGAAGGGCCAGCCCAGTTCTCTAACACGTACGTGTGAGACCACCGCCTTCTGACACTGCAGAGCACGCCAGGCCCCTGAGAATCTCAGCTTCTTTGCTGCCATTTCTCGAGAGCCTCATGCTTCCATTTTGCACCATTTAAGTGAGCTGCTTCATTTCATTTATGGAAAAGCAATTCGAGCCATCGAGTGCTGGGGGTAATTTTGCATAACAGAAAAGGATCTTGTTAGAAAGACAGGTCTGTAACTTGTCTTCTCACGGCAGGAAAGAGTTGTTGAAGTGGGCTGGCAGGACCAGCCCTCGCCCTTGGTCCGGAGGCCGGCGCTCACCACGCTGACGGTGTCCTTCCAGCCAGGAAGATGAACTCCTGCGGCAACGTCCACGGGTCCACGCGGGCCCAGGCTACGGCTGAGGCCGGGCACCAGCGCTACGGCGTCCGGTCCTACCTGCACCAGTTCTACGAGGACTGCACCACCTCCATCTGGGAGTATGAGGACGATTTCCAGATCCAGAGATCCCCGAACAGGTGGAGCTCCGTCTTCTGGAAGGTAAGGGAGGAGCGTGTTGGACGCAGGGGTGAAAGTACTGGCTACGGTGGATTCTGTAGCGAAGGAGGATGGAGGGAGTCGCTTCTGGCAGACTGTGTCTTCTTTTCTCGGGAAAGGGCAGTCTAACCTGTGGCTGCAGAGAGCCACCAAGCACAGCGTGGCTGTCGATGAGCTGCTAACCGTAACAGGTGCAGTGGCCACGTGACCGCTACTGCTCGACTGTTATGACGCACCACTGGTTCGATACCCGCGAGGCCATCCTTGGCAACAGTTGGTTCTTCTGTTAGTCTCCCTTTCAGGTTTGGTTAGTATCATTTAACAAATTACAGCAATTACTAAAAAGAAACGGGGAGAGGGGCAGCAGGTGGTATAGTGGTTAAGGCGCTGGACTCCCACATGGCCAACCATAATTCCAGTCCCGGACCTGACGGCTTGAAAATCACACCGGTTGCGTGTGCAAAGTCCCAGGAAGAGAACAGAGGAGAAGGGATTATGGCATGGTCTTCCCCCTGAGGGGTGATTTCCTACTTCCCCTCTGTCTTTTGGTCTCTCTGTCTCTCTGTCTCTCTCTTTCTCTTGGGCAACCGCAGATGTCCTTTGGCCAGCCCTAAGAAAGGAAAAGAAGAGGCAGGAATTTAGTGTCAGTGCTGAGACACAGATGCTGGTCAGTAGCCACTCTTCCTCTGTGTGATCTCGAGTCTCCGAGCCAGCTTCCTCGGCTCAGGGGGCTTCGTGAGATAACACGCCCGGCATCGGTTAGTGAGTGCCTGCTCTGTCGAGGGCTCAGCGTGCAGAGATCAGCGCGGGAGAAGCGACCTGCCTACAGTGCAGGGTGGGAAACAGACCGTGAACAGAGCCCCGTCGGGGAACGTCAGGTAGGGACGTAAGTCAGTCGGGACCGAGGGCAGGGCGACCGAGACTGCTGTCTAGACATGTTGATGCTAGGAAGCCTTTCAGGAGGGACGACTCTGAGCGGATACCAGGTGCGCGAGGGAGCGGGCCAGTCACTGCCCCGTGAAGATTATTCTAGGTGGGGAACGCCAAGCCCAAAGCCCTGAGTGGGGAGCACCTGCAGTGGGTTTGAAAACAAGCCAGAGGTCCGGTCTGGTTGGAGTGGATGAGAAGAGGGACCGGTGGTGAGTTAAACAGTACTGGGGCACAGGTGACTCATCCAGGACTTCAGGGATGATGGTGAGGGCCTGGGCTTCCCCTCCGGTGCGGGAAGCCACCTGAAGGGTGAGCAGAGGACGCCGTGTGGGTGCCTGGTCCAGCCCTGACAGCCCAGTGCCCACGGCCACTGCTGTCTGCAGGAATCCGTGCCCCAGGCCCCCGCCCTGCACCCACTGCTGCCCGCCCAGGCTCGGACAGGCTGCGGAGGGCTCTTTCTTTCTTACCCTTGGCCTTGACCTTGACCAAGGCTCTTACCACCTGGTTGTCTATGCAGCAAACAGCCTCCGTCTGCAGGGACGGGCCCACGGGAACAGTCTTTCCACCAGATCCTCCTTTCCTCCCCTCGGGGTCTCCTCCTTACCTCCTCTCACCCTAACTCAGAGAACACTCCTTCAACGGTGGCACAGGGCCGAGCCTGTGGGCTCCCGAGAGGGGCAGTGACTCGGTCCCTCGCTGTCCTGTCTGTCCTGACCTCCAGTCTCCCCGAGCTAGGTCAGCGTTTAAACTTGTGACTTAGATTTCTCTTTGACGTTCTTTTTCTTTCACTTACTTATTTCTTCCATGAGCTAGAGAAACGGAAGAGCCCCCAGCAGGCCCCGACACCGAGGTCCGCCCCCACTCAGCCAGTGGGCACGCGCATGCCCGCCTCCTCAGGGAGGTCTCTGAATGCGAACCAGAACCTCAGCCTCACGGAGCGTCACCGCCTGCCACTGTCACTGTCCAGCCCTCTCTTCCAAGTTCTGTCGTCCACCAAGGGCTTGCTTCTGTACCAGACGTGACAGGGACAGTGGGAGACCGTGACGACGGGAAGCCATGTGGCAGCATTTCTGTTCTAACGACGTCTCTGGTGGCCCTTGAAGGAGGAAGAAGGAGGCTGAGGCTCGCAGCTGAGAGTATCAGATGCTGCCTCGGCGACCCGAGTGATGTGCGTGGCCTGCCCCGCTGGTCTAGCCGCCGTGGAGGGAAGGCAAAGATAAGAGTGTGCGGTGACGTGGACCCCGTACGGCTGTGTCGCCCGATAACTACTAGTGGAGGGGGGGCTCTGAGCACCGGGTGGGTGTGACACAGAAACTGGGGAATGTTACCAAGCACCGTTCTGAGTACCCGGGGTTCGAGGAGCCTTTGGGAAATTTGTCTGCAGACCCTCCAGCTGACCAGGCCGTAATGTGGTCCAGAGCTCTGGAAAGCAAGTCAGGCTGGGGCTGGGGTTGGACATCGCTGGGAGCAGATGGGGTCAACGCTGCGCCTCATTGACCCCCAGAAAGGACACGCTGCCTAAGAGGAGGTGGCGGTCACGGCGGACCCCGGGGAGCGCCAGCTTGCGAGGAACGTCTGCCACGCAGCTGAGTGGTCGGGCAGGGGAAGTGCGTCGGGAAGCACTGGGGACACTGCTCGACCTCGGGTACTGCAGAAGCTGCAAGTGCGCCGAGAGGACGGTAAGAGACCACGAAGGCTTCGGTGGTCGAAAGGTCACCGTGGCCTTCAGAGAGGCAGGTGTAAGGAAACGGTGGCGAACTAAGCTTGGCCGCGGAGAGCAAGAACGACCTCGGGCAGCAGCTAGGAGGGACACGGGGTCTGGAACGGCTCTGAAGATGGAGGCGAGCGGCTGTGCTGGAAGGAAGAGGCTCAGCACGGCAGGCACCTGGACACGGACACGGACACGGACACGGGCATGGACACGGACCCGGACACGGACACGGGCCCCGGAGTACCCAGACCTCCGCCATGGCTCTTGCCCGGACAGTGCAGGCCGGCGGAGGCAAGCGGGGATGGTGAGGAGCGGCCGCCACTGCTGGGGCACACCCTCTGCCCGGAACCCGTGGCCACGAGGGAGAGGTCGGCAGGAGCCCTGGGCGTGAAGAAGGGCCGTCTCCGCCCCGATTCTCTTCCCCGGCTGGCCCCCTCCCAGTACCGCACCGGCTTCCGCACCGGCGTGTCTGCCCTGCTGGGGTCCTGCTCCCGGCAGTCGGCACGGCCGCCTCTCTCCTCCCTGCCGACAGCCTCTCCTGGCCGCCAGCCCTGCCCCTGCACAGGCTGCACTGTAGCCTCGTCAGCTCGCCGACGCCCCGGAGGAGGTGCCGGCCAGACAGCACAGCCCTGGCCTCAGCTTCTGCAGAGAACCTCCAGAGACCCAGACCTCCCCCATCGGGGCCTCCTAACGCAGCGTCAGGCTCTCAGCCTCCTCCCCGGCCATGATAGTCAGAAAACCCGGCACAGAATCCGTCCCTGCTGCTGTCGGAGGCTTTGGCTCAGCCTCACGACCGGGTGGCTGCTCCACCTCACACCCTGGACGCCGCTGCTGCACCTGGACCCACCAGCCTCGTGGCTCCCAGTGGCCCTACGCAGGGCCGCTTCGCGCTCTTGGCCACGTGAATGACCTCTGCTGCAGTTGCTCTCTCTATTTAACGGAGCGCTCCTTTTTATTTGATCTTATTTTGTTTCTTTACTTTCTCTACGAGAGAGGGCAACAGAAAGAGAAACAGGCCCCTGACAGGGTCTTCGCCCACAATCCCACCCCACCCACCCACCAGGGCCACGGGTGTGAGCACACCCAGTGTGTGGGGAGACCCAGGGTGCAAACCTGGGCCTTCCTGTATGGCCTCGGCTGTGCGTTACCACTGCCCGCCCGGCTGCCCGCACAGCCTGTCCTCCTAGGCTCAGGACACTTCAACTTTGAGCAGCGTCCAGAGGCCATTTTTATGATGCTGAGCAGAACCACTCCCCAGTCTGTATTCCCTCCAGGAGTCCAACGTGGCAGATGGAGTCGATGTAGCCCAGTCCCTCTCCCCGCCTCCCTCAGCCCTGCTCCTCTCACCTGCCATCCCAAGCTCTCCTGGCAGGCGGCAGGTTTGGGACCCTCTGTGGGCATGTCCCCTGGAGCTCCTGGCACCTTCAACATCCTGGTGCCAGCTGTGTCCACCCCAGGGGCAGGCCTCGCTCTGCGGCTCTGCTGTGAGGAGCGGCTCGGGGAGGCCGGCACTTCCCCGTCCATGAAGTGAGCAGGGCTCTGCCTCTGAGCTCCCCGGGGACAGTTCCAGAGGGGCTTTCACCTGTGACTGCCCACAGAGGAGCAGCCTGCTCCGAGCCAGTCCCGGCTGTGTCCAGCAGTCTGGGGGATGAGCTGCCAGGAATGTCCACGGAACATCAGGCTGTGGTGAGGGCTACGGGCAGGCCAGACCCGGCCGTGAGACAGCCCGCACCAGCCTCTCCCACTCGGCAGGCTCAGAACCGAGACGGGTGCGTATTTGCTGCCCTCGGATTCTGACAGCGAGCACCCGTTCCTGAGAAAGGAAGCCATTTAGTGACACAGGAAGCATGTCACCATGGATATTTAAGTTAATTTACTTGGTGCATTCCGAGTCTTCCAGTGTGAGTCATTTCTGAAGGTAGAAATAATGCTTACTGCTGAAGGTGAATCCACTAGCCACCATTTTCAGAAAAATATAGAAGATCATTTAAAGCCTTACATTTTACGACCTAGTTTTTCCCATAGTACTTATCTCTTATGTTTATGGTAAATAGTTTGTACTTTTTTTCCAGAAAATATCATATTGACTTTTTTTTTTCCAATCTCTTTGGTTGTTTGTTTGTTTTAGTTATAGGTTATGTGCACTCACCAGAGAGAGATAGAGGGAATGTAAAAAATCACCCCGGGGGGGGGGTGAACCCCTGGGGGGTGATGGGACCAGCAGTTGGCGCAATGACTATGTTGCTGAACTCCCATGTAGTTAGCTGTGGTTCGAGTCCCAGAGTCTGCGGCTTAAACTCACACCGTGCGCGTGTATGTGTGTGCCCAAGATCCCGAGAGGAGAATGAAGGAGAGGAGATTGCGACGTTGCCATCCCCCCAGGGGATGATTTCTTGCTTTCTGTCTCTCTGTCTCTCTCTGTCTTTCTGGCGAGCACACGCTCCCAATAGCAAAAACCTCTCCAAAAACCTCTCTGTCCCCAGTG
The DNA here is from genome assembly GCA_026018925.1 of Tupaia tana. Classification (NCBI taxonomy): domain Eukaryota; kingdom Metazoa; phylum Chordata; class Mammalia; order Scandentia; family Tupaiidae; genus Tupaia; species Tupaia tana. The sequence goes on along the minus strand of JAKSZU010000024.1, from coordinate 14,241,290 downwards.
GGGATGGCCACTCTGCAGTCCCGTCTTCTCCATTCTCCTCTCAGGATTTCGGGCACTTGTGCCCATGAGTGTAGCATGTTTGTTAAGCCACCAGGTCCGAGACCCAAAGCACAGTTGGCCATATGTGACCCAACGCCTTACCCACCACCCCACCTGCTGGCCCGTTTTCCATTTTCTTTACGATCACACGTAAAGGAGAGTTGTCCATATCAGTGGTTAAATCTCTTGAAGTTCGAGTGAGAACTAGCAGGAGGAAGGCTATTCCTTAGTAGCCGGCACGCTTTGTAGGTAGAGAAGTGGGTGTCCACGGATCTGGGTTTGCACCCAGCCTCGCGGCCCACTAGCTGTGGGGCCTCTGACGCTGCCCTGTGACCTATAAACCTCGGTCTCTTACGTGTGAAAAGGGAACACCGACACCTGCCTCTCCGAGGCGCGTGCAGCGAGCTCTGCCTCGGGGGCCCAGCTCACCCTCCGCCGTCTTTGCGAGAGCAGTGGGTTCGTGACAGTTTCCTTTCTGTTAACCAAACCTCCGTTTTTAGGTTATCGCTCTTAAACTTGAATAAAATTAATTAAATGAATCGGTACACTTAGAATATTCAATATTAAGTGGTATTATGTAACTGGTTACTTTCTCAATCTGGTTATGCAATTTAAAAGCAGTTAGGGACAGGAGGAAATGAAAATACGGTGCTGAAAGAGCAAAACTTGTGCTAGGTGTTCCTCATCAAATGCTGAGCAATTCTTGTAATGTTGTGGCCACATGTAACAAAATCCTTCCGTGTAAGGTTTCCGCCGCAGGATGGCTGCTCGCTTCTTTCAGGGGACGCTGTGCCAAGCCCCCGCTCACCCGCTGCCTCTGCTGTCTGTCTCCAGGTCGGACTCACGTCGGGCACTGTCTTCGTGATTCTGGGACTGACTGTCCTGGCAGTGGGCTTTCTCGTGCCCCCAAAAATCGAAGCGTTTGGCGAGGCTGACTTCGTGGTGGTCGACGCCCAGGCGGTGCAGTTTAACGGGGCCCTGGACGTGTGCAAGCTGGCGGGGGCCGTGCTCTTCTGCGTGGGCGGCACGTCCATGGCCGGGTGCCTGCTGATGTCGGTGTTGGCCAAGAGCTACTCCAAAGAAGAGAAACTCCTCCAGCAGAGGTTCCAAGAGCGGATTGCAGACATCAAGGCCCACGGCCAGCCTGTTACTAAAGCTCCTGGCCCAGGGGAAACCCAGATCCCGGTCACTCTGTCCAAGGTTCAGAATGTCCAGCCTCTGTCGGCCACCTGAGCGCCAGCTGCGCCTGCCCTCGCGGCTTGCCAAGGGCACAGGCGGGGGTGCAGAAGACCGGGGGCTGCTCTCCGCCAGGGTACCGAGTATGCACCTGCTGCGTTCAGGGCCCGGAGAGGGTTGGTGCCCACAGCCCTGGTGCTGTGTGCTGTGGCTTGGACCAGGTGGGCCTATTGCCCATGGGCCCTCCGGAGCCCCCTCCCACCTACCATGACGTGTGTTTTCCGTGAGGTTTGACAGCTCAGAGCAGCTCCGCCCGCCCGGCGGCTCCGTGGGGGGCACCGTACTTCCTCGTCTGGTTTTTCTCGCCTGTCCTGCGTGGTGCTGTGTTCGTCCCGTCTCGCACTGTGTAAGGTAGTGTCGCTGTGTTCACAGAAACGCGGGAGTCTCTTTGACCCAAACATTAACCTTTTAATTGTATTTTAACATGGAGCTGCTGAGGTTGGATACAAATTTACCAGCATTCTCCGCAACTCATTTGGTTTTCTTCCTTTAAAAAAAAAAAAAAAAAAAAAAAAAAAAAAAAAAAAACTAAAATCCCAATTTTAAAGTCTTGGCACAGAAATTACTACCAGGAGTCTACTTAGCAGTGCCCGATAACACCAAAGGGGGCCGGGAGCCCTGACTCCGACGGGCCAGGGTGTGCTCATTCTCCCCCCAGGGCCGCCGTGCCGTCCGTGTAACGGGCCTGGGTGGCCGTGCCCGAGGGCCGCACCTCTCAAGCACCCACATTTCCTACGTGGCCACGTGTTGAGGGTCTCCTATGCCCTCACCGCGGTGAGACTTGTGCAGTCTGACTCCCGGAAGGTCACGGCAGCCACGCCTCACACCTGCCCTAAAATCCCCAGCCCAGTCAGAGGCTCCCAAGGGCAGGGCAAGCCGTCTGAATACGTTGAAACCCCTGAGTAAGTAGACAGCAATCTTAAAGACTTTCTTTCTCAAATAAGATGTTCTGTTTCTCCCACAAGCTGTTCATCTCACCCTTGCCTCTTATGTAACCTGTGGGTTTCAATTAGAAGGAGGGGAGCAGCTGCCCGTGGTACCCGCTGAGAATCTGTGCTGCCTCGGGTTGTGTCCTTTTCCTTCCTTCACTGGGTAAATAAACGATGCGAACGAGCAGAACCCGAATTGCACTGTCTCCCCTTTGGCGTGGCTCCTCTCTCCGGCGTGTAACTATCCAGCCCGAGGCCGAGCAAGCTCCGATGTTCCCTGCTGACGGGAGAGTGAGCGAAGCCATCGCTGCTCGCTGTGCACGGTGTCTGTTCTGCACCGTCCAGCGCAGAGCGGAGGGCAGACCTGCATCCCCGGCAGGGAGCGTGGGCCAGGGGTGGAGAATGTTCTGGTTTCCGCGGGTTCTCTGCCTCCCTGTGCAAAGCCCACTCCATTTGATTGTTTGAAGGCCTCTGCAGGCCCCAAACCCTCTTCGAGGCAGCATCATTCGGACAAGCTTTCTTCCCAGGCTCGTTCCTTTATGTCTCGCGTATGGCTTCATCTCAGGGGATGAGACGTGAGTGGTACCAGCCTGCAGAAAGAACAGGGGTGGCTGGCGGGCTTGGGGACTTGAGGGGCAGGGCTGACAGTGGCCAGGGTGAAGCAGCCCCGTTTCCAGAGGCCGTAGGAGATGAAGGTGGAGGAGGAGCTGGGTCTGCAGTCGGGATGCCGTCTTTGCTCTTCGGCCCAGGCTGTGTGGCACCCTCCCGGCCTGTGGGGCGTGGACTGGGTGGGCACGGTTGTTGTAGCAGGAGAGAAGAAGGGGGCTCAGTGGGAATTATGAGGGGATTTCGAAAAGCTCAGGGAAAATGGAATAAAGGTTATGTTGGTGCCAAGTATTTTTGAAAACCACACAGTTTTTATAATGTGCACTTTTCATGAACTTTCTAAAATCCCCTCGTAGAGTTGGATCTCTGGAGAGAAAGCAGGCCGTGTGTGCACGGAGGTGTGGGGGCAGTGGTCGAGATGGTTTTCAAGGTAGGTGTCGGGCCTGGATCGGGCGGACGCCGTGGTGCTGCACGCAGGGAAGTCTTGCCTCGGTCCCAGCCCGACTGCTCGCTCTGAACTAGCCGTTCCTTCTGAGCCAGTACCTCTTGCTGAGGGGGGGGGGGCATTGGCACTGCGACTGGAGAAACTCAGGGACTCAGAAACGAGTTCTGGCCCTGAGGTGGGGACGCGGGGACTCGTGTGCGTAGAAATCTCAGAGGACGGGCCCACCAGGTCGAGTTCCTCCAGCCCCGTCAGCTCCCGTCCTGCAACTCCATTTCCCTGAGCACCTCCGGGCCGGCCGGCTTCCGCCTCGCAGGCCGGACACGGGACCTCACTGCGCCTCACTGCGGCTGTGTGGGTCGCACACCGTCCTCAGAGAGACACGCCATCTGTCTCCTTCCATATGTTGAGGGAGTTCCGGGATTCCAAGTACCTGCCCACGACCTCACACAGGACCAGCTGACCGCTCCCCGTGCTGTGTGTGCGTGCGCACACGTGTCCCGATTCGAGAGGGTGAGGACATGAGGGGAATTGTGAGGGACCACGCCCACCCGAGGGCGCTTTCTCTCCCTCCCCGTGTGCACACGAGCACACGCCCTCTGGCAATATGGTATGGGGAGAGCGTTCTCTCCACCCCCACGCCCCAGTTCAGACTTCATGCCTCCCCTTACACACACACACGCTTCGTCCAGACACATTCTACCGGGCCTGCCTCTCTTCAGCAGCCGTCTGTTTACATCGAAGACACACCCTGCAGTAGAAGCTAGGCTCCTGCTGCTCGAGTGCAGAGCTCACGGGACGCGAAGCCACGTGCTGCTGTTACGTGGCCACGAAAACCACCCCCGCGCTCTTCCTCGGCCAGGCCGCATGCTGGCACCACAGCAAACCAAGGGTGGGGGAGGAGTGTGGGGGGTGTGTGTGTGGGTGTGTGGGTGTGTAAGTGTGTGTAGGGGTGTGTCTGTAGGTATATGTAGGTGTGTGTGTGTGTAGGTGTGTGGGTGTGTAGGTATGTGTGTGTAGGTGTATGTAGGTGTGTGGATGTGTAGGTGTGTGGGTGTGTAGGTGTATAGGTGTGTGTGTGTGCGTGTAGGTGTGTGTGTGTGTGTGTAGGTGTGTGTGGGTGTGTAGGTGTATAGGTGTGTGTGTGTGTGCGTGTAGGTGTGTGTGTAGGGGTGTGTGGGTGTGTAGGTGTATAGGGGTGTGTGGGTGTGTGTGTAGGTGCGTGTACAGGTAAAAATAAAAGAGAAATCACTCCCTCCCTAGGAAACACTAAGAACGACTGAGGTGCTCGGAGCAGCGCGCTCCGACTAGAACATCCGGGACGGGGAAGCCCACGCACACAGCCCGAGTGGGGGCACTCACAGAGCGCGGGGAGGCCCTTCAAGTCGAAGCAGCCTCAAGCCTTGGGGAGAGTGTCTGGATGACAAAGCCACCAAGCCACACCCCCGCAGGAGGCAAGGTCCGCAAAGCTACCAGCCCCTCCCCCCCACCAAGTTGTGCACCAGCCCGGGGTGACTCTGGGTAATGGCAGACGGTGAGGCCAGAGGTGACAGGGAAACGAGGCGAGAAGACCACGGCGTGGAGCTGCCATTGTGGGGACAGCAGTGAAAGCTCATCCAAAGGGAACAGCCCACAGGTGACAGGGGACAGGCCTGGGAGGGTGCCCTGCGCCCCACCCCTCAACGTGGTGTCGGCTTTCTCTCCAAGTCCCTGTCTACCGCGTCCCCAGCTCCAGCATCAGAGGCGTTGCCGCCCTGTGGCTTCCTTTGCCTTCAGAGAAACGCAGCCCGAAATGCTGAGCTTCTTTCCAAACATGGCCTCTGGCCACTTTTCCACTTGCTCTAGGGGAAAGGGGGGGCTATCACCCCTGTTTTGCCAGAGCCTCCCCCAGAGCACTGAAGGAGCCCAGGGTCCAACAACGCAGGGGAAATCCTCGACGCCGTGGAGGCGTGGGGGGTTTTCCTTTCTCTGCGGGAGGAATGGGGTAAAGGCGTTACGCGTTTTCCAGTTGCCCAAGGGTGTGCGTGCTCCCTAGAGAGACAGAGGAAGGAAGGGGGTCAGGGGAGGGAGAAGGCATCCCCCATGGGGCATGGGGTGTGACCAAGCCACGGTTCCGTCTCCATTTCTCTATCCTGTCGGGATCTGGGGCACACAAGCACGTACGCTCAGCACGGTTTTCAAGCTGCGTGGGCCAGGATGGGAGCCACGTGGCCTACCACGTGGGATCTGGCCCCCTTAACCGCTGGGCTGCAGGACTGGCCCCATAGTGCATTTTTCATTTAATATCATCTACCTTTGAAAGAATTCCGAGGGGGACTACCGTCATCTCCCGCATTTCACAGATGCGGAAGTCTAGCTCAGAGAGCGGCGGTAGCTCAGCCACAGGCTCTCAGCCAGAGCGCGGCCCACCTAGCCGCACGCCCGGAGGGCACAGCCCGCGCCGACTGCCGAGAAGAGCGACAGCCCTCACCTGTCTGCAGTCCCTTATCGGTACTCGGGACCCCTGTCTACACCGCGGCAGGGAATAAGAGCGGGACTCCACTGGGCGGCAGTGCTGAGCTGACGGGGGTCAGGCCAGACTCAGTAAAGCTTTGCTGGATTGAGGTGTTGGGGCATTGTTCTTAGTGACCAGCCCTGCCGGAGACCTCCAGTAACCCACTGCTCCAGAGTCCTGTCCCCAGCCGCACCGAGGGCCTACCCAGACTGCACTCACTGGAACCCCAGGGAAGGGCCAGGGCCTGGAACCCGCTTCCCTGTGAGCTCAGCTCAACCTGGGCAAGGGCGGCCCAGCATGGCGGGCTCTGCCATCTGACGTCCCCACTGCAGACCGTAACTTCCGCCATGTCGTTCCCACTCTCGTGCCCCCACCTCCTCAGCTATCAAAGGTTATACCGGCACGGGGGACAGCAGGTGGCAGAGTGCTTAAGGCACTGGACTCTCACATGGCCGACTACAGTTCAAGCCCCAGACCTGGCAGCTTGAAACTCACAGCAGGCGTGCATGCACGCACACCTGGAATCCCGAGAGGAGAATGGAGAAGGGGTTGCAGCATGGCTGTCCCCCCAGGGCATGATTTCTCACTTTCTGTCTCTCCAGCAAGCACACTTGTCCTATAGCAAAAATCTCGCTCTCAAGAGAAACAGTCATACCAGCCTGTGCCCACCGGGTTGCAGTTGTGGATGAAGTAACGGCTCTCCTAAAGGCCGTGGGGCGAAGACTTACACGCGGCTGGGCTGGGCCCAGGCCACTGAACATGCTGTTGAAGCTCCCACTGCGGCACGAGGCTCCCGCAGGCCTGTGCTGGCATTCGCTGTCACCCCTGCCGCCACCCCTGCTGCCGGGTCTGAAGTGATCTGGAACCCACAGACAGGGCGTGACCTTTCCAACACCGAGGTTAATCAAGGCCGGCAGTAACTCGAGTGACGCTCTGTGTCTCCGTGTAGCTCCGCGAGGAAGATTTATTAACTCATTAAAACGCCGTGCTAGTTATTTTCAGCCACTCGAGTGACTGCGACCGCCAGCCAGCCACCTACTCAGCAAGACTCAGAAGACCATCTGGCTTGATTGACTTCTCAGACTGGCATCTGTGTCCCCGGGCCACGTGGCTCCGGTACGAGGAGAGACTCCGACCGTGGGGCTGCCTGTGTGTGACTAGAGTCGCCTGTGTCTAGGGACACACGAAAAGCCGTCGACATGTCACGGAGGGGCGGAATTGGGACACCCCGTCCTGCCTCTTCTTCCTGGGGAGTAGCAGTGCTGTGTGGGTGGGCACGCGGGGCCCAAGGAGCCGAGTCTCTGGGACACACTGACCGTCCCCGCTTTCTGCGGGCCGACCGTGGCGCCCAGCAACCGAGAGCCCATCCTCCCACTCCCCTCTGGCCCTCGCAGTCCCACTGCGGAAACCGGCCTCAGCCGCACCCACCTCCCCACACTGACTGCATTCGCGTTCGGAGTAGAGTCCCTCCACGGAGGCTCCTCTTTTGGAAGTGAGCAGAAAGTCCCCATGCGCAGTTCCCGGAACCGAGACGAGCTTCGCTGTTCTGTCTGTGGAGTGTCTGTCCCCTCTGGCGCGCCCCGAGTTCCAGCAGTACAGTCGGCGGGGGCGGTAGGGAGGGGGAGAGGCGGGCCAGACTCTCACACTTACCACTCGTGCGGTTTTAAGTAGATTTTTATTCCACATCTCACGTGCCTCATCAAAACACGGAAGAATTCCTTCCTCACAGAGCGCTTGTGAGAACACACACACGCATGTCATGAAGTATTTTTTCTGTGTTTTCCTAGGCAAAAATGCACCATGACTTTTCTGACAACCTCATACACACACGTGCGCGCGTGTCCTCCCACGTAAGGGGCTTAGAAGACTGGGGACTAGTTCGTTTCGTCGCTAATAACAGGAAATGCCAAAAACTGGGGGACTTCTGAAAATAGAGTTTAAGGCCAGTCAGAGGCAAGGGGGTGAAGGCAGCTCCACAGTCTGAGCCCTGGACCTGGCAGCCTGAAAACCCACACCAGCAGCGCGTGCGTGCCTGCAGAGTGGCCGTCCCCCCAGGAATTCTCACTTTCCCTCTCTCCCTCTCTCCCTCTCTCTCTCTCTCTCTCTCTCTTTCTCTGTCTCTCGCTGGTGAGTGCACGTGCCCTACAGCAGATTAAAAGAGAAAGGAAGGAATAAAGAGGAGGGGGAGGAGGGAAGCAGCGGCTTACTCAGCTCCGGGGTGGCGCCCTGGAAGGTCAGGCTCCCCTTATCCTGCCACGTGTCCCTCTACCTGGTCTAGCACCTCGGACTCCCTCGAGGCATGCCACCCTGCCCTCGCAGGAGGGACGCGTTGTCCTGTAACTGATCTGCCCTCCTTCAAGCCCTCTGCATGGTCCTCAAGCGACGGGAGGGACCCCTCTCCCAAGGAGAAGGAGCAGTCATTTCTGCAGATCCGAAGGATTCAGGCCAAACTGGCCGAGGTCCGAAGTTCTCGAGAGCATCTATCCAGACAGACCCACACCCAGTCTGGGGTCCCCTCACCCCCACGGAGGACCTGACATGGCCGTGGAAGGCCGGCCGGGGCTGAGAATTCAGCCTCTCATTAAGGCCTAGGTCTGGTCTTCAGCTCTAACTGCCTTTGAGTGTAAGAAAAAAGAGTCCTTTTAAATGCGACCGGTGACGCCCTCTGATTTTCACACTTAGCTTTAAGGTACTGATTGCTGTTTTACAACGCACACTTAGAAAAGTGCTGGGCAGCACGTCTCAGTCCAGTTCTCAACTGCAGAAGCCGGAACACGCAGGTGAAGTGTTCTGCTCTAGGTCCAAGTTTAGCAAGAGATCTGAGCCTGCTGCTTTCTCTCTCCTGCGCTAACGTTCTCAGCAAGAGCACCCTCACTGCACGTCGGCCCAGGGTCACTATCAGTTCCGCACATGCCCCAGGCCCCAGTCATTTCACTACCTGCGAACGGTCCCAGGTTAGCACCGGAGAGACCTCAGCCATCGTCGCACATGCCAGGGGCCACTGACCTCCACGTACCCCGGGTGCCGCTGCCGTCTGGCCAGCGTGTAACCCACCCCCAGCTCCCCATCCCACACCTCCGGTTCCAAGGTCTGTGCCGCCCGGCACCTCTGCCGTGGGCTGGCTCCCCGGGTGCTCAGCCCGAGGTGGGTTCTTGTGTGACTTACGAGGGACGTTCCTGAGGGCCGTGGAAGCAGCAGGTGGTACGGGGGAGAGAAGAGCAAGGACGTGGCCCGGCTGAGACTCCCTGCCTGCTGCACAGGGAGTGCTGAAGCCGTCGCCCCACCAGGGCAAGGGGCTGACGTGTCTCATCCCGCATCAGCGGGACACGAGAACCTTCTGGCCAGGGCTGCTTCGGCTTGACTGAGGGCAGCGTCTGGAGAAATCAGCTTTCTCGGCACTCGGCAAATGGGCGCACCAGCGAGTAACACGGGGTCCGGGTGGGGCATCAACGGCAACGAAGACGCAGAGGAAGCTACGAACGCCATTTAGAACCAAGAACAAACAGTAATTTACATCCAACCTTGAGGTCATAGCTAATGTGACGCACGCTGGTAAATTTACAGCCTCAAGAGCACAGCTTATTGGGACCGCAGTTGGCGTATGGCGATGCCCCGGACTACGTGTCAACCGCAGTTTGAGGCCAGACCCAGTGGCTTAAACTCACTCCAGGCGCGTGTGTGTGCGTGCCCAAGATCCCGAGAGGAGAATGGAGGACAAGGGATTGCGGCGTGATCATCCCCCCTGGGAGGTGAGCTCTCACTTTTGGTCTCTCTGTCTCTGTCTTTCTGGTGAGCGCACGCACCCTATAAGAAAAGCTTCTAAAAATAAAAAAAATTAAAAATTAAAAATAAAAAACAAGTAACAAAACCCTCAAGAAAGAGTTGATTCCAACCTACCAACCTAGTGAGCAGAGAACAAGGGCATGGTCTCCCCCTCGCTGACAGAGCTAAGGTGACCTGGATACTGTGCTCAGAAAGGTCAGAGAAGAAACAGTGGAAACAGGCCGATCCTACGCGCACAATACAACATTTCTGTTTATTGACAAATTGGCCTCAGCAGCACGTAAAACTGCACATGCGTATTACCAATTACCGTCTGTCCTCCAAATTTGCACCCATTTGTTGAATGCATTTAACATTTGGAGAAAAAAATAGTGTAAATCCCAACATTTAAAAAGCTAAAGGAAAAAAATATGATAACCATACTGGGTGCAGCTTCATAAAATTCATTGACAGTTCATCCTTTCAGAATTTTCAAATACATCCCCTCTTTAAGAAACTAGGAAGGGACCAGCAGGTGGTGTAGTGGTTGTGACGCTGGACTCCCACGTGGCTGACAGCAGTCTGAGTCCCAGACCCAGTGGCTTGAAACACATTGGGTGTGTGTGTGTGCCTGACCCAAATCCCGAGCGGAGAATGGAGGAGAAGGGATTGTCACATGGCCATCCCCTCCTGAAGGTGATTTCTCACTCTCTCCCCCTCTGCTCTGTGTGTCCAGCAAGCCCACACATCCTATAGAAAAAAATCTCTCAAAAAAAAAAAAAAAAAAAAAACCCTAGAAATAAGAGAAATTTACCTTGATATAAAATACCTACCAAAAACACGAGAAGCCCACACCTCATGAAAGCTCCAGCAGCTGTCCCCTCACGTGAGGGGAAGACCAAACACCTGCCACGGCCACGTCCCTCCGGGACACAGAGGTCAGGGCTCGCTCAGTGAGCGCAGGGGAAGAGGGGTGTCACGGGTCAGAACAGTGAAAGACAAAGGCTCCTTTTCCTGGGAACGGTAACTCTTCCTTACGACCCCGCGTATCCCTAAGGCAGCTCCGCAAGGTGCTGGCTTTACAGAAGTCGACAGCACCCCGGCAGCATGACTAAATGGTTGCAAAGTGGTTTTAATTATTCCTTTCACAGTAGCCTCACAACTATCAGCTGTCTAGGAGCAAAGGTGTTTAAAGGTTCAGGACCTTTATAATAACATTGTATACATTTTGGAAGGTTTTTTTAAAGACCCGGGTAAATGGATGCTTCAGATTTATAGATGGAGCGTCTTGCTCTGATAAACAATGAAGCAGTTCTAATGAAACTCAGCAGGGCTCTCCACACAACCTGACACGTCTACGCACGTTACGGAACACTGAAGCCCAGGTGTTCCCTGAGGAGGGAGACGCGCTCGCCCAGACTCGCTGTACTGTCCCGCTTCGGCACAGGGAGCCTACCTGGAAGCCGACCGCCAGGCCAGGCGAGTGTGGACAGGGCTCTCTGACAAACGTTTGTGGTCACCCGTGTTTCCTCCGTCCTTGAGAATAAGGCTTCCCACGCCATCCCAGCGAGCTAGGAACCTGCAGCCCTGGGTCACTCTTGTCCCAAGAAATGCTGTCTGAGATCACTAGCAGGAGGGGATGACCGGTGACGTGCCAACGCCCGCTCACGGCACGTCGCCACGGGCATTTCCGCATGTGTGCTGTGTTTCCTGGCGTTTTCCCGGAGGTGGCCTAGCCGTCCCGACCAGAAGTGGGACGATTCTCACTGCGTCTCCTTTGAACTGTCCTGGCTACGACAGCAGAGCCCAGTCACCCGGTGGGGAAGCCGCGAGCAGAGTGTAAGCACGGAGCTTGGCCCCAGGCGGCCCCACTCACCCTCTCTATCGCCAAACCCTGGAAGGCCCCCCGAGGGAGGGGAGCGCGTTAGCAGAAGCAGCAGCCGGTGTGGGTAATGGCGAGCAAACCTCGAGGTTATCATGAGGCGACGCTGTTGGAAAACGGCTTGGAACTGCCTTTTCTGCCACTCACGACAACGAGAGCACCGAAAACCTTGTCACACGACAAAGGAGCAGGCAGGGTCTGTCGGATCTGGTCCCGGCTACCGTTACAAAATGTCACGGGCAGGAAGGTGGAAGGCAGGCGCTGTGCCCTCACCACTCCGGCTGGACGCTGAGGCCGGGTGCCAGCCGGGCGGGCGTCCCTGAGGCTTCCCTCCTGCCCTGCAGACGGCCGTCCTCCTGGGTCAGGAACCCCGCTCCCCGCTCCCCTCGGCCGTCTCCACCAGGCCCCGGCTCTGACGGAGGGGCGGGCACAGCTCACACTGTAATCGGTCTCCGCCCAGCTGGAGCCGAGAACGGGGCTCAGGTGCACAGAAACGTGCTACGTGCGACGGCCGTGGGAAACAGCACTTTTTAACACTCGTCTGTTTTAAAAGTTAAATAAAACTCTGTCTCTCCAGCAAGTACACGCAGCCTAGAGCAGAAATCTTTTAAAAGAAAAAGAAAAATTCCAAGCAGCGAAGGTCATGTAGATTACACAAAGAAGCTTTCACGGGACCAGCAGGTGGCGTGGTGGCTGAGGGCACGGGACCTGGCAGCTTGCTTCCTCACTCTCTCTCTCTCTCTTTCTCTCTCTCTGGTGAACGCATGTGCCCTATAGCAAATTAAATAATGATAATTGTCATAAATAATAAAGAAATAATTCCTTTTAAAAAAAGGAAAGGTCCTTCAAAGAAATAACAGAAAGTGCACAACCCAGTAGGAAAAACTGAGACCAGCAGGTAAGTTGCTAAAAAGCAGCCACCCTGGCCGATAAGCGAGGTCAGGGAAAGGCCTGCTATGGCAACAAAGCCGAGCTGCTCGAATTCAAGTTCGTCAGGCAAACAGGAAAAACGGAACTTGATGACTGGACACGGATCGCCAGAGCAGGGCAGTAATTCCACGCTGCGCCCAGGTTGCTGGGCAGGGCTGGCGCCGACGGGCACTTAATCCACGACAGACAAAACAGAAGCACTTTTTAACGTGCTGGCTTTCTACATGGCTTAAGACAAAATGCTTCTATTGTGGTAGTGGAAAACGCCATGAAAAGGGTGATCGCGTGAACTGTTAGCAACACAGCGTCGTAAATAACACATCCAGACACGCTTTAGTTGTAGAAATGCAGATCTACTGACTCAAAGGAGCAGGAAACTTTTGCATTTTAGGGGATGCACGGGTACAGAAGTGAAAACATAAAACTCACAATTCGATCAAAACAGAAAGAAGTTTCCTCTCCGAGACAGCCTGAACACAATAAATCACGTAGAACGATGAGTCTGGTTTCATCTTCGCTTACAGCGTCAGTCACCGCCCATTCCCGTCGTACACATGAAGAGTTAAGACCCAGGAAAAGCACCGTCCAGGGGTAGGCGGGCTTCCGCGGGCTTCGCCCAACCGCCTCGCCCCCTCCCGCGTGTCGTGACATTCGAGACAAGAGCTGAAGCACAGACCGTAAGCTCATGCCGGTGAGGGAGGGAGGACTCCTGGGGTCCCGTCAGATGAGAGCTGACCCCGGGTGGCTGACGTCCCTGGAGGGACAGTAGCTGCGACTGTGTAGGTGCTTTGTGGTCCCCGCGTCTCACAGCTCCGATGGCTCCCCACCTCCCAGGCTCCGCCTCATCACAACACTGATTAGTCTCCCTCATCAAGTGACGGGGACACCTTTCCATTCTCCATCCGCATCACGCAGTCGCATGGGAGATACGCACACTCACGTGGGAAGAACCAAAATCAGACCCACCTACATACCAGAACATGTTTTAAAAAGCAAAAACCTTATTTAGAAAAGTGGTGTCTAATAACAAAGAACGGTAAGTGCTCTTCGCCTTAGAAAAACAGACCAAACTTGAAAAAGAAGATTTCATTCCAGAGGACATACACTCACGAGAGCTCGAAAACATTTCTGCGTGGAAGCTGAGCGCCATGTAAACTCGGGGACCAGTAAGTGTTTCTACTGTGGGGCATCTGGCCACCTGGTGCCAGAAGGCGTCTTCAGAGATGTAAGTCACACGCATTGACCCAGAGTCATAACCCTGGACAAAGCCCGTGTCGGCATCAAACAGTCTCCACGTAAGGACATGGTGTTGAAGGCTGATGACAGAGAACTGTACTCTTCAGGTGTTTCAGGGAAATACACGTACATGCACATACACACATATGTATATGTGTGTGTGTGTGTATATATATATATATATATATATATATATAGTTGTCTTTTGATATGATATATATTTTAAAAACATTTAACACCCTTCCCTAGTATAAATTTTTCATTAAAATGCTAGTAGCTTTCTTATTTTGAGAACACAATTAAATCTCAAAGCCTCAGAGAACCAAGATTTAAAGCACCGTCAGATGCACAATTTCTCGGCATTTCCTGTTTTCCCCACGCCCTCTCTCGGCTTCGCCCGGAAGAGACTTAGCTCCCGATGCCGTGTCTGAGGGGCTGAACGTCCTACAGCGTGCGAGTGTGCCTGGGAAAGCACTCAGTGTACACCTACACCTACACATTATATTTCTGTTCTGACCGGCACCCGCTCAGATGTGACGCTTCCTGTTCAGCAATTAATCTACTTTTTAAACTTTGTTTTCTCTATTTTGAGGGGGAGAAATGGAAGTGTAGAACTCATTTCTTTTTTCAGGTTTTTGTCACAGGGCACATGCACTTGCTGGAGAGACAGAGACAGTGAGAGGGAAAATGAGAAATTACCCCCAAGGGGGAATGACCACAACACAGTCCCTTCTCCTCCATCCTCCTCTTGGGAGGATTTTGGACATGTACACACATGCACCTGGCGTGATTTTCAAGTCCCTGGGTCTGGGATCCGAACCATGTTCAGCCATGTGAGAGTCCAGCGGCTTAGCCACTACACCACCTGCTGGCCCCACAGAGTTCTACGGGGGCTCTACTAAAGTTACTTTAGTCAAAATCTTTATTTTCCCTGCAAAACCCCTAATATTCTAATTTTACTAACAAACCAGTTGTTCACAAGTGTCTTAAAATCTGAGTAAGTTTCAGAAAGTGGCTTCGTCACGTAAAAACGACGAAACGTGTACAGCATCACAAAGCACCGCCTGAAGGCCTTCGGTGGTTACCACAGAAACCTGACGTTTCAGCAGCGCCCTCTCCACTGCCCGTGAAACCTAACTGAGGTCTCTTCCGTCCACTCCTGGGGATGGGCCAGGTGTGTCCGGAAGGCCACTCCCCGCACAGCCGGTCTGTCCGCCACGTCCACGGAGAATCTGAGAGTATGCCTCATCCTTCTGTTACACTGAGCTCCGAGGTGACGGCCACGGTCTTAGTTCTCTGTGAACGACGCCCTCCTGGTCAGGTGACGCATTCTCACGTTCTCTTTCTCTTTTCGGAACAGGTGTCTGCACAGTGTCTCAGAGTGAGGAGTGGGCGTCCTGTCCCCCAGGGTGGGTCACGGCTCTCCCTTGCCGACAGGCGGTTAAAACGTGCGCACCAGCGAAGAATGGGCCCCATTTGTAAGATTTCTGCGACAGTGACTGTGGCCTGTACGTTTATGTCAAATGTCAAATCTGCTTTTTCATGTAAAATGTCAATGTTGTGCTTTATTAAAATAACTCGTAAGGAGTTCCCTGAAATGTAGGCTTCTCAGGGTAACGAGGGGAGGAAGAGAGATGACTAAGGGAGGGGAAAAGAGGGAAATTCTTCCTTGAAGGAAGAAAAGAGAATGACCGTGATTGTTAGCTATCATTTCTCCCATTTAATCTCCTATGTTTATGAACTACGGTAAATCGCTAACCCCAGACCCAGTTACAGGACGAGAATTTAACATTAAAGGACCAGTTTTCCACCTGCTTGGGCCATGGGAGTGTGAGTGGTTGCCCACAGACCAGCGCCTGTTACCGTCCTGTTCCGGAGAACAGGCCTGCGGGTAGGAACACAAACTGCTAGGCTGTCGGAAACGCCATGATATGTTTCTCTACGTTGTTTCCCGACAACCTAATAGACTACACCAGGAACACCGCACCCCCTTATAGCTCATCCCCCCAGGTCCACGTATCTGTGTGTCATTCTCTCTCAAACACTGTCATATTATCATCTCTGCTTATGCTTTCCTTTATGAGGCAAATACTAAAATAGCAGTTTGGGAAAATACGTCTCTTTTCTACAGTATTATTAAGTGCTCCACGTAAGTGCCAGCTCTGCTGATTTCTAATGGTTGATTATAAAATCTTTTAAACTTAAAATTCATGTTGAATTTTATGAAAACACTAGACTAGAACTTGAAATTTCAAAGTTACAGCTTCTACAGAATTACAAAATATACTCTTCTCTGAGAAAGCTACCTTATTTCTATGTGTAAGGAAGAATAGCGTCATCTCTTGAGAATCCCACCGGCAAATGTGGGTGTGCTTCTCCCCGTACGGTCCTTCCAAGGCAGCAGCCAACTGGTTGCATCAAAATCATGATGGGAAATGGTGCGGTTACGATCATATTAAAAGTGTTTTCAACAATTTTTAACAGAGGGCTTCTAGTTATAGAAACGAATCAGCTTGAAAAGGTGCATATAACCAGCTAGGAAATTAATATTTGCTGATACCTCTTGGGGCAAAAATATCTTAAGGCAGTCCTGACAGAAATAAGGCGAAAGCGAGGAAAGCAGAGACATCACGCACTCTTCGACAGCCTCCTGTTCTCTGCCCATTGCACTGTCTGGTCTGTGTGAAAATCTGTCAGGAGGAACTCAATCTCTGGAATAGCCAGCATCGAGTTTTCTAGTACAGTAGCGTCTGGGAGGAGAGAGACGTACTGCTGGGAGGGCAGCCTGGGCCCGTGGTCCGAGCACTCGGAACCACCCAGCCACGTCGGCCATCGGCCTGGTGTGCCCTTGTGACTGTGCAGCGTGTGCGCCATGATGGCCCCAGCACCGCGGAGGGCAGGAGCACACGGCCCACCGCGCTCCCCACGCGCGCCCCCTCCTTCCACGATGCACGTCTCACCTGGTCTTTTTAGTTCGCTGAGGGTGGATTTGGGCAAAGAAGGAAGGAAGGAAGGAAGGCCAAGGAGCCAGGGAAACAGTCAGTCTCCTGCCATCTCCAAATTATCTCTGAAACTACGTCGCAATTTGTCCATTCAAGAGTTTATTGCTTTAAGAAGAGTACATGCTTTCCTGTTACCAAAGTCTTCGCGACCCTGTGCCTTCCTGGAGAAGCTTCGCAGAGAAAGCTGCCCTGTCACGGTGCCGCGTCTACATCTATAATAAAACGCACCACGGGGCGATCCTGTTTCTTCCCTTTACCAAGGCAAGTGGCCGATTGGCGTCCAGGGCCAAGTCCCCTCTGTCCCCCCTATTTAATTTTTATAAATGACTCTTTAAAAATATATGCCATAAAAATAAGCCACCCTCTTCAGCAGCTGCCACAAACTTCCCAGTCCTCCCGTCAGGCTCTAGTTTTGTGATCCAGTAGGTAGAACTCAACCGTATCACGACAGCATGTCCTGCTTAGCAGTAACTATGTGCTCCGTATCCAACCCCTGCCGCCCCTCCTCTGGCCACACGCTCGCCTTGAAGCCCTCTACGCCACCACAGCGCGGTCCTGCCCCTGCTCGTGGCCTTCATTTTCTTGCGGGCTGGTGACTCTCACTTCGGGCCGCGGCGGTCTTTGAGGGTCCACGTCGGCCTGGAGGGAAGCAGAGCACAGCGAAGGCACTTTACACCTGGGTTTACAAAGGCTGCAGAACTCAGGAGGACAAACCCTCCACACTCTTTGATCGTATAAACCCTCGACTAGAAAGAGCGGACTCCCGTGGACCTGACCTGCCGTCCCCGGCGGACACGCCGTTCTCGGGACTCGACCAGCACAGAAGCCCTGCCTGGGACCCTGTCCACTACTGCTCTCAGCAGGTTCTCTCCTCACACTGCAGGCTCTACTTCTCTCAATGTTTTTAAAGGTCCTTTAGAGTTTTCCTTTCCTCCTCCTTTTTTCTATTTTCATTGCCTGAGGACATGCATGCTTGCAGAGACGGGGAGAGAGAACCCCACTGAGGCATGGTCACGCTACAACCTTTTCCTCCTCCTCCACACCGCGGGATCTGGGCACACACACACGTGGCCCGCCAGTGGGTGGGGCTGGGATTCAAACCGCAGTTGGCCACGCGGGACCCAGCTTTCCCTGTTCAGCATCTGACACTACGCTCTGGGGCCGGCTCAAGCTTACCTTTTCAATAGCATCTTTATCCTTTCCGGGGTACAAGGGACAGGGACAGAGCCAAGGCGAGAGGAGAACATGGCAGCTCTACCCTCGAGTCCCACTGCTCCATCTCCGGGGCACGTGCACCCCTAAGTTCTGTTTCCGGCCAGAGTTCACGGTTCACTGATGGCACCTGCCTCAGGTACCAGAGCAGCGGCAGGGTGGCAGGTACCATCGAGCGCCACACAGACGAGATAGGACAGACAGTGCCGAGGCGGCATCTCAGTAGCCACCGTCCCTGCCACTTGACCTTTCCCGTTATTGATGACACCGTCGCATTTACTGCGTCACCGGGAAAGCCACGATGCATTTTCGCATAGAAAGATACGGCATGACTTTCCTGATGACCTACTACAGAGCGCCTTTCCCCGACCAGGCTGAACACCGAGGGTGCAGCGTAGAACGAGCTGGTTTTCAAACCTGCCCCGTGAAGTCCCCCCCCTCCCCGAGAAGAGCTGCCAGTCAGGAGGACAAGGGCAGCGCCAGTCCCCAAGGCCCACAGGCCACAACGCTACCTCACCCTGCACGCGCTCTGCCACGCGGAGCAAAGTGCCATGCAGTAGACTAGGTTTGCAGCCATTTGGAAGTACAAAATCCTTTTGTAAAAATTAACTATTGATTTACAATTTATAATTCATACGAACACGGCTCTTCCTACTTGGTATGCGTTAAGCACACCTACAGTAATACATTAGGGAGAAGGAAAATGAAATATATCATTGTTCTTAATGAAAGATGAGTCAGATATCGAGTAAACCTCCGTGAGCGACTTCTGTCTTGCCCACCGGCCGGTCCTTAAAATCTCTAACCGACCACAGATCGGGCAGCGGCTCATCGGGGTCTCCAAGAACCTGCATCTCCCCTCATTACCTGCCTCAGACACCCACACCGTGGGCCCTGTGCCCGATCTCTAGCAAAGCCCTTGGTTTTCTCCCATGTTTTTAATGTTTCTTTTTTTTTTTAATGTTTCTCTTTTTAGTCGACACACTTTAGTTACTTATGGCATATACGATGTTTAAAATATGTTTATGTTGTGAAATGGCTAATTCGAGCTAATCCCTATGCATTATCTCAATACTTATCAGCTTTTATAGTGAGAACACTTGAAACCTCCTCTCGGACTGATTTCAGGACCACAGTACGTTATCGGCTCTGGTCACCGTGTTGTACAGCAGAGCTCTTGAACTTACCCCTCTTGCCTAAGTGAAATTCTGCAGCTTTTAACCCACCCATCCCCTACCCCTGAGCCCTGAGCCCCGAGCCCCGAGCCCCAGGCCCTCGGAACCGCCACGCTGCCTCCTGCGTCTGTACTTTCCAGACTGCAGGCGTACTGAGCTCGTGCGGCGGCTGCCTGTCTGCGCCCGGCTTATCTCACCTAGCTGTGTCTTCCAGGTTCACCTGTGTGGTTACAAATGGCAGGACTGTTCTTAAGTGCTATTTACTGAAGATGGAAAGGCAGGAATCCATTCACTTCTGACAGGTCGATCCAGGCCCCACGCTGAATGGAGCTCGGCCACCGGGAAGGACACGCAGTGGGCCTGGCTGCCAGGTCCACACGCAATGGCACTTGGTGTCCCACTGCACATGCATCGAAGGCTCCTGCCACAGAGCTGTGGACACCTGCTCTCGGAGCTGCTGGGCAGTGACGCTGGGGCCGTGGGGACCATCCAGGCTTTTCTACACAGGACTGTGCGACCTCACTTCGGGGAAAGCTGGAATGAGTCGTGCCAGCGTGCTCACTAAGAATAGGTCAGGGGCCAGCAGATGGGGTAATGGTTATGTCTCTGGACTCTCACGTAGTTGACCGTGGTTTGAGTCCCAGACCTGATGGCTTAAAACTCATGCCAGGTGCCTGTGTGTGTCCAAAATCCTGAGAGGAGAATGGAGGAAAACGGACTGCAGTGTGGCCATCGCCCCCAGGGTGGGGGGCCTTCTGAACTTCCCCCTCTGTCTCTCTCTGGCAAGTGCACACACCCTGTGGCAAGAAAACAATCCTAAAAGCAGTGAAGGTGTGGTACAGTCACCCACGGGTTACCGGCGACTGTGCCGTCACTGAGCACCGGCCACAGCGCGTCCTGCACGCGGCCACCACTCAGCTCGCACCTCCTAAGGGGCTGGGACAGAGTCAGTGATAAGTAGGCACGAAGACCACAGCCACCATAGTATCAGGGATGAGCAGGCCCAGGCCTCCTTCAGAGAGGACGGTCCTGAGGGAGGCGGAGCTCGATCCGATGGCTGGGCAGGAAGGGAGGGCAGAGTGGGCGGTGGGGACGTGGCCGACTCCACCCCGCCTCGTGCTGGGAGACAGCGTGAGCCTGGCAGCCGCCGGGCCGTCATCAGCACGGAGCTCCCCTGATTTCTCGCTTTCTGTCTCTCTGTCTGTCTCTGTCTGTCTGGAGAGCGCACGCGCCCTATAGCAAAAACCTCTCAAAAAAAAAAAAAAAAAAAAAAAAATCCCACCGGAAATACTCAGCGGCAAAGCAGCCGGTGGAGCAGAGGTGGTGCTGACCCCGCCGGGCCTCGGTCTCGGTGGTCCCGACGTTCTTTTCTGGGCTGCATCTCCCCTGGCCTTATTGTATCTCACTCTGGCTCCTTTACTACGCCTGTTCTTACAGGGCTCTGCAATCTCTACAATGAGGCAGGAGACCGATGACGGGTGGACAGTGGATGGAAGGACGGGGGCTGACAGGACAGACATACGGACGGCCAGGTAGGAGGTGGCAGTACTTGTGAACAGAAAAAAACTGAGTAGGGAATGCCGTGAACCAAATGGTATTAGATCTCCTCTACTCATCCGCAAGCAGTGGCTTCCACACGAGTCCTAAGTGCTCTGGTAATCCCCTACGTGCAACCAACCTGTGCGCACACGTGCACACACACACGCACACAGACACATGGACACATACTCACACATGCACACACACACGTGCATGCACACACACGCACACGGACCATACTCACACAGGCCCACACATACACATGCACATACACGTGCATGCACACACACGTGCATGCACACACACATACTCATGCATGCATGCACACACTCTCACACACATACTCACACATGCACACACACGCACACACATACACATGCACGCACACACGCAAACATAGCGAAAGCAGTAGGAATACCTCATCTTGTCCGTCAGCCCCCTGAGCCTTCTCCTCGTCCACGGCCGGGCGACTCTCATTAGTAACCTGATCCAGTTCCTCTCCATTTTCTTCGTCGGTGCCTCCGTTCATGCGAGCAGGCCCTGCCTGCTCCTCGCTGTGGCCCAGGGTCTCCGTGACATGCTCGGGGGCACCCGAGGCCTCCCCGCCCGCTCCGGCTCCGGCTCCGGCGTCACCACTCGTCCCCAAAACGCCGTCTCTCGGCTCTGCGCCCCTCTTGGCTTTCTCTCCGTCTTCCTCCTCGTCCACGATTTCTGCCGGCCTCTGATGAACCAAAAGGAACAACGCACATGAGCATGAGTGTGACAGCGAGTCCCGGGGCATGTGACGGTGACCTGGTCACTATGTACCACGGGGGAGGTGTCCTCGCTGCCCAGATGGGACGTGCTCACACTCGCTGGCCACCTATCATGTGCCGCCCTCCGCAGGCGTCTGCTCCTCATGACCGTGAGGCTGGCCTCGCTCCTACTGCGGGTGACACAGCCGAGGCACGGAGCCAGGGCCTGGCACGAGTCGCCCTGAAGCAGAGCGGCAGCCTTGCACGGATCGTCTTCGCGCTACCACTTCAGGGCACCGGGAGCTCTCCAGGAGGTGCTCTCCCGCTGGGCGGGCAGACGGAGGGAAGCTGGCAGAGGCTGGTGGGCCACGGCGAGCCCCGCGGAAGCGTGTGGCTCTGCCACCCCCCACGAAAGGCTGAGCACAGGCGGGCTGGGCCGCGGGTTCTCCAGCAGCGACGCTGGGTCTGCCCTGCCCGCTTTCCTCTGTCTTTTCTCACTCCACAGCCCTTCCCCTCGGGGTGCCCTATCTCTCCGCCCTCGGGCAGGGCAAAAAACGGCCAAGTCTGAACTAAGCAGGTGACTCCAGGGCCAGTGCTCGGAGTCCCCAGGGCAGACAGGAGGCCAGCAGCAGGGTGGCCAGGTCTGATGGGGATGTCTGGCCCAGAGGAAGACGTTTCTTTTTCTGTTTCATTTTCTTAAAAAACGAGTCTCTGTGGAGAGACGGCAGAGAGGATCGTGCGCAGTGCTCAGGCTGGGGGCGACGGCGGAGCGAGGACCGGGGTTCGGGGACACGGGCTGTGGGCGCCTGACGCGCAGTGCCTAGGAGAGTGGAGGGCTAAGCTCCCAGTGAGCACAAAAATGAGCTGCCCGAGAAACTACTTAGCTTCTCCAGGAAAAGAATCCACACCAGGGCATTCTGCAAGTCCTAATTACTCGGCACGTTCGCTGTCACGTGGGTGCATGTGTATCTGGGGAAAAGAGGCAGGAGGCCAAGACCCCGACCTGGGCACACGGGAAGGTCCCCAGGCCGAGCTCTGCTCGGGCGCTTCCTGGCTTGCTCCAACTTCTGCCAGTACCAGGTTCTACATCTAGAAACTGGGAGGTTAACTAAAGCGCCGTGCACATTACAGACCCTGAAAAACACGGACTATAATTCACTCTCCTGAACTTAAATATTTCTCCATAGACATCAATAAAGTAGCGTTTTTTTTTAAGTTCACATAGAAAGTACACAGGACCCATTCTATTGAGTCACCTGGGAAATCACAACGCGTCCCTGCACAGAAAAGTGCCCGTGACCCTCCCACGACCTGACGTGCTGGGACCTCCAGATCTCCACCTGGGACAGGTCACCACGTCCTCTGGCCTCTGTAAAACAAAGCTTTGAGACTCACTTAGCCCCGACCTCTCCTCCAGTTCTGGAAGCCCGTCCCTTCTACTGACCAAATGCCTGTAAAGTGATTTCTATAGTCTTCTTGTGAAACTTAAAATCATGCTCTAGATTTGGGAACTTACAAAAAGAAAGCAGGAAGGAGAAAGGGGCAAGAGCACAACAGTTAGAGCCACGAATGCCAACCTTTCATCAAAAAAGTCTCACGTCTGACTATGTGATACCACAAATAAACATTTTTAGAATTGTTTATTTAATTTTATTTATTATTACTATCTTTAATTTCCTATAGAGTGTGTGTGCTAACGAGAGAGAGAGAGAAAGTAAGAAATCAAGCCACCAGGCCTGGGACTCAAACCGCAGCTGGCCATGTGGGAGTCCAGTGCCTTAACCACCACACCACCTGCTGGCCCTGATACCACAGATAAACTTTTTAAATGAAGGAGAAAGCTAGCTGTTCCTCTGGTATTATGAAAATCACAGCGTGTATCCTTGTGTGGACTAAACAATGCAGTGAGGCCGTGTTCAAATTCTCTCAGATGTGTCAGTTCAAATGTAGTGTAAGTCTCAGCTGACCCTGAGCATGCTACCCTTGGGAAAGCCAAACGTTGGACAGAAACTCGGGCTGGAAGGGGGTGGATCTGCCAGATGTGCTGAAGGAGAAGGCAAAGCTTTATGAAACATGATCCCCAGTGCTCGGTAAGGGGTTTCTGGTTTGTTGCATGTAAGATCTAAATGACTGAAGGTGAGAGAAATCTCCAACCTTCAAGAGAGTAACATTCTCCTGTCTCTCCACCATCTCCTTGTCTCTCTCTCCAAAGAGAGCGAAGAACAGCAAGGCCTTGAGGCACACACACTGGAACTAATAAGGAAAGAAGAGCGTGCCAAGGAAGAGGTGGGTACTGCCGTTATCAAAACAGGGCAGAGGACATCTTGCACGTGGGAGTCAGGTGCGTTTCTATACGCTAACAATAAGCAAAGTGAAAAGTAAGTAATTCCTCTTACAATGGCTTCAGGAAGAATAACATACTGAGGAATTGACTTAACCAAGGAGGCAGAAGACTCATGCAATAGACACTGTAAAACACGGCTGAAAGAAATTAAAGAAGACGTAAATTAGTGGAAGTATATCCCATGTTTATGGATTATTAAGATGTTAGTACTACCCAAAGTGGTCTACAAATTCATTGTAACCTACTGAATATCAAAATCCTAGTGACATGTTTTGCAAAAATAGATAACCCATCCTAAAATTCATATGGAATTTCAAGAGACCTTGAATAGCCAAAACAATCTTGAAAAGAGAAGATCAAAGCTGGAGAATTCACACTTTTTGCTTTCAAAAGTTACTACAAAGCAAAACCAGCCAAACTCAGGGTGGTAACGGCATAAAGACAGACATATAGACAACTGGAATAGGACGGAGAGACCAGAAACAAATCCTCAGGTATGGTCAAGTAATTTTTTGTCAAGGGGGTCAAGGCCATTTAATGGGAAAGACTGTCTTTTCAGCAAATGGTGCTGGGAAAACTGGATAAACAAGCTCGTGCAAAACAATGAAGGTGGACCCTCACCTAACACCATACACAAAAATTAACTCAAAATGGATCAAAGGCCTACACGCAAGATCTAAAACTATAAAACTCAGGGCCAGCACATGGCAGAGAGGTTACGTCGCTGGACTCCCCCACATGGCTGACCGTGGTTCGAGTCCCAGACCTGGTGACTTGAAAATCACACCAGGTGCATGTGTGTGTGTGCCGAAGATCCCAGGAGAATGGAGGAGAAGGGACTGTGGCGTGGCCATCCCCCTGGGGAGTGATTTCTCACTTTCCCTCTCACTGTCTCTCTCTCTCTCTCTCTAACAGGCACATAGGCCCTATGGCAAAAAGCTCTTAAAAAAAAAAAAAACTATAAAACTCTTTGAAGACAAAACTAGGATAAAATCTTCATAACATTTGATTTGGCAGTGACGTTTTTGGATGTGACATGAAACACGAGTGACAAATATGCAAACATTTAAAAATGCAGAGAAATTAGAACGTCTGCCCCAAGCAGTCGGAGAGTCCTCCACTGTGACGCGAGAGTGGCCGTCGGCGCTGCTGCTCTTCCGGTCACTGCGGTAAGGACAGTGGCCACAACCCACGGGCCTGCAGAGCGTCCCCGACCTCACAGCAGAACAGGGCTGGTTCCCATCAAAGACGCTCGGTGTGGCCTGCGAGGAGCGTGTAAGGGCGGTTCGGTCACGTGCCTGGGGCGATGCGTGCCGAAATCCGGTCGTACAGGGCGCTGACCGGTGAGCGCAGATCCCCCCTGCTTATTTCTGAAGGCTGGATCTCTGTACGTCGCTCTCTTAGAGACTGGTCTAGCCCTCACTGTGCCTAACCGCGCCTGCTCGCAGCAACTCTACTTTTGGTTTTAGAGAAAAGGTATAAAGCGTTTATTATTGAAAAATATTAATAAAAACGAAAGCCCTGACTCACTGAGCTGCTGATGCACCTGGAGGTAGGCCCCGCCCCCAGAGACTGCGGATGAGCGCTTGCTGGGCCTAGGTGACCGCTGCTGAGCGCGCAAGGCCCGGTTCCAACTGCAGCAGGTAGCATGCCGCGCTCCAGCGCCCGGCCTGTGCCTCCTGGCCTCACCTCCGGTACCCCCGGCCCCCGAACGCTTGCTTCCCCTTTCACTGCGGAGGATTGCCATGTACACCCTCCTCTCTCTCTAAGGAAGAAGCCAGCAGCCCTGAGCCCAGGCGCCGTGCCCCTCCCGGCTTTCCCCACGACTAACAGCAGCCACGTGCTCTCACCCCGCACTTCCAGCAGGCCCCCCGAGCGACAGCTTCAGCTGTCACCAAATCCGGCTGCATCTGGTCAGTTCAGATTTAAAGGAAGCAAGATTCTGGTGCTGAAATCCCAGACTATCAATTTAGATAAGGTGGCAACATTAGTCAAAAGACTTACAATCCCTTAAAAATATCCTGGGTCTGAGACAAAATGTATTCTTACTACAACGTACAATTCTGGACAGAAAACAAACCACTACTGCAACACAGCTGTAATGAATAAATGAAAAGCATTAAATTATTAAGGATGTTTGCAGCGTGTACACCCATCAACTCAGCCGGAAGGCACCCTGGGCTTCACAGAGAGAGAGAGAGAGAGAGAGAGAGAGAGAGAGAGAGAGGGAGAGAGGGAGAGAGAGACCTCTCCTTCCATCAGAGGTGGGTGTCCACACAGAGGGGACGACACCCTCAGGTGAGAAGAAATGCAAGTGGCAGGAAGGGCCGGCTGCTGCGCCCGCCTCCCCCAGCTCTGCTCTCACTGCAGAGGACTCCCGCGGGGAGCTGGTGCCTCTCCGGGCCCAGAACCAGCAGCCTGGCCATGGGGGCCTGGCCGAGCAGAAGCGGCCTGCAGAGCGGGAGCACTGGACTCCGCCTCACTCCCTGCACCAGTGGGTCTCACGGCCCAGGGGTGGTTTCCTCCCCAGGCCCTCGCTCGGGACACCCAGGACAAGGCGTGCGTCTGCCGGTGTCTGCCACAGCTGAGTCACCCAGCCAGCCGCAAACACCTGTCCTGTCCGGGATGAAGTGGCCCGGGGCTGGCGGAAAGGCGGCGGACACCGGCCTCAGGCCAGTGAGCTCTCGGTGGCCGTGGAGTCCCCTCGGAATCAGGGATAGAAGGAACGACCTCTCAGGACCGAAGTGAGGACAAGCAAGACCAGGTGCGTGCGGAAGCCCACTGGAAAGCACGGGCACGTGTGTTCCCTGTGACCACTCCGTCCTCGCCAGCATGTTCCCTGTGACCACTCCGTCCTCGCCGGCAAGCGTGTTCCCTGTGACCACTCCGTCCTCGCCGGCGAGCGTGTTCCCTGTGACCACTCCGTCCTCGCCGGCATGTTCCCTGTGACCACTCCGTCCTCGCCGGCGAGCGTGTTCCCTGTGATCACTCCGTCCTCACCGGTGAGCGTGTTCCCTGTGACCACTCCGTCCTCGCCGGCGAGCGTGTTCCCTGTGACTACTCCGTCCTCGCCGGCATGTTCCCTGTGACCACTCCGTCCTCGCCGGCGAGCGTGTTCCCTGTGACCACTCCGTCCTCGCCGGCGAGCGTGTTCCCTGTGACCACTCCGTCCTCGCCGGCGAGCGTGTTCCCTGTGACCACTCCGTCCTCGCCGGCGAGCGTGTTCCCTGTGACCACTCCGTCCTCGCCGGCGAGCGTGTTCCCTGTGATCACTCCGTCCTCACCGGTGAGCGTGTTCCCTGTGACCACTCCGTCCTCGCCGGCGAGCGTGTTCCCTGTGACCACTCCGTCCTCGCTGGCAGTGAGAAAGGCCCTCCCGTGGGGGACGGGAGGCTGCAGTCCCTCCTCTCCGCTTTCCTACGGGGCTGTGCACGCATGCACACCCGCTCGATGTGATTCTCAAGCCGCCGGGTCCAGGCCCAAACTGCACAGCTGGCCGTGTGGGGTCCGGCTGCCTTACCCTGGTCCTGTTTCTCGGGCTTTGTTTTCCTCCTTGGCTGTCCACTTTCAGAAGTGACAGAAAGGTGCCAGGCAGCGCTCCCACTGAGGATGGCTCCCACAGTGTCGTGGCTCTGTCCCTGGTTGTGACGGCAGGGCGATGGCAGCCAGGCGAGGGCAGACAGTGCCAGGTGTGTGGGCGGCACAGACACGTCTCAGCGTCTCTCGTCTCTTCAGTCCCGCCTGTGGGAGGGCACGGCCGCCCCCCCCAGAACGGGAGGCAGAGCCGCGGGAAAGGTCACATGACTTGCTGAGGGGGACGAAGCCCGGGGTGACAACACTCAGCCCCACGTCCCTATTGAAGGGCAGTGGCCATGGGTGGTTTAGACCCTGGATGAGGCCCTCGTGCATGACTGACACCTGAGGAGGACCGTGCTCCCTGCAGACAGAGGCCTGAGGCGGACTCTGTGACCTGCGTACTGTCCTCTGACCTGCGGGCTGTCCCATGGCCGGGGCAGACGCACTCCTCGGTGTCTGGGCCTGAACTGCCCTGCCTCCCCGCGCATGTTCCCATGTTCAAGTCCCAAGCCCTGAGCTCCCCCAGATGGGACTGTATTTGGAAGCAGGGTCTTTAAAGGCCATTAAGGTAAAGGACCAGCAGATGGTATGGTGGTTACATCTCTGGATTCCTGTGGAGTTGACCGCAGTTTGAGCCCCAGACCAGGCAGCTTGAAACATGCCGGCACATGTGTGTGCGTGCCCAAGATCCCAAGAGGGAAGGGACGGCGGCATGGACATCCCCTCTGGGGGGGGACTTCTCTCTTTCTGCCTCCCTTGGTCTCTCTAGTAAGTGCATATGCTCTATAGCAAAAATCTCTCTTAAAAATCAATGTAAAAATAAAAACAAGATAAAGGTGATTAAGTTAAATCAGGTTGTTGGGGTGGACTCTGACCCAGTATTACAGGGTCCGTTAAGAAGGGGGCTTAGGACACGGGCACACACAGGCAGACACGCAGCACACAGGAGACACGGCCACCGCCAGCCACGCAGACGGGGGGCCCGGGGGCCACCCTGGGTGGCCGTTTCCAGGGAAGCCACACCGAGCCTCCCGTCAGGGCGCGGGCCTCCACTCCGAGTGCTCTTCGCCGCGTTCGTGCATCTCGCTCTTTACTCCGTAACCGACATTCCCAACAAAGGCCTGGTTGTACGGCAGGGCAGAGCTGTCTCCTGCCCTGCCTGGTGAGGGGAGGCGGCGGGGTACGGAGACCATGTGGGAACTACCCAGACTGTGGAGGGCGCCCGGCCCCCATCCCGTTCCTGCAGCCACTCCAGCCTCCACAGACAAGCTCGGGCGCCGTCTGACAGCCGCTCTGAGAGGAGCTGCGGTGTTTCCCGCACCTGTGTCAGAATTCGGGAAGGGCGTGGGTCCATGCTGGACACCTCGGCTCTCTGAGGTAAGGCACCAGCTGGGACTGCCTAGTTAAGGTGCCGTGTGACCACCGCCCGAGTCCCCGCCTGCCAGCCCTTCTCTGACACACAGACCTCGGGACCAGAGAGCAGAGCCGGCAAAGACGACAAGACCCCTCGGGGGCCGCTGCCCCGTGTGACGCTCGCCCCCCACGAGATGCGGGCAAGCGTGTGGTTGTCACGGAGTGGGGAGCGCTGTCCCTGCAGATTCGCGGCGGGGTTCAGGCGCAGGTGTGGAAGGTACACGAGTCGTCGCGCTTGTTTCTACTTCCGTCCCCATGGAAACTGAAATCGTCTCCTGCCCAAGCTGAATGAGGTGCTTTGAAATGACCAGTTTCCATTTTTCGTGACAGCGACGTCCCGCTCCTTTTCGGCTTAGAGAGAGGCGCTTTCACAGGAGGAGAGAGCAAAGGCTTTGGGCGTGGTTTGAAGTCAGAGACCTGCACCCTGGGGTTCTGCTCAGAGACCAAGCCTGTGGCTGCGGCGGAGGGACGCGACGGAAGATTCCGCCATCGATCTGGGCGCCGTCCCCACTCCCAGGCCCTGGACAGCCACCGGAGGCTACACAACGCCGGAAACTTGTCTAGAGGACACCGACAATTGGCAGGGAAAGAGTCCCAACACGTTTTCTCACGTTAGAAGTCAACCTTGACTTCCGTTCGTGTACGTCAAACATCCCCGGGGGCTGCGTGTGCAGGTTTAACCATTCCCACGAACTGATCAGGGCCAAGAACGGGCCACAGAAAAGCCCGCAGCTGGTGCCAGAGCAGTTAAAGCCAGCCTCGGCCCCACACAGCTCCAACGGGAGGCCGGCTCACTGGAGGTCGCGGCGCCGACCCAGGACGGGGAACGCGCTCGGCTCCGGGAGCAGTGAGGGCAGAGCGGCCCTGCTCAGGCAGACGTGTTGCTCACACGGATCACTGGAAGCCCCGGCCCTCACCGCGGTCCCGAGGGGTCCAGGGAGGCCAAGCCCCCAGGCCCCTGTGCTGGCTCTCCCTCCACCAGGCGCCACTCGGCGGGGAGGGTGGGACGAGAGGTTCAGACCAGGCTCCTCTGCTTCTAAACACGTCCCAGGTCCCCTTGGCAGGCTGCTCGCTGGGGTCGGGTCGGAGTCTGGCCAGAGGGAGGCGCCTCCTTTACCTTTCTGCACCTTTGTCATAGGTAAGAAAGGGGCTGGCAGGTGACGTGGTGATTGGAGCGCTAGACTCCCACATGGCCAACCACCATGGTTCAAATCCTGGAACAGGCAGCTTGCTTTCTCACTCTCTCTCTTTCTCTCTCTCTCTCCCTCTGTCTCACTCTCTCTCCCCTTGCTCTCTCTCATCAAATGGAAGAGTAATAATAAATAAGTAAATAAAATTAAATAAATAAATTTTAGAGAGGTTTTTGCTATAGGGCGCGTGCGCTAGCCAGAAAGACAGAGAGAGAGACAGAGAGACAGAAAGCAAGAAATCACCCCCCAAGGGGGGTGGCCACGCCACAATCCCTCCTCCTCCATTCTCCTCTCGGGATCTTGGGCACGCATGCACACGCGCCTGGCGTGAGTTTAAGCCACCAGGTCCGGGACTCGAACCGCGGTCAACTACATGGGAGTCCAGTGACATAGCCATTACGCTAACTGCTGGTCCCAAACACAGGATCCCTGCAGCCTGTGGGAACTGGAGTCCAGGCCCTCTGAAATAAACTTGGCCAGCCAAGAGACCTCTCGCAGGACAGCTGGCAGTGCCCTCCCTAGTGTAGACACCAAGAGAACAGATCATTCCGCTCTGAGGACCGTGTGAGCACACTCCCGCTTACACGCGCTCCCTCTGGTGCCTCAGTAAAGGCAGTTTGAGAAGACACGAGCCCACAGGGTTCCGAGGACTACGAGGACAGGAACGGAGAGGGGGTCGGTGGAGCCGTGGAGGGCCGAGGACAGCAGGCCCAGGAGGCTGTGCTGTGTTTAAGGTCGTGCCCCGCAGAGTGCCCGAGAGGACTTAGCTGGTGCGCACGGGGACAGAACGGGCAGGAAGCAGACCCTGGGAGGAAAGCACGGTCGTTGCTGGGCACGTGTCCCACAGGCGAGGTTACCTGATCCACTGGGACCTCCACCTGAGTGTCCTCGTCTTCCTGGACTTCCACTGCCCCCCGCGTCTCTGACCTCTCCGCTCCGGCCTTGAAGATGCCGTCATCTGTCATTGGAGAAGAGCACACAGTGAAGATCGAGGTCCAACGGTGACACCGTGTGGCCAGTGCTGCAACTACAGGTGACGGGATGGAGCCCCGGCTCCCTTTCTGTGGTCAGTTAGAGCCGGCCTAGGCTGGACCTGGCAGAGCAGAGCCCCGGCCCAGAGCCCTCCTGGCGCGGTGGCTCCTGACCTGACTGCAACCCCGCAGGGCGCTGGCGGGCGGTGACTGCTCCTTAGAGAGCTGCACGCCCCGGCGTGATGGGTGGCATCGTTCTATTCAGGGTAATGCGGGAAACGCTGCCCTGCGACAGTGGAGGTGACTTTCCGCCTCCCTCACGCACGCGCACCAATGTCACTTTTCCGCAGATTTGCACGGGGTTGGGCAACCTGTGACGTGAAGTCCGTGGCTGTCGGATGGCCCCGGATCTCTGGGACGCCGGGCTAAGCGCCGTTCACGTCCTCTCCCCTGGGAAGCCATAGCCACTTTCCGTTTGAAGGAAGGCCTCCCCTCGGCCTTCCCTCATCCCATCGGGAATCAGAGGATCCCAGGGCCGTCGCCGTTCTGTCTCCCGGCCTCGCGACGGGCCCAAGCTGCAGCCGTCCTCACAGAGGCTGTCCCCGCCCGGCTGAGGCCCTCCCGGGATGGCGCGCCCACCTCTTCCCGGTACTCTGTGACGCT
Organism: Tupaia tana; assembly: GCA_026018925.1. Lineage (NCBI taxonomy): Eukaryota > Metazoa > Chordata > Mammalia > Scandentia > Tupaiidae > Tupaia > Tupaia tana. Next base: position 14,209,915 of record JAKSZU010000024.1, on the reverse strand, counting down.
CTTTGATATCCTCGTGTGCAGGAAATAGGTTGCCAGCTTTCACCCCCACACTCCCCGTTTCCCAAATGGAGCTCACTCCCATAACACGTAACACTGCCGACGGGGGGCGGAGGCTCGATCATGCGTGGATCTGGTTTCACACTCGCTCAGGACCCGTTATACGTGAGGCCCAACGTGAGCCAAAGTGACCGCCGGAGACGTGGCGAGAGGGCCGGCGCCCCAGCTGCTCTCGGACGTCAGCACCGAGAGCCATCGATAATGACAAGTACGAGAAAACTGAAAGGGCCCTGGGAGGAAGTGGCGACCGTAGGACGTAGGCGGCACAGCTCAGGCCTCGACCAGGGCCTCGGTCAGGCACTCCGCACCCTCCCCGCTTCTCCTTCGTCACTGCCATCTGAACTGAGCGGCAGGGGTGCACTGCGGTCTTACTAGCACTGACGGTGCGACGGCCATGCGGCAGGTGCATGGGCTGGGGAGCACCCGCGTCCTGACCGACTCCGGGAGGGGTGCCCCGCCTGTACCCACGTGGAGGCGGTTAGACTGCAGCGGCACAGGTGCCTGGGGGCTACCGGGCTGATAAAGCAGGGGCCGACTCTCCCACACACGGCCCGTGGGCGCGGTCCCTGCCGGGGCGATCTGGCACGCATTCGAGACTCCCCTGGGCCTCTGCACGGACGTTAGCCACGTCTCGAGTGCCCACAAGCTTATTCTTGTCTGAGGCGTAGGCACTGTGCTTCCCCAGCCCTGCCCGGCCAGCGCAGCGGGGCGAGCTCCAGAGCCAGCAGCCTTCCCTCCCGCAGGCGGGAAATGCGCCTCGGACCTCTCCGTAGCAGGCTGTCACGGCGCCCGGCCGCCCAGGCCTGTCTGCCGTCGCTGTGTCCCCCCCCCAACCTGGAAGCACTTGACGGGATAGTGGGGGGGTGAGTTTGATGAGGAGGGGGGGGGGGGGGGCCCGCACAGGGCCAGGCTCGACACATCACGTTCTCTGCGGCCCGCAGAAACGGCCCAACGGCGTCTGCATCCAGGTCCCTGAAGGTGTCGGTCGGTGACCGCACGTCGCAAAGGGAAGGAGGCCACAGACGCGAGGGGCTGGCCCTGACGTGGGGAGAGGAGCCTGGCCTACACGCGTGGCCCTCTTCAGCACTGTAGATGGATCTGCTTCTGCTCGTTGGGCAGTCAGGGCGAGGCCTCTTGCATCTTAGCATTCAGGTGTTCATATCCTCTCTGCAGCCATTGTTGAAGAAGATGATCAATTTTTATCAGCGTTGTCTCACTACAGATATACCTGAACCTTCATCTCTGGTTCACCTTCCACCTTCACATAAAACGCTCAGCACGCCTTCTCTCCCTACACGTGACGTCTGCAATTCAACGAACTGCTGTCAATGAGTGGCACAGAAAAACCAATTTTCCGTAAGATACATTCCTCTGCAATATCTGCGGCGTTCTGAGCTTTATTTAAGACAGACTGAGACAGGCCCATTTAGGCCATCCTATTGAACCTCTTCGTAAGATGATTATCTAACCATAAATATGTCCATGTATCAGCAATCGATACCCATTCAGATAAATGACGACACTTTAATTTAGTAGCAAATGTGAGAGAATCACTCAAACATCAAATGGCAAGTCATCAATGAGAAACAGGTCTCGGCCCCCACCGAAGACGGGGAGTGAGTGAGTCGTAAGGCAGTCCCCCGTCGGGCCCGCTCCAGAAAGGACACGCAGAGTGGGCCGAGGGGAGCAGCCGGCGTCCCTCCCACCGTGACCTAGCACTGACGGGCTGACGGGCGCCCTCCGGGTCTGCGCCCTTCCGTTCCGGTCCATGACCTAGAGGTGTGGCCTGTACCCGTGACAAGAACGTGTGTGTGCTGTACTTTAGAAAAGGTAGTCTATGTACAATTTCTGTCTGTCAATGTTTAAAATAAATAAAAAGTAAAACTTTGAAAAAAGAAGGGCAGAACCAGCAGATGGCAACGTGGCTACGTCGCTGGATTCCCATGTGGCCAACGGCAGTTTGAGTCCTGGACCCGGGCACGTGAAAATCAGGCAGGGCATGCGTGCATGTGTGCCCAAGATCCCAGGGGAGAATGGAGGAAAAGAGCCTGTGGTCACATGGTCACACGGTCACCCCCACCCGGGGGCAACTGCTCACTCTCCCTCTCACTGTTTCTCTGCCCCCAGCACACATGGCCTAAGGCAAAGACCTCTCAGAAAAGAAAGAAAGAAAGAAGAAAGAAAGAAAGAAAGAAAGAAAGAAAGAAAGAAAGAAAGAGAGAGAGAAAAGAAGGGAATTTTAACTTATGACTGGAATCTATCATCTAATAATTTCATTCCAAAAGGGAAAATTGGGGCCAGCCAGTGTTGTGATGGTTAAGGAGCTGGACCCTACGTGGCTGACTGCACAGTTCGAGTCCTGGACTCCACTGCTGGGCGTGGGGCAGGGGCAAGATCTCGAGAGGAGGGAGAAACGGAGGAGCGAGGATTGTCACACGATCATTCCCCTGGGGGCTTCCTCTCTTTCTCTCTGTGTGTCTCTCACCAGCAGACGCATTTGCTCTCTGGCAAATTAAAAAAGAAAACGGAAAAAGGAGAAATACAATTCACCTATTTATTTTAGTGTGTGGGGAGGCAGAAATAAAATGTCCTTTCATTGGCTTTCTCATTAAACTCTGTTTTTAAATATTTCTGATGCAGTGAGTGTGGTATAAATTAGCATCCGGTTGGTTACTGCAATACCTCGCGTACTTCCGGACGCAGTGAGACACGGATACGAGTGAGCCTGGAAACACCCATTTTTAGGATATGCGGAAATGCCGAGGGTCGAGCAACGTCTTTCCTCGAGCGTGTGCCGAGAGCAAGGCCAAGTGGTGATGCTAAAGGCCGGCTGCGACGCTGTGGGCACTGTCTGGGGCACTCGTCAGAGGCCCGGATGGCCGGAGGTGAGGAGCTATTTCCTGTCTGTCCCCCACGCGTGACACACGAAGACGCGCTCTGGTCCTCGGCCGCCCGCGTGGGAGGGTGACCCAGCACCGCAGTAACTGCCACGGTCTTTTATTAAAAGGTATTTGCTGTAAGGCCGGTGCGCTCGCCGGAGAGACAGAAAGCGTATTCTTTAAATAAATCCAGATTGGAGGGCAGTACAAAAACGTAACCTTTGGGGGAACAAGACAGGAGAGAGCCACAATTAAAAACCGACCACTCGGGCTGACACGAGGCGGGCATCGAGCCCGGGCCCCGAAGATTCGGAGAGAGGGACCGCTCGTGCCGTTCTCTCGGGGGAGGGGAGGGGATCGCTGAGCCTTCCTTATCCGCCCCACCCTGACCCTGAACCTCCGGCCATCGCTCAGCATAATTTTCTTCCAGATGAAGGAAAAGCAGCATTTTTTCCTGACCGAGGGTTTCGCTGTTGGAATCCTTCCATAAAAGGTGTAATTATGGCGATAACCACAGGTTTAATACCTGATTACATCAGGAACCTCCGTGGAAATAAAAATGTAAATGTGAGGTGGGACGGGCACTCGCACACTGCAGGAGAACATCGTAACAGTTTTATACTTAGCTCGAAAGCGAGGGGAAAAAAGAGGTGTCATTTAGGGTAAAGCAATTCTGAAAGACCGTCTGTTTCCCTTAGATGCCCCTGAAACGTACGTACATTCTCCTCTACTGAAAGAAGAGGTAAAATAAGGAAGGGTGACACTGACTTAAAGATACAGTAGCAGGCCCGTGAGACAGTGGGAAACAAACTCAAACAAAGAACCGAAAAACTATTTAAAAACGACAAAGCCAAAGTCCTGTCACAGTGGTAGCCATTTTCATTTCCAATCACACAAGACGATTTGAATATATTTTTCTTTTTTTCCAGCCAAAGCTGACTTTCATGGGGGAAAAAAAAATAGACTGATTGAACTGACTATTTTCACTTGAGTATGTGTGTTTAAAGAAATTGGCTTTCTCCTTTTCAAAAAGTTAATGGGACGGACCAGCAGATGGTGTAATAGTACATCACTGGACTCCCACATAGTTGACCTTGGTTCAAGTCCCAGTCCCGGGGGCTTAAAACTCACACTGGGTGTGTGTGTGTGTGTGTGTGTGTGTGTGTGTGTGTGTGTGCCCAAAATCCTGAGAGGAGAATGAAGGAGAAGGGACTGTGGCATTGCCATCCTCCCTGGGGGTGATTTCTCACTTTTAATCTGTCTCTCCAGCAAGCACATATGCCCTATAGCAAAAAAATCTCTCCAAAAAATAAAGTCACCCGTGGTCACACGAATTTAGCACGCAGTAATGAACTCCACAGCTGGGTCTAAACGGAATCTGGCAAACCTCTCCCCAGAACCTCGGGGGAGGCATCTCAGGGGGGCTTACCACGTCCCTGAGCCCACGTCTAACTAAACCGACCTCATCTGGGGCACAGCCCGACGTCACACGGCCTCACTTGCACAGGCGTGTTCATAAGAATTTCCTGTAATTCACGTTTTCTAAGGACTCCTATGAGCTGTATCACAGCTTGAGAAATGCCAGAAACGCATTAGAAAAATCTCTGTTTAAAACTAGATTGATCCCACAGAAGGAGGCCATCACGGCGCAGGCAGTGGGGGCTTCGTTTGGGAGGACTTCAGAGGAAGCGCAGAATAATCCGCTCCTACCCAGGCCGTTGGCAGCTGGTAGACTCCCCCACAAAATAAAACGAACCCCACCGCCTGCTGCCTGCAGTCTCCAACGAATGCTCTAAAACGCGCCGTCACTTCCCAGAGCCGCTGCAGACTTCCCCAGGCCGAGGTACTGCCTCAGACGCCTGTCACCCCCGGCTCTGCCCTGCTGCGGGAGGAGGGACCTTCTAGGTTCCGAAAAGAAGCCGGAGCTGATTTTGACCTCCTCATGCAAGTGCGGCTCCCTCTGGGTCCGGGAGACCCGTGGGAGTCCACGGCACAACCACCAGGCCGCCCTCGGGTCCCAGGCACCGCGCTCCTTGTTGCTGACGCACATGGGGCCCTAGGAGAAGCTCTCGGTGCCCTGCGTGTCCTCAGACCCCCGCCCTGCTCCCCCGCCCTGCTCCTGGGCAGTCTGGGTGCTCGGCCCCTCCTCTCCCTCCCTCCCTCCCTCCCTCTCTCTCTCTCTCTCTCTGCTCTTCAGAACGACACCAGGGGCTCCCTCTCCTGCACCTCTGGAGCACCATCCACACACGCCCTGGCCGCCTCCTGCCCCGTGCGACCCGTCACGGGATGCTCGGTCTTCGAACCCCGTCTCTGTGGGCCCTTCCCGGTGACGCCCTCCTGTGTGTGGCGCTGACGAGCCTAGAGAAAGCACGGTCCCCGCTCAGCCTGCCCTGTGTCCTGGGCTCGCCTCGTCCCTCCCAGGAGCCCGGTCCCCCAGCACAGCCCTGGAGTGGGCTTCCACGCTCGCCTGCACGGCCGGGCCCTGCCTGCCTCCTCCCCACCTGGTGCGGACCTGCCTGAGCGCCGCCCCACCTCGTCACGGACGCCTTTCCATTGCCGACAGTGTGCCTGCTTCCCAGAGAGGGACGGAGGGCCCTCAGAGGGCATGGCCGCGCTGCACTCCCTCCGCCTTGCCTCTGTCTGCTGAGTGCAGGTGCCCTGCTACAAATTAATAATAATCATAATAATCATAATAATAATGAACTAACTCTAAAAAAAAAGGGACAGCCACCTGCTTCCTGACAAGAACCGGCCAAAACTCAGTTCTGATTAGATTAATTATCAGCTCAAATCCTCGGGGGCTTCAGAGGGGAGGTGTGGGAGTCGGGACGCCGTGTGCACTGGCTGCTGACATGGGCACCGTGCAGACCGTCTCCACCAACTTTCCCATGAGGGTTTTGGGCTGCATTTGAAACTGCTGGACTTTTACAAAACTACCTGGTCGACGAGCTAAGGGTAGGCCCCATTCGGCCGCACCCTGCAAACCTGTTCCCGCGAGCTAACTTCCACAGGGGGAATCACTCCTTCCGTTACTGAACCACGAGGCGCTTCAGCACAAATGACGCACAGGCTGGGGCCTCGTCAGGGTCAAGACCAGCGTTACTGGGGCCAGCAGGTGGCACTGGTGGTTAAGACGCTAGACTCCCACATGGCCAGCCCTGGTTCGAATACCGGACTCGCTGGCTTGAGAACCATGGCAGGTATGTGTGCCCCAAACCCTGAGAGGAGAGGAGGGACTGCCGTGTGGCCCTCTCCCCTGGGGAGGGTGTTTTCTTTCCCTCTTTCTGTTCTCTCGTGAACGCACGTGCCCTATGGCAAAAACCTGAAAAAGAAGGGAACGTGAAAGGCTAGCAGGTGTCCGGCCTCCGGGACAGCGCCTGCTGCAGGTGGGACACAGGCGGCGCTCCGGAGGGGCGGGGAAAGCTGAGACCGAGAGCCATCCACGCAGCTGAGAGCCGGGCGGGAGAAAGCGGCGGGGCAACTTCATCTCAGTCAGAAAACCGAGTATCACAAGGAGAGGGGCTCCTGCCCGTTTACAACCACCCAGTAAAGCCGGTATCGGTTCACAGCGCGCACGGCACGAGAGGACCAGGACCCATGGAAGTAACCTGCGCTCGAGGGACATCGCGAAATCGTCCTTCACTGGCTCGAGGACTTGTCCCCCACAGCAGTCCGGGGCAGGCTGAATGTCCCCGCTGGTTTCTCTCTCTTGTTCTGCTTTTTATCATTGTATTTTACTACTTAACTTTATTTATGTATTCATTTGTTTGTTTGTTTAAATTTTATCACAGAGGGACAGAGAGAGAGAGAAAGCAAACCACCAGGCCTGGGACCCGAACTGCAGTCAGTCATGGGGAATTCCAGCGCCCTCAACCATCAAACCACCTTCTGGCCCCCATCTTTTTTTTTTTTTTAATGTAAAAAAGTACATTTATGTTCATTTAGTAAGAATTCTGGGTTAATTTGCCAACTCGGTGACGGGATTGGAGTCCTGGCTGCCGCTGCCCCATGTTACTGGTCGCCGTCACCGTGTCGGGGTGGCTTCTGCGATGATGCCCAGCTCCTCGGGGTCTCCGACAAAGAGCTGGATGGAACGTGCTGATAGCAAGAAGAGGCAGAAGCCTGGGACCGTCGGCCAGCTGTGGTGGGGACAGAGTCCGCACGGGAGCCAGGATGCACGAGCACAAGGAAGCGGCCCTCGCTGGCCCTCCTCCTGCAGGCCCTCCCAAGACCGGGACCAAGGATAGAAAGAACTGGGCCTCGAGCTTTGACAACTACTAGCCCAAGAGCACGGCACACTTCAGGTGGACGCGTGTCACAGAATGCCACGCTGCGGAAATCCGGCTGTATTTCAAGATCGGGTCCCCACTTATGCTTCACAATAAAAAGTCCAATCACCAAATATATTAGTATTTTTATGGGAAGGTTTAGATGAGGAACTAAAAATAAAACTCTTTGGCGGAAAGTAAGCAGTGAACCATATTTTTAAATGCATCCTCTGGAAATTTAAAATCATTTCTGAAATATTCCCTAGCTGCAAAAGTCTAGAGCAAAAACAGAAACAGAAACAGAAACAGAACACGGCCTTTCCATATTCATGGACAGCTCCCCAGGGGGAAGCTCAGGCTTTGGGCGATGTTTCTGAGGACTCGCCAGGGCTCAGAGGGAACCCTCCAGAGGGCGTCCCTAAGCGGCTCTCCCCCCACAGCTCTCCAAGCCGGGGCTGCTCGCTGTGTCAGTGCTTCACCCGAAAGGATGCAGGCCCACGAGCATTCTGCCTATTTCACGGGCTTTTCCAACACAATGTTCTTTTTCTCAAAAAGAAGTCACCCGAACAGTAAATCGATGACATCTTACCATTCAGCGGCACCCACACCCCTGCGAAATGCAGCCCAGACCCCGAGTCTGCTCCTTGGGGCCCCGCGCTCAGGCTCGGCCCCCCAGGCCCGTCAGGCATGGCCCGCCCTGCCCTCCTGGGCGCACAGCCTCAGCCTGGGGTGCCGCGGGCTCTGCCTCGCCGACTTCCCGCGGCTCGTCGGTGGGAGGGGGTTTCTCTCCCTGTGCCCTCCCGCCCGCCCCGGCAGCTGAGGCCCTGTAACAGCACCCCCTCGGCGTGGACATGCACCTGATTCCTCGCAGAGACTGTGAGCCCCACTGGGAGCCTGACCTAGACGGACGGACGGACAGGTGAAGTAATATTCCCACTGAGGAGGCCCCGGGACGTCCGGCCTGCACAGCCCGGGTCCACCCCTGGCATCTCCTCAGTGGGAGAGGGGACAGAGGAGGGCCGTCGGGGCACAGCCACGTACAGTGCAGACGTCTGTACGGTCGCAGTCTTACTGCTGAGCACAGAAGACCCCTCCAGCCAAGACGTTAGCCACAAAACTGGTCCAAACCTAGAAAATCCTCACGGCAAAATAAACTCAGGACACTCGGAACGGGCCCTTCTTCCACGTGGACACAAGGCTGTGCGTGCAACACAAGCAGAACTTCCTGCTGAGAATCAGCCCTGTCGGCACCTGTGAAGGGCCTGGAGAGGAATTACGAGCAGGCCCCCGCGCTGTGTGCTCCGAGCGGGCGTCCTCACTGCGCGCCTCTGGAGCCCAGAGCGTGGTGGGCTGCGGCTGTCCCCAGGTCTGGCTGGTGAGCCAGGTGGTCCCTCCTTGCCCCGGCCCTGCCCGTCTGTGACAACTGCGAAGCTGCAGCATCTCTGCCCTGGAGCTCCCGCGCCGACGTGCGGCTGAGGCAGGCAGGACTGGCTGGCCACATCTGTCTGAATGCCAGCACTCCTAACCTGGCAGCCATGGGCGCACCAGCTGGCCACCCCGACGCCTGTGCCCTGAGGACAGCTGCGGTCTGAGAGGCCTGCTTTGTCAGTCGGAGTCCCTGGGGTTCGCTGGGTTTTACGCAGGTGCTGGTGCCGGCCCCCTGGACCCCCCAATGGAGTCTCACAGAATGAGGAAGGGGCGGGCTGAGTCGTTGCCGGTTGCCGGTCGCCAGGAGCGTCCAGGCAGCTGGACTCGAATAGGTCACAGAGGAGCACAGAGGTGACCAGAAAGGCCATCAAGTCAGGCCAGGTCCAGGCCACAGGAAGGAGATAAAGGGGCCGGGGAGAAGCAGAAGGTGGCCTGGGGCCATGGCCAGTGACTGTGGCTGGCTGAAACACAGGACCAGGTGGCCCCGCTGCATTTAAAAAGCAAGCACCCCAGGACCAGCAGATAGCATAATGGCTATGTCGCTGAATTCCCATGTAGTCGGCCGTGGTGAGTCAGACCTGGTGGCTTAAACTCATGCCGGGCGCGTGTGCGTGCATGCCCAAGATCCCAAGAGAAGAATGGAGAAAAAGGGATTGCAGTGTGGCCATCCCCCCAGGGGGGTGATTTCTCACTTTCTGTCTCTCTATCTCTCTCTGCCTTTCTGGGGAGCACACACACCCTATAGCAAAAAAAATCTCTCCAAAAATAAAAATTAAAAAACAAGCACGTGAGGCCAGCAGGTGGCATGGTGATTAAAGCACTGGACTCCCATACGGCCGACCAAGGTTCGAGTCCCAGACCTGGCAGCTTGAAAATCATGCTGGAGACATGTGCATGCGTGCCCAAAATCCCAGGAGAAGAACAAAAAAGAGTGGATTGTGGCGTGGCCATTCCCCGTGGGAGGACATTTCTCACTTTCCCTCTTTCTGTGACCCTCTGGCAAGTACATGTGCCCTATAGCAAAATAAAGAGAGAGAGAGAGAGAGAGAGAGAGAGAGAGAGAGAGAGAAACTGCCCTACAGAGGCAACGGTTTTGTAAATACCACTCCTCCCCCGGCAGCGATGGGAAATATGCTTGAGCGTGCACCGTGCACACATCCCGGCGTCCGACTTCTACACCCAGGACGAGCTCCCAGCGCCGCACAAGTTACTGCAGCCAAACCACAACACAAACGTGTGCACAGACGTGAACAGTTCCAAAAGACGGGCTGCTTTGTGAGGATAGAAATAACACCAAGTGTCCTGTGAAACGTCCTTGCCCGAGCCACGTCCCAATCCTTACAGCCCATGAATTCAGCACTGAAAAATAAATAAAAACAGGGGTATGAATCACCCCCAAAGCACCACCGCAGCAGGAGGAGAAGCTACCTCACCAACAGCGGCGATATCTCATCGCCTGTCGGTGAAGTGCGTTCCGTCTTCTCTCGGATCTCTAAATTCACAGCTCACGTCTGCAGAAGAGGCGGTGCCGAGAGGCGGGGCGGAGGGGCCCAGCCGCCGCGGGTGAGTGTCGAGCCTCGTGCGGGAGCGGAGGATGGCAGGCCGCCTCTGCCGTGAGCCCAGCACGAGAAACACCTGATCTCAGAACAAGTGTCCTCCTGCGTGAGACGCACCGCGAGTCCTCTTGGCCATGGTGGCCACAAGGACGGAGTGCCTGCTGTGACCAGGAGGGGCATGTGGGTCTGTGTAAGAGCAAAACTGTCCCAGCGCCCGACGTAGCGGTGACTAAGACGCCAGTGTGGCGAGAGCCGACTCACCGCTGCTGGGGACAGCCTGCTGCGGACTCCGCGACTTGCCGCCTTGTTGAACTCTGGTCGGCTTCTCTGAACTCGCTTCTTCTTTCTTCCCTTTCCTTTTTGGGGGCTGAGGGGACGAGTTGTCGCTGGACCCGATCGTCGACTTCGACTGGCGGTCGTTTCCCTGGGAGGCGAAAGGTCAGACCCGGGTGTCAGCCGACAGCTC